>OU426978.1:126158373-126835873 GCA_911387785.2 Aelia acuminata | reverse complement strand
AATATTGCCTCACAATGATAGACCGCACAACCCATTGCCTGAAGCTGTTCCTATCGCAGAGATGACGGCAGATACGGTCGCCAAAGCATTCTATTCCAATTGGATTGCTCGATATGGAACATCAGTCCGACTGAAAACCGACCAGGGGAGACAATTTGAGGTAGAAATTTTCCGACACCTAACAGCCCTGCTCGGTATGGACAAGAAGAGGACTACGGCCTACCACCCTCAGGCAAACGGCTGTATAGAAAGGTGGCATCGCAGGTTAAAGCCTGCATTAATGGCTCAATTAGACGCAGAGCATTGGACAAAAACCCTCCCTGCTGTTTTAGTAGGACTACGATCTATTCTCCGCGAGGACGTGGGAATGTGCGTAGCCAAAACAGTATATGTACAGCCACTCCCCCTTCCAGGTGAACTCTTGCAGGAATCATCGCACCCCTTCGAACAGTGCAATTCACAGCAGCGTATCAAAATAGAACTCGCTAAAGTACTAAGCCTTCGTTCAGCAGCCGGCGCGTAAACAAGATCAAAAGAACGATTCAAGACCGGCGGTAATCCCAACCCCCCCCCACAAAAAAACCCTACCAAACACGATACAGACGTATTACGAGAAGGGTTACCTTTAAATAATACTATGAAAAGGTATTAATGGCAAAAATAAACAATCTGTTAATCCTAGTCAGTACAGTATATAAGGGCTAGGGAAAGAGATGTTAATCCAGTCGAACTTCATCATGGGCAAGATCAATAGAGCTCAATGGCAGGTACCAGCATCAAGACCAAGAACTCTTGATTTCAATACTGTATTACAGGTGGCCACGAAACGACCTCCAAGATTCCGCAGTTACGACACCTTCCTTTTCACCTTGACCTATCTCTCTCGCCTTCCCTCTTGGTCCTACTTCTCCTTTTCCACCTTATACTCTCTTTCTATTAAATAAAATATTTTTCTATGCTTATTTTCTTATTAATTGCCAAACCTCCCTTCCTTCCCCTTTTACCCGTGACGAGCTTACTGGCGTCCGAGACACTTGTCAATGACGTCACCAGTTATCTCCGAGATAACGTTCCTTCATCGCCAATGACGGGTCTAGCAGCGAACGAGTCATGAGACCGTAACGTCACTGTTACCCCCGAGGCACTTCCCTCCTACAATCCTCTACCACCCGTGACGAGTCTTGCTGCGGTCGAGGCCAGTGCCCGTGACACCACAGGTACCTCCGAGGTAAAATTCCTATCTTCTCAGTGACAGGTCTAGCTACAGCCGAGGTTTGCGCCCATGACGTCATAGCTACCCTCTTCCTTAAATCCTGTTATGCAAGTTGCCATTGTGTTCTGGTCGGAAGTCAAGTAGGTAACCTGCGACACATTTGTAACACAAGACGACAACACTGCGCTTCTTGAAAAGAAAATCTATTTCTACACCGTCTTGTTCGGGTCCGATCACGGCACAAGAATTCTTGGATGCCGAAATCTATTGCCGTTGGTATTCTCAACGCAGATATTTTTCAAAGGAAATCTTCAAGACAACTTCTGACTTCCCTAGGACCCTGGCGCAACTAGCACCTATTCTGGATGAGCGGGGTGTTCTGAGGGTGGGCGGTAGGTTGCAAGACGAGCTCTTGAACTGCGCAGGAAAACATCCCATTCTTATCAGTCTCCACTTTCCCGACTGATAATCCATGACGTGCACGCAAGGCATTTTCATACTGGATTCCTAGAGCCAGAAAACTAGTCCGAAACTGTGTCACATGATGCGTCCGATGCCGCACCTTAAAGGCCAAGCCATGTCTTCAACAATATAAAACAATCAAACAAAGTGAAGACATAAGGCCACATAGTAGTAAATATATGTATAATACATCGTTGGAAAACTTATAATTTAAGAAATAATAATATTAGGTTTATAATATGATGGAAGGTGGCTGAAACGAAATGTTAGAGAATCAAGGAAATAATAATTTCTACTTTCAGATTATTTAACACAAACTATTGGTTTTAAGGGTACTAATCGGTACTGTCTTAAAACAAACTGAAAACTTAAGAAATCATTCACCTTTTTAAACCTTTTTTATTTTGTTTTAGAATGAAATACGAAGAGAACTGTTTAGAAAAAAGGAGAGAGAGAACGATGTGAGAGAAAGCGAAGAGCGTATTGTTCAAAATGTTATCGATCGAAAAATAAATGATGGCAATTCTTAATGAATCAAAGGTATGTTCCAACAAGAACTTAAAACACGATGGAAAATTTCGCATGCACAGTAAACCTTAACTAACTGGTCAGTGTTAACAGGACAAGGTGTACTGAGCATGCGGAGTCGACAACGAGTTTTAAGAGCTTGTTGGAACGTAAATAACCCATTGGTTTCAAAAAAGCACTAACAAGTGTTACTGCTTTAGAAGAATGAAATATGCAGTCGTTTTCTAAAAAATACTAAGGTGCTGGAAATTGAAAAATTAGTTCCAAATTAGTATTGGCCGTTGTTATGTTTTTACCAATTTTTATTTACGACATATCATCGAAAAACATGATCGTTCAGTCTAAAACTCGATTACCATTTCTATAATTTCCAAAAAATATATTCATATATAAAAAAAATCTGGTGCGTGTGCGCAACACACAACTTTCACTTACCAACTTACTTAGATTAGAAATTGACGTGTTTTGCAATTCCCAAAGTCACACATTTTTCTACATTCATATCTTATTTTTGTTAATCGTTAAAGCCGTTTTAAAAAAAAAACCGTGAAAATGATACAAAATTTATTAAGTAAAGTCCCCCCTCCCGTAGATCAATTTTGATGAAATTTTTACAGTCATATCTCGGGCATATATATACATCAAATACCAAGTTTGATCAAAATCGTTAAAACCGTTTTTGAGTAAATAAAAAAAAAAAAACGTGAAAATGATACAAAATTTATTAAGTAAAGTACCCCCTCCGGTTGATCAATTGTGATGAAATGTTGGTTATCACATCTTTGGCATATAAATACATCAAATACCAAGTTTGATCAAAATCGTTAAAACCGTTTTTGAGTAAATAAAAAAAAACATGTGAAAATGATACAAAATTTATTAAGTAAAGTCCCCCCTCCGGTTGATCAATTTTGATGAAATTTTCACAGTCATGTTTCAGGCATATAAATAGATCAAATACCAAGTTTGATCAAAATCGTTAAAACCGTTTTTGAGTAAATAAAAAAAACATGTGAAAATGATACAACATTTATTAAGTAAAGTCCCCCCTCCGGTTGATCAATTTTGATGAAATTTTTACAGTCATATTTCAGGCATATAAATAGATCAAATACTCAGTTTAATCAAAATCGTTAGAGCCATTTTTGAGAAAATCGAAAAAAACGTAAAAAGTTATTCAATAAAGTACCCCCTCCCTTTGAGCAAATTTGATGAAATTTTTGCTGTCACATCGCGGGCATATACATACTCTAAATACCCAATTTCAGGTTCGCACGGTTTATAGTTTTTGAGCTAGTCTGTTCACACACACACACACACACACACACACACACACACACACACACACACACACACACACACAGACCATTTCGCGGGACTTGGTTATTTTGACTCAGGGGACCCCAAAACGTGTATTTCCGTTGAAAACCGGAAGTCGAAAATTTTCACGATCGCAATACTTCCACTTACTATATATTTCATATATAGGTAAGTGAAAGTAAAAAATTCAATCGAATCCCAGTTACGACTTTCTAGAGTGAATGTGACGAATGTGACCAACTTTATTCTTAGTAAACTACTGTATGAATTACTGACCCCAAGTTCTATACTAAATAAAACAATTTGCATTGCGTAAGAAACCTGCATAACTATGCCATTTAAAAAAAATCTGGTGCGTGCGCGCAACACACAACTTTCACTTACCAACTTACTTAGATTAGAAATTGACGTGTTTTGCTAATTATCATTTCCCAAAGTCACACATTCTTCTACATTCATATCTTATTTTTGTTAATCGTTAAAGCCGTTTTTGAGTAAATAAAAAAACCCGTGAAAATGATACAAAATTTATTAAGTAAAGTCCCCTCTCCCGTAGATCAATTTTGATGAAATTTTTACAGTCATATCTCGGGCATATAAATACATCAAATACCAAGTTTGATCAAAATCGTTAAAACCGTTTTAGAGTAAATAAAAAAAACATGTGAAAATGGTACAAAATTTATTAAGTAAAGTCCCCCCTCCCATAGATCAATTTTGATGAAATTTTTACAGTCGCATCTCGGGCATATAAATACATCAAATACCAAGTTTTATCAAAATCGTTAAAACCGTTTTTGAGTAAATAAAAAAAACACGTGAAAATGATACAAAATTTATTAAGTAAAGTCCCCCCTCCGGTAAATCAATTTTGATGAAATTTTAACAGTCATATTTCGGGCATATAAATCGATCAAATACTCAGTTTAATCAAAATCGTTAGAGCCGTTTTTGAGAAAATCGAAAAAACGTAAAAAGTTATTAAATAAAGTACCCCCTCCCTTTGAGCAATTTTGATGAAATTTTTGCTGTCACATCGCGGGCATATACCTACACTAAATACCCAATTTCAGGTTCCCACGGTTTATAGTTTTTGAGCTAGTCTGTTCACATACACACACACACACACACACACACACAGACCATTTCGCGGGACTTGGTTATTTCGACTCAGGGGGTCCCAAAACGTGTATTTCCGTTGAAAACCGGAAGTCGAAAATTTTCACGATCGCAATACTTCCACTTACTATATATTTCATATATAGGTAAGTGAAAGTAAAAATATTGCCTATTTTTAGTCAATAATGAAGGGTGTTAAGTGAAAGTTGTGTGATGCGCGCTCCGCACCAGATTTTTTCTAGTTTGAACATTAAAATAATTTATGGGATACCTAAAAGGTGGGTTTGTATCTAAAAAAAATATAATAAAAGGGGTTTGTAGTTAATAATAATTTAAAATATAATATTAATATAACAAGGTCATCTAAAACAAAAGAATTTTTAAACTTCTTTTAGAAATTTCATATTTTCGTGAATTTTAGAAAAAATAGTATAATATAGAATTAGAGTAGCTACAATGCTGCATTACACTATCATCAAGAAAGCCATGTTTTAACAGATTATTGGAATTTGTCGAGTATAAAAATTATAAATGAAATTCTCAATTATATATTTCATATTCTTTTTATGTTTACTTTTCGATGTTCTATATATCGTGAAACAAAAAAATACCGAATTCAGTTTAATTTAATGATGTCATTAAATTAAACTGTTTAATTTAAAATAATTTATCGGAGGTTCAATCATTAAAGCAACTAATATTCCAAGATCCTGGTGATTAATATTCTAGAATTCATTACCTTTAATGATATTAAAATCTCCAATATCCGTTCAGTACCCTCTAATTTATTGGCAATCATACCGAAATATTTCCCGATTTCAGGTCCAAGTATCTTTATACATAATTAAGTTATATAGGATAGTTGATTAGTGTGATATTTTTGAGATTGATTCGGTCATGGAGATGGAACTCAAGACGGAATAGAATCGAGAAACAACTGATTTCTTACTTACTACTTAATCTTTGAAATATAATATCCATTTTTTTTTACTATCACTTACCTATGTATGAAATATAGAGTAAGAAAAGTATTGCGATCGTGAAAAAAATTTGACTTCTGGTTTTCAACGAAAATCCACGTTTTGGGGTCTCCTGAGTCCTGATAACCAAGTCCCGCAAAATGTTAGGTGAGCGTGTCTGAATGTGTGTGAACAGAGAGCTCAAAAACGAGAAATCGTAGGAACCTGAAATTAGGTATTCGAGGTATAGGTATATGTGTCGGAGATGCGACAGCAAAGAAGTAGGGAGTAAATGGCGGTTCTGGCTCACTTTGGTGGCAACTCCCCTGGCGTGGTGGGGTTCCGACGTACCCCAGGTTAAAACAGCAGTACGTCGCATGGCATGACCTTGAGCTTGTAATCCCATTGGGGGGGGGGGGGGTATTTGGAGTGTCCTTGAATTGAAGGCTATATTCCGGACCGCTACTGTCTAGTACGAACGTTGTGGTAAATCAGAACAGACAATTAGAGAAGAAATTATTTTTTTTATTTTTAATGAGTACATGTTATCAACAGTAGGACTTTTCTCTCTGATCAATTTGGGCAATCATTGGTTTGACACAGAACCAATTCCCAAAACTACCAACTCCTACCAACTCCCAATTCCCAACTCCTAAAACTAGCTGGGGTGCTGACATTCGCTCCTTACCATTTACAGAAGTCTAATATTGTATAAAATAGACTATGGTTCCATAGCTTATTCTTCGGCAAAAACAAACCTTCTTTTATGCCTGGACACAATCCACCATACAGGAATTCGATTAGCAACGGGCGCATTTAGAACTAGTCCCATCACAAGTCTGTGAGCAGAAGCTGGAGTCCCTCCTCTTTTCATCAGAAGGCAACAGTTAATCAGCTCATACCTATCTAAAATAGTTTTCCAACCTTCAAATCCTGCTTTCGAATATATTTTCTCACCAAAGCACCTACGCCTATATCAACCAACAACCACGAAACAACAAAAACCACGACAACCTGCTCCATTAGCCATCCGCCAGAGAAACCTTAAAAAAGGGTATACTAATACAAATAAAATGAAATATTTGAAGTTGAAATCGGATTAGTTATTTAGCCAAATTCGAACATAAAAGATCGGTAATTTTTATCATTTTGGTGAAAACTCATATTCCAACGCCTATAACTCGACAATATGTACTCTAAATAAAAAATGTCACAGATAAAAGTTTTAGGACATTAAATTTAGCATAAAATAAGCCCATTTATTTTAAAATTAACTTATTCCTTCGCAGAGATACAAATGAAAAAGTGAAAGTATTTGTAGCGCTTACTTCATTCTTTTAACTATATCTTCTTTCCTTCTAATAACTACTCATCAAAAAGTTTATTCTCTTTTTTTCGAAAAAAGGGTATCCTAATACAAATAAAATGAAATATTTGAAGTTGAAATCGGATTAGTTATTTAGCCAAACTCGAACATGAAAGATCGGTAATTTTTACTATTTTGGTGAAAAATCATGTTCCAACGCCTAAAACTCGACAATATGTACTCTAAATGAAAAATGTTACATATACAAGTTTTAGGACATTAAATTTAGCATAAAATAAGCACACCTAAATAGTTAGTTCTGTGAATATTTTATTATATCACCTAAGGTTTCACAAAAAGAAGGAATCAAGCGCTACGAATACTTTCACTTTTTCATTTGTATCTCTGCGAAGGAATAAATTAATTTTAAAATAAATGGGCTTATTTTATGCTAAATTTAATGTCCTAAAACTTTTATCTGTGACATTTTTCATTTAGAGTACATATTGTCGAGTTATAGGCGTTGGAATATGAGTTTTCACCAAAATGATAAAAATTACCGATCTTTCATGTTCGAATTTGGCTAAATAACTAATCCGATTTCAACTTCAAATATTTCATTTTACTTGTATTAGTATACCCTTTTTTAGAAAAAAAGAGAGAGTAAACTTTTTGATATATAGTTATATGCCAGAAACCGAAAAAGGCCACAACTTCGTGGATTATAGATCATTAGATGCATGAATACTTACATGTTTTCCTCTCCAGTCGTGGTTTAATTTTAAATTCATCATAATATGTATATATATATATATATATATATACATATATACATATATATACATATTATCCATTAATTCTTGTGAACTATTAAATTGTGTTATGTATATACTTCCTAAATTGTATTACGAATTATTTCTACATATCAACGAACAAACAGAACTTTTTATCTTTTTTATTTTGATTGTTTTTAAATCTGTAAATAATTAGTACTTTGCAAAAATGCATTTATTTCAAATTTCACCAATGATCAGAAGCATGAATAATCAGATTATTAAAAAAAAAAAAAAAAAAAAAAAAAAAAAAAAAAAAAAAAAAAAAAAAAAAAAAAAAAGGTTTTATTAATTATTTCTGTAAATTAAAAACTTGCGGTTACATAGGCTCGATTATACATTCAAAATAATATCCTAAACCCGTTGTAAATATATGATGTATGAGAACTGAACGATGTGGCAGAGGACTGGATGCGCCCGAGTCACCGGCGCTTTTTCGCCTTGTAGGTCCGTTTTCTATGAAACTAGTTGATATATTTGACCATTGATTTCTAAAGAAGAATAATTGCTCCAGATGGTTTATTTCAGGGTGTTTTTCGTTAACGATGGCCGTTTAATCACAAATTGACTTGAAATTTTAACTTTTACGCGAGTGACTTGAAAAAATTGATTTTAAATGTATTTTATGTTGTCAAAACTAATTTTATTTTAGAACGTTTGTTTATTTATTCTGAATCTAGAACTATCTAGCTTTAATAAAATACCAGATATGGCGGAATTGAGCATAATGGTGAATATCAGTAATCAAAAAACTAACTAAAATCAAAATCGTCATTCCGCCATGTTTGAACGCCATTTTCGGTTAGTGCGGCCACTTTTTTTTCTGGGAACATTCGCTTTTTCTTAATCTTTTATCACAAAGAACACAACGATATGCAATTTATAGGGATGTGGGGGGGGGGGTGCACGGTAGGGGGGTCTGGCCCACGTACTAATAATATTGTTTTTTTTTTTTTTTTGGGGACTTCAAGGCTTCCACTGAAGCCCTATACTATTCTTACTAACACCCATGGCACTGGGTGATTTGGTTGGTTATTATCTGGGGTTTTGGGGTTAGAGACGGTTTTTGAATATAAAAATGAAACATTTTTCATTATCAGTAAGAAGAGTTTTTTCCCCTTAAATATGAAGAGAAAATGTATACACTGAAGAAAACAGAATAAAGACATAAAACAATTTATTATCCAGGATGTTTTTAGAAAGCAGAGAATCCCATTAACTAATAAGGCTTTGCATTTAAAAGTTGTTCGTTTTAAATTTAACAAAAAAAGGCCGTCTGCAAAGACATTGTCGGCCAGGGCAAGCGTGAATTTTTATTGTAGAAGAAACGGACACAAAACCAATGATTGTAGATTTGCCAAAAATAATGATAGGCATGATGGTAATAGAAAGAAAGCTCTTATGATTACCTTAACAAACATTGATGACAAATTTAAATCTTGATTCGGGTGCTTTAGTAAATTTGAGCCAAATTGTACAAGATATATCAAGATAGGTGATGGAATTCTAGAAGCGACAACTCTTGGAGACATAAACCTTATGGCATATGATGGCTACAAGAGGCAACCAGCTGTACTTAAAAATGTATAGGATTTGCCAAGATGAAATTTCAATTTATTTTCTCTGTCCAGGGTTCTAGGCATAGAGTAGGGGAGAGCGGAGTTGGTTGGCAAACCGTTGAATAAAGTGACTTTAAAACCATTTAAAGATTTTATACAAAAATATACAGAACAAATTGTTCCAGACGAGAGAACCCTCAGAAACATTTATCTAGAGGAGTGTTTTAACTTAACGGTCGAAAAAATAAAAGAGGAATTAGCAGATAATTTTATTTACATAATGGTAGATGAAACCACGGATGCTCGTGGCTTGTACATATGTTCCTTGATAATCGGCATCCTTGACCCCAACAAACAGCCAATACCTTACTTAATATCGTGCAAGGTTTTACAAAAGACGAACCACGAAACCGTTTCTCGTTTTGTGAACAGTGGACTAATTAATTATTTCTCGGACGCGACGTTTCAAGGAACGCATTTTACTTCTAGTGACAGACGCTGCCCTGTATATGATAAAAACAGGGCAACATTTGAAAATATTTTACCCGAAAATGGTCCACGTGACTTGCGTAGCTCATGGATTAAACAGAGTAGCAGAAAAAATTCGAGATTTTTTTCCTGATATAAATAAATTGATTAATAATGGGAAAAAAGCTTTTCTTAAAGTTCCTAATCGCGTGTGCCAATATAAAAGCATAATGGTTAGTCCACTTCCACCTGAAGTGGATCACACGAAGGGGACCATGGCTTGAAGCGGCACTGTTCTATTCCGATAAATTTTTGAAGTTTGAAGAATTGATGTTTCAAATAGATGAAAATAGACAATCGATTGTTAAATCAAAAACCATTTAGAATAGTTCAACTATTGTATTCGACCTGACTTTTATTCGATCCCATTTAAAAGGTTTGCCGGTTGCTATTAAAGAACTGGAGGAGAAAAGTCTTTGTCTATGTGACCAAATAATATTCGTCGAAGACGTTGGAAAATCGTTGGAAGCAGTAAAAACCGAAAAAAGAATAGCCATTTATGAAAAATTTCAAAGTGTCATTAAAAAAATCCTGGGTACCAACGATTAAAGCATTTTAATAATTGCCTGAACGGTGATTCTGCTACAAACGAAGGAGACCCCAAGTTGGTGAGTTGCTACAAAAACTGCCCTCTGACGTAGAAGTAGAAAGATCATTTTCTAAATTGAAAAACATTTCGAGTGACAGGAGGCGCTGCAACGTTTTACCAATTTCTTTTTAGAAATATATCTAATTATAAACTTTAATTAAAAAAATCAAGACTTTTAGTTTAATTTTTTACATTTCATATGGTTAATTAATTTTGTTTGGTAGTTTTAATAACAAAACAACTTTAAAATTAAAGGAAATAGAGAAAAGAATTAGCACCTTCTTGAAACTTCGGTTTTATCTTGGTATCAATATTAAGATTCGAGATCTGTAGAGTCCGCCCAAATAAGGAACCCCAATACATAAAAAAAAAAGGAAACCCAATATAGGGGGTTGAAAATGGTAAATGAACAATTATTTTTGCTGCGACTTTATCCACATGCATTACTCGAGAAAAATCTGATACCTCGGTTAAAAAAATTGTATTTCGAGTAAAACTTAAGCACCGATTACTGTGATGGTCCTATTAGATCCAGAATTAAAGAAACTACCGAAGATTCATAGAAACTTTTTTTAAGACCTTTCTTCCATTTGAACCACCCTTAAGATATCCCCCCGTAATTTGATTGATTTCTGCAGAACTCGAATCTTACTACTATCACAAAGTGAAAACCAAAATTTCATGAAGGCACAATTTTTTCACAATATTTCTTTTTATCCTGAACTATGAGGGATGATAAAATCTTATTGAAAAAATGCTATAATTGGAGTTAGTCATTATGTCAACTGTAATGCTCATCATACATAGTAATCAAACCAACTTCTTTTACATAACTACAATAAGAACACTTCAAACTTTTTATTTTCGGTTTATATTCAGTCAATTTATCTCTTTTTTTCATGTCTGATTTTATTCACTCACTGTACTACTAAGAAATAGTCACTCATATTGCATTAAATTTAATTATATAATATATATATTAAATTTAATGTGTTGGTCAATTACCCTTCTTATGAGAAAATTAATTTTTTAAGGAATCCAGTTGGTTTTCTAATAGATCGCAGAGACGTAAAATCATTATTTTAATTTGAAAGCAAATTGGAAACTTTATTTTCGCTTAATTTTTTAGTAATTTAAAAAGAACAGTTGAAAAAAATATATAACCTTTACAAACTGAACTGGATGAATGAACAATAAACATTGAGTTAAACGCACCATAGCGCTTCCTGGAACGCACACTAGCGTTTCCTAGTCTGGAGCTCAAACTAAATTTTTCATTCATAAACTCATATGTCAATTTCAGATAAGCTATCAGATAGGCTAATTAAGTGCGAGAGGCTTAAAATTCCAGTCCTTTTTCTTCTATTTTACACCCTTAAGAGAAAAACGGAAAACTTCTTCTCCTTTATGGGTTATATTGCTACATAACGACATAACTTTCTTGATCTTACGTGGAATCGTTTTTGAACCTTATCGGCACGCACATTGCACACTTTGCTTTATAATATATATTGATTATTATTTTACTAAAATTTATTACAAAAACCAGTATTTTGAACATAATTTATAAAAATAAAAGTTTTTTATTCCAATCAATTATGCGTTCTTATTTTATCCAAAATATCCAGCTTGTTATTATTATTGTTAACAAAAATAATGCAATGCATGTTTTTTAATTATAATAAATTTTTATTGCACGTTTGTAAATTTTTGATGGACGTTTTCAAATTTTTACTGCAGGAAATTCCGAGCTTAACTTATAAGTGACCCGGAATCCAGTAGTTATCATGCAGGATGAGCGGAGGAGCTGTATCCAGAAGATCAAGAAATATATATATACTAGGTGGACCCGTGCGAAGCACTTCGCACGAAGATTTGTATCACATTTTACTTCTAGGTTTAACATAACTATGAAATGAACTTTTTTTTTTTGCCTGTTCGTACCCCCCCTCTCCCCCAACCACTCGGGCCTTAAGGTGAAATTTTTTTTCTACAGCAAGGAAGAATAAATTATTTTTCTGTTTAATAGTTAAGGAAGAACTTCATTTTCTGACGTTTTTCTCTACAAAAGTTTCCTGTAATCTTCCTGGAATAATGAAATCATTAAGAATGTTGCATAGTCTTGGAAATTAATCTTTCTACATTCTGATTTTAACTTCCCTACTGATTTTGTTTTTTCAAAAACAGTTCATAAGATGCTTTTTACGGTTATTTTTCTGATAATGGAGAGGGAGATAGTCTTCTAAGTGGTAAGAACGACATCAAATAGGTTTATATCCATGGAGAGGCAACAAAACAATAAGTAGCCTGGTGAAGCTGAGGGGCCTAACCCACCAAAGTTTTAGAGGTGTAAAACGCCTGGCCCAAAAACGTGGAACGTGTATGTGTCATAAAGCCCGCGTAGAAACCATTGAAATTCATTTTTCTTATTTCGATACTTTAGTTTTCTGAAATTCCCGTTATAAAAAAGATTAGTTGATAAAACCAAAGTTCTAATGAATCACTATGTTACTATGAATCACCATAAATAGATTTTATTTATTTTATATATATTTTGGATTACAGTCATGGGCGGATCCACCCGACCGTAAAGGGGGGGGGCTGCATCCTAATGGGGGGAGGCTGCAGCCCCACAGCCCTTCATTTGGATCTGCCGATCAGCTTTTACACCTTCCCACAACTGAAATTCTACCTGTTCTGCGCATTTTTGTTCTTTAACTTGCATTCTTACTTTAAGGAAAATCAAATTCTATCTTTAAATGACGTAAAATTTTTCCAAAGGGAGGGGCTCCAGCCCCCATAGCACCCCCCTTCCCTCAGATCCGCCAATGACTAAAGTAGACTCCTGCTTATCCCTCCTCGTAGGAACGGATACATTGCCGTTTGAGTGAATGAGCCGGTAAATCCGGAAAAGTGTATAAAAAACCAGCAAAATATATTATTATAACTTCTATATTTCGATAAAATCCAAATGCAACACACAACCTATTTTACAAAGGCTATATAGTTATTAATTAAAGAAACCTTTTTTGGGCCAATTTTATTTAGCAATTTAAGAAAATTTACACTATCAATCTATTCAGTTTTCACAAATCTTTTATTTTTTTTCGTTTATACGCACCTTAATGTCAACTGACGAAATTTCTTGTCAAAATATAGGAAGCTATTTCTTTTTTAATGAAATGAATGGAGGATACGGATTTTGTTTCAAGATCAATTTTACTTCGAAGAGATTTGTTTTACTGGTAAAACATAAAATAATCTGGCGCGTGCGCGCAACACACAACTTTCACTTACCAACTTACTTAGAATAGAAATTAATGCGTTTTTTAAATGAAACTTCTCAAAGTTACACATTTTCCACATTCATTTCTTATTTTTGTTTTCATTTGCTCTATAAAAAACACTAATTTATTTAATTAATTAATAAAAGTTTATACTTGTGATAATTCGGCAATGCAAGCATGATACTCCAAGTCGTCTGATTTTATAATTCTCTATGTACTTGATGAAAATTTCATTTAGTTACCATGAAACAAATAATTTCCATGAAATGAACAGAACGGCTTTGATTATGAACAATGATCTGTCATTAAAGGCCTACTACGCATGCATGGGCTCAACATTTTTTATGAGTTGACTGAATATTTTTCTTTTATTCTCCTCTAAAATGTTGGCTATCACATCTTTGGCATTTATATACATCAAATGCCCAGTTTGATTAAAATCGTTGAATCCGTTTTTGAGTAAATAAAAAAAACAGGTGAAAATGATACAAAATTTATTAAGTAAAGTCCCCCCTCCGGTTGATCTATTTTGATGAAATTTTTAGTTATATCTCGGACCTATCGATACATCAAATACTCAGTTTAATCAAAATTGTTGGAGCCGTTTTTGAGAAAATCGAAAAAAATGTAAAAAGTTATTAAATAAAGTAGCCCCTCCCTCTGGGCAATTTTGATAACATTTTTGCTCAGCAGGACTCAGGGGACCCCAAAACGTGTATTTCCGTTGAAATCCGGAAGTGGAAATTTTTCACGATCGCAATACTTCCCCTTACTATATATTTCATATGTAGGTAAGTGAAAGTATAAAACAAAAGACTTTTTGCCTACATTTTAATTTATTTAAGATCTATCGAACCGCAACATAATAAAAATTTTAACAAAATTTTTTATTGAGAATATGACAAAATTATAAATTCTTTTAAGGATTTTAAAAAGAATTTTTATCTTTTACAGCGTCCATCGGTTTATCCGAAGAGTCGGTTAAACGGGAACCGGTAAACTGGGAGTATACTGTAATTGCTAAATGAGAGAGTGCTATTTTCCAACGCTACAATTAAGTCTAAATCAGACGAAACAACATTTTTAGAACCTAAACCCGACAGGTCCTAGCATTTGCTCTAACGTAAGACAATAAGTAGTTGACCACGTGCGGCGGAGGGGCCTAACCCAGGCGTTATCTCAAAAATGGTAGGTTTTAGGGCTTTAAAACGCAAACCCCAGTTTAGTTCTAAAGAACTAAACTGAGTCTTAATGCTCGTATCGCAATCCATAAAACCCAATTTTATTCGATTCGATCCGTTGAGTCAGTACTTTTAGGTCGATATTTTATTTTGGACCAAAAAATGGACACTGAGAATGCAATTCGCAAAAGCTCCTTAAAATTCTGAATCCAACGATACCACATTCGTGGCATTTGAGCACGGTAGGACCTTATAATTGATGAAAAACCGATTTTTACGCTTTGTGAAATAATATATGTGGGATATATATATATATATATATATATATATATATATATATATATATATATATATATATATATATATACATATATATATATATATATATATATATATATATATATATATATATATATATATATATATATATATATATATATATATATATATACATACATATATATATACATACATATATATATATATATATATTTTTTTTTTTTTTTTTTTTTCTCCTGCATAGTACGCCCTATGCAAGAGGAGTTTATTGAATAATTGTGCGTACTCCATGTAAAACTACATATTATACGCATACAATGTACAGTTCAAATTTTCTCTGAACAATGTAGAATTTAATAGCAGTAAATTAAATGTTTACCATGAAAAGATACATAAATAAAAATAAAAATAGGAACAAAATAAAGTACAAAAAGAAGAACAAAATTACCTAACTAAATAATAACAGCTTAATAAATTAATAATAATTAACATATCCTAATACAAATATATCCTAAATAATTCTTAAAGTTTGCCAATGACCCTACTGGGTAGAGGCAATAATAAATAAATAAATAAATAAATTCTTAAAGTGGAATACATAGAAATAAATAAAATTATATTGTAAAATTAAAAGTGTAAATAATATATAAAAACATAAAATAAAGTAATTTATAGATATTTAGTTTATTAATTAATATATAATAATAAAATATAGTTAATTAAAGTGTGTAATATTTACAGTGAAAGTTATAATTACAATAATAAATTATATTTACAAGCAAGATGCAATGAGTAAAAGTTGGACATAATGGGTGTTAATCCACTATTCGGTTTTATTGGTTTGGGTTATATTGTACGTGGTTCGTTTGTAACGTTGGTTGTTGTAATATATATATATATATATATATATATATATATATATATATATATATATATATCTATATATATATATATACATACATACATATATATACATACATACATATATATAATCATATATATACACATTTGTATTTATAGTAAGATATATTTTGTATAACAGCAAATGCTGTGTGCTTGAATAAATTTTTTGTGTGACGACTTTGCATTTATTATTTGAAAACGAACAGTTTTTTTGACTATGTGAGTGCAAAAGTGAAAGGTATCTGCAGATACAAATAACAAACAGATAAAAAAAAGAAAACAAAAATCACGAAAATTAGATAATTAGTTACGAAGTTAGTCTTTGAATCGATTCTTAACCAGTTCTTCATGTTATGGTTTAGAAAAAGAAATCTCTTCTTTACAATAAGGTGGGTTGACTCACGTCTTAAATTAAGGCTATAAGGGTATTAATCCATTGATTACCTTGGTTTGCAAATTATTCTTATCGGCTAAAAATAATTTTGTAGTGTGCGATAACGGGATTTCGTCATACATGAGCCTTTCAGGGAACAGGATGACTAACTCCAAATTAAACATTTTGCAGTATCATATTTCAGTAAATCATATTTTAGTAAATCATATTTCTCCTAGGAAAATCGTTTCAGCATCTATCTCATACTATTACAAAATAAAAAGGTACGAATTTTCTTAAGAAAAATATTATTGAAGCTTCCTTCTAATGAAATGGTGAAATTGGAGTCAGTCATTCGGTCAACTGAAAGGCTCCTATTGTAGGGAGGAGAATGTTTTTATATTCTTTTATAATTAAAATTTCAATAGTGTAAAATAGTGGAGCATTAAAATGTACATTAAATAGGTATAATATGCGGATTCGCATGATGCAATTAAACATTAAAAATAAACTTGTTTTACATTTATCTGGTCTCATGCATAAGAAAGTAAAAGTACATATGTATACAATTTTTATAAATTATAAATCGTATTTTATTAAGTTCATTAATGAAAACAATAGACTTATTGGCGCATTCATAATTATAACTTTTAATAAATGTAAATATAAATAAACAAAACCATGCATTCTATTTTTATCCTAATATTCGTAATGAAAATACTTTTTTTTTTTTAATTAAGTCGTTACAAGTAATTATATAATGCAATGATTATTATATGAAGGTAATAAACGAAGACTAATCGAACCTGAAAGGAGAGAGAGAGAGGCTTGGGTAGGGAGGGCCACGTGGTGGTGACTGGGAGTTTGGCCGCGGGGACGGGCACTTCACGCAGGACCTCCCCACCTCCTTCCTCTGTTTGTCTCGTCCTCAGGTCACTTCTTCCCAAAACAATGTATTTTATTTACTATGTTGGCTCTGGGCCAGTTCGGGTGAGCACCGCTTAGGGAACGACTTGAGGAGGAGAAATTGTTGGGATAAAAACCCGTGTTAGACCGCTACACGCAAGGACCCCTTCTTTCCCAGCTAAGCTCCGGACGAAAAGGAACAAGTTTATTAGAGCATGAATCAACGCTTAGATAGAGGCTATTATAGTCCAATTAGGTTAAAGCCCAAGGAAGTGATTCGGTCAATTTTTCCACTACAATTCAATTAAGCGTTTTTTTTTTTTGTTTTTTTTTTTCAACCAAATAAGTAAATATCAAAATTTTAAAGTAAATAAAAATTATCAAAAATTTCAATTATTCGGGCATTCATATTTTTTGTACAATTTATATACTCAATAAAAATGAAAGATATGGTGGGCCAAGCCGCCCACTAAGAAGCACTGTCTTTTCTATTAACACACATGAAACCATTCTAGGTCAATTTAACCCTTCTCATGAGTAACTTGGATAAATTAAGTTAAAAATGTTGTTTTTAATTAACTCTTTACTCCACGGATGCATTCTTTATTGGGTCTTATTATTAGAATAATTAAATAATAACTTAATAGACCTTAAAAAATACATGAAAGCAAACCAGGATATAATAATAATCAAAACAGACAAAACTAAAAAACTAGTATAACCAGGTACAAGGTATAATATAAAGAAAAAATGGAAAACTATTAGAAGATAAAACAATATATAGAAAACTCAGAAAAGAACCATTTAAAGAACTAAACAACAGAATTAACAATCATGTCACGGAAATATTTAAAAAAGGATACATAGATAAAAAAACAACAAAAATAAATTGCAAGCAACAGAATTGAAGCCTAATAAAATTGCAAAAAAAGGATCATGATATGAGACTAATTATAAATAACATACGGAGACCGACAGATGCATTACCCAAGTTATATAATCGGGCATTAAACGAACTAAACAAAAGTAATGAATATGACATAAAAAATGCATATGAATTAAAAACAATAAGGAATTCCAAAATAATACGAAATAGAATGTGAAAATTGTAAGAGGGGACGGGAACTGTAACCCAAAGTCCACAGAGAAGCTACAGTTATAACAAGTGACATAAGTCAAAAGCCCTAAAAAGTGTTACCAATAAGGTAAAATGTAAAATAAGAAAAAGAGAGTTACATTTTTCATGTTTAACCAATTTTACATAAAGAGAAATGGCGATGGAACTAAAAAATTGTAAGATAGGTAATTATATTATAAAACATATATATTAAAAACTTCATGTATAATGTCTCAACTATTGTGATAAATAATAATTCAAAAATGTTAAAATATAGATAACCCCAGAAGATGGGCCAATAGCCCGAAACGTTGGGATAATCAAATATAAAATAACACATGGAAGAGACTCCTTCATTAAAGGAAATCCTTAAAAAAACGCCTCTTCCTCACTAACGTGAAATATATAACCAAGTAATAAATACTATAATACACAGTGAACTATTTATCCATTTTAATAATCTACGCATCAAAGGAAATTTTCGATACTTCTTAAAAACCCAGTGTTAGCTCTTAAACTAAAGTTAGTCTAAATAACAATGGACTGTTCTCAATGACTTTTTCTAGCGAACTGATTTATTTTAACAATTAATTACAAAACATATGATTTTATAAAATCAAATAAAACAGATTTTACAAAAATATTATTCCTATTCTTTAAAATAAGAACATCCTCCACCCTTCGTGGGACTGCAATATTCTTTTAAGTTGATGGAGCCAGTCCTGAAATCTGCCTCTTGTGAATAAGTAGATAAAACGAAGCCCATATCCTTTCTCTATGGACCTTTTTACCCTTGCCCAGACTTGTCCGAAATTATCAATTCCAGTATTAGTAAGGGATGGGCGTTTAGACCATCGCAACTCTAAAAGTTCTATTGTGAGATATGTCATCTGCTGTTCCACAGTTCTAGCTCTTGATCTAGGAGAACTGGGAGGTTGGTGATGATGAGTAAATCCTCCTGATGAGTTTGATCTAATCATCTGACCTGGTGCCTGAATATCACTCCGTGGAGATCTTTCTGCTGGTGGCGTCTCATTGCCAGCAGCAGGGTTGTTGTTTTCAGATGGCAAATTATTTTGCCTTAACGAATCTGAATACGCTCCTATCCTAGCCCCTTTAGGCAATGTCCCATAGCGGTTGATAGTTTTCCCAACTTTCTGAATTTCTAGTGCAGCAGCTTGAACCTTGGGAGGATGTTCTTGATCTTGTGCACTTTTAAAACCTTCACCAGGGTATGACTGAGTTCGAGCAGATTCATTTGTATCAGCCGAATTCTGTTCTTCAGAATCAGTCTTTTGCCCAAGAGACTGAAGCTCTTTAGTCAGTCCTTTAAGCGCTGACTTTCTTTCTTCAATTACCTTTTGGTTAAACTGCAATGATATCTCTTCACTGAAGTCGGATTTTTGTTGCTCTTTCTTCCATAATTTCTCATCCTCATGCAAATCATCGTTTTCTAATTTATTTACTTCACAAACATGAAGGTTATTAACCGAACAAGACTGCTTATCACCATCTCGGTTTCCATGGACAACCCAACCTAACCTGGTTTTAGTGACAGCTAAACCATTCCATGAATTACGAATAGTCTGAAGACTTTCAATAAGGCACCAGTAATCTTGGCCTATTAACAATTTAGGTTCATATTTAATGATACTAGATTCAGGGAAATTATATTGAAATTTAGGAAATGTTTTGACAATATCTGTATGAAAGGTCTGACTAGGAAGGGCTAAATTATTAACTGTTCTGGCTCGTCTCAAATTGAACCATTTTTTACATTTTCCAACACCTGACACAGTGAAAGAAACTATTTCTGAGTCCTCATCCCTACGTGATACATCCTGTATCCACTGAACATATAATGGTGAACGTGAACCTCTAATCCCTAGTTCAACAGCAACGCAATGATCAAGAAATGTACTAGTGGATCCTTCATCTAACAGAGCGTGAACTCTTTTAACTCCATAAGGACCTTTAATGTCTACTTCTAATATTTTCAACAGCGTATTTCGTTGACTAACACTATTAGCAACTACCTCTGGAATTTGAGCTTCTCTAGTTATTTCTTTATTGTCCAAATGCAAAAGTGGATTATGGTTACTTTTACAGTTTTCAACTGAGCATTCTCTTAAGCATTTACACTTAGTTATTTTATGATTTTTCCCTAAACAAGAGAAGCATAAATTCCTTTTTCTAACTAATGATCTCCTATCATCAACACTCATATTTTTAAATGTACTACATTGTTTAATTTTATGATCATTAGAGTTGCATGCAACGCATTTGTACCTGACATTAACCTCATTACCTTGTTTACATTTATCATATGTTTCTTTCGATAAATGCACTCTTTGCTTAGGTTCACTAAATGTATTAAAGCTTAATGTAATAGCAGAAGCCTTCCTAAACAGCCATTCTTTTAATGTTAGCAGACTAAATTTGTTTCCCGGATTTATTGACAACTCCTCACCCCATTGTAACTTTAAATGTGCAGGTAGTTTTTGAACTATCTCCTCAACTAATTGCGGATTATTTAAATATGCTTCGTATTTTAAAGCACTTAATGAGGTTACAAAGTTACTAACCTTTGTTGAAAGATCGATTAAAGATAACATTTTATCGTCTGTTATTATAGGAAACCTCCTAACTTTCCCTATTAAATTATTTATAATAATATCAGGCCTACCATATTGTAATTCCAGAGTCCTAATAATTTCTTCTACGCTGTCTGGAACGCAGAGTAAAGCACTTATGGATTCCCTAGCTCTGCCTTTAAGGGAATTCTGAAGCCTAATTAGATTTTCATCTGGAGTAAATTTACAAATTTCAGTAGAACGCCTAAAATTTACTATAAAATTAAGCCATTCAGATGGTTCTCCGCTAAAGGCTGGAAGTTCCTTACCTATCGCTTTCCTCACGAAATAATGTTCGTACGGGTTTTGATTCCCCTTATTAGTT
Organism: Aelia acuminata; assembly: GCA_911387785.2. NCBI lineage: Eukaryota > Metazoa > Arthropoda > Insecta > Hemiptera > Pentatomidae > Aelia > Aelia acuminata. Next base: position 126,814,453 of record OU426978.1, on the reverse strand, counting down.
TCACAAAGGCTGTTACTAATATCATTGCCATTATTAAATTCTAACCCCAATGAATTGTGTTCTAATTTAGAAGAATTGACTTCTGCCTGAACTAAAGGTAATTTTTTGATTTTTGACCTATGTTCGAGATGCTCTGGTCTAATGCTAGTATTAAAATTAGTGTCCACCCATTGAGTAGTGCGTGATTTCGTGTGACTAATGTCAGAGCACTTACTATTACTGTAACCTGATAAATTATCCCCCACCTGACTGTCACAAATACTAGCCTTTTGTAGTTGATACCTTAGTCGGACGATAGCCGCTGATCTCTCGAGCTCCTTGCGCGCTGCTTCCTCTTCACGTTGACGCCGTTCCTCTTCACGTTGACGCCGTTCCTCTTCACGTTGACGCCGTTCCTCTTCCCGTTCCTCTTCCCGTTGACGCCGCTCTTCCTCCATCCTTCTTTCAAGCTCTGCAAGCTCCTCTTTTTCCCTCAGTTCAATTTCCAGCCTGGCGATTCGTGAGCTTTTCATGGATCCCTTTGATTGTCCACCGCTCCCTGACGACTTCCCAACTGATTGACTCGTAGAACCTGGGGGCTTGACTGACAATGCCTGACCCTTTTTCGCAATTTTCCTGCTCCGTAATGATAAAGCGTCATAATTATCCATTTCTGTTTCGATTTCCCAAGGAGGACCAAAAATTGTTAGCTCTTAAACTAAAGTTAGTCTAAATAACAATGGACTGTTCTCAATGACTTTTTCTAGCGAACTGATTTATTTTAACAATTAATTACAAAACATATGATTTTATAAAATCAAATAAAACAGATTTTACAAAAATATTATTCCTATTCTTTAAAATAAGAACACCCAGTGAAATCTTAAGGTCAAGAAAAACTGCACTAGCTTCCTATCCTTTTCCAGTCCTGAACTAGATATTGTACATTGGAGTCTTACAGTTTGCCTCTACTCATCTTTGTGGACTTTGTAGTATTATACATCAGCAACATTTAAGTATATTTATCTCTATATTTTGAATTATATATACTCTATATTCCAACCATATATTTTATATATATTTAAATTATTGTTAATTTTATTCTTAAAAATTTATTTATTTAACTCATCTAATTTTATGACAAACTTTTTGTATATTTTAGTGCGTGATTATGAGAAAAATAAAGCCTCGGAACGTCACCATAATATAGTTGTTTATTGATGACTGAACCTCAAGAACCCTGTATTATCTTTAACACCATCAAAATATCAATAAAACCTTGGTTATGACTAATATTCTCTCAAGGTGGATTTTTAATCAAAACGAGAAGCTCTAGGGTCGTAAAAGACGAAGTACGTCAAAAGAAATAGAAAAGAAAGTCATGCACAGTAAAACAATATTCGACTTTCAGGAGTGACACCAGCCTGTAAGGAAAATTTAAACTCTAACACAAAAAAAGTTTCACAAATGAATACAATAACAATTTTAATTTTTATTTCTATGATCTAACACAAAAACTAAAAAAAAAAATGAAGTGCAAATGAGATGATTTTTTTGTTCTCCTGAAAATCAGCTGTTAATTGACATACGACCTTTTGCAGTATCAAGGACATCTGTATAAATCAATAGACCATTGCGATAATGCATCAATATCCATTTACTTCTTTAAATTAATCCCTAAGGCCATGGACCAGAGCTTCGGTTAAAGTTGAGTAGGTTAGTCTATAGAATGGTATGTATTTACTAATTTTTTTTCTCTATTTATTATTGTTTTTTATATTGGCAACAACGGTTTGAATTGTTGTTTATGATGTTTGTTAATGGCTAAGTAAATTCATTATTTACCAAGCCTTTAAAAAGTATTAAACTTTTAACTTGAGATGGGAGAAACAGAAGTAATATACGATTATATTATTTTTGATAGATAGATTTGATATTGTTGAAGGTTGTTTGTTATGGGCGATCAACTGCGCGGTCATTACACCCTTGAAAAGTATTGTTTAATCAAAAAACCAATATTAATATTAATTTAAAACTTTCAGCATGTACATTAAATGCCGAAAAACAATAACAATATACACATTTTTCGTAAGTAAAGGCCACTTGATAATGGATCTGAATAGAAACACATAAAAAAAACTTTCAATTTAATACAACAGGGGGATAAATGGGAGTGGATGAGCCTAATTGGATAATTGAAGGTGTAAGAGAGGCTAGGCCTTGAAGACGGAGAGAGGCCCCCTTTACTAAATTTTAATTAATTCCACGGTAGCAGTGAGACCGACTTCTGCGGTTGCGCCAGACCTGTCCTCCAACCAGCATTTACTCCTATGGAATTTCCTGTCCACAACCGATCCTAGCAATACAACTTGCAACAGTCAAACAGTCAATATTGTTTCTTACAGGCGTATGAAATTATCAGATAGTTTCATAAATACTGTTACAAATAATTTAATTGTAATCAATAATTATATTAATGAATGACTGATAGTCTGAAGGACCAATGAAAATATTTTCATGAATAAACAATGCAACAAAAAATTAAACACTAATTATTAAATTTTCGCAGAAAGGGCGAATCTGAACTTTCCTGAAGTTATTGAAAAAGTTGAATTAACGTCTAAAAATATTTAGGGAAGCTCTTTACATAGCACTGACTGAACTCCAATGCAAGGGTATACTAGAGCATGGTGCATTAATTATTAATAAACAAAAAAAGAGGACTCGAGGGACGAGAGAAGACATTCCAGCCGGGGAAGAACAATATGGCTGCCTGGTGTTCACAGCTCGAAGGCTGGGGAATGACACCGTGGGAGGGATGTTTGGAGGGTGTTGATCTGAGGAGGTTGGTACAGATAAATGGAAGGTTGACCCCCCAAAAATTTAGGAAAAAAATTATTAGTAAAATAAATTTACGGAGCATTTATATATATGAATTTATTGAAGTTCCTATTCGATTAATAAATGAGTGAGCTGCGTGTTCGTTTAAGTATATTTTTCGTGATTTTTTTTTTTTTTTTTTTTTAAATAGCTGACAAAAATCCTAAACCATCACACTAAATTTTTATTAGAATTTTTATATAATAGGGTAGTAATTAATAATTGTGCTTAGTTCATAAGACACATTTCGTAAATGTTTTCCCCTTTCAGATATGTTCTTCCCTTATTATTAAGGTGGTCGCGGGAATAAACTGTGCGTTAATCATTGCCTAATCACGTAGTAATACAGTGAAAGATAGGTTTATGCTGAACTCGATAATTTGAGTTTCTCTACGAAATCCGTGAGGAAAAAAGATCATACATAACTAAGGGGCACTTCGTATTTCCACATGGAGGTCCAAGTAGCGTCCACTGAGTACAATTGAACCGAACCAACAACTAGATTTCGATCCGCTTAGAAGTAAGGAAGCGGAAATAGGAAAGGGCACAAAGGAACCCCCAGGAGAAAAGAAGGAAAGTCCCAGAGAAACGTGGAGTTGATTTGCAGAGAAAGAACTAGACTGGAATGGTGAATCATGGCATGGGATGTGGAGGATAGACTGCAAAACGCACGTCGAAGGCTTGTGCTCCATTAGTCTACCAACCTGCACCAACTTTCTTGGAGTAACTGTATATTATCGATTGATTAGAACAGAAATACTGAATTTATTAAAAAAAAAAAAAAAAAAAAAAAAAAAAAATTAAAGAGGTGTGGTGTAACTAAAATTTCTGACATTATTAAACACAAAAAAATCAATAAAATAATTTTTATGAATTATAAAGCCTGTCGTGCTCAAATACCCAACAAATGTGGTACGTTTGATTCAGAGTTTCACGGAGCTTTTGCGAATCGCATTCTTAGTATTTGCAAAATTCGATTTAAACGTAAACGGATCGAGGATGGTTTTTATAATTTGCAATACGATCATTAAGACCCAGTTAAGTTCATTTGGTTATTCCATTCCCTTTGTATTAAGGACCACAAACAGGGCGATAAATTAGGAAGGGCCGTAGTGTGTGGCAAGCTGCATGGGGCACAACACTGTCTCTATTTCTCACCTACCTTGCCCTCATCCCCTCATCGGGTTTTTTGAGACTACTTCGATATAAGGTAGGATCCTCCTTATAGACCCTTTTTATTTATTTTTAAACATACACAAGCATCGAAGAACATCTTTTTTCTCTCCATAATAGACAGTTACTTTATTTTTTGTTCTTATGTACATAAAGTTAGATTTATTTTCTTATTTTGTTTTATTGTCAAGAAGATGGTTTATTTTTTAATTCTTAGAAATTTAATTTACCTATTTTTTCCTTTACTTTTCTTTAAATATTTACATGTTAATTTGGGGTTTAAATAACTTTAAATGTCACCTTTTTTTATTCATTTGTCAATATACCTTTTGTAAACATTTGGAAGTGACTTTTATTTATTATAAAACTAAACCTATAATAAGGAGTGAAAAATCCTTAGCTATGGCGTCCCTCCAATAGGGCGTAAAATGGAGGTCCCGAGTTAAAGTTGTGTGGATTTTTTTAGAGGCTAACTCTAAAGGGAAAAATATTGAACACTTCAAGGGAAAGGCTTTTATAATTGAACGCGTTGAAAGAATTAAAGAACGAATACCCTATCTTCCGGGGTTTATACTAACCACTTTGACACTTAGGATGCTGGATGCCAGGACAAGAGGTTTCGAGACGGAACATGGCTCTAAAACTGACTTTCCGAATTGGGAGGAGGTCGCCGATTATATTCAAAGGCAGGCGGTAAAATTGCGAGGCCCTTCTCTCAAATTCTGCATCGGTACCAACACACTCTAATACCAGGTATAGTAAATCCTCTAGACTGGTATTAATGACTTTTGATTCCTAAAAGCACTCGGTTAAATGTTCGGTATGTAAAAATAATCACTGGATTTGTGATTGCTCCCACTTAAAAAAACTCACAGCACAACGCAGCAACCGAATCAAGAGCTTGAACCTGTAGATTTTCTTCTAGGGGAAGACATATATGCCCAAATACTTTGCTCAGGTAATATAAAACCGAAATATGGGGCTCCTAGTGCGCTGGAAACAATTTATGGTTGGATTTTACTAGGTCCAATTGATAAAAAATCTCAATTCTAATTCTAACAGCACTGAAGTAAGAACCGTGCATAACTTTTGCGTACAATTTTTGACACATATAGGGAATTATACGAATGTTCTTTCCACCATTTCAAAGGGTCGCTAATTTCTTTCGTTATTGGCACGACCAAATACCGTTGGACCTCTATTATTGCACTTGAGAGCAATTTTTCAGTATCTACGCAATACAGAAAAACATCTGCCTATTCCTGGGCGATCTGGTTTGTTTTCTGAGGGAAAAACAATATTCTGAAATCTCGGATCAAAGAAAGTAACAGCCACAAGAGTATTGCTTCCCTATAGATTTCAGTGGTCTTCCAATTTTGTATGTGTTCCGATTTTTTTCTATACCTGTTTTTTTTTTAAATTCGATGTTTTCGATTTGTTTGAAAACGAAGTTTTACATAATTTGCAAGTAATGTTCTAAATGGATAAGGTAAAGAAAAAAATTCAAATAAAAGAATTTTTCATGAAAAATTTTAAATAGTAAAAATTGTGAAGGTGTCTAAGAGGTGAAGTGTTTATCTTTAGTATCCTCCTCAAAATCGTTGAGCCTTCCATGAATCATGAAGGTCATTAACATAAAATTTTGCAAAATACTGTTGGTTCTAATAAGATGCCACTATCTGTTCTGTACGATAAGTTGCAATCTCACCTGAGTTATTTCAATTGTTTACGAATAACCTCCCATCCTTTCCGAGTAAACTGTAAACTTTCATGTAGAATCTTAGAGGACCTAATTTGTGATCAATTTAGGAGGTGATCTGATATAACCTGATAACGATCCGTGAGGTAGAGAGGCCAGCGGGTTGGGTGCCTCAGGGCAGCGGAGGCCAGGCCGAGTGTGAAGATTGCCCCGGTCCCCATTAGTAGACCGCCTGGGGCTAGCGGCCCCCACGGCTCCTGCTCCTCTGTCATCTGCTACTGTCTCACATCATCATCGATCCTTAACAACGAATAGGGGACCTATTTCCAACTGCATATCCAATACTTATTCATCAATTTTAGCACTGCCTTATACTACTACCAAAAGGTTTAGAAAAACTACCATATCCTTTTGAATTACTAAATGGTCGGTGTAAAACCATAGTTAAAGTATGAGGGCTAAACCTATTTAATAATTTTTTTTTTCATTTTTTAATTTACCTAATGTTATTTTCCTTAATCATGCTTATTTAATTTGAATAATATATATGAGGGAGTGAATTACATTGTTCTTCAAAAGCGTTAGAAGTGAACACAACCCTATTTCATTGAATTGAACTTTAACTTTTTTGTTTTTGTTCCTTCCATCCTCGAGTTTTTGGGCTATACGGAGTTTCGCGGGCCAGGGAGGATAGGCGGATTAATGCTAAGTATTATTAAATTTCTACTGGCATCGGGTTTTTGAACTTCCCATCATGGGCTAGGAGGTATATTGAGGAAGACACGTGCAGATTTCCATTCACGATAATTCCCTACCATAGCAAGACAAGCTTATGACGGACATTTCAGGCGAAAATGAGATTAATTGATCCTAAACTGCTTTGCCTGAAGCCTTAAGTAGTAATATTTAATAATGGTTGACATTGCTAACCAGCAGTAAATTAAAATTAAGTACAAGAATCATGCCAATTTTTCCATTGCTAAACAGTTACCTTGATTTGACATGATTCTAGAAAACAAGTTAGGCAAAAATTTGTGATTCCTCCGCCCTAGATATTTTACCGATCAGATAAAAAAAAAATACTTAAGAAACAAATTTCTATCTATATGTGGATTAGTATATTTTTGCTAAGCAAGTTTTCCCTAGTATAATGTGTGAAATGACACTAAAGATTCAGAAAGCATGAACACTTTAAAAACATTAAAAAAAAAAAAAATTCGATTCACGCATCCGTCTTCTCCTTTTTATATTTATTACGTCAGACGAGTTTTTTTAAGAAGAACAACAACTTAAGCAAGCCCAGTAGAAATTTCGGTTAATATTTAGGTTTTTTTTTTCGGTTAAACAGGTTTGAGATTTTAATATTAAAAAAAAAAAATTTCGAACAGTAAATTTGATTTAATCGACCCCTTGTCTTTTAAGATATGTAAGCCAAGAGGATAGATAATGTTTTACTAAAGTAAAATTATGTTTTACTAAAGCGATTTCGAAAGTAAAATTACTACTATTTTAAACCATCGATAAGTTTAGTTCACAATAAACTATAAGCATCAAGCCCTTTTTTCCTAAAATTATTGGTTAGGCCAGTTAAAATCTTTTAGAACCAAGCTACTACTACTAATAAAAAATTTTAGTAACTAATAACAAATTAAAAATTTTGAGTCTGAATTCCTTCAAAATAGATCATTTGTGTGAATGGTAACTAGACTTTATAAGGATCAGCCTGAGTAGAATCCCCTCGTTCTCCTCCCAAATAATGCATTCAATAAATCAATGAATGTTAACTAGATTTCATAGCGCCAGTTAATTTTAACAAATAGAAAAACTACACTTATATCTGCAGTAAATAGTTTCTTTTTGGCTCAATCTGATAAAGAGTTCATATTTCAACTGATCAAAAAAACATGGTTTGTTACTCAATTTAGATTTGAAATATGATTATAATAATTACCATTTTAAACAACAAAAACAAAACTAAATTACTTAGTATTCAACTTTAAGAATTCAACAGCATAGGAGGAAGCACAAAAAAATATAATTGTCTTAAAACAATCACACTACAAGCCGTTCACCCCACAAAAAAACGGGATTGGATTGCCCTTAATATTCACTTCAACGTCAGGAATGCCTAACGGAGATGAGAATCCACTGAAGAATCGGGCGAGGGAAACAAGGAGGGACTGATTCTGGAACGAGGTTATTAGCGCGGAATTGAATGCGACCCCATAAAAGGGGAAAGGGGAAGGACGCCAAATAAGATGGCTGGGTCGTTTATGCCTAATAGCGGGAGAGTGGAAAACGAAACATGGAGGCGAGATCAGTTGGGAGGATGAACTGAAGTAGGCAATGGGAGAGCCCCCTTTATCTTAGCTCTTAGCGATGTAAGGAAAGAAGTATTAGTTATACTTATCTAATATAAGTTCTACTTAGAAATATACCTATAATCTTAAATAATAGTTCAAATAACAAATGCAAGTAATGCAGCTATGAAAGTCCAGTTTTTTCATGATCATTTAGACTAATGTGACTAAAATATCTTTTCTGGCTCGCAGCTCTGCGTCAATTCAAACATAATAAAAGCAAATGTTGCTTATAAATATTGCTCAAATGCTTTTATAATTTTTTCTTTATAAATATCATCTAAGACTGATTACGAAATAACAATAGGTCTTTGTTTGTTTGTTTGTTTAACGTCCATTTTTATGCTACAAAGGCTAATCGGACGATGCTACAGTGGGAGTCCTAAATTTTGCCTATCCAGGTATAATTAGGATAGAGATCTTTAACGAGTACCTGACATCGTACAGGCTCGGGACCTCCATTTTACGTCCTATCCGAGGGACGGCATAGCTAAGGATTTTTTACTCCCACTAAAAAATCCTAGGGCCACCGCTGGAATTGAACCCGCGATCTTTAGTATTGAAGGTTGCCATGCTAACCACAACACCACAGGTGACCCCAACAATAGGTCTTTTAATGAAAAAGCTAATACGATTTTACGCTCCAGTATTGTTAATTATAGGAGCTAATAATAACATTGTATTCATAAAATCATTATTACAGAAAATCTCTTATTTTTAGAAAAAAATTTATTAACTATTTGACCAATCATAACAAGCTACTTTAACTTTCTATTATCATTGAATACTCCGTTTTCCGGAGAAAGTTAGCAACTTGATTTTCCAAAAGTAAGCCCAGCTTGGACTGACATTTGTTTTTTTTGTCTAAAAATTTGTTACAATTGGATTTATTGGTATTAATTTAGTAGATCGCAAGGGCGTCTAGGTATGGGGGGGGGGGAAGGCTGGTAAAATGATCGGGAGAGGGGATCGAGTTACGAATAAATGGATAATAATAAAACAAAATATTAAATTCGCTTTTACTATTTATTTATCTAATTTATGGTAACTAAAAATGGTTCGATAGCTAGGGTCATTTCGCCTATGATGAAACAATGTTTTAGAATAAAAGGGAATCCAAATTATATGCTGTTTTAGACTTCCGTGGTCTGAATCCATTGTATGCATTTCTTCTTCAGGGTTTGACCATGTAACAGGTTTTTCATATGAGCTCGTATTGGCCTTGAAGAAGCCCACAGCAAGATGGGTGAAAGCTTGGCAGTTGAAAAATCTGTTACATGGTCAAACCCTGAAGAAGTAATGCATACAATGCATTATAAATCAAAATTAAAAAATAAGGAAGGTTATACAAGAGCTAAATGCATCATGAATAAATATAATAGTCGCAACTTAAAAAAAAAAAAAAAGAACATTAAAACACATTGCAAACCTTCTTTTCTAACCAGTTTATGAGGACATTGCTTCTGCGTAAAGGGGCAACTTTAAAAGCAATCCCTTGTAGTGTAGGTGTGAAAGGAATGTTGAAGCGATTTTTAAGGTGCACGAAGATACAGAGTTAAGAAGAGAAAAGTCGGATAATATGAAGAGGAAGGGCTGAGGAGGCTAAAAGGTGTGCTGAGGCCATAAAGAGATAAAATAGAAGAGTCGTTTCACAATCTCGCATTTTTCTTGACCGCCCTCCCATGTTTACTTTCCTTAGCCTTATCCTTATATATGTACAAATATACACTTTTCCATTTTACTTATCTTCAAGGTTTGGACCAAAAGACGACGCTTCTAAGAATATTCATCTAAAAAGGGTATTCAAACGAAAAAATAAAAAAGTAACGGAGCATATTAATAATGGCTCAATTAATTAAAAAATTCAAACATTTTAAGATGGTCAGCATAAAGCCCTGCTTACACGGTAACATTGTCGGATCCAACTTTGGAATATAGTAATATTTGACATAACATTTTACCGTGTAAACGGTCTTTGATCAATGAATCAATGAAATTAAGAATTCAAAAAGAAGTGGAGCAGGTGCAGATACGGTATTTAAATTAAAATTATTTGGTTTTAGTAGTCGAACTCTAATTATTTATTTAGTCTTGTAATTTATTTTAAGATTTATTATTCATCGCTGTTGTTCAGTCTCAAGGTAGTTCGTTTAAATTCAAAATACTGAAATTCCCGCTCATTCCATGCTTCCCGCCTACCACATGTCAAACAGGTTAAGTTCCTCATGTACGAGTGTTATATTGTGGCAGCGGCAATATAGAAGGCTACGAACATCTGTCTGGTTAGACCGGGATAACCCCACCACCGGATCCACGCGGTGGCTTCATTCTGCGTATGACAGCAGTTGTGTCCGCTTCTCTCGACACGTCTAGTAGCCAGGAGTCACTACTGGTGCCAGATCTCCTTGTTCATGAGTTGTATGTTGATGTTACAACCCTTTTTTTTGGGTAAGGCTACTCTCACCGTCCACATTGAGTAAATACTTTATTGTTCCTAGTTCGCCTAACAATTGATATTCACCTGGAGACTAAGCTCATCGAGAAATCGCTTGTTAAGCCATTCATTAATAATTAAAGTTATTAGTGACCAGTTCGCCCTAGATCAGTTCGCCGACAAATTCGATTAGTAAATATTAGTAACCATGGTTAATTTAGAGAAATGTGCTTCAGTATAATTGATTGCTATATTTTGCTTTTCTTTAATTGGTTATTCAATAGTCTCAAGGCCTTTAATTCACCATTTTTAACAGAGCTCTTTCTTATTATATATATTAATTCATTGTAGAAGTTTCTCATATTTTATAACCTTTGTTAGTCTTAAGATAAACATAAGATCGTTCTCTCAATTGTTTTTTAGTTTAAAATTGTTTACTTTATTTCATTATTTCTTAATAATGTTTGTTTTTCTCTTTTCTCTTGTGGTTCATATGAAATTCATGTTAATTTCTAATAAATGTAAGGTCTTTGGTGTTTATCAGTTATTGAAGTTTTATTCTTATTGAATCATTTTTCTTTTCATCATAACCCTCGTTCCTTTTACTTTGATTTCTATAGTAAATGTATTATTTTAAGCATGTGCATTTCTTGCAAGATTCCGTGGAATCCCAGAATTCTTCTTCTACATATAATCCACCGGAGGATAGCGACCTAAAGGTAAGTTTTATAGTTAGCCCTCCGGGAAGTTTAGTGAGAGAGGAAGGAGAGAATCATGCTGGAAGTGAACCGCCACCATTCTCCAGATAATCTCCCAAAAGATGGGAAACAGGAGAAGTGGATTGGGAGCAACACCCATCTACTTCTACAAATAATACCCATTTCGAAAGGGGGAGAATATGTGAATGTTATTAGGGAATCGCTTTTAACGATGTCCTCTGTGAGTAGAGCTGCCTTTCAATATGTTCATAATAATAATAATAGTGATACCCCATAATTATTAATATTTTTATTTTGTTTTTAGGCATTGCGTGATTTAAGCAGGTCTGAGAAAAATCATAAAGAGGGCGATGAATGTTATTGTAATTTTATTTACAATACCCTGTATTGTAAATATTTGAACCAAAGGCTAATGTACTTTAACGGGGAAGAAAGAATGTGAATTAAAAAAAATATTATGTCTTATCTATGATGAATATTCAGCTAAAAATCGCCATTTTGTATAAATAAAAGTTTATTTTTTTCATATAAATTTATTTATTACATAAATTTTATCTATATATGTACAACCTAAAGGATTATGCCATTATTGTAATCTCACTTTTATTTTAAAAACCGTCCTTTCATTTATTTATTTATTTTTTTATTTTTGTATATAAAAAGAACACTTAAAAAGAACACGTTGTGAGCTCTTTAGCTCAGGAGTGAGCTACTTGTATAAGTAATTTTATGAGAAGCTTGTAATTTTATAAAGAAGCGTTTTGAGAAATGTTGTACGTTATAGTGTAAATAATGAAATTAACTTATTTTTAGACCATAAAAACCGGCGTAATACATCTAACCCCTTAAATCTGAAATAAATCAAGAAATAAAGAAAACTTTTTTTTTAATTTTTTTTTTTTTTTAAGATTAATCCTAATATACCTACTTGATATAAAGTCTGAAAAAAAGAAAAACCTGTTATCATCTGAGTATGATTCGAAAATGCTTAATTTCCTCTATGACTGACAAAACTATCGTATTATGCGTAAAGACCCCCCTTAAGACCGTTAAAACCAAATTCATAGAAGAGAAAAAAAAAGATTGTTTAATCAATAGGCATTACACTATACCAAGAATACATGGGCTAAATATTTTGCACTAATCATAAAAACCATTTAGACCAATAGTAAATAACATTACTGGTATTATTCAAAAACTAGCGAAATTCCTTAACCCATCCAGTTGTTGTTTCCGTTTTACGAGTATATTAATACAGCGTAAACTATTACAGGAACAAAGATGAGATGGGAATTTAAATACGGATAGCGCATCATCAACTCTAATGAAGTATATTTTAGAAAATCAAAAATCAAATAGTCCAGATTCAATATATCAGTTTTTCATTATCGGCTACTGGAGTAAAAAAAAATTTCCCTCTTGAACAGCACTTAGTGAAAACTCAAGTATTTTCACTTATAAATGAAATAGAGGAAACCATTTTACCAGCACCTAATCATAACAGCCAAATATCACCTAGTACATCATCAGACTCATCATCAATCCCTTATTATATGAAAATTAGTCAATCTAGTCCACGAAGTTTGTCACGTGATTGCTCAAGACCATCACGTAGTAGATATATATAGTAGATGGGAAACACTACTATCTTGCGAAATTGAAAACAAAAAGTGGCCAAGGTTCTTCGTACATCATTACATGGCAATGCAGTCAACAAATGGTATTTCTCAAAAACTATCTTAGTATAGCTAGACCACGAATATCTTTGATTATGGATGAAGAAATGGACATTGAAAATAGTGGTTTTGAAAATAACGAAAAGTTAGTTTCGCTGGCGACTTAATTGAAACAGGCCGAAGGAAATTCTTTAGCCAATGATAGTAACCATTCAGCTCTTTAGACAACAACTGCATCTGCCAATAATCCATCGACAATCAAAAAGAAGAAAATTGCGAGACCTAATTTAAATACGGATAGCGCATCATCAACCCTAATGAAGTATATTTTAGAAAATCAAAAATCAAATAGTCCAGATTCAATATATCAGTTTTTCATTATCGGCTACTGCAGTAAAAAAAAATTTCCCTCTTGAACAGCACTTAGTGAAAACTCAAGTATTTTCACTTATAAATGAAATAGAGGAAACCATTTTACCAGCACCTAATCATAACAGCCAAATATCACCTAGTACATCATCAGACTCATCATCAACCCCTTATTATATGAAAATTAGTCAATCTAGTCCACGAAGTTTGTCACGTGATTGCTCAAGACCATCACAACATATACGACAACAGGCAGTCTACTGCTAAAAATGTGCTCATCTCAACAATACTATCTGAACATAACTTGCAAGCATAATATTCATCGAAGGTACAACATCAGGGCATCAATTTTAAGAATTATAATATCTAAAAAAGGAGAAAAGTTTGATAACTTTAATTGAACAATAATCAGAAAGTTATTAAACTTTACTTATTAAAGTTATTAAACTTTACTTCTACAACAGTTGTAGAAATATTCGTTATTAGTTATCATAAGCAGTTACTGCTTATGATAACTAATAACTAAAATAAACACGAATTCTAATACATGCACTAAGGAAATTTGACTTAACGCATGTTAATGCTTTTTCTTTTTAGGTTAAAATGTAATTTCAATGATTACATTCTTCCCGATCTCATCACTTGTAAATTTTGTTTAGATATGTAGAACTTCCTTCACAATAAGATTTCTTTTTTTTATTTTACATGACGTAACAATTAATAATCTTCTCAAGTACCACAGAGGTTAAAATGACCCAAGTATTCGAATAGAAGGAAATATACAACAGACAAGTTAAAAAGTGATATATTACGAATTAAAAATTGTGAGTTAGCTTTTAAATGAATTCTAGATTGATTATACGGGTTGAATTTAGAAGTGCAAGGAAGAAACAGGACAGGTATCTAATGTATGAGTTCTCGGAGTGTTATTTGTTATATGTCAAGAGCTTTCCGAAATGCAACCACTTATTCAATTTAAAATGCAATAAACACTTAATAGTAGCTACTTTTATCGAAGAAGCAAAATAAAAAAATTTGCTTCAATGCAAAAAGACTATTCGATGTAACTATTCGATTGATGTAACTAACTATTATCAAAGGGTAGGGTGTTAAGAACGGTTCACGATGTATTTTTTACAGTTATTTTTCAATCATCTATGGGATCGATCAGTGGAGGTCTGAGTCCCGCTGGACAGCCACTTCCACCAAGGCCTGCCAAATCGTTGGAGGGAACGGCTAATTATTTGTTATCTACTAATTGACTTTATAAATTGAATTATAACCTTAAAAATGATATAAAAAGATTTTAATTATTATAATAAAAGATTACTAAGAACAAGTTACAAGTACTTACTTAAATTTCATGATTTATAATTTTTAAAACATATAGCAGTCAAAAAATTAATGAGATTAATCATAAAATATGAAAGAATTTCGATTGCATCCATGTATTTATGTATAGTTAGTCGTAGAACACCAAGCGGTTAATAAATGAGCTACATTTTTATCGAACCTTGGTTCCAAAAACTTAACGGTTTAAACAGCTTTTTTGGGTCCACTGTATGGCCACTGGTGGTCCAAGAGCGAAGTACATATCCAAACTTGTTTCCAAAAATGTTCAATAACTTCACAATGAGATTTTTTTTTTTTTTACATAACGTAACAATTAATAATCTTCTCAAGTACCACAGAGGTTAAAATGACCCAAGCATTCGAATAGAAGGTATTATACAACCGACAAGTTAAAAAGTGATATACTACGAATTAAAGATTATACGGGTTGAATTTAGAAGTGCAAGGAAGAAACAGGACATGTATCTAATGTAAGAGTTCTCGAAGTTTTATTTGGTATACGTCAAGAGCTTTCCGAAACGCAATCACTTATTCAATTTAAAATGCAATGAACACTTAATAGTAGCCACTTTTATCGAAAAAGCAAAATAAAAAATTTTGCTTCAATGCAAAAAGACTATTCGATAATAAAAAATCTGGTGCGTGCGCGCAACACACAACTTTCACTTACCAACTTACTTAGATTAGAAATTGACGTGTTTTGCTAAATATCATTTCCCAAAGTCACACATTTTTCAACATTCATATCTTATTTTTGTTAATCGTTAAAGCCGTTTTTGAGTAAATAAAAAAAACCCGTGAAAATGATACAAAATTTATAAAGTAAAGTCCCCCCTCCCGTAGATCAATTTTGATGAAATTTTTACAGTCATATCTCGGGCATATAAATACATCAAATACCAAGTTTGATCAAAATCGTTAAAACCGTTTTTGAGTAAATAAAAAAAAACACGTGAAAATGATACAAAATTTATTAATTAAAGTCCCCCCTCCGGTTGATCAATTTTGATGAAATATTGGCTATCACATCTTTGGCATATACATACATCAAATACCCAGTTTGATCAAAATCGTGAAATCAGTTTTTTAGTAAATAAAAAAAACATGTGAAAATGATACAAAATTTATGAAGTAAAGTCCCCCCTCCCGTTGATCAATTTTGATGAAATTTTTACAGTCGTATCTCGGGCATATAAATACATCAAATACCAAGTTTGATCAAAATCTTTAAAACCGTTTTTGAGTAAATAAAAAAAACACGTGAAAATGATACAAAATTTACTAAGTAAAGTCCCCCCTCCGGTTGATCAATTTGGATGAAATATTGGCTATCACATCTTTGGCATATACATACATCAAATACCCAGTTTGATCAAAATCGTGAAATCCGTTTTTGAGTAAATAAAAAAAAAAACATGTGAAAATGATACAAAATTTATTAAGTAAAGTCCCCCCTCCGGTTAATCAATTTTGATGAAATTTTTACAGTCATATTTCAGGCATATAAATAGATCAAATACTCAGTTTAATCAAAATCGTTAGAGCCGTTTTTGAGAAAATCGAAAAACACTTAAAAAGTTATTAAATAAAGTACCCCCTCCCTTTGAGCAATTTTGATGAAATTTTTGCTGTCACATCGCGGGTATATACATACACTAAATACCCAATTTCAGGTTCGCACGGTTTATAGTTTTTGAGCTAGTCTGTTCACACACACACACACACACACACACAGACACACACACACACACACAGACCATTTCGCGGGACTTGGTTAATTAGACTCAGGGGACCCCAAAACGTGTATTTCCGTTGAAAACCGGAAGTCGAAATTTTTCACGATCGCAATACTTCCACTTACTTCGCAATACTTACACATATATAGGTAAGTGAAAGTAAAAATATAGCAAGCAACAGAAAAAATATACGATGGAAGAATTAGCATATACATGCGCAGGTTATTAACCGCCGGACGGGCTGATCCGCAACCTGGTCACGGGCTTTAATAGAGCCTTAGAGAGGAGGCTCACAAAGATGGTCCTCGACGCTCTGTGAGCTTTAATGAGGTTCCGGGGCAAACTGTGTTGAGGATTAGGACGGGAGGACAAGTTGAGTAGCAAGTTGCCAGCTTCCTATTTGTCACTCACCCCGGGGACTTAAAACTGTGACCGATTAATCCAAGTTAACCACTCTTACAACTCTAATTCGTCCATTCTTTATCATGTGACATTATACTCTATTTCTGTCTAGGAGCATCGTTAGTTAACTTTTAAACTCGACTAAGTCAAATCACCATAGGTGAAGTTCCCGGCCCGTTGGCCATGCATCACTTTTAACCAAATGGGGCTTAATGTTCCCCCGGCCCTTGTCGCCTTGTTAGCTACTTATTAGTAAATATTGTCGTTCGGCTGCACTGAAACCGCATGATAGAAGTTTTAGCAAGAGTAGAATAAGGACTGTAACACTTTTAAGGGTTTAAATAATTTTTATTAGCGCAAATTTATAACTCACAGCGTCAGAAAAACAATGAGTATCAACTTGTAACGATATAGTAACACAAAAATAACCATTTAATTCTACCTTCAAGCAAGACTAACTATCCAGTCCACTGCTCCTTGTATTATGTCTGAATTAGTACAGTCTAGTAGGTTCAAGACAAGCTTAGATTATCCTCGAACAGCCACGAACATGTACAAGAACAGTTTGTTCCAACTGATCATAAAGTCTATAACTCCTTTCAATAATATGTTTTTTTTTTTGTTTCACACTACAATACTTAAGGAAGAACTGTGCTGTTAGCAATTATGTTATTTGTGTCACAACGTGATGAATCAAGAACCGCCTAAAGGAGTTTTTGTTTTTTTTTTGTAATTTATTACCTCATTGGTCATGAACACTGCTATCTCAATGCACATGCTATCTGCTTCAAGCACCTAAAGACAGGTTAGATTCACCAAAATCAATAACATCACTCCCTAGCCTGTCAAAAAGTAGAGATCATGTATTTTGAAAAATAATTATAACCTTTTCTGCCACAATAATTCTAAAAAATCAGGCACCAATCTTATCAGCAAACTTCCAGGATAATAAAATAAAATTGAGCCGGAACTCCAAAGGGTAAATCAAATTACAAAAACTATGTTTCTCTTTGCAACACAGTTGTGAGGTCACTCCCTAGCTTGTTTTTTATATACCCACCAATCCCCTCAGAAAAAGAAATTTTGAGCAGAGAACATAAAACCAACTATAGGTTGATTCATATCATTTTTCCCAAAGTTACTTCAGTTGCCTTCGGGACGTGGAGGAAGGTGTAATGCTAAACAATATTTTTATGGTGAGTCACTCCCTATACCTTATCAACATGATGATTGTAAACTGTTGCTCGTTGCAGAAAAAATGCATCATACATCGAAAAAATGGCAAAAAAAAAAATTGACTGAAGAAGAAATAAAAGCTAAGAGAAAGGAGGCAACCAGGAGGAGTCGGGAAAGAATCAAAGGAGACCCGCTGTTGGTACATTTTGGAATTTCAGTTCCTTTTCACCTTTACGTTGAAGAACCTTAATAATAGTAAAGTTTATAAGAACTATAGAATAGCTTCATTAACCCATCTAAATGAGTTGTTTTTATGGTTCTATTAGTATATTATATATTCTATTAGTTCAATAGTAGTTGTTGGTTAAGGTTGTTAATTTTTACTTAATTTTAAACTGCCCATATGGAAGAATGAGAAGGTTATTAATCGAAATAGTAAGGGACAGAGCTGCGTTTTATGATGTTAACTATGTATACTATATACATCAAGGGATAAAAGAATTGAGATGTTGAATCACAGCCAAGAGCACTTCAATCCACAATGTGAACAAACATGCTGGATTACCTTGTGACTATTGATTTTTTTAAAAAAAAGAGATTATCCTTAAAGAATTGAAGATTAAAGAACTTAGAAGCATAAATGTAAAATTGCAAATTTCAGTTTTGGTGATATGGTTGGATTCTGGTTTGAGGGGGTCGCGCATTCTTTCTTAATAGTTGTGGGGAACAACAGAGACATTTTAATATACATTCATAAATAAGTTTGTTTTCATACTGAATGAATGATATGATGACTAGGAATGATGGCAATATTTTTGCATAAGTAGATCTTCTGAGACATTTTTTAAACAATGAGACTGTACCCTTTTAATTTCATGACACCCACGTCTACTTTATTGTTTTAAATACTCGATGTCCAGTGGCACCCTAAGATACTGCTAAGAGCTTATTGTGTTCCACATGTAGGGGAAAGAGGTCTATAAACCTACACCAAGGGGACTATTCTCTATCCATTTTAAGGCCAACCGGAAGATGTGTTACAAACGGCTGACCCCACATAGCTTGATTCCGACATAAGGTTGAGCTTTTTACTATCGGTAACATGACCAATATTAACTTCACAAGAAGAAAACCTAAATTACTGGAGTGTATATATCTTTGGAATGATTGTGCAACGTCAGTCCAATTCAGCATTGTAAACTGATTCACTGTTTGCAAGCCGTATTACGAGTATATTTCAGAATAGAAGTGGGAGATCCATTTCACAAAATCAACATCTGGCAGGTGTCCGTCATAAGCTCTATTTGCCACCTAATTTTGACATTAACATACAGTTGTTTCCGACATTCGACGTAACATGACAAGATCATATAAACACACTTTTTGACTTACGAGTGATTTTCAGAACGAGCAGAATGGCCCTTTGACATTGGGAGAAATTTTTTTATATTTACAAGATTTATTGTAAAATAATATAATAGTTATAAACCATTATTCCTTCGCCCTCTTTCAAAACAATTTTTAACTCAATCATCAAATCAAAATGCGTTTGGTAATTCGATATAATAATTTCAAAATAGTAAATCAACTTTTTATTTTTTTATTTAACCGGATTGTCCTATATAGTTTTTGCTCAATCCGAGTCATATGTTCCTATAATAATCGTGCACTGCTACAGAATACTACGACTGCTGGAAGCCGATTGTCGGAAGGACGTCGCACAGTGATGCAAAACCCTGAAAAGCTGGCCAAAAGTCAAAAAATAAAGTTTCTTTTTAATAAATTTAAACTATAAGGTTGGATAGACCGATATTTCAAATGTATAATGGCATAGTTAAAAAGGGTCTATTGTGTATACTTAGCGGTTATAATCCAGTGCTAAAGTAACCTTCGCACGAGTAACAGCTGAAACAAACGAGAAAGAAAAATAACGTTGTTTTGGAATATTTGTAGAAATTCGTACAGTCAACCTTTTTCAATTCTGCATAATTAATTCTTCGGTTGAAAGTAATTAGAATATTATTATATGATACCCAAACAACAATAGTAATAATACATAAATTATTACTTAAACAATATTTAGAGTGAAAAAAAAATGAAAAATTACGTGCGAACGTTTTAGAAAATTAGGGAAAAAGTAATAAGTTCTGCAACAAACTTTAGTTTAAATTGAAGTTTAGACTATAGTTTAATACAATAAATAAAAACCAGCTGTAAATTGCTGCCATTACGATTTTGCCGTAAGTTTTGTAAAAAAAATTACAAACTCATGTCAATGTATGTTATAAAGAAGACGCCTACATTTTTCATTTTTAAAAAAACTGGTAAAATATTTTGTAATTAAAAAAATCCGTATGACAATTCTTAAAAATATATACAGGGTATCCTATTTTAAATATGCATTTGGTATCTGTAATGGATCGTAGAGAATAGTGTTTCATACAAAAGTTGTATGGTTTCAAAGGATACATAAGATAATGTCATTTGTATGTCCTTAATTAGTTGTTTCATGGTAAATGAAGTTTTCAACAACTGGATAGAGAATTATAAAATCAGACGACTTGGAGTATTATGCTTGCATTGCAGAATTACCACAAGTAAAAACTTAAATAATAAAAAAATTAGTGTTTTTTATAGAGCAAATAAAAACAAAAATAAGAAATGAATGTGGAAAAATGTATCTTTGAGAAGTGGCAATTAACAAAACACATCAATTTCTAATTTAAGTACGTTGGTAAGTGAAAGTTGTGTGTTGCGCGCACGCACCAGATTTTTTTAAATTTATAAATTATTTAATTTTTTGCGAAATTTTAATATTTCAGATTTTGCTGCTAATAATAACATGATTGGTCTATTGACAGAGGCGATTTTTAAGCTAATAAAAGGATTAATTAAATGATAATGCAACTTTAGCTTATAAAAAAATTGAAGAATTATTATAAAAGAATGAAACCAGCTATAGGCAAATTATTACACGATTTTAAAACAAAATTAAAATCGTGAACAGAAACAAAATTTTTAAACAAATATCATGAATGGCTAAGCGTTTTCGTTTATGGATAATGTTAAAGATTTATCTACCCTACAGAAGAACAGTCCAGGTCGTCCTAAATCTGATTTTACAGATTCCAGCGAACCAACAAAGCGAAGGAAAACCGAAGAAATTCGTTCACATTGTGCCTTCGAGCTGCAGGGAAATTCGATGCTGCAAAAGTAGTAAAAGATATAACTTTGGGCAGTCCATCAAGAGCCAAAAAATATCGAAAATCCTTGGAAAGTACTTCAGAATCCATTCTTTCCGGCGATAAAGCTCTTTCGATTGTTATTGAACAGAAATTATCTATCACAAAGGCAATATTAGGGTTTAAGAAATATTAGTTTAGAAAATAATTCTAAATTATATCCGCCATATAGAGAAGTATTAATAGCTAAGCGTAAATGTTATCCTGATAAATCAAACATTATAGTAACTGAATGCAGTGCAGACATAACACTACAGGCTTTGTTAGACCATACAGTTGGACGGCATGGCACTTCTTGTCAAAGTGTGTATGTATATATAAACAAAGATTCAGGGATGATGACGAAAGCCAATCAGATGCAAATATGTTTTTTACTTCTCTTGTTCCACTCAAACTCATATTTGAAAATGAAGTACAACAAAGGCAAAAATCGTCGTAATTATAATATCCAAGATCTTCAGCTCTTCGATTTTGTAGGCCAATTAAAATTGAATTTTTGCTCTAAAGTACGGAAGCCACTTTAAGAAAAGTTGAATACATTGAAGAACAAGAGGCAAAGATCATACCTTTTGAGATTATCATGGATGGAAAAGAAATATCAGTTTCTTATAAACTTGCATTAACGATGGTTATGTGGCAAAGTTTGCAATGCAATTGCCGAAATTGCATCTACTCAAAGTTGCTGTTTCTGCCAATTAACATCAAAATATTTCAATAATATTGATGAAATTTTACAGAAAGAGATGCAGCAAGATAATTTATCATTTGGATTGTCTACACTACACATGTGGATTCGCTTGCTTGAATGCAGTTTACATTTATCTTAAAAACTCGATAGTAAAAAGTGACAAGCGCGAAGTAATGTAAATAAAGAAAAATAAGAGAGTAGAAAAAAAGTGATCCAAAAAGGTTTGCGTCAACAATTAGGACTTATTATTGATCAACCAAAGCCTGGATTTGGTAGTACGAATGATGGAAATACTGCTCGAAGTTTTTTTGAAAATTCATCTGTTTCTGCTTCCATAACAGGCGTTGATGAAGATATAATTAAAAAATTTCATGTTATATTGCAAGTTATTTCAAGTGCTATGAAATTAATTTATTTAAATTTAAAGAATACACATTAGTAACAGCTCATAAATTTGTGGAATTATATCCCTGGTTTTATATGCCAACTTCTGTGCATAAACTTTTGCTCCATGGAACAGAAATTATATCTCATGCATTACTGCCAATAGGACAAATGTCTGAAGATGCGCAAGAATTTTGTAATAAATACATAAAAAGATAACGTGAAGACTTCACGCGAAAATGCAGCAGAACAAAGACAATGGAGAATCTTTTTATACGCTTTTTAGTGGCATCTGATCCCTTTATTTCAACTTTATGACCATTGCATGCAAAAAAATTGAAATTATTATCACCAGAAGCAATAGAATTAATAATTTCACGAATTAACAATTTACATGCCTAATGATAGCCCTAGCACGTCTGCCTCTTCTCTATCAATGATGAGTTCTTATGATTCTGACACAGGTTTTTATGAATCAACCGATATTGATGAATAACTCTTTTATTGCATGTAAAATGATATTTTAATATAAAGATTTATTTTCTGCAGTTTACTTTATATTTTAAATTTTAAATAAAATAGTTAAATTTTTAATATTTAATTTTTAAAAAAAGTAATTTTAATGTTTTACTTATCTGAATTGTTGTATTTTAATTTTTGTATTTATCTTAATTACTGTATTTTAATTATTTTTTTATTTTATTCATCTTAACTTTTTCAAATATTTTTTTTAAATAACGTAAAGTCTGGTTGTTGAATTAAAATATAAGGTAAATGTCACTCATAATGTCATTAAAAGTGTTTTACAATAGAAAATAGAAAATTTTTTTTTTTAAATTAACATTTATAAAAATTTTATTTATTTTTTATTTTTTTTTTTTTTTTTTTTTTTTTTTGGGGGGACTTTAAGGCTTCTACTGAAGACCTATACTGCCCATACTAACACCCATGGCACTGGGTGATACTTCTCCTACGAAAGAAAAGCACCACCCAGGGCGGGACTCGAACCCGCAGCTCCGGCATGGGAGTACGGCGCTTTACCGCACAGCCACACCGGGCCCCAAAATTTTATTTTGTTCCTATTTAAAGAATTATGTTTTTGTTGAGAATAGCTAAAATAAAAATGTTTATATCAATTGTAATTTAAAATTTCTGTAATTCTCCAATTATTTTCAAGAATATATGTTTGCCTTATTGAATCCGCCATTTTTTTTTCCAATTTTGACTTTGGATTCGTAACCAGAGACCTCAAAAACCCTTAAATACTAAGTTGTATACAAATTGAATAACGTTTTCATATTTTGACTTTTCGGGATCTTGCATAACTTTCGTAGCCATTCAAACGGCGGCTATTGACTGCAATCAGGTAGTAAGGTAGTAACGAGCCGAAAGAGGAATATTGCTGCTGATAGAAATTAGGAAGCAGAAGACATCGAATTCGATTTAGCTTTAAATAATACTTTTTAATTATAATCGACGAATCATCAAACTCAGATGCATTAAACCAGGTAAAATTTAATAATCCTCTACCTCACCTAAAACCACATCGGATATTTATTAGTGAAGAAGTAAATTACAGGGTATTAGTCTCATACGTACACAATAAGTCTAGCCCTAATTCATTTAACCTAGAAAGCACATCAAAAGGAGTAACCCCAAAATATTACAGAATGTTGGTCACCTGTCTCAGAAACTTCGGAGCTGAATTTCATACCTACCAGATTCCAGAGGTGTAGTATGATATGGAAGCTAAGAGCTCCCACGCCTTGTTATTAAAGATTTATATTCAGTACACCAATTGAAGAAATAAAACGCGATCTAGAAAGATACGGTATGGCGGAGTATCACAAATGCTATCTTGCTGTTCAAACGACCCCTGCCAACTTTTAGTGAAAAAACAAAACAACTTTGTATTGCATTGCATTTAAATTGCACGGAAATAATAAAAGGCTAATTAACTACATGGCCAAGGCTGACATACCCATTAGAAGGCGGCTACAAAGAAGATGGATTAGAAATCTTCTCTACTGAATACTTCAAGTTATGAAGGAAGTACACTTTTTTGGACGCTTAGGTTGGACACTTTCCTTCATCATGTAATTCCTTTATATCAACATGTTTGCTGATCGTCGCTGATAGCTGACGGGTTTGAATATATGAAGATAAAAAAAAATAATAATAAACTAAATTTGACTATATATGCTAAGGTATGTATTTATTATAAAGGAAGATCATGACTTTCTAGACGGATAGGGGACAAGGACAAAATAGGTCTATGTATATGATAGTAATTTTGATGTTTAAAAAAAGTGAAAAATAATCCTTCAAAAATGTGACCTATTACAGTTGTAATGGAAAAGTGAAAGAAATATAGAATATAAGATAATTGACCATGAAAACATTAGAATAAAATATAAAATAGGAGAATATTGTCCTAAAGATGGACGAAATTGTCAGAAACGTTGGCGTTAGACTATTTTAATATGTAATGTATAAATAAAAGATATTAATGGAAGATTGACATTCACTAATCTATCTATAATATAATAATAATAATAAAGAGTTAAGTAATATTAGCAAAACCAAACATGTTCTCATGACCCCTTTTAGAAACACACAATTCAATTAAATATATTTAAAAAATTCAGGCCAGGTTTCGTTAATTATGTAAATTCATATTTAATCTATTTCAAACTCGCTATATGGTGTGGAGAGCGATGTATGCCGCGAGAACATAAGGCGACGCCCTGACGGAATGATGGATGGATGTGCAAGTTGGCTACTTAAAACTTTGGAGGGGGCCCTGTTTTGCACCCTCCCCTCGATGCTAGTTAATTGAAATTTAATGATAGTCGTAGGAACCCGGCGAACAGCTGCCAATTGATCTAGCCCAGTTTCAAACAGTCATAGATCAAGGGCTCTTAAAAAGTGTCCACACAAAGGCACTTATTCAATTGAGTCGTTTCTTATCTAGAATGGAAATGAACCGATTAAATTAAAACTTCTAAGTGACTTCTCCACGTTTCAGGAAATAAGATTAATTACATCCCTCGGACAAATCTTATTAAGATATAAGGATGTCTGGCAGTATCCATCAGTTATTATTTTATGCCTTCTATTATTGAAACAGTTAGTGTAATAGATCAATAAATCTTTGAATGCGTAAACGCCGCACAGTGGGGCAAAACGGCAAAAAGTGGAAAAAACTATATCTTGGGAATGGTTTGTCCTATCGAGATGGAAGTTGTTTCATTCTATTAAGGGTGGAAAATTACAATAGGATTGCAACTAAATTTAAAAATTATATTATTTATAATTGTCTATATAATTACAGAGGAAACTTAAGAACGAATATTTTAAATAATTAAAAAAAAATAATTGAACTTACTTTTACCTTAATTTAGCTATAGGTAAATAAAGACATTGATGACCTTAGGGTTTTATGGCTTTTAAACCTCAATAAAGAAACAAACAAACTTAATTTTGCTTATTTTACTTTGATTTAACTCAATATTAATTTAAATTTCCTTTAAGGTAGCATTTTTTTTTTTTTTTTTTTGTCAGCTAATGTCTTGCAACTTTTTATAGGAAAATATTGAGACCACTGTCTTTAATCGCCTTTCTAATCACCTCATAATATTTTTATTTAAAAAATGACATTTTTACAACCACGACAAAACCTTAAATTTCTGCTTAAAAGAAATTTTTGATGAGACAGGAACTAATCTTTTTTTAAGTGTTGACTATTCAAGAATGAAATACAATAAAAATTAACTCCAGATATAAACATTGGATTTTGGTTTTTTTTTTCTAGTTTGCCCCACTGTGCGCCGTACGTAAAGAAATCTCAACGGTGGGACATAAATAACTGGAGGTGCATTTTATATATTTTTAATTATCCCTACTAAAAATGACAAAAAAGGTATCGCCAGGATCGTGGCGATTGATAACTATTTCAATGGCTGCAGCATAGAAAGTGTTAAGTCCAAATTAAACATACATTTTTTTTTTTTTTCACACGTATAGCATATGTGTGATGTATAATGAAATAGCATATGTTTAGCTTATCCATTAGTTTATCGATGTATATATAAAGTGATATAGGTGCAAGTTACGATATCTTCATTCGCTCATGAAAGACTAGCTCATTTATTTTTCGTTCAAGACAGAATCATGCAGCTTAATTGGGAGTATCTATATTTGCTGCAAAGGAACACTGAATGTTTTTTTTTTTTAAATAAGTGTGTTAGTTTATGTAAAATTTTAGAACTTTATTTGGTCCTTGATGTGAAAAAGATAAAAATACAGCTTAGTTTAACAATTATACACGGTGGGCCAGACCCCCCTACCGTGCACCCCCCCCCCCACATCCCTATAAATTGCATATCGTAGTGTTCCTTGTGATAAAAGATTAAGAAAAAGCCAATGTTCCCAGAAAAAAAAAGTGGCCGCACTAATCCAAAATGGCGTTCAAACATGGCGGAATGACGAATTTGATTTTAGTTAGTTTTTTTATTACTGACATTCACCATTATGCTTAATTTCGCCATAACTGGTCTTTTATTAAAGCTAGGTAGTTCTAGATTCAAAATAAATAAACAAACGTTCTAAAATAATTAGTCTTGACAATATAAAATACCTTTAAAGTCAATTTTTTCAAGTCACTCGCGTAAAAGTTAAAATTCCAAGTTAATTTGTGATTAAACGACCATCGTTAACGAAAAACGCCCTGAAATAAAACATCTGGAGCAATTATTCTTCTTTAAAAATCAGTGGTCAAATTTCAAAATATATCAACTAGTTTTATAGAAAACGGACCTTAGCGGCGAAAAGGCGCCAATGACTCGGGCGCATCCAGTCCTCTGCCACATCGTTCAGTTCTCATAAACGATATAATTACAGCGGATTTAGGATATTATTTTGAATGTATAATCGAGTCTATGTAACTGCAAGTTTTTAATTGACAGAAATAATTAATATAACCTCTTTTTTTTTTTTTTTTTTTTTTTTTTTTTTAACATATATAAATCTGATTAATAAAGGATATGAATATGATAAATAATGAATTAGTCTCAGATTGCACATTATCTAAACCTCACTTATGTTGACATAAACTGGTTCCCTTGAAATGAAATAATAATGTACTCATAGTAGTAGTTGGGTTACAGACACTGAGGGCATCTGTTCATTCGTGAAATTTGAAATAAATGCATTTTCGCAAAGTATTGATTGTTTACAGATTTAAAAACAATCAAAATAAAAAAGATAAATAAAAAGTTCTGTTTGTTCGTTGGTATGTAGAAATTATTCATAATACAATTAAGGAAGTATATACCTAACACAATTTATATATATATATATATATATATATATATGTATACATATGTATATATATGATTAATTTAAAATTAAACCACTACTGGAGAGGAAAACCAATTAAAACATGTAAGTATTCATGCATCTAATGGTCAATAATCCACGAAGTTTTGGCCTTTTTCGGTTTCTTGCCTTTAACTCAACATCAAAAAGTTTACTTTCTCTTTTATTAGAAGAAAGGGTATACTAATACAAATAAAATGAAATATTTGAAGTGGAAATCGGATTAGTTATTTAGCCAAATTCGGACATCGAAGAACGGTAATTTGTACCATTTCGGTGGAAACTCATGTTCCAACGCCTATAACACGACAACATGTACTCTAAATGAAAAATGTTATATATAAAAGTTTTAGGACATTAAATTAAGCATAAAACTAGCCCATTTATTTTTAAATTAACTAATTACTAAGTAGAGATACAAATGAAAACGTGAAAGTATTCGTAGCGCCTAATTCCTTCTTTTGTGAAGCCTAAGGGTATATGATAAAATATTCACAGAACTAACTATTTAGGTGGGTTTATTTTATGCTTAATTTAATGTTCTAAAACTTTTATCTGTAACATTTTTCATTTAGAGTATATATTATCGAGTTATAGTCGTTGGAACATGAGTTTCTACCATAAGGGTAAAAATTACCGATCTTTGATGTTCGAATTTGGCTAAATAACTAATACGATTTCCACTTCAAATATTTCATTTTATTTGTATTAGTATACCCTTTCTTCTAATAATAGAGAAAGTAAACTTTTTGATGTTTAGTTAAAGGCAAGAAACCGAAAAAGGCCAAAACTTCGTGGATTATTGACCATTAGATGCATGAATACTTACATGTTTTAATTGGTTTTCCTCTCCAGTAGTGGTTTAATTTTAAATTAATCATATATATACATATGTATACATATATATATATATATATATATATATATATATATATATATATAAATTGTGTTAGGTATATACTTCCTAAATTGTATTATGAATAATTTCTACATACCAACGAACAAACAGAACTTTTTATTTATCTTTTTTATTTTGATTGTTTTTAAATCTGTAAACAATCAATACTTTGCGAAAATGCTTTGCATTTATTTCAAATTTCACGAATGAACAGATGCCCTCAGTGTCTGTAACCCAACTACTACTATGAGTACATTATTATTTCATTTCAAGGGAACCAGTTTATGTCAACATAAGTGAGGTTTAGATAATGTGCAATCTGAGACTAATTCATTATTATTTATCATATTCATATCCTTTATTAATCAGATTTATATATGTTAAAAAAAAAAAAAAAAAAAAAAAAAAAAAAAAAAAAAAAAAAAGAGGTTATATTAATTATTTCTGTCAATTAAAAACATGCAGTTACATAGACTCGATTATACATTCAAAATAATATCCTAAATCCGCTGTAATTATATCGTTTATGAGAACTGAACGATGTGGCAGAGGACTGGATGCGCCCGAGTCATTGGCGCCTTTTCGCCGCTAAGGTCCGTTTTCTATAAAACTAGTTGATATATTTTGAAATTTGACCACTGATTTTTAAAGAAGAATAATTGCTCCAGATGTTTTATTTCAGGGCGTTTTTCGTTAACGATGGTCGTTTAATCACAAATTAACTTGGAATTTTAACTTTTACGCGAGTGACTTGAAAAAATTGACTTTAAAGGTATTTTATGTTGTCAAGATTAATTATTTTAGAACGTTTGTTTATTTATTCTGAATCTAGAACTACCTAGCTTTAATAAAAGACCAGTTATGGCGAAATTAAGCATAATGGTGAATGTCAGTAATAAAAAAACTAACTAAAATCAAATTCGTCATTCCGCCATGTTTGAACGCCATTTTGGATTAGTGCGGCCACTTTTTTTCTGGGAACATTGGCTTTTTCTTAATCTTTTATCACAAGGAACACTACGATAAGCAATTTATAGGGATGTGGGGGGGGTGCACGGTAGGGGGGTCTGGCCCACGTACTATTAGAGTCCCCTGAATCGATTTTAATAATGAAGTATTAACCAGTCATACCCAAGCAGAAAATAATGCCGCTACTGTTTTCAGAAAGAAGTATAAGCACCGATATTTCGAAGAATAAGATTAAGTAATTGATTAAATAGAAGTCTTTGAGGATATATCGTAAAAAAAAAAAGTCAACAATGGATGGCATATGTAATGACCAACGAGAAGAATATATATACTAACAATGTATGTTTTTATTTTTTAGGCAAAAAAAAAAAAAAAAAAACCTGAACAACAAACTATGCCCGTTAACAATGGAAATAAGGTAAAAACGCAGGGAAAGCCGGTATGCGGTAGCTAATAGGTATTAATCAGTGGTAGCGATCGACAGAGGAAACTGCACTGATGTTTTTGCCGATCCCATTAGCGGCCCCGCTGAGTGCTAATTGTAACTTAATCACGCGTCAGCCGGTGATTCACTGGTTTTGCGGTGTCCATCCGATGGTCCACTGGACCTGTTTTACAGTAAAATGATAATGCTTCCTTCATTGTCCCCCAATTTTAAATGGAGTGGAATGCAACCGATCGGTCAGCTGCAGTTTTCTCTGCAACAGCTATTTTTTTTAATTCTTCCTTACACCAATGAAGAAATTCAAAACATTATCTTTAATTGATTTATTATATCAATTCAGAATATTCTACCACTGGGAACTTTGAATGACAGAAAGGAAAAAATATACATATATGAAAGTAATTCTTTTGATAAGAATGTATCACTAAAATCAATAGGTTACACCTTCATCAACACCAAAAGACCCCGGTAGTTAGTTTCCGAACTTTACTCGAAAGGGAAGAGAAAGTAAACCAGTGTGGGAGGGAGGTGTGAGATAACTGCAAATTCAGAGATTGTAATACTTACTGTTAATTAGCGTTTAATATGCAATTTTATAATAATTACTTTGTATGGACCAGGAATGGTTGGTGCATGACGCATGGTAGGTGGGATAGAGTTCACAAGCGAGGTAACTCGGGTTAGGGAGGACTTGTCAAACGCAGCAGTTGGGTTGCTGGGAGGGTAAAAGTCCTCAGGAGGGGGCCTGGTAGGACGTATTTAAACGGAAGAAGTAGTTTACAGTCATCACTAATATTTCGCAGAGGCACAGCATCAGGGTGAATCCAAACTATAATTCGATCACGGATCTGTTACTGACCGATTTGGGTCTGATGAATTATATGTTTTTGTATAATTTGTTCTTAAAGGACTAGTTCCCGGGGCAAATAAATAAAGAGTTAAAATTATAGGTATAGTTAAGAAGATAACAAATACAATCTGTAAAATAAATAGGGTCACTATAGCTGCACATTATATTATGCTCTATGCGGATGTCAGGACACCCCTAAAACCAATTTTATTGTATTTATTAAGAGGATTTTTAAAAAGAAAGAAACGGAGACGACTTTTCTGATTTCTGAGGGAAGTTGGGATAAGTGTGTTTTTTTTGGTGAGGGTTTAGTGAAAACATAACTACAATTTATGAATGGTGTATGGAATAAAAAAGGGGTTTACAAAACAATATTATGAAGTTCAGGGGTAAATTTGGGGGTGAATCATCAAAATATAGATATTAACGTAACTTGAGTTTCTGAACAGAGCAAGAAGACAAGAGGGGAATTTATCGAGGACACGAGCGTACTGAGGATGGTCTTAATGAAAACCTGACAAACCGTTGACGGAAAAAAGTTTCGTAGTTAACGGAATCAGAGGTTATGGGAAAGTTAAGAAGAAAACAGACGGTGAGCTTTTGCCAATATAAATCAAAGAGGAGATCCTAACAAAATTTTGATGAGAATAGTCCAAGAGGAAAAACTAGGCCCATAAACCGAAAAAGGTTAGATGCTGTAAGAGGGATAGTTGGTAATTAATTGGGATATTAATATTATAATGGAATAAAAGATATAACATCAAATTATAAGAAGGTTAAACAACTTCACATAGGACTAAGTTCAGATTGGTAGATGTGACAAAGATAATAAAATTCAATATAATGTTTTCTATAAAAAGTGTTATTAGATTTATTTTAAAAGAAGTGTAAAATAAAAGGAAAAAAGTGTTTGACGTTGGAAAAAAAGCAATAGATTGACCAATACAACCGAAAAAATGAAAGGAGTTTATGTAATACAAGGAAAATGCCCTGAAGGTGGACGTAAGGTCCGAAACTTCGGGATTAGGTCTTTTTTAAAAATCTGACGTTTTAAAAAACTAATGTACTGAAAGGTTATGTCACTTACCAGTTATTTTATCGTAGACTTCACATAGACCAAAATATTGAAGAAATAATGAGATAAAAAATACAAGAGCGGACAGTGAAAATGATGAAGGCAAGGCATCATTTTTGCTACTATAGACTTTTTACTTAGAACTCATGAGGCTTTCATGAGAGGTTCAATGAGCAGGGATCAACGTTCTTGAATAATGCAATCTTGCCACCTAATCTGTCATTTTCCCCAACCTTGGATTTTCTTTTTCCACCAGAAAGGAAAATATTTGAATAAAACCATTTCTCATATCAGAAAATTCTCATTGGAAGTTCTCCACCCCAAAAAATCAAATTAACCCCTCAAAAAAGGTAGGTTGATTCAAGTAAGGAAATAACAGGTATTTTTTTTTTATTTAGTGAATCTCCAGATGATGATATGTATGAATTTTCGCATGTTTAGGATAAACTGAAATCGAATAAAAGATAATTATATTATAACCAACACTAAAAGTAAAGTGAACCAACTTTGCTTTGCAAAAATAAAGTAAGGTATTGCAAAAATAAAGTAAGGTGAGATAGGCTTTGCTGAGAAAAGGTGTATTATTTAATTAAGATTATTTAGAACATAAAACACGGTGTCGGGTTCGTAAACTAAAAAGACTCAATATGGCACAAATTCCATTTCCTGAAAGATTAGAAATAAATGAAAATGTCCAAGAAAATTAGAAACTCTTTAAAGAGATATGGGCCAATGATGCTGTGGCCCACAATAAAGGAAACAAGGTTTAAGTAGCATCTTTTAGCACTAGGTAAGGATGGTTTAAACATATTTCATTCTTTTCCCCCTAAAAGCTCCAAGATGAGTTCACTGTAGATTCTCTCGTTAGTGCTTTTGACGAATATTTTGTTCTTTATGAAAACGTAATATATCATAGATTTGTAACTAAGCTCCCTTCGGCAAAAGTGCAAAGAAGTCTGTTGTTGATTTTGCTGAGACTTTTATTACAAGTAACTGTAACTTCGCAAATATTACTGAAGATAAAACATTAAGTGTAAAATCATTTGATATTAGGAATTCAAGATCAGAAAGTTGAAAAAGTTTTATTGAAAAAATAAAATCTGTGGCTGTCTAAAGCATTGTACGGTGAGTAAAGAGGCAAATCATCAGGCCTCTTTATTAATCCAAGGTGTATGGACCTCTTGGTCCATAAAGTTAAAAACAAATATAAAAGAGAAATCGTTCAGGATGTTATATCATATAACAAATAAGATTATATAAATAGCATGTATAAATTTTTCTCTTATTTTTTGAAACGAAAAAGCTGATCAAGCAGCCCATTTGGCTAGTAAAGGAGAAGCACCATGAGTTGTAAAAGAAAACATGTTAACCTTAAAAACTGGGTGAACCATGTCAAGAAAATGATATCAATAGAATAGGAGAAGTATTGGAGGAGCAGATATAGCAAATTATCAGAAATTAAACATGGCAGCGGAAAATAGAAAGCAATTTGTAGGAAGAAGCGATCCTTTCCCGAATTAGAATCATACATTGCAGAGGCCTAGAAGCACAAACATGTGATAAATGCTACAACCCACGTAAAACACCAACTAACAGCATGCCTTATTCAGTATGAAATATCGATAGATTTTTAAAAGAGGCACTGGGTAATAATAAAGACAGAGTCTCTACCCTGGTTCAGTTTCAGTAAAGGTAATTAATTATCTCGACTACTAAGTTCTACAATTCATTACATTATTATCATTAAACTATTGTCTTTATTGAGTGAACTCTACAGCTCTTTTAATAATTCATTTTTAGTTACAAAGAACTAATATGGCTAAAATCATCGGAAAAGAAATGGCGATGAATTACATTCGGAATCGGACCTCACTGTAGAGTACCCACACCTTGGTTCACATAGTGAAGCGGTTTTCCGTGAGTTCGGCGCTGACTGGATCCTTTTTCGAGCCTGCGTACTGACCTTTCTCAGATTCCTGACGAAACCAGGTAATCCTGATGAACCAAAAAAGAAAAAAGGAGATAAAGTAAATGTGTCAAACGATTCCAATTTGATTACGCTATTTCGGTTTCACTAAAGTTCGGTGAAGGAGATGAAGATGAGGGTGAGGAAAATGTCACTGTATTCATGTGTCAATGGAGGATATCTGCTTCCGTTACAAGAGGATACTGCCGTACATTTAAGATGTGGTGCTCACACCTTGGTATTTATAGCCGGAACGAATATACGCAAAATCATTAGAACAAATGCTATTCTTTAGCCGTTCATAATCAAGCAACGGAAAAATGTTTACACTTTAAGACGACTCTGCGATAGAACAAAGTAAGCATAGGTAATCCGAGAATTCCAGAAAAATATCTTCCCACTCCAACTCGGTGTAACACTCTTTACGATTCCTTAAAGAAATTGTAAATATTAACAAAAAATTTGATGAATAGTGGACACTATTACATTTGCGCAACCCTGTCAGGGACGAGGAATTATTATACTTAGAAGAATTTGTTAAATGCACAAAGGCAGTCGCAGAAGCCATTGACATCCTGCAAGGAGAAATAAATGCCGTTCTTGAGAGGATGATTTATTTTGGCAATGGAAAAGAAATTACTAAACGTGGTGCTCGCCAATTTCTTAATTACAATACAATCTAGTAGTAGCTTACCTCTCCAATTTAAAATGAAATCGAGATCAGGTAATTTATAAGTTATCTATATGATTTTCATAAAAAGTATAATAAACTAAGAAGGAAGAAGATCAGGGCTTGAAATTAAGAAAATAAAAGCCGAAACCGGACTTTTATAGTTCTAATAAATAAATAAAAATCACACCAAGACTTTTATACAAAATATAGCAATGAAAACTTATAAAATAACAATGTATTTTAGTTTTAGGTATGCATGTATTTGATTATTGTTTGGTACGCTTGTTATAAAGCAACCCAATGTGTTCAGTCTCAATATAAATTTCCAATCAAATTCAAACCAACTGAACTTCGCGACATAGCACCCGCCTTTCAAATATGTAAGGAATCTAGTGTATAGCACTCGAGAAGGCATTGAAAAGCTGTCGTAGAAGCCAACCGCCACTTCTCCTCCCCACTTCTCGTCACTCTACCACAGGATCTTGAACAGGCATGGTCGTCGCCGTTACGGACGCTCCTCGCTTGCATAGTACTCGGGGGAGTGAAGATTGTCTTCCAAACAAGTTGAAGAGGTTCCGCAGATGAGTGTAAGGGATATTAGTAGGGTAACTGACATATCCCGAAGTTCGGTACATAGGCTTTTAAAAGATGAAAAAATCAGACCTTACCATTTTTCAGTGCACCCAGCATTGTCCGAAAGTGACTTGGACCAGCGATTGAGGTTTTTCCATTGAGCGCAAACAATTATAGCTGAAAATCCTAATTTCTTTTCTAATGTGCTTTGGACAGATGTAGCTACCTTTTGTAGCACTGGCTTAATGAACATGCACAACGCACATTATTGGTCCAGAAAAAATCCTCACTGGATGTTACAACGTGACCAGCATCACATGTGGAAAGTGAACGTCTGGTGCGGCATTGGACATGATCATTGGACCACATTTCTTCGAAACATCATTAAATTCCATCAGCTATTCGAAGTTAATTGAACAAGATCTTCCGATTTTACTGGAAGAGGTGCCGCTTGAAAAACGTATGGTGATGTGGTTCCAACAGGATGGGTGTCCGGCTCACTATTCCATTAGAGCTAGGAACTTTATAAATCACATGTTTTCCAATAAATGCATTGGAAGGGGTCTGCATATTAATTGGCCAGCAAGATCTCCGGACTTAACAATTTAGATTATTTCTTTTGGGGAAGATTGAAAGATCTCGTCTACACGAATAGACCGTCGACAGTAGAAGAAATGAGGGCAGAAATACAAAATGCGATTCTTTCCATTCCACCGGAAGAAATACAGCGAGCTCAGCGAGACTTCTGTTCTAGACTTTTGTTATGCATAAATGAAGAAGGCCGTCACTTTGAACACATAAAATAGTATTTTTATGTAAATAAACAAATATTTGTTAATAATATTATTAACCCAATTGCATTTTCAAATAATGTAATATTTACTTAATTAATAAAATTCAATTTCCTTCAGAATCCATAATTAACTTGTCATCTAACAAACCAGTAGTTCCAGGGTTCCTTTCAATTAAGAGGATTAGGCTGTTATCGATTTAAGGGTGCATCTGATTGAAAAAGTAACCGATACAAAACAGTTTTAGAATTCGACTCACCATCAGAATCCGTTATAAAAACCAGTCACTTATGGTGAAATTTCCAGTACTGGAGCCATTCCAGCAATAATGAAGAAATTCTGGAAGGGTTGAATATCTTCAAAAGGTAACTAATATGACGCAATATAAGATCCCTGATTTTCGCCTTGAAATTCCAAAGACTCTGGGTTTTATTAGCCTGACACAACATTAGTGGGACACCCTGTATGTCATTTGTATTTTGTTTTGATTATATCAAGATATTCAGTTCATAATTAAATATAATTGCCAACACTCGTTCGTTATTAATTTTTTTGTTTCTTTGTTCTCCTCTTTTCCTCTCATCTAAATAAATTAACAGCTAAACACAATGTATTTGGGCAGCATTGCTTGTTGTTGAAATAAAGCGTTTCTCTCGAGTAAAATATGATCTTTATCACAAAGATATCTAATATAAGAGTCAAAGCTTCATTTTAATTATTTAAAAATAACTATAAGCTTTTTTCGGATTACTCCACATTAGTATTTTACCTATTTTATGGAGGACGACTTGACCTCATTCTTTAAAGGGGGGCAGTATTTGTATTTACCCTATACCATGCGCAGCTCACACTATTCAGTCTCAAGGTAGTTCGTTTAAATTCAAATATATTGAAATTCCCGCTCATCCCATGCTTCCAGATTACCACATGTAAAATAGGTACGAGTCCTCATGTACGAGTGATTCAGTGGCAGTGGCAAATATAGGAGGCTACGGACATCAGACTTATCTCCCGCTCTAACCCCACCACAGACCAGATCCACGAGGCTCATTACTCTCCTTATGCTTGCCGTTGTGGGCGCTTCTCTCCACACGTTTAGCAGCCAGGAGTCTCTTTTGATGTCAGATCTCCTTATTTACCAGTTGAATGTTTATGGTACAACCTTCCTTTTGAGTATTGCCATTCTTACCGCCCACAGTGAGTAAAGACCTTATTGTTATTAGTTCGCCTAAAATTGATATTCACCTGAAGACTCAGTTCGTCGAGAAATCACTTGTGGAGACGTTCATTCAGTCATTAAAACTATTCGTGACCAGTTCACCGATAATTCAATTAATATTATTAACCATGGTTAATTCAAAGAAATGTGTTTGATTTAAAGGATTGCAGCATTTTATGTTTTTTATATTCTACTTGTTTAATAGTCACAAGGCCTTTAATTCATCATTTAACAGAGCTCTTTTATTTGTATATCATTAATTTACGTCAAGTTCTAATAATTATAACCTTTGTTATTCTTAAGATACATATAAGATCGTTATTTTTAATTGTGGTTCAGTTCAACTTATTTACTTTATTTCATCATTTCATTCTCGTATGATTCACATGCACTTCATGTTTAATTTTAATAAATGTATGTTATTTTGATGTCATCAGTTATTGAAATGTTATTCTTACTAAATTATATCCCCTTCATACATTTACTTTGAATTCTATAATAAATGCAACACACACTTTGCACCTCGCTGTCAAAAGCTTCGTGAATGAAGCATCGATTGAACACATAGTGGGGTAAGTATGAGAAAACATGAAAGGTTAATGGACTTCCACACACCGTAGAGCTTTAGGTCAAGCTATTATGAACAAACCCGTTCTGGACGTGCCAACCCGATGGTTTATTTTTTAGTCCTTCGGCAGTATTGGGTTGAATCTTTCACCGATATCAACGAAGTTTATATATGAGGTAAGTACCTAAAATTATTTTATTGCGAAAAGATTTTGGATTGAAATGTAATCACTATCCGGGATTAGGGCTATTTCATTAGAAATCTACCGACAAACACATTTTTTTTTTTTCATTTCTGTACCTGAGAGGTAAACTACAAAATTCTTGAGTTTCCAATTATTGATGTAACTGAATTGTAAAGGTGTATATTTCTAGCGAAAGGTATTCTTATTCATACTCCTGATGAATGGTGTTTTATATAACCTATTATTATTTTTTTTTTTACGACAAGAAATACGAAAATTTAAAATTCAAAGTGCTCTACTTTTTTTTTATTTATTTATTTTTTATTTTATTTTTTCCGAAGTGGATGACATTAGTTTTATCCATACAGCCAGGTTTCGCTGATAAAGTGCTCTACTTTAAAAATTTAATAATGTCAGTTACGACAGTTTACCTCTGAGGTACAGATTTTTATTACTTAAAATTACAAAAGTGATCAGAAAACACGAGATAAACATAATAAAAAAAATACTTGTATTAGCCTTTGAGCCGAGGCCAAAAATCATTTCAGGAGAAGGTCTGACAACATATGACGAGAATCTATGACATTCTGAATAAGAAAATCCAAGTCTGCCATTTCAAAGCGGTTACTTTTGAAAATGGTGGCCTTGTAAATTGTGAAGCAAACGCGAAAAATTACCATGTCTCCAGGATGGATGAAACATTGGTAGATGATAGATTATATTCAAACATGGATGATGTTTTCATCCGTCTGCCACTTTTAAACGCCCTTAAGGTAAGGCCGAACTGTGCCACGCAGGCGACGCAGAGCAGAGCAGGCGGCACGAAAAAAAAACTGCGTCGCACAGTTACCCCCGCACATTGAAGAGCAGTTTCTGTGCCGCAGTTTCGGCAAGGCAGGGGCTTTTTTAGTTAAAGTACGTTAGATTTCTTGGATTTAAGATCAGAATCTGATTCGTATATAGAGTTGAACACAAAAAAAATTGCATTATCAAAAGTCAAGGTAAAAAAGATTGTGATAAAATGAGGAAATAAAGA
The DNA here is from genome assembly GCA_911387785.2 of Aelia acuminata. Classification (NCBI taxonomy): domain Eukaryota; kingdom Metazoa; phylum Arthropoda; class Insecta; order Hemiptera; family Pentatomidae; genus Aelia; species Aelia acuminata. The sequence continues at coordinate 126,775,557 of OU426978.1, read as the reverse complement.
AAGGAATAGCTCACGAAAGAATTTGCAAATAGATTATTCTTAACAATCTATTGAAATATTTCCGTCTCAGTCTGGTGAATTACATAATTACATTGAAGTTACTATTTAGTCTGAGGGATCGATAGCTTAAAACCATTACTTTTCCGTGGTGTTATAAAATCAGGTAATAAGAGGTCTGGTTAAGCTCTAAGTTTGTAGAATTATACTAAGCATAAATCTCTTAAAATACTTGTATACGATTTTAACAGCATTATATCATTATGGAATAATTTTTTTTCATTGATTTCTTCTTTTTTTCCTTGGAAATTTATTTTAATTTATTACCGTTATTATTAATTTGATTAATGAATATATCATTCACTACTTTGTATACTTTTATTATTTATAACTATTTATTATGGGTTTTTAATGTAAATATTATCTTTAACTATCCACCATTACTTTAATTATTTAACCAGTTGTAGTTTTATTTTTTGTTCCAGTCTTAACAGATAATAGATATCTTAACAGATCTTCTAAAGATTCTAGTTAGCATTAACCCTCATGTTCCCCATAATGTTGCCGGACAATGACAGAAGGAACCCACTTGCATCGCCGCCGCCATGCTCCAAGGAGCAGCGACACAGCTCTCAATATCCCGGCTAAGCCCCCCTAATCTGCACAGACACTCTAATTCCTAGATCTTGGCCTGGTTCGAACCTCCTTATCAGCACTAAGCTGGCCCACTCCCTAACTAGCCGTCTTATCGTAAGCCCTCTGCGAATCTCCCTCGTCTTCTTTAAGAGGCCCGAGCTACTTCTACACCCTAAGCGTCCCTCTTAACCTCTGCAATTTCTATTTAGGAGAAATACTTTATCAACTAGTTACTAGAAATGATAGTTCTAAATAAAAGTTAACTTGCATTTATTTCTAATTAATCATGTCGAAACTATCAAATTTGATAGGATATTGCGTCGTTTGATTAAATTATTGATTACGTAAAGCAAGCTAATGTGAAGTTTGAGTTGGCCATACATTTAAAGAAAAACCACAAAAGAAAACATCTAAATCTAGGCAAGTTAAAAAAATCTCTAGAAACGATTATTAGAAATGTCGGTAACCGTAGTGTATTCAAATGTTTATTGATTTATTTATTTTGATTCCAAGATTTATAACCTATAAGGCTAGAGAAAGTTGGTTTTTAGGATTCGAAATCAATAACATCTTAATAAACTATGGCCCAAAAGCTGTAGAATGTGGCTGTAGAAGCCCAAAAAGATGTAGAATGAAATTTGGGCCTCCCGTCTCATATTCACGTGACTGACAGCACATTACATTTTTGTATGAGATGATTACGTTGTATTAGGTAGGAATGGGATCTAAACAGCCAAAAGTGTAATGTTTAGGGCATAGTAACTAACTAATTGCATTATTCGTTTAAAAATACAAAACAATTGAAAAGTCAAAATATTTGAAGGGGTCATGACCACGTGACCCTCCCAGTATCCTGTTAGTTTATAACAAAGTTATATACAAAGTTTTATAACGTTTGACAAGGTATTTAAACATAGATGGAAAAAGCAACGTGATGGTGGGGTCACCTGTGGTGTTGTGGTTAGCATGGCAACCTACAATACTAAAGATCGCGGGTTCAATTCCAGCGTTGGCCCTAGGATTTTTTAATGGGAGTAAAAAATCCTTAGCTATGCCGTCCCTCTGATAGGACGTAAAATGGAGGTCCCAAGCCTGTACGATGTCAGGTACTCGTTAAAGATCCCTATCCTAATTATACCTGAATAGGCAAAATTAAGGACTCCCACTGTAGCATCGTCCGATTAGCCTTAGTAGCATAAAAATGGACGTTAAACAAACAAACAAACAAGCAACGTGATGGTCAACATTTTTAATTAATTTAAACAACTCAATCAAAAGATTACTAAACACAAGGTGAATTTGAAAGATCTACGCGGACATAACTGAATTCGGAGGAGCGTGCAGGCTATAATTGGTCTTCCTGCGAGCACCTCCACAGAGATGTTATACGCTCCCAGGAGTTACCGGGATTAGGTTTGATTCGCTGTAAATGGGAAGCTCATCTTTAACAATAATCAGCGCTGATTGATTGCTCAGTGACAGTACAATGTGCCGGATGCCCTGTTTCAGTCTACATTTGATTACTCGGCAGATATAGAGGAGTGTGCCGAGAGATTGGGAGTATGAGACCTCTAAGACGAGAAAACTGAGAGTTTGAGGTATGGGCCAACTACAGGTGGAAGGGCATTGGAGTACGTCATTTTAAAGGCACAACGAAGGTAACAGATACATGTACGAAAAGTAGAATACCATATAAAACTAACTATCAACTATCCACCCCTGCGCATAGTCGATATTCAGCGAATCCAAGGTGTCAGTGGACAGATTAGAGATGTGAAACTTTTCAACAACTCCCTCCCGATAACTTACCGTTACCACAGATTCAAACATGAAGAGAGATGCTTCGCCTGCTTCAAGGAAATTTATTGTGTGGATACGAATGGATCCACGAGATATGCCGATATTGCGGCCTTCCCGAAGTCCGCAAATTTCATTCCGGATCCCACCGTGAGGTATAAATCTAATGACCTCATTCAGGCGAGTAAAGTTGACTAGGAGAATATTTGAAAAGTGAATACCTTTGCTCAAAGAAAAGTTCCGCGAGAATGCTTCCGAGGTACCATAATAAAATATGCATTGAGTTTTCTGAAGAAGCCGAGAAAGCTCGAAATAAACATTTTTGAGGATACTGTCAAACCTTTGTGTGAAAATTCTCTAGGAAAAACTGCAACAAAGATATCATTAACCGGCTTCATTACAGTTCTGACCTATTTTTAACTGGCGCACAGTGCTTCGAGTATATGGAGTTTTTGGACAAAAATCTTTTGAACATGGGTCAAATTATAAATAAAAAAATATCATGTGATTATGGGTAAAATATTATGTGGGGGTCGGAAATAATATTTGACCAAGTTAGAGCCAAAAAAAAAAGAGCAAATCATGGTTTTGGTAAAGTATCTTAAATTTAAGGGGAATTAGAGAATCATTATCGGTTAGTTGATCAATATTTATCTTTGATAAGATAATTAACCAAACACAACATATCAAATACAAAAGATACTTTCTTGATCTACTTATAAAAATAACATTTTACATAATAAAATAATTTTTAAAAGTATGCACCTAAGAGAAATCTAAATAAAAATAAAATAAAAAGCTGAATCTTCTGGTTCAATTGCGACAATTTCCATGTTAAATTTATTTAAATAAGTTTAGTTAGTTTTAAACTATGTTATAATTAATTCAAATTGTATTCAACATTAATTTAATTTTAATAAGAAATTATAACCTGATCCGATATCTGATTATTTATTGATTTGATTACTTATTGATTATAACTGTATAATCTAATTCACTTAAATATTCGCTCCTAAGAGTCATATCAAATATTCCCTTTTAAGTTCATATCAGTGAACAAATTTAAACTTGTTTCAGTCAGCTTATTGATAGTTCGTTCACATATTAAATATTGTTCAATTGGAACATCATTGTGTTTTGATTTTCTCTCTAATGTATTCCTTTTAATGAATATTTTATATCAGAATCTTTAATATCAGACTCCAATTCTATTTTTTTTTCTAATAAATGAGACAAAACGACATTTTTTTTTGCAGCTGGGAGGCGCACAAATCCACTTTTTAAAGAGTTCTCAATTTTTAAGTCTTAAAAATATACTTATGACTATTGGGCCAATTTCATAAAAATTCAGTTCCAAAATTAGATGAGAGTTGTGTTTAATTGAAAAGTCAAATATTACTTTTATAGCGTAATGCAGTAAACACAATTTCCAAACACAAATTAAATAAATGTAAATAAAAATAGGAGCTACATTGATTTTTTAAAATTGGGGCATAATTTCAGACACTGCTTAATATTACTGATATTGGTCAATTTACTTACAGTAAAAACTAATATTAACTATGGATTAAAGTGTAAAAATGTATCTAATTAGAACGGCTAGTCTCATCGAGGTAGATGCGAATTGGTTTTCAAGCAAGCGCTGAGTGCCTGATTTCATTTGAAAAACTATTGTCAAAGTCAGAGTCGCAGGTTATCGCAGATTATCTTTATACATTTTTATTCTAAATTAGTTAGACTACAAATATTAAAAAAATGAAAGAGGTGTTTTGCGGACATTTTGAAATATTTTACTTTAAAGTTGGTAGAACATCGAGAGAGTCAAAAAATTTTCTTACCCTTGGCCATATTTTCCAAAATAATTTCGACATTCACTTAAAATGAAGTTCACAGTATACCTCTTCTAACCAGAAAAATGACTAAATGAAAAGATTACAACAAAGCCAATGTTTACATCTTGTATTTACCTTCGATCTAAAATCCCTTCTCGACTAATACGAGTAAGTGGTCACTAATACTGTTTTTTTCGAAACATTTTTTAATTTTAATAGCCATTGAGTTAACATATGTATGTAAATATTATAATTAATGATCATTTACATCTTTAGGAACATTTTAAATGAAAATTTGAGAAAAAAATAAAAACTTGATTTTTCGATTTTTGTCCATTGATCGAAGCACTGTGTGGCGTAAGGAAACTAAAAAAAGGAATTCCTTTTTACCCGAAATCATTAGACCTATTATGCGAAGCCAAATGAAACAGATCAAAATTCTTCAGCATCGAAGATGATTTTTTTTGTTAGAATTTATTGATGTTACTTTTTTACAATACCTTACACGAATGTTAAGAAAGAATTCTTGCTCTTAACCTTTAATCTAGTAATGTTGCGTTTCTTTGCATGTATAAGCAATCTTTTGTGGCATCTTCCGAGTAGTCTTGATTTATACTTCAATTGAGTGCCTGAGAAAGAGAAGGGGCTATGCCACAAACACATAGTTTTGAGAAAAATTAAGTTTTATTAGATTGAGTACAAAATACATAAATTTTGATTATATTTATTGGATTATGGCATCTTTGCTTTGTATTCTCAACACGGTAGTTGGGAAAATTAAAAATAATCATTATTTAATTTTTTTTATTAAGATTACTAAATTAAAATTTGAGGTTTTGTGGCATAGCCCCTTCTCTTTCTCAGACACTCAATTCACTGGAGCCATTATAAAATAAATATTATCTATTACAGTTCCTACAATTTAGATACTAGATACTTCTATCTTACTATTCATACTAAGATATAATGGTTTTATAAAGAATGAAAGTAGTGGTTTGAGCCATTAAAACTTTATTCTGATAATGCTAATTAGGTATTCCAGCTCAGATAAACAACTAAAATTACTTAATGAAATTCTATTCATTAAAAAGCTTAATAGCGATCCATTGCGCACATATATAGTCTAATTGTAAGTAAAATCCTGTCAATGGGCTTTTCACTATTCTCGAGTATGGTCCTTTATCTAAGTCGTTAATTTTAGAACTAAATCCTTATCCTGGAGCTAATGTAGCATAGCATGGTGAGGAGGGTTAGGATAAAAAGGGGCTAATAATGAGACAGGTTATGGTGAAGAGCACTCTAGGGGCTGCCTTAGATATCGCCGCACTCCGACCCCCACCCCCTTCTCCCCACCACCCGATAAATACCATTAGCATATATTACCCCACTCCTGCTCTACTTAGTCACCTCAGGTAATGCTACCAACCTGAAGGAAAAGCCTCAAAATAAAGGCATGTGTTTTCCTAGAAGGAAACTTGGGATTCGAAATGCATATATCATATTTCACAAAGAAAATAAATATAAAAAGTGTTTAAATAATTTATTTTTTGAAGAGAAAAGATTTGGCTCCGCCGGGAGTCGAACCCGGGACTCACGCGTGACATACGCGGATGCTAACCACTGCACCATAGAGCTCGGCTCCAAGCAGAGCCAATCCTTCCTTTTCACTGATAACTACTCCCCCGATCTCGTAATCTTTGCGAGTAGTAACGGGAGGTGGAAAAATTGTCCAATTTCTGGTATTTATTGACATAAGTCAATTTTAAATTATTTTATATTAATCTAATCTTAATTTGTGGGTGTCCACCTTTTTTAAATTATTTTTAAATATTCCTCTTCACTGATACTTACTCCCCCGATCTCGCAATTTTTGCGAGAAGTAAAGGGAGGTGGACAAATTTTGTCCAATTTCAGGTATTTTTGACGTACTGGAGCAGGTATTAATTGAACTGGAGCTTTAAAAATGTATTCATTAATTCTCCATTTCCTGTATCCTTTTGTATCGTTCCTATCGTTCCTTATCGTTCCTATATATCCTATATATATCGTTCCTTTTGTATGCTTTCGAGGTATGATAACTCAAGCCATAAATTAGGGTTTAGGGGGTGGGTCAGAGCGGTTACACCGATTTTTAATATTATTCCCGCACCTACCCCCTATTTTTGGCCTCATCCAATTTCCATCACCGATAATTAGCTTCGACCCTTAGAGCCGTGGCTACGCTCCTTATTTTTTTTTTTTTTTTTTATTATTAAGATTCAAGTAGTCCTTTTTACTCTTTCGATCTAATTGGCAATTTTTATACTGCCTAACACTCCGCTCTCGTTCAATTTGTATGCTTTCGAGGTATGATAACTCAAGCCATAAATTAGGGTTAAGGGGGTGGGTCAGAGCGGTAACACCGATTTTTAATATTATTCCCGCACCTACCCCTCTATTTTTGGCCTCATCCAATTTACATCACCGATATTTAGCCTCTACCTTTTGAGCTGAGGACTACGCTCGATTTTAATTTATTTTTTTTTTAATTTTATTAATATTTCGATTTAATTACTCCTTTTTACTATTTCGATTTAATTAGAAATTTTTATACTGCCTAAGACTCCGTTCCCGTGCAATTTGTATGCTTTCGAGGTACGAAATTGCTGTCTAGCCGAGGGGCGGAGGACGGTGGGTGGTGGGAGGGTCCTGCACCTACCCCCTATTTTTGGCCTCATCCAATTTCCATCACCGATAATTAGCTTCTACCCTTAGAGCCGTCGCTACGCTCGATTTTTTTTTTTTTTTTTTTATTATTAAGATTCAAGTAGTCCTTTTTACTCTTTCGATCTAATTGGCAATTTTTATACTGCCTAACACTCCGCTCTCGTTCAATTTGTATGCTTTCGAGGTATGATAACTCAAGCCATAAATTAGGGTTTAGGGGGTGGGTAAGAGCGGTTACACCGATTTTTAATATTATTCCCGCACCTACCCCCTATTTTTGGCCTCATCCAATTTCCATCACCGATAATTAGCTTCGACCCTTAGAGCCGTGGCTACGCTCCTTATTTTTTTTTTTTTTTTATTATTAAGATTCAAGTAGTCCTTTTTACTCTTTCGATCTAATTGGCAATTTTTATACTGCCTAACACTCCGCTCTCGTTCAATTTGTATACTTTCGAGGTATGATAACTCAAGCCATAAATTAGGGTTAAGGGGGTGGGTCAGAGCGGTATTAAATTAAGCGGTAACTTGGACTATTTGAGAAGTAGGGTAAGCCTTGCCCTTAATGGCTTGAGTCGCATAGGTGGCGCGTTTTGGGGCCTTAGATATCCAGCTACCATAGCCATTTATAATGCTGTGGTTGTTGGTATACTCCGATATGCGGCTCCTGCCTGGATTGGAGATCTCTCGCACCGACAGAAGAGCAGGTTGGCTACAATCCAACGGATGGCCCTGATTCGAGTGACCAGGTCATACAGAACTGTGTCTCACGAGGCGGTGCAGATCTTAGGAGGAGCTATTCCTCTCGACCTCCTCCTAAAAGAAGACCTACTTCGGTATAAAATTAAACGAGACGGCTTGGCGGATATACCAGCAAACTTACGTGGAAGAATCTGTGCAGACCCCACCAAATGGAAGAAGATCCTCCGGGAGAACACTTTGGCAGAATGGAATCGACGGTGGGTGACGACCCCGAACGGGGCTTCGCTAAGGAAATACTTCCCCACCGTTGAATCGCGGCTAGAGAAGACTTGGGTCCTCCCGGACTACTGGACTTCTCAGATTCTAACGGGACATGGAGGTTTTCGAGCGAAACTTCACAAGCACGGAATAAACATTGATCCTCTATGTCCCAGTTGCGGAGTCCCAGAAACCGCTGAGCACGTCGTTATTGCCTGCACTGCCTATGAGCCACTAAGGGCCAAGCTGCTGAGAGAAACTGGGCTCTACACACTGTCGGAGAACGACCTTCCTCAGCTGGTGTCTAAAGACAACTACCAGCACTTCATAAATTTTGTGTCCGGGTGGAAGGAAGCTGTGGGCCCAACCCACTTCACCTTGGGAAGAAGACATGCATCTCCAGTCAGGCCGCAGAACACAGCAGGCGAAGAAGAGGGCAGTGGCTGATCTGAAAAATGTTAGACACTGAGCACCGACTATGAAGTAATGTGATCTACTAGCAGCAGTGGTATGTTATGCGGTCATGCTTATCATACCACTGTTGCTAACACTCGTATTACCTTCAAGGTACGGTAGAGTGAGAAATAAAATAAAATAAAATAAAAAATTCTCCATTTCATACAGAATCAGACGATACCGTATATCAGAGAGATAATTTTCTATCATGGGAAAAAAAATACTTAAACATAAAAGTTTATGTTTTTTCAAAGTTGTAAAACAGTCGTAGAAAAATGCCATGGGCAAAAATCTCTCAAAAAAATTATAAAACTATGGTAAATTTGTGTTGTAATGAAGAAGATTTCCAGCTAAAAGGAAGTTGGTTCTTACATGCAAGAGGTCATGGGAAAACCTATTATATTTTAATAGGCTTGGAGAGCGATTTTAGCCATACAGAAATGGACATATCATGCCGAGTTGAATTAATTTTATTGGATTCACATTGTAATAAAACACTTTCAACTCAAACGTCCACCAAATTACTATATCATTTAAAAGGAAATTAGATGCCCTTTTCAATAATATACCTCTGTATGAGGATATCTTAGAGAGATTTCACCTGTATTGATTTGTATGTGCTACTTTTAATTAAAATTTACTATATTAGATTAAAATCGACATACAACTCTTATAAGTAAATAAGCCACTCATATTATTTCATCGTTAGATAGAGAATTTCATCCCCTTTCTATTGATATATAGTGTATTTGGCTGGTTGGACAGAGATTTTTGCCCATGGCATTTTTCTACGACTGTTTTACAACTTGGAAAAAACATAAATTTTTATTTTTAAGCATTTTTTTTCCTATGATAGAAAATTATCTCTATGATATACGGTACCGTCTGATTCTGTATGAAATGGAGAATTAATGAATACATTTTGAAAGCTCCAGTTCAATTAATAACCATTCTTCAGAGGAATGTCCTAACACTTACAAGTTGGTTTTGAGCTCAAGTCGTCATCTGAACTTCAAATATCTCAAAAGTTCAAAGGACCATAATTCTGAAACTTCTCGTTGGAATTGGGTAAAATTTGGCATTCCTTCTTATTACTGTATGTACTTAATATCTACAATTTTTTATCAAAATCTGAGGGGGGAAGGTAAAATTTTGAACTTCGGCTGGATGATTTGACGTGGAATGGTCCAGACGTCAATTTTAAATTATTTTACATTAATCTAATCTTAATTTGCAAAAAATAATTTAAAAAAGGTGGTCACCCACAAATTAAGATTAGATTAATGTAAAATAATTTAAAATTGACGTATGTCAATAAATACCAGAAATTGGACAAAATTTTTCCACCTCCCGTTATGAGATAGGGGGAGTAGGCATCAGTGAAGAGGAAGGGTTGGCTCTGCTTGGAGCCTAGCTCTGTGATGCAGTCGTTAGCATCCGCGCATGTCACGCGGGAGACACGTTCGACTCCCGGTGGAGCCAAATCTTTTCTCTTCAAAAAATAAATTATTTAAAAATAATTTAAAAAAGGTGGTCACCCATAAATTAAGATTAGATTAATATAAAATATGAAAAATGTAATTGCTCATCTTTATATCAGATAAATGATTTTCTTCGTGGCAGAGTGAGGCATAACTATGGCAACAACTGCTACTCGTATATTCGAGTTCGAATTTTATTGAGGCAGAATATCTTTAACATTCTGCCGCTAATTCTCCTGGGCACACCCAGCGTCTATGAAGTGGGTACTCTTAATTGAATAAGAAGGTAGAAAACCTAGCAATTGAGCGTAACCGCTGGAATCGCATCAGGAAACAATGCGACAGAGAAGCGACTGTCCAGTCCTTTGTCTTTTAATAACAAAATAAAAACATTTCTGTATTGAAGGACAGACACTTTTTTTTAAGCATTTATTTACGATTTACCTAGTACACACCAAGTATAAAATGTGTTAGAGCAGGAGCTACATAGGGTAGTGTACACGGACCACTAATCTGATATTTTCACGGAGGAAGTCTACCTAAACCTAGAAACCTAGCACCTTCCTTCAAACAGAACCTACAAGATGATAGATTTAATTGGGTTCCTAGGTGAAAGGTAAAAATGAAAATACTAATAAAAACTATTATTACTATAAAAGTAATAACTATTACTATATTAACAAGGAATTCCAATCCCTGATTCTCGAGAAATACAACAGCTGGGACTTCACCTGGACAAGAAACTAACTGGGAGAACCAACATAGGATTAAAAAAAACTTAATAAAAGATTTGGATATTGTCAAGCTTATTGGATGTTCACTCCAAATTATCAATAACAGCTAACATACCATCTACGAAAGGATTAAACGACCACATAATATACACCCTAATTTGGCTAACCACGTATTTACAAAGTGACTCTGGCGGCTTGATCTTCTAAGGTTTGGAGGATCACATTGATCTTCTCTAACAGCAGGGGCTGTTGGGTCCTATTGCAGTTGGGCTGGAGTCATTTGAGGGCGTAGATGTGGATATAGTTGCATTTCATTGTCTCTATTTCCAAAAGGTTGTAGAACATTTGCAATAGGGGTTTCTCCTTGAAGAAATGTGACGTTTCTTTGTTTTACGTCAGTCCGTCGGAGCTGATTGATGTGTCTCTAGTATAGACCACCAAGCTTTTTGTTTACAACACCCAGGGGCCATTGCTGTTTGTTGTTGGTAGTATCGGGCTTGTACTAGGTCACCTACATTAAGTTGTCTTGCTGGTCCTGTTGGTACTGAAGATTCCTAGATGATAAGAGACATGGGAGCATCCAGTAGGATTCTGATTTGCCTATTCAGGAAAAGTTTGCTTGGCGTTTTCCCATTGATGTCACCCTGTACCTGAAGAGAATCTCGAGGATTTTCTTCTTCATGGGGAGATGTTCATTTTCCACAGCAGCTTGTCTTTGTTTTAAGTTTTAAACATTCGTCTCAACGAGTCCGTTGTACGAGGGCGTATTGAAAAGTAAGGTCTCCAACGCCGCCGTTTCCGAACACGAGTTGCTAGGCGAGATTTGACAACAGCGCTTCACCCGCGGTTCCCCCACCACAGTGCAAATCCACCCGCGTGACCTTGGGACGCTCAGTTGCCTTGTGGCAGTCATTTAAGATGGAGCTCCCGCTTCGCTCGCCGCCAAGTGCGAACTGCGCTCAGTCATTCGTTTTTTGAATGCAAAAAAGGTTTCTCCGATGGAAATTCATCGCCAGCTAGTGGAAGTGTACGGTGCACCGAAGCCTAAGAAGTTCAAGACGGAGAAGTCAGCGGGAAAGGTTATGGCCACCGTTTTCTGGGACCGGAACGGGGTTCTGTTGGTTGATTTCATGCCAAAAGGAACAACAATCAACTCAGAAAGTTACTGCGAGACTCTCAAGAAACTTCGGCGAGCCATTCAAAACAAAAGAAGGGGTAGGCTCACCAAAGGAGTGTGTTTGCTTCATGACAATGCGCGTTCAAATGTGTCACATCAAACGACCACCCTACTCAATGGATTCGGCTGGGATATCATCGACCACCCTCCTTACAGCCCGGACCTTGCCCCCAGCGACTACCACTTGTTTCCCGCTCTCAAGAAACACCTTGGGGGACAGAAATTCAAGTCAGATGAGGAAGTTCAAGAAGCAGTCGTCAGTTGGCTTCGTGCAGCGGCGGGAGAGTGGTACGGCACCGGCATTAAAAAGCTGGTTAACAGAATGCAAAAAGTTATTGATCGTCAAGGCGAATATGTAGAAAAATAGGTAAATATTCAACCCTTCCAACGATGTAACCAAAGTTGTAAATAAATTAAATTTTCTATGAAAAAAAAAATAGGAGACCTTACTTTTCAATACGCCCTCGTATTTCATCGGATGGCCAGGTGCGATGAATTTTTGAATGATTCCAAGCTGCACAGAAGTTCTTGAACTAGTCACTAATAAAAATTGTGGCGTTGTCACTTACAATGACAATTAGGAACCCGTCTTGAGCAAAAACCTCTTGCATCAGGTCAAAAGTTAATGTTAATGTTATTATTATTAGGAACCCGTCTTGAGCAAAAACTTCTTGCATCAGGTCAAAAGTTAATGTTAATGTTGGAGCGGTGGTGCACGAACAGATCTTCTCCCATCTTGATCTTGCATCTACCATGATCAGAAAATAATAATTCTGATATGGTCCAGCATAATCAACGTGTGTACGTTGCCAATTTATCTCTGGTTCCATCCATGGGTAAAAAGGAGCTTTCGGCAGACTGTTTTGGAACTTTTCGCAGTCAGAGCATTTTCTAACTATTGGCTTGATGTGCTTGTCGATTGGTCTCCAGTAACCACTGGACAAGTCCAAATTTGAAGAAGTTACATATTTTTTTTAGTTTTTGTTTATCAAATCAAGTTTTCAAGTCAAATTTTCGTCAAATTATACCGTCGTCACCATGCTAAAGTAACGAATGTGCGACTAAAAACCTATGCATATTCGTTACTTTAGAATGGTGACGACGAAGAATACTTATATTATAAGTATTCTTTTCATTTTCAATTTAAGTTATCTAGTCTAATTTTCGAAAAGCTATATATTTTTTTAATCAATAAATATAACATTAACGATGGATCCCGATCAATTTAAGAAGTTTATGGAGCAACAAAATTCACTTATTACTCAACTTATCAATACAGTGTGTTCGCGCCAACCCGCGAACACATTTAAATTACTTACAATTGTGATATGCACAATGACCCCTGGTGGCCAGGTAGGCAATCAGTACAGTAGGAGTCAAGAGACATTACTGGGCAGCCTCATCTATAGGGCCAGCACAGCCCTCAGCCTTAAGAAGAGTTTTCTTCATCAACTCATGTCCGGCTAAGGACAGACAATGGGACTGAGATGGCAGGAAGAAGAGCAGGCATCACTTATAATGGACTTATAATATCACTGGGGCAAGCAAGTCCAACATTTGATTTCATTTATTGTATGTATTTATTTTATTCATTACATGTATTATACCATAAAGAGCAAAACCTAAAAATAGAAGATGAACAACTGTTCTTGTTTTCATTGTATTAAAAATAAATATTTCACTTTACAAAGTATGCAATGACCTTTGAACTGAGCCAACCCCATCATGTAATACAGTCCACTAAAATGAGTCATTTCATTTTTACCTCAGTAAATTATAATTAATGGTGGGCAGACCGGGCAAGCTGATGCCCATCACTAAACAAATGGTCCTCCGTTGGCCAGATTATTGGCAACACATATAAAATAAAATTGGTAAAATATAACATGCAATATCAGTAACCTAATAAACAGCATTACAATTTTGTTAAGGCAACTTAGTCATCATTAAATTGATATGTCAATGATAATCAATGTCATAATCATTATAATCAAAATGATATATGTCAATGTATACATCTCATATACAGCAATAAGCATGTATTAATCATTATGTCAGAATGTTCTTTGCAAACCTAAGGGTTAATTTTATATAAATATTTTCAGATGTTATATATGTTTCATAAAACAATACAAATGCATGTTGCATATATTAATAAACAGTTATCGCCCAGCATCAGATAAACATTTTGTTTATTAAAGATATGAAGCATATTTAATTATTTATATGTTCAATGCTGAACAAACAATGCTGAAATTATTCAAATGTTCTAAAATTACTTGCATTCATCAATGCAGTTCTAAAATTACTAAATTTTAGTTAGTTTAAAATATCTATTGTATTCCAGTTTACAATCATATTATATTGAAATGCTCTCAATCATTTCATTTTCATCTTTCCATTTTAATATAATTTAATAGTTTTCTAAAATAAGAAATGCTGAACATTATTATTCATTTTAAAATGATAGTTGTAAAAACTGTATTGCTGAAATCATATAATTTTTATAAGTCTAAATTAACATTTCTCTTTAATTGTAGTTATTGCAATAAGGCCAAGTCAAGCCATTTCAGTAAATAACCTAACTTAATTTTACCTTTTCTTTTTTTTTTTTGCCTGTCTTGCTACAATGTTTCATTATAATTGTCATTCAAATTTGATTTAAATGTTCTACATAAATACTCCTTGGATTTATCTTGTTTACTTACTTTTATTTCATTTATACCAAATCTTTAGGAAATTATTGCCTAAAATAATAGATTGAAATTGCAAAAAACACATTCAACAAATTTATGTTATTGAAACAATTATTTTGGATCCGAGGCAAAATAACAAAATGCTCATTCATAAATTAACTTCTTTATTACAACTTATATTTTAATTCAAACCCTTTGCCTTCCCTTAAATTTATTCACTTATTTTTGCATTTCATTCATGAAAAAAAAAAGTTAGGCCTCTGGAAAAGTAATTGTTAAGAAGAATGGGTTGATATCAAAAACTAATTTTTTTATAACTTTATTGTATTATTTTGTAATGTGTCACTAAACCACTGTAAACTGTTCACCTTAAATAGTTTACTCAATCAAATAACAAATTTAAACTCCAAATCAACCGGTCTACTGAACTTATAAACATTCTATCTTTTGATAGCATTACAATTAATAGTGATCACAAACACATCAATCATTTATTTCAGATATCCTTTCAAGGATAGCACATTATTCAATCAACTACTCCAAACTAACTCAAGCTAACTTAGCCCCATTGCCATGCGGTACTGACTAGGTTATACCGCTGTTATTGCCCATAGAGATATAAACTCTTCAACTACAAAGAACATCATTGAGATCTCATTCAAGTTAGGCAATAACTTTTTTCACATGTTCACTACATACAGGGGTATCACTCTCAGTTAGCACTAACAACCACATATCATTCTTTAACCTTAAATAACAACTTCGTTGCTTATCTCATTTTAAAATTTTGGCATAATTTTCAATTGACAATATCAATTAGAAATCATTTTCTTTGAAGTTAAACATTAACTTCGCAGCATGTCCTCACTAATTACATGGGTACCAAACTCAACAGGATAAATATTTAGAGATCAATTCATTGAAGTTAAACAATTACTTCAATCCTTGTGGTATCACAAATATGAAGCCCACTCATTAATAATCTCATTATTATTATTTTTTTCATTTTCTCTAATAGTAGCACCAATGCGTCATCAATTGGCCGTGCTCTATTTATTTTAGTAAAAGCACACATTGCGTCAATCATTGACCGTGCTTATTCTTTACTGATCATTTTCGCCATCGATTGGAATATATCAGAAGCACACATTGCGTCAATCATTGACCGTGCTTATTCATTACTGATCTTTTTCTCCATCGATTGGCACTTATTAGGAGCAAACTGCGTCAAACATTGACCACGCTTACTAATAAATAATCATTTTGCCATCTATTGGTACTCATATTCACATAAGCACCAACAGGGTCAAGCATCGGCCATGCTTATTTATAATTGATTATTTTCGCCATCTATTTGCACTATCATCAATACCATTTGGTTATCAAACCTATTTATTGTTTACATGTACCCCTTTTGATTGGTTTTATTTTGCCCAGTGGGTGACATGATCTCCATTGCCATTCCTTTAGTTATTATTAAAATTCAGATAGTTGATTTCTACTTGCTGCTCCTGAACTCATGTTTATTCCACGCTAACCTCATGATGAGCTTTCATCGACACCAGGATCTGCACCAACACTTGTGCATCCCCGGTGTAGCATTACACCAAGGCACACTTGTGCTCAACCTCTCTCTTCATTATATCATAATTTATGTGTTGTGCTCCTGCAACATTTCATTTGTGTCGCCCTCTCTCCTCTACTGCCTTCTCCTGCCATCCTCGCCCTTGACTCAATTCATTATGATGAAAAACTCATCAGCAAACATTGATATTCAAGCTCAATCACTGGAGCGAAAACTGAGCCGTCTTCGCCGCGACATAATCGGCACTGCTGATGTCGGTAAAAATGCCATCGCTGACATCAGCCTAAGATATTTCTTTGAGGCCACTTTAGAAACAGCCATCACTGAATGGCATAAGTTTAAAGGATACTTTTACGTGCTTGTACAGCTCAAGCAAGGTCAAGGGGTTACCTTTCCAAACGACCATTGGAAATCAATCTACGAAGAGCTTCTGAAGGAGATCTCAACCTCACTAGGTTATCTCGCACAGCTTCAGAAAGTAGATGAGACATGCGAAGCTGTCGCAGCTCAGCAAACTGGTCAACACCACCTGGCCCATGAAAACAATAGCCTCTGCGCTGCTTCTGACGCTAGCAAAGCGTATCCGCTGAAAACAACTCAGCATACATCACCAGATGTGGAAAAATCGCATCCCGATATCAATCATAAACGCGGCCCTCAAATCACTCTTCCTACCATCATCTCGGAGTCTCTTGTTTCAGGAGGTAGCATATATCCAGCTGCCGCAGCTGAGGACCCATTGAAGAGTCTTCAGTCTTCAAATCAGGACAATATTCCAGGATCACCAGGCCTCACAAACAATTTATCACCGCAGATGACTCATCAGAATCACAATGAAGATGCAAAACCACCACAAGTTGAAAAGCTGGCTGGAAACTGTTTTCCAAGAGCCTCAAGTCAAGCAGATGCTCATCCTACTGAAAGCTCTGGACAAAGATTTTCTCAGGCTCGGTCTTCAAAGCCGCAACATGCAGCTGCACAAGCACTTCAAACTGCAATGACGAGCCCTAGCGAAACATCAAGGCGCAAGGTTTCTCCCAAGCCACATGTTTTCAAAGGATCTCAAAAGGATGAGGCTAGAAAATCAGATGGAAGCAACAATGCCAAGACATATCCACCTTTTAACACATTAAAGCAGCCTGCATCTTCAAGCACTCGCAAGGAAAATTTGCCTACAACACCGGCTATCTGCAAAGTCACTTCTAACGATTTCCTGCAAACCAAAGCCATTTCAGGAAATAAGGGATCAACATTCAAGCAACCTGCTATGATCCACAATTCAAAAGTCAAGAAAGAATCACAACAGGTAGTGAGGTATCTCACATTTTCTAACACCAATTGTTCATCCTCAATTCTTGCTCAATCCATTAAAACCCAATCGAGTTCAAATCCTCCTTCCAATTACCTTGATTTAAATGAAAATAAACCTATCCCTCAGGTTTTTTCTGCCACACCTAGTTCATTTACTATCGCACTACCAAGTTCATGCCATTTAAAGGTAAACTTACATACCCCTAGACACAACATGACACTCGTCAATCTTGGGGTAAAACATTCTCCCAACTTTTCTAACAGCTGGGCATTTTCTAGGTGGGCGGCGGGTAGAATACTATCCTATCCAAACCATTGTCGTCGTCATCGACCACTGCATTTCGATATGCGTATCGAAAAGGGTTGCGAACCCAATTGGAAAAGGAGGCGCAAGCCCTCCATTTTCCTTTTGGCATGCTTCTCGAAGGAGAGAAGTACTGCTATTTTTTTTTTATTTAAGTAACAGGACCTTTTATTTTCTCATTGAATTTCCTAATTTTTTTTTCTTTTCAAAGGAGACACCTTTATTTACTTTCTTTATCAGCTATTGTATTAACCTTTTACTTTACTTACATTTTTAATTAATCTTCCATTTTTTTGCCACTCTTCACTCAAACACATACAGCATTGCTTTTCATTAACCACATCCACAAACTCGCTCACCACCTCAGTTTACTTTATTTTTAATATTAAATTTGAACACAAATTTAAGGTGGGCGGTATGTTCGCGCCAACCCGCGAACACATTTAAATTACTTACAATTGTGATATGCACAATGACCCCTGGTGGCCAGGTAGGCAATCAGTACAGTAGGAGTCAAGAGACATTACTGGGCAGCCTCATCTATAGGGCCAGCACAGCCCTCAGCCTTAAGAAGAGTTTTCTTCATCAACTCATGTCCGGCTAAGGACAGACAATGGGACTGAGATGGCAGGAAGAAGAGCAGGCATCACTTATAATGGACTTATAATATCACTGGGGCAAGCAAGTCCAACATTTGATTTCATTTATTGTATGTATTTATTTTATTCATTACATGTATTATACCATAAAGAGCAAAACCTAAAAATAGAAGATGAACAACTGTTCTTGTTTTCATTGTATTAAAAATAAATATTTCACTTTACAAAGTATGCAATGACCTTTGAACTGAGCCAACCCCATCATGTAATACAGTCCACTAAAATGAGTCATTTCATTTTTACCTCAGTAAATTATAATTAATGGTGGGCAGACCGGGCAAGCTGATGCCCATCATTAAACACAGTGAAATCAACCCAGCAAGCATCACAATCATCAATATCAAAAGAGGGTTCCGCTATAGAGTTGAATACAGTTTTCGTTCCAAATTTCAATGCTTTCGGTCAAAATAAAGAATCTTTTAAAACATATCTACAAAGGTAACGTAATGAAAATTACCTAACAATGAAAGGAGTTCCAGCTGATAAGGCTTACTGTGCTAGGCTGTTGTAAGCCAAATTTGTTGTAACCCAAGTTGATTAATGGTAAAAATTATGATAGATTTGATATTTGATATTTATGGAATAAAATAATTTATAAATGAAAAGGTTTTGCACAGCACTTGATTCACTCATAATAATACATAATTGAACATAAGTTTTTGTTTTTCCACTGGTTAATTAATCATGTTTCCCTACCAACATAATATACTTGGTCACTATACATACGATACTACAAAAGCTCTCACCATTACCTATCTATCAACATTAACATCTTAGCGCTGACACTAACATAATTGCAGTAAAAAATTGGCTACACCGTCCCTCGGATAGGACGTAAAATGGAGGTCCCGAGTCTGTACCATGATAGGCAATCGTTAAAGATCTCTATCATAATTATACCTACAAAAACAAAGTGAGGCAGCATTTAGGACTCCCAGCGTAGCATCGTCCGATTAGCCTTAGTAGCATAAAGGGACGTTAAACAAAACAAACAAATCTTGAAAAGCTTGCATATCCCTATTGCTTATTTGCAGATATCACATTACAGAAATTTAGACTGGGTATTTCTTTTTAATAATAATATCTTAATACAGGTTAACAATCAATAACAGGTTTTATTAAAGTCATCATGGCATTTAACCCTTTAGCGTCTGAGGAGTGCGAGTGTATTGCTGGCCCTGTGGCCTGAGACCTTAGACCGGCTGCCGTGCCCGGTTGCCTCAATACTTTTTAAAGCCAGAAAACAGACCAAAGAAGCCGCCCTATTTGACTAAGGAATAAGGTGCAGCTAAATTGACTTGGAAGAACCCGAAAAGAACCCCATGTCAATTAGTTTACAACCTTCGGAAATTTTGGAGGAAACAATAAACCTCGTCACTGAGAAATACCGGATCGGCTGGAAACATGGTTGGAGAAAAGAGAATGCCAATTATGTAAAAAAATTTTCATATGTCCTGCACTCGTCCTAAATATGAATAAGAAAACGATGACTATTTTGTCTGCTCGCCATGCTCCTCTAATATTCATGAAGTAAAAAAAATACGTGTAGGAACGTACCAAAGTAGACATACTTACATATACTTTTTAGAAATGTTTTCTATATCTGTTTATTTTATAACATTTTAAAAGTATATGCAATCTTTTTTTTACGAGTTGTTATCTACGATTTATGGATGTAGCATTCCTAAATGATGATATGATAAATCCGAAAGCGAAGAGTAAAAATTCAATTTTTGTTAAAAGAAGCCACAAAACCATCTCTTAAAGTGCTGACTACTGGGGGTTTTATACTATTGCAATAGTAAAAAAGAAAGAGTTCAGAAATCAATTAAAATGAGGTCCGCAGTTTCAGTCTTCTAACGCTTAAGCGGGCGGAACTGATATATCAGTGTACAGGCCTCAGGGACTGCAGCGCTCGAACTAATATATCAGTTTACATGTCCCAGGGAATGAGGCGCTCGAACTGATATATCAGTCTACAGGCGTTGAAGGGTTAAAGCGTTGGTAACTACTCATATTTTAAATTAATTCCTTCATGACTTATGTAATCTTTAAAAAATTCACCCCCCCATTATATTTCTGAAATGGCTGCTGCGAAAACTGATGAAAAGTCGCTAGTCTTTTTTCGCTGAAGCTAACTGTGACATACTGGCTAAATCTAACGGAGAACGGGTGTTGCTGTATTCACAAGCTCTCGGAAACGGTGAAAAATTTAGTAAAAGCAGTACAAATTAAAATAAAGTGCAATGGGAACAAGAGCCTGCCCAGGAGGGAGATGTGACGCGACATCTCGGCGAGACCATTATGGGGTGGAACCACTTACCACTTAGCCCTGGGAACTGGGGGGCGGGGAGCAGCGGATAGCCGCGAGCTCTTCAATTAGCATCTCATAATCCGCCTCTAGATAACAGCACGTTATGGATCGAAACATCCTTGCTGGATATTTTTGGAAACTTGTATACTTATATTTATTTTAACTGCAGTTCACTTCGGTTTCGAGCTAAGGGTTATTTTCATATACGTCATCAAGAGGAGCTGATAAGGTGAGTCTTTATATTAACAAATTTTGACTTAAGAACAAAATATAATTATATCCTATTATTTCTTATAGTGAAATAAAAATTCACTGATAAAAATAAAAACGTTTCATCTAATCTAAAAACCTACGGGATTTAAAATAGAACTTTTTATTTTTTGATATAATGCATATTAACTTAATTCAGAATATAACACATGATATTAGGTGCACAACGATTTTGGTTAACCTGTCCTTTGCTAAAACAAATAGATTCGATGTTTTCCCCACTCATGTACCTACAGGCGACACATAATTTGCCACGGGAATATCACAGATTTTCCTAGTCCAAGCCGAAAAAAATAGATTTATGCTTACCTCCCTAAATATCGAAAGAAAATGAAGTGTCAATAAATCAACTTACAGCGCCATCTGTTGGAAATTTATAAAACTTACAAACAATCACACTCAATCATAGTAAACTAAGCATTTAATTTGCAAAAGAAGAAATATTGGGGCCAATAATGGAGATAAAAACTATCGTATCTTTTAAGTTGGACAAACCTACACACAATGAGCCAAATTTCCTATATCCAAATACCTCCGACAAACATCGGGACACGAGATTTTTATATATATAAAGATGGTAAATTGCGCCTTAGACGAGCGGAATAGTATTGTGACAATATTCTGACATTGTAGGTTTTGTCATTCTGATTCCAACGGAAGGCACAAATCAAAACTGATATATTTTTATTTGTAACCATCTGCTTGCTGCCTTGCATTTTATAATGTTTCATTTAATCTTAATCTTAATCTTAAAATCACCAGTTTTAGAAATTGCATTGATTAATTTTCAAACAACATATTTTCAAATGTATTTCTTTATCATTTAATTTTATAAAAATGAAAAATCAACTAATATTTATCAATATCTAATATTTAATATTTATAAATATTAAATTTAAGTTATACTTTAAGATATATCGGTTTCCCATTTTGCAGTGGTTTCAAGAAAGAAATGAAATGAAATTGTTTTGAGATATGTTAGTCTTGCATTAAGAGCGTAATCTAAGATAAGCCAACTTATATATTTTTTTTTCTAGGGTAAAAATATCTTTTACAAGTCGACAGTTTTTAACGTTAAGTATATCTTCCTATAAAACGAATTAAACACTAGTGAAATTTAGGAATCTGAGGAAAAACAGTCTGATTATACACCAGCATTTCATTATAGATGGCCTTTCTTGCCTTTATAGGATATAATGGTTTCTTTGCAGTGATATAAACTACTTGCCGGCGCCGGAAACTACGGACGTAGGAACACCGAATTGCTTGAACTCGATGGAAAGATATGAAGAGTTTTTAATAACGGTTATCTTTTAAAGACTATCCGTCCAACTTACTCTTAGTCTTGAACTATTATAGCTCATCAACTCCTTCCCCCTACAAAGTTATCTTTCTTTAATTAATAATAAGTTGATTTTTTTGCTCTTGTAAACATTCTGACAAATAAAGATGTTCATTCATTAATTTTCATAGTGAGCTATAATTTAAAAAACAAACAAATGTTTGTCTAGTCAATCTACTTCAAAGAATAAAATAATAAAGCAGTTTTTCCATCTTTTTTGTTAATGGTTCAGTTTTCCTGGTCATAGCATGATGTTGTTAAGATGAAGGGTTAAATGATCTTAACTTAAATAAAACCAATAATATAAAAAAATATAACAATTCGTTTAGTTGGTTCAACAAAATAAATAACAAAAATTTTTATTTCCAACGTGTTATACGTAACCGCTTCTACTTGGACTTTGAGAAAAAAACTTAATAATAAGGTCTCACCCTTCTTGTTGCTGGTCACCGAGCTTCGCTTGGTACACTTGCGAGCTAGCAATTCGGCAGCAGCAGAAGAGGTTAATTCACACTTGCAATAGATAAGATAAACATTAAATTTTTTTAAAAGGCATAGCCAGCTGTTACACTATTCCCCTCCTAGATGACGGAGTCAGGGAAACGTACTCGCTTCACTACCAGTCCGGAACGGGTTCTGTAAGGTTCTTGGTGATTTTGATCTATGGCTGTGGACTTCAAGATGGGTGGTAGGGTATGAGCATGCTGTGAGGGTGTATAAGATGATGAGGTTTCGTGCGGGTGGTCAGATGAAAGGAATGCAGGTTTAAGCCGGTCAATTGTAATGTTAGCTTCCCGGTGTGGAAGTTGCACTAGGAAAAACTTATCATGCCGTTGGAGGACTTTATGAGGTCCTGAGTATGGTGGGGTCAATGGGCGCTGCGCGGATTCGCGGACAAATACGTGAGTGCATTTCTCCAACTCCTTGTGAACAAAAACCTTCCTGGTGATCTCCTTAAACTCAGCAGGTCGCAGTTTCCGAAGGTGTTCCTTTAGTTCCTGCAGAAGAATATGTGGGTCATCTGTAGTCGTGTGTTCCTCTAAGAATTCGCCTGGCAATCGAATAGGGCAACCGTAAACTGCTTCTGCTATACTCGACGAAGTATCATCCCGCAGGCTGGCTCTGAGACCAAGGAGAACGGTAGGCAATATGCGACTCCAGTTATTACTATCTAGATGAGCTGTAATAGCTGCCTTAAGCGTCCTGTGCCACCTTTCTATGCATCCGTTGGCTTGAGGATGATAGGCAGTCCTTCTGCCTTTAGCAATGCCCAGGAGAGAAGTCAGCTGATGGAAGAGCTGGGATTCATATTGCCGACCTTGATCGGTTGTAATTCTTGAAGGGACACCGAATCGGCAGATCCATCCAGTGTAGAAAGCTGAGGAGACGGTTTCAGCTGTGATGTCGCACAATGGTATTGCCTCGGTCCACTGGTCTGGCGGTCAATCATCGTAAGACAATAGCAGTTTCCATCAGAAGGTGGTAGTGGACCGATTAGGTCTAAGTGAACATGTTGAAAGCGAGTTGCAGCCGGAAAGCTCCGCAACATCTTCCTTGTCGTCTTAATGCCGGGATGACTCAAGTTGTGCACCTTGATGAATGCGCAATGCCTGAAGTTTTCGGGAAGGTATGGCCTTGCCTTTCCGGTCGACATCTCACAGAGGAGGGTCTTGTCAGTGCCAGGGATTTCCACGTCCTTAAACTTCAGGTTTTCTTGTAGTCGTAGGCTTTGTATCCCTTGATCTTCTTCTTGAGCGATGGACAGGGTGACGAAATCGTCCGGGGTGTGGATTTCCTTAATCCTCGAGAGAGAGTCTGCGACTATGTTTTCCTTTCCTGGTCTGTAGATGATCTCTGTAGTGAATTGGCTGATGTACGCTATCCAACGAATGCGGAGAGGGGAAACAGATTCAGGCTTCTGAGTAAAAGCGTGGATTAGTGGTCGATGATCTGTGATAATTGAGAAAACTCGGCCTTCCAGGAGAGGTTGAAAATGTTTTATGGCACTGTAAATAGCCAGAAGTTCCCTATCGAAGACAGAGCAGTTTTTCTGTGCTTTATTAAGGGCTAATGAGTAGAAGCTCAAGGGATGCCATTGACCATCTTGTTTCTGCTGTAAGACTGCGCCTACGCCGATATCAGATGCTTCGCATGCCAGTGATATTTCTGCTGTAGGATCTGGATGCACTAGCTGGGCTGCTCTGGCAAGACTCTTCTTGGTGTCCTCAAAAGCCTTCAGCGTTTCATCGCTCCAGCTGATTGGCGTCCTGTCGTTCTTCTTAGCGTTATTCAGGAGTCCGTTGAGGGGTCGCTGGATCGATGCTGCATGACGTAGACAAGGACGGTAGAAGTTGACCATTCCCATAAATCGACGAAGCTCACGCACGTCCTTGGGAAGTGGGAACTCCAGGACTGCCTTAACTTTGTCCTCTAAAGGTGTGATGCCAGACGAGGTGAGGTGGAATCCCAGGAAATCGAGCTCAGTAACACCGGTGATGCTGCGTCCAGATTGCTGGTCAATCAGCCGTTGGTTCCTGAGGTCCACCGTGAGCTGATGCCAATAGAGGAAATCCGCACCTAATATGGCCTTACTAAAGTCGGCACGGATAAATGTCCACCTGAGGGGTTTCTTGAGGCCTAAGTCAACTTTACGAGTGATTTCACCAAAGGTCGCAATCGTCGAGTTGTTGGCTGCTATTAAAGTGAAATCAGATGGAGTCTTGCGTCGCCCTTTGGATACAGGAAGGAGAGATATAGAAGCACCGGTATCAACAAGGAAATGTTGGCCGTTGGTTCGGTCCGTCAGGAATAGGCGGTGGTGCGGTTGGAGTGTGAAAGTTTCCGCCACAACTTTCACGGCTCCGAGTTTAAAGCTGGCTTTTCGGACTTCCAATTGCAAGGAGTTGTACAGCGTCGAGCTTTCTCTCGGAATTTCTGATGATAGAAGCAAATGCCTTTATCACGAGATTAAGACCTGGAGTTGCGATCTTGGCTCTGACCTCTGCTGACGCTCCTCCCACGGTCCGTCATTTTCAGGACACGTAGGATCTCGTCAACGTCGATGAAGAAAAAATTGTTTAAAAAAATGGATGTAACCGGTTTTGAAACCAAACGCCTCATATGTAAGATTGCATCACCATTTATATGAAATCAGTAAATCTTTAATAATTCGTGTATAAAGCGTCTCACCATCGAAATGAAAATTGATAAGGTTTTCGAATCGTACTTATTTTGACGAATCCACCTTCTTTTCAATGACATCGGTAAATCTTAAAATACTATTAATGCGCTGACACAGTGCGGTACCTGGGTTTCATCCTGGACAAAAGACTCACCTGGAACCCACATACCAGACTTAAAAGACAGGAACTTAACAGAAGATTCAGTCAACTATATTGTTTACTAAGTAGGACTTCCCATCTCTCAACCAACAACAAACTATTGATTTACAAAACCGTGCTGAAACCCATCTGGACCTACGGACTTGAACTGTGGGGGACAGCAAAAATTTCGAACATCAAACGTATCCAATCCTTTCAGTCTAAAGTCCTTCGTACCATAGTTAATGCTCCCTACTACGTTTCAAACAAAACCCTACATCATGACCTTAACATCCCATTTGTCCTCGACGTCATCCCAACCAAATTCTCAAAGTTCCACCAGAACCTTAGCCACCATCCCTATCCCCTAGCGCAATCCCTCTCCAACTCCACCAACCCCTATAATCCTCCTCGACGGTTGAAACGGCAGTGGCCTCGAGACCTTTTGTAAATAGATTTATGGAGTCCTGGCAATGGCCAACTTCTCCACTCAAGCCCTGAGCGAATGTAGCGCAGGTGCTCCCGCCCTGTCTCCACCGGCTCTTAATACCGGTGATGCGGCAGGGCGAGAAGCGCTGGGATCTCATAGAGACCTGCCTTGCCTCCCACATGTGGGTGGTAGGGCTCGACTCGGAGATCCCTTGGCTGAATGTAAATATTGTACATAAGTGTGAATGTGTTTTCTTTTTCTTTTTTAAGTTATTTATTTTTTATTTTCTCCTTTTTATTTCCATATTTGGTTATTCTTTAGTTATTTTGTATGAATGTATTCTTATATCACTAATACCAAATGCCCTAGAGTGTGGCAGATTGTATTATTTCTTTTCAATAAAAATAATTTATTATTCTAAAAAAAAAAACTATTAATGCGAGCGCCTCCCCCTTTCACCACCACCACAATAAAATTTATTTT
Source organism: Aelia acuminata (assembly GCA_911387785.2). Taxonomy (NCBI): domain Eukaryota; kingdom Metazoa; phylum Arthropoda; class Insecta; order Hemiptera; family Pentatomidae; genus Aelia; species Aelia acuminata. The sequence goes on along the minus strand of OU426978.1, from coordinate 126,749,067 downwards.
TTATTTTGTTCACATAAGAACACCTTCATTTCAAAGAAATCGGCGAATGTCCACAAACCCAGAATAAAAAATTTCTTTAGTAGGTAGGAATTCTATATATATGGATACATAAGAATGCACCCTCATTTTAATAATATCGATGAATGGTGCATTAGTGTTAATGCGAAGGCCCCCTCTTTCGGAAATAAACATCTTTAAAATTATAATAAATTATTACAGAAAAGATAAAAATGTACCTTAATAAGAAAGAAATACATTTCAAAAGAACAAAAATTATTAAAATCCGTTTAAGTCTTCCATTATACTGCTAGGATTTCAATTCGGCATTCGTGAATCAAGAAACTTGAACGGTCCATTAAGGAAATTCATCGATTATTTAGTCTACATGCTCGGCCCACTGAGTCCTAGTGTTCGCATTCATGGCCATGGCTTTTTTAAATAGATCATAAATTTATTGAATATACAGTAAATCACGTAAATTTTGAGCTTGTAATAAGTAGTAGGAATAGATTGGTGATTTCTATTTATTTTATATATAATATGTAATTTCCATTCGTTATTGTGGGAGAAAACGTTACTATACGATTAACAGTATCCAGGTTTTAATAAGTGCATGATTAAAGTTGACGGAAGGTTTATACATGTGTTAGAAGTAGTGACATTGGAAAAATTCACTTCTAAAATGTTTCGTAATAATTTCGATTGATTCATAATTTGAAATAACTTATTTTCCATTATTTCATGGTTCTATAGAATACAGTTTCTTCTGCCATTCGGTATTTAATCATTAAAATATCAATGGATGTCGAGATAAGGTTGGGTCTTCGAATAAATCGCACTCACTGAATCCGTTGAAAATATTAAAATAATCGATTCTGTAAAGGTTCACGAGATATTCAAACCAAAACTGTAATAAATAAGTGCTGCGCAGAATTAGGACCTAATAGTTATGACTATTTTCTGCAACCCAAATAGAAATTTATCAGTTAAATCTTTCTCTTGCGATGTTATATGCTGGAGTTTCAGTACCTACTAACATGTTGGAGTTAATATCGTCGTCAACATGCTAAAGTAACGAATGTGCATATGTTTTTAGTTGCACATTCGTTACTTTCATTCATTTTACATTACATTCGTTACGTAGCATGGTGACGACGATATAGCTCATGGTTTAGTCGCATTAAATAAGGCCACATTTTCAATGCGAACGATTAGAATTTTTTAAGTTTACGATCGGAGAAAATAGTCCGGGAGCTGAGGCCAAAAAAGGTGCCTGATTAAAAGAAAAGTTTTGAACATATAGGCTAAAAGTACTTATTTCATATAACACAGATATGAACGTCTGCCACCTCAGATCGGTTGCAATAAAATTTTATAGGTCATCAAACACGCCATATTTCGAGAGAAAAAAAAATGACTGATTTGAAAATAGAAAGGGACCTTTTCTAAACAACATTACAACATCCAGCGACGGGAAAAAAACAGGGTTTGAAATTAACTCTTATTTTACGGGAAAGAGAATAAAAGTCAAATCAGGACTTTTATATTTCTAATAAATAAATACAAATCACATCATGACTTTTATATTTCGGGCCAGAAAATAGAAGTCCTGATATGATCTTTATCACAATGATATCTAATATAAAAGTCAAAGCTTGATTTTCATTATTTAAGGATGAATTTATTAGCTTTTTTATCGGATTTCTCCATATTGTTGTTCATTATTGGGTTAACCGTTTTTATGGAAATCTTATAGGGTATAATAAATTACCTTATATCAATCTTAAGATCGATTATTAGATTATCAAGGCTGCTGATAATGAAAAAAATATCGATATACAACCTCAGGCTCGCTCAGGTATCGATTGTAACTTATCCGATATTTACAATATTGGGGTCGATTTCTAGGTTAATTGGGGAGCTGATTCTGAAATTGATATCGATTTTTCGATTACGCGCTCAGGTATCGATTTATTTCAAGTTACGAGAAATAAATGATATTGGGGTCCACTCATAGGTTAATTGAGGTGCTGAATTTGAAAATGATACCGATTTTTCGATTACGCGCTCCGGTATCGATTTATTTCAACTTACGCGATATAAATGATATTGGTAACAACTCATAGGTTATTTGAGGTGCTGAATTTGCAAATAATGTCAATTTTTGGATTACTCACTCATGTATCGATTTTTTTCAACATACGCGGTATAAACGATATTGAAGTCCACTCATAGGTTATTTGAGGTGATGAATCTGAAAATGATATTGATTTTATGATTACGCGCTCAGGTATAGATTTAATACTAGTTAAGGGATATAAACCATATGAAAATCGGCATTGGGTTTGGAAGGTGCTGAATTGGAAATGATATAGATTTTTCGATTGCGCGCTCAGGTATCGATTGTAACTTATCCGATATTTACAATATTGGGGTCGATTTCCAGGTTAATTGGGGAGCTGATTCTGAAATTGATATCGATTTTTCGATTACGCGCTCAGGTATCGATTTATTTCAAGTTACGAGAAATAAATGATATTGGGGTCCACTCATAGGTTAATTGAGGTGCTGAATTTGAAAATGATACCGATTATTCAATTACGCGCTTAGGTATCGATTTATTTCAACTTACGCGATATAAATGATATTGGTAACAACTCATCGGTTATTTGAGGTGCTGAATTTGAAAATAATGTCAATTTTTGGATTACTCACTCATGTATCGATTTATTTCAACATACGCGGTATAAACGATATTGAAGTCCACTCATAGGTTATTTGAGGTGCTGAATCTGAAAATAATATTGATTTTATGATTACGCGCTCAGGTATAGATTTAATACTAGTTAAGGGATATAAACCATATGAAAATCGGCATTGGGTTTGGAAGGTGCTGAATTGGAAATGATATAGATTTTTCGATTGCGCGCTCAGGTATCGATTTATTTCAGGTTACGCGATTTAAACGATATTGGGGTCCCTTCATAGGTTATTTGAGGTTGAATTTGAAAATGATGTCGATTATTCAATTACGCGCTTAGGTATCGATTTATTTCAACTTACGCGATATAAACGATATTGGGATCCGCTCATACGAGTAGGTTATTTGAGGTTCTGAATTTGAAAATGATACCGATTTTTCGATTACGCGCTCCGGTATCCCAATAATAATATCCCAATATCGTTTATATCGCGTAAGTTGAAATAAATCGATACCTAAGCGCGTAATTGAATAATCGACATCATTTTCAAATTCAACCTCAAATAACCTATGAAGGGACCCCTATATCATTTATATCGCGTATGTTGAAATAAATCGATACCTGAGCGCGTAATCGAAAAATCAATGTAAATTTCAAATTCAGCACCTCAAATAACCTATATCTACTCATAGGTTATTTGAGGTGCTGAAATATAGATTTTTCGATTACGCGCTCAGGTATCGATTTATTTCAAGCACGCGATTTAAACGATATTGGGATCCACTAATAAGTTATTTGAGGTGCTGAATTTGAAAATGTTGTCGATTTTTGGATTACGCGCTCAGGTATCGATTTATTTCAACAAACGCGATATAAACGATATTGGGGTCCCCTCATAGGATATTCGAGGTGCTAAATTTGAAAATGGTATACATTTTTGGATTACGCGCAGGTATCGATTTATTTCAACATACGCTATATAAACTATTTGCAAATGACTAATTTTATGAAAATATTTAAAATTTATGCAACTTATGACCACAAAATCGTTATCATCGTGTAGGTTGTAATATATCGATACCTGAGCGCATAATCATAAAAACTATATCATTTCCAATTCAGCACCTTCCAAACCCAATGCCGATTTTCATATTGTTTATATCCCTTAACTAGTATTAAATCGATACATGAGTGAGTAATCCAAAAATTGACATTATTTTCAAATTCAGCACCTCAAATAACCTATGAGTTGTTACCAATATCATTTATATCGCGTAAGTTGAAATAAATCGATACCGGAGCGCGTAATCGAAAAATCGGTATCATTTTCAAATTCAGAACCTCAAATAACCTACTCGTATGAGCGGATCCCAATATCGTTTATATCGCGTAAGTTGAAATAAATCGATACCTAAGCGCGTAATTGAATAATCGACATCATTTTCAAATTCAACCTCAAATAACCTATGAAGGGACCCCTATATCATTTATATCGCGTATGTTGAAATAAATCGATACCTGAGCGCGTAATCGAAAAATCAATGTAAATTTCAAATTCAGCACCTCAAATAACCTATGAGTCGACCCCGATATCGTTTAAATCGCCTAACTTGAAATAAATCGATACCTGAGCGCGCAATCGAAAAATCTATATCATTTTCAAATTCAGCACCTCAAATAACCTATAAGTGGACCCCAATATCTTTTAAATCACGTAACTTGAAATAAATCGATACCTGAGCGCGTAATCGAAAAATCAATGTAAATTTCAAATTCAGCACCTCAAATAACCTATGATGGACCCCGATATCGTTTAAATCGCCTAACTTGAAATAAATCGATACCTGAGCGCGCAATCGAAAAATCTATATTATTTTCAAATTCAGCACCTCAAATAACCTATAAGTGGACCCCAATATCTTTTAAATCACGTAACTTGAAATAAATCGATACCTGAGCGCGCAAACGAAAAATCTATATCATTTTCAAATTCAGCACCTCAAATAACCTAAGAGTAGACCCCAATATCTTTTAAATCACGTAACTTGAAATAAATCGATACCTGAGCGCGCAATAGAAAAATCTCTATCATTTTCAAATTCAGCACCTCAAATAACCTAGAAATCGACCCCAATATTGTAAATATCGGATAAGTTAAAGATAAACCGAGCGAGCCTGAGGTTGTATATCGATATATTTTTCATTATCAGCAGCCTTGATAATCTAATAATCGATCTTAAGATCGATGTGAGGTAATTTATTATACCTTATAAGGTTTTCCATAAAAACGGTTAACCCAATAATGAACAACAATATAGAGAAATCCGTTAAAAAAACTAATAAATTCATTCTTTATTATTCTATTATCCATATTAGATATCATTGTGATAAAGATCATCAGGACTTCTATATTCTGGCCCGAAATATAAGTCATGATGTGATTTTTAATTATTTATTAGAAATAGAAAAGTCCTGATTTGACTTTTATTCTCTTTCCCAGAAAATAAGAGTTAATTTCAAACCCTGGAAAAAACAATACCTGCCAACTGGAAGCGGTTGCTTTCCGCCGGCAGACTTTAGTCAAAAACCAAGTTTTTTAAATCAAAATTTGCATGATTTGAAGATAATTGGGACCTTTTCTAAACAAAACTACACCACCCGTGGACGGAGAAAGCCAAACTGCCAATCGGAAGTTTGCCTTCCACCCGCAGACTTAGTCAAAAACAGACTTTTTTCTTCGAAATTACACAAAACTTGAAGATGGATGAAACCTTTTCTAAGCAAAACTACACCACCCAGGGATACAAAAAAATGTTTTGTCAAATTTTAGAAGTTACTAGACCATCTAGCCCCAAATAAAATTGATGTTACTATTATATTTTTTTTTTTTTTTAAATATCTTATGGGGAAGAATCTTCCACCCACATTAGGCCTATTGCACACTTATAATAAAAATTATGCAGTGTCCTAAAATACACTTAGTTTTTGATGAATGTAAATCCCCATTAATAAAAGATGTGAAAAGAAATATCAGGTCATTGTGTGAAAGGTCCACGAAATATGATATTTTAAATCCAGTCCAAAGCCGACGAAAAGACTGGTGCAGTGCATTGAAATCTGATGAGTTTAAAGATGCATTTGTGTCATTTATAACAAAGGAATGGAGGAAAGAGGTATATGCTTCATTTTTCGAGAAATTCTCATTATATGCAAATTACAGGAATGATTGGTATTTATTTCCTATTACTGATGAAGCAGTTGGTAGTTGTCTATTGAAACCTTAAGATGCCAACATTTAGAACCTGACACGAAAATCGCTTATCATTTGACATCCATTTCAGTAGGCAACGTTGTTGTGAGGGCCTCTGAGACACAAACATATTAGTCATATTAATAGGAAATGTTCAACATTTTAGCACACATCTCAATATATGGATATAGCCAGGAACAGATCCAAGAAATGATAAGAGATATATAAATTGCTATATATTGCTGAAACTATAGGACCTGTTATGTCAAAAGCTCTTCCAGCTTTTCACGCTCTTGCAGGCTCCGATTACACCTCAGCTTTTTTACTTATTGGAAAACTAAAACCGTACAAACTTTTAATCGCAAATATTAAAGCAGAAACTGAATTAGGGAATTTCGTCTATTAAGATAGTTTGGATTACGAAGATAGGAAAGTAGTAGAAGAATTTGTTTGTTCTTTCTTTACAAAAAAGAATATTAAAGATATCGATCATTTGAGGTATGAGGTATATTATGTTTTAGGATGCATACAAACAAATATGCAAAAAGGGCTTGAAAATTCCCAAAGGCTTCGATAGTTCAATGTTACCTCCCTGCAAAATGGTTTTAAGGGAAAAATTAAACAGAGTATTTTATGTGACGCGTCAATGGACAAACCTCAACTTTCCAAATGTAGTAAATATGTCCACAGAAGAACATGGTTGGGTTTTAGAAAATAACTACTTTGGAATTGAAGGGTTTGAAGGAAAATCATTTCCGGAGAGTATTGATGACATCCTTCTAAATGAAAGTGATAAGGAGGAATAGACAAGGTGGGCGGTGTCATCTGATGAAGAATCAGAATTAGTAGGCTAAGCACTATAATCTGGGGAGCTGAATTCATATCTTTCTTTTAATAACTATTATGTTAATAGCATAAATTCAGATATTCACTGCTAAGATTTGTTTGTTTTAATAAGTATCATTGATGTATGAAAGTTTAAATAGATCTTGAAAACATTTTTAAACGTGAATTATAAGTGGATAATTCATGTGTAGTCCAAATGTCATAAGATAAATATAAATTTGTTCGTGTATATCGGAATTATTGTTCCAAGATATAAATCATTATGTAAGATTTAAATTAAGTAATTAGATGAATGTACAATTCATAGGTATCTACAGTTCATAAGATTTGTTTTTATTTTTTTCATGACAATTTACTATTATACCCTTCATTGTACCATAAATAATTGTGATCTTAGCATAATGTATTAATCAATTATACTTAATTCATTTTCTAACGTCGAATACCTCGTAATAGGTATATAAATGTGCTACATTCTGCGTGATTTTACTTTATTGGGTATTTATTTATTATGATATCGTTCATTGTATAATAAAAAATAATGTTCATAGCATAATATAGTGATTAATTAAAATTAATTAATTTAATCAAGTGCAATATATAGTTACAAGTACAAAACTTTGATGCTTATATAAAACTTTTTATTGTTTGTTAATTTCATATGATTTCTTTCAAAAGTTATTTTTATTACATACCATATCAAACTATGTATGAAATTCCACAAGGTAGAATATTTCTGTCAGAAGAAATTGAAGTTAGACCTTTTTTTATGCATAAGTTTTTACATTACAAAGATGATACGAGGATCACGACATTTAATTATGTAAGTATGAAGTAAAAACATTTAAAAATTAGAGAATTTATTACAAAAAAATAATAAAGTGGTATAGTATTATACAAGTGGTATAGTACTAGAAGTAGTAAGTAGCAATAGATACTTCAAGATATTGAACTATATTCATTTCATAAAAGAAAAAGTTAGGTAATGCTATAAAAACTTGAATAAACATTTAAAAAACTTTGAAGAAGTAGTAACTTACTTCTACCGCTGGAAAGCGTATGGTGAGCAAACGTATATTCTCTAGATAATTTCGTTTAGAAAAGGAAAAAAAATTAAACAAAAGACTAGGCATTTGACTAATTTTGCCTTTGCCTCTAACTGCCTCTGAAAGGCAAACACTTTCGGCGGGCTTAATTTTTTCATTAATCTTAAAAAAAAAAAATTAGGCTTTAATTATTTAGTGTAAAATTACATCTGCCCCCGGAAGGTGTCCACTTCCGATTTGCAGAGTTTGTTAAGAAAAAGTTCCATTCATCTTCAAGTGAGGCGGTTTTTGAAACAAAAAATCAACTTTTGGCTAAAGTCTGCTACAGGAAGACAACCACTTCCGGTTGTTAGACATAGATTTCTTCTCAGTGTGGTGTAATTTGGTTAAGAATAAATTCCGTCCATCTTCAAGTTTTTTACTATTTGGAAGCAAAAAATTCTGGCTTTGAATCAAGTTTGCCTGCTAAAAGCAACTTCCGGTAGGCAGATTTTGATTTTTTCCGTCATTGGGTGGTGTACTTTTGTTTAGAAAAGGTTTCAGTCATCTTCAAATCAGGCAAATTTTGATTAATAAAAGTCTGTTTGACTGATCTCTGCCGGCGGAAGGCAACCACTTCCGGTTGGCAGACTTAGTTTTTCTCTAAAAATGGGGTAGTTTTGTTTAGGTTGTTAGGTTCCATCTTCAAATGAGGATAAAAGTCGCTTTGCAGACCAACCACTTCCGGTTGGCAGACTCTATTTTTCGCCGTCTCTGGGTAGTGTAGTTTTGCTTAGAAAAGGTCCCATTTGTCTTCAAATCAGTAATTTTTCTTTCGAAATATGGCGTATTTGATGACCTATAAAATTTTGTGGCAACCGATCTGAGGTGGCCGAAGTTCATATCTGTGTTCTATGAAATAACTACTTTCAGCCTATATGTTCAAAACTTTCCTTCAAATCAGGCACCTTTTTTGGCCTCAGCTCCTGGATTAAAAGTTTAATTCAAAGGCCACATATTGATTCATTTCCAATTTTATTTAAAGATCGCAATTCCCACTTTATTGATAGGAAGATAAAGTGGGAGTCATCCCACTTAGATAGACGATTTAGACGATGTCACTGCAGCTTAGAAAAAACTCTTTATATTTTAAAAAAGTTACAATTCACAACTGAAAAGTTCTATGGATGTTATTACATTCCTGAACAAGAGGAAAACTCTTCTTGGATGCATTTTAATTTGGATTTTGGATAAAGTTGACCATTTAGTTTAATTGACTGGTTAATTTTAGATAATTTTAATGAAATTCGAAGTACCAATTGTATTAATATTCAATACGATTTTCGAAGGTTATTAACTTATCTTAATAAAAGTTCGAACTTCGAATATTTTTCAATAAATAATATTAAAATATCTTTGAGTCGTCTTAATCGACGCCATTCCTAATGTCCTAAACAGAACACTGGAGAAAGTTAAACCGAAGAGAAACAAGCAATCGAGTTAAAACACCTAAAAAAAAATAGGGGAAATTGTACGTATTTCTTAAATTTACTTTTTCCTTAAGGTGCCTTTACACCTTACGAACATCTCCTTCGAACAAGTTCTCCTTCGAACCTTGCCGTACAGACGTGAAGCGAACAGCCATTTATACTTCACGTGACGTTAAGCGAACCAATATGGCTGACGCACCCCAAGCTAGCTTATAATAAAGAAAAAATCTCCTTTATCAATATATTTTATATTATCTGTAAAATAAAAAAATAGGAGACGAATTACAACGTATCACAAATTACACTAGTATCACAAACAACTCCTGTCACTTAGAAAAACCCAAATCAAAAGTGACACTAGCGCTACCCCCGAACCCAGGCGAACAGATGAAGTACCTAGAACAGCCGAACAGTCGACGTGAAGGCTTCACGAAGGTTGTTCGAGGGTGGTGTTCGAAGGTAAAGTTCGTAAGGTGTAAAGGCACCTTTAAAGTTATACTTTTTCTTAAAGGGATAATGCGGTCTAATAACAGGTCATTAACTACACATGATGGTTGATGCAAAAGAAAATAATGACTTCACAATGTATTTTCGTAAAGCATAAATAAACAGTTCAGGATTCTAATCATTGTTGTCCCGAAGTTATCCGAATGGAATTTAATTGACAAAGTAGGGTTAGGAAGCTGATAGACACTGCTAGGTTGGAAATGGACCCGCGGGGAGAGAGGAATGTAATGGGCAGATAAAATGCTGTCTGACGTTGATGCGGTTACTCCATTTACAGTAAACTTTGGCCGGCAGAAGTTAGCAGGGGTAGCAACCCCTTGTCAGGCATCACCTTCAGACTGGGAAATGTATACAGGCTCTGTATTTATGGAACAATGGCAGCCCAGTTTACACCAAGCATAATCAACTTAGTACCAATTAAATGCTGACCGTTGCCATTTAACCACTTTTCCCTTTTCGCTCACTTATCACTAATATAATTATGTGATCTTCAGACTTCAAGTTATTATGTTTTTAGTGTTTATGCTATAATTGTATGGTGTATAATCTTAATATGAGGAATAAATATTTTATAAGGAAATTTTGAGGAAAAAAAAATGATACGAAGACAAAGACGAAAATGTAGGCCAAAACGGAAATTAAAGACCATTTTAGTATAGAAATATAGACCAATTGAAAAATGAATATCCTAAACAATTAAGAGTATTTAAGAAATTATGAATAATGAAGACATGATTAACTGCTCTTCATTCCCCTTTAAGTGAATATCAAAGGTCTTTGTCCTCTAAATGTAAAGCAAGAAATAAGATGGAAAAAACAAGACATAAGAAGAAGAATATAGAACGGAGAGGAAGAATGATTGATGGAGATAGCAATAAAATGGTAATTTAAAGAGACAGAGGATAGCCCCGTCATTCATTTGGCCTCATTCATAAATCCGGGGCAAGCGGTCCCGGTATACAGGAGCTATTAAAATCCGTAGTTCTGAGTTTTTTAACTCATCACCGCTCCAGATGATTTATAGCCTTAGAAGAAAGATTAATGAGTTGATCCGCTAAAGCTTGTTGCCATAACTCTCCCGACGAGTTCACCGGGAACACCTTATCGTTCTGAACTACCAGAAGTAATCGATATCTTCTTATCAAGGACAGAACCACTTACTGCAATTGGTAAATGAACTAAAACTTTCACACTTCCACGATACATAAGCTCACCTATCGGCGATAAATATTACGCAAATTATTTGAAAAATTTTTTATACAAACACACCACAGTTAAACTCGGCAGGAGGATGACTTGGGGCCCACATGTAAAAATGAAAAAAAAAACTTGACAACTGTCTAAAATTTAAAATATTTTTTTCGTCAAAACATCAAATATAAAATCAGACGCAAACGGAATATATACACACGCCTACTTACCACTTTGGACATTCGGACGACAGATTTTCGGCTCAGCAAAAAAGACACTAACGAATTTTACGAATCCAAAATTTTTAGACGCTTTCAGGTACGTAAGTGTAAAACTCTACATTCAGATTTACAACAACAACCTATCGACCAACACAAACAAACACCTATTTTTAATGTTAAGTCGCACATTACTGCACACTGAAATGCACTGGGGCTGGCTGCTATAAAGAAACTGGATAATAGGCCTCTTCTCCCGAAGTAATTTTGAGTCCAGAAAGAGGTGCTGCTGGGCACTTTCCTTACTCGTACTTGAGCTCCCAGAGAAAATTTCAAATGCATAATTTTAAATTAGCTTTTAAATAATCAAGTAAAATCAAAATTCTTCACGATAACATGAAGGATAAGGTACTCAAGCATTCAAGGACAGGGGTAGTATATAAAATTTATTGCTTTCAATGCCCAGGATCATACCACGGGGAAAAAAGGCAATACCTAAGAGATAGAATAGCACAACATAAAAGTATAATATTTTAAATAATTTATATTTGAAGAGAAAAGATTCGGCTCCGCCAGGAATTGAACCCGGGTCTTCCGCATGACATGCGCGTTATGCTAACCATTACACCACGGAGTCGCTTCCAAACGGTGCCAAATCTTTCCTCTTCACTGACACCTCTCCCACAATCACGCAAGTTTTGCGAGTATTACGGGAGATGGACAAATTTTTGTCCTTGCGTAATTGTGGGAGAGGTGTCAGTGAAGAGGAAAGATTTGGCACCGTTTGGAAGCGACTCCGTGGAGTAATGGTTAACATACCGCGCATGTCACGCGGAAGACCCGGGTTCAATTCCCGGTGGAGCCGAATCTTTTCTCTTCAAAAATAAATTATTTAAAAGCACGGTGGTTACCGATTATTACACCTTAATTTTATAACAATACCGATTAACAAGTATGATTAAATTAATATAAAAGTATAATAACTTAGGAAAAACTGCCAATGCCAAACATTGCTTCACGACTTACCATAAATTTGATTCTGATGAGGTTTTAATGTTACATAATGCAAGAAACAACAAAAAAAAGGAAACTCATTCAAGCTATTCATACAACAAAAAGTATTTCAAAACCCCAAAATACGATTTTCAATATATTTTTTCCTAATAATTTATTTTATTAATCTTTTCATTTAAAAGAAAAAAAAAAAGGTTCCATGGAATAAGAAGTATGTCTGCTCATATATATGGACAGATAGAATTTTTAAAATAACAGTTATTTTAAAATCACACATAATTATCGTTTATTTAGGGAAAGGGAGGAATGAAGGAATCTACGAGTTAAAAAAGGATTTGGATGGGCACTGAACGTTAGGGCATTGGAATCTTTCATTTTTGTTCTTATTACTTTGACAAAACCATAAAATATTTTTAACATTAAATGAAAGCTAATTTCCTTGGAACACTTGCTCGATATATAAAGATGCTAAATATAAATAATGTCAGATTGAGGTAATTTTGAATTTATTTATAAAAATTCTATCTGAAACCAAATGTCTAGCCGAAATCGAATTTCGGTCGGGGACCTGATATCGGGCCGAAACCGAAACTTAAGAGATTCATCTGGTGGTAACCAACGAAACGCGCTGATAAGCTTGTTTGATTCAAAGCTATCTATAGTACGTCAATAATTCGGAAACCGATATAGGTAGGCATAATTGCAGGCCACGTTTATATGTGGGAGTAGTAAGCAAAAGCACGCAGGCCACCATTGATCCGGCATAGGTTTGTAGCCTATCTCCTTGCATATTAATGTGTCATGATCCTGATGAGCTATGTCAAAGCTTTGAGTAATCAAGAAGCTCACACTCCATATTGACCGTGTATCTTGTAGTGCTCAAACGTGGATACAATAATAACAATATTTATTGTATTAGAACTAAAACAAATATTTTAATCTGATTTTCAGTATATCTTTATCAATAGGCCTAATCAACCTTTAAACAAAATCTTACAAGCACTGCATGTAGTGTGAATACTAAAATAAAATAATCTAAATGAATTACATCTCACCAAAGTGAAACTATTTGATATTCTCCGATTCATATAACTTTACCCAGCAATAATACTCTAGTCTCTAGGTAGTTTTATACTTCATTTAATGGCTCCGTCGGCTGGCTAAGCTGCGACTAAATGAATGTTGAGTTCTGTAAATAAGGGGTTCGTTAAATGACTATGTCATTACTACTAAACATGCTTTATACATAATATTAGTCATTAACTCATAATTATAAATATTATAATAATTGACCTCTCAAAGCAGCGTTTCTAAAAAAGTCAGTGAAAGTGATTCTGAATCAAATAGAACTAACTAGTTAACTAAGCCAATAAACTATTACATCTAGGCTATTTAAAGCAATTCTTTTCAAACAAAAATATGTTAAAAAGCTCATTACATGGGTCATCCTCCCAATACATACAAAATCATGGGCCAATGAGATTATATTATTTGTGTGAAATTGCTTCAATTCAATTGTATCCACTGCCTAATAGAAAACCTCAGCTTGTTGTTCAAGAATTTTTATCTCAGTAACAATTTGTTTATAGGCCTAAATTTAAACTTAAAATGTCAATATCTATCTCCCTCACCTATCCCAAAGCTCAAATTGCTAACTTTGATGGCGGAAAAAAGATATATATCTTCTTTTATTTATAACCTAGTTTTTTTTTCCATACTTGTTAGAAGGTCTTAATTATTTGGTTTTACGGTATATTGCTATTTTCGTATTATAGAAAAAAGTTATAATCCATAATCTACCTGTCCCACAGATGCAACCTATCTCCCTCACATTGTTTTGAAATCGGGCCTCAAAACTTTGGAAACCTTAATTTCATTATAATTCATTGCTGGCAACAGATTCCCGTCTCAACAAGGATAAACTTTTTCACAGAAGTTCTGCTCTCGTTTCCTTTTGAGGGTGTTTTTATCGGTTAAAACAGTGAGTGTCGTTTCATCTCCTATCTCCCTCGTCCACTGATATTTCCTAAGAGGCGAGTTTGATTCACGTTATATTACAGTTAATTTGCAGGTTTACAAGGGATTTCAATAACCCATACATGTTGTTCATAAGAGACTGACATGGAATGGTCTATTTTTATATAACCTCAAAAACCTGTGTCCCTCACTCGTGTGGAATGAGGGAGATAGATTTTGAGTGAGGGAAATAGGAACAAGGTGATGTTTGAGTTTAAAAGAACCTGAACTCTAAACTTATTTAAATATTTAAGTGAAATTGATTTTCAGGTTTGTTTTGAGCACTTTTAAATAATATTTAGAGATTACAAAGATATTTAGCGAGTACCGGACATCGCACAGGCTCGAGTCTTCTATTTTACGTCCTATCCGAGGGACGCTTTTCACTTACAACTCGCAAAAGAAGGGATTAATCGAAAAAATGTATATGACCGAAAATGTTCTTGAAAACCTGAAAAGATTGACACAATTTAGAAACCTCTACTATTTTTCACGCAAAAACCGCTGTTATGCGCTTATAACTCGCAATCGAAGGCGAAATGAGTGATTTGTATATTTTTCCGGTGTAGTGGTTAAGGAAAGCTTTAAAATGATGCCTTATTCATGAAATTTGATAGGTTATTAAGGAAGTTATGGCGTACCGACAAAAAAAAAGCCTTGAAAATTAATATATATATGTTTCTATGAAGGCATTTTTTGTAACCACCATTAGCAGCCTACCTTCTAACAATTTGTGGGAAAAAAATCATTGGAAAATGTAATGTTTTTGCATTGAAATTAGAACAATGAAATTTGAATGAAATAGGAGAATGACCCATATATAACTATAACACCTCTCTCAAAAAATTTTGTGATATGCAGACCTACTCCACACAAAAATGAGATTTACTCCAGTGGCTAAATTATCTAAGCCTATAGGCAGGTGAGGGGGGCAGGTCAAAAGTCTTCAGTGTAAAATAGGAATTTGTACTGCTGGGTTGAAAGTTGGTATTTGGTAGTTATATGTAGTTTTGTGTGGTTGTATCGATCACAAGGAACCACTTTAAGTCATTCATTAAGCCGGCAGATAACGTGCACCAGCGGTGTAATGAGGTTTTTCGAAATGGGAAGATGCTCAATGGAAAAACTGAGATACTAGAAAGATAGATTATATGGGAAATGACTTTTTAATTGGGTATCTAAAATTTTGAAGACTTTTTTTATTAAGGAGCAATAAGTGAAGTTAAAATGATTTACCAAATAAAAATTTTAATTTAAACAATTATACTATTACCTTACTTAATTTTATCACAATGTTTTTAAAACATGTAGGATTCAAATGAAACAGTATTATATCACATTAGGATTTGATAGTTATATAAGAATTGAATATTAAATGCGACTAAGCTAAAATATCCATTCCCAGCAGAGACCGGAAGAATATGAAACTTTGCCAACATCAATAAAATTTGTTTTATCTGCTGCCTTGCATGGTAAGTTCATTGAAAAATTCAATAAAATAAAGATTAAGAATATGCCAATGTCCCGAAGATCCAAGGCACATCGCTTTTCACTGTAGGAGGTTTGAGCTTCAGAGACGCGAAATCTTGGGGAGACCCTTTATAGACGATACGACGGCGTATTTAACAGCTATTAATAAAGATATGGCCCCAGATTTGAGCAAATTTCTGAAAGAAATAAATGTATCAATATAGTCGATGCGACAGCTGACCTGAATTAAATTCCCACTATATACACATCAACATTTAATTATATTTAGTTACCTACATTCTAAAATTTTATCATTTATTCCTAATTTTTTACTTATTACAAGATTTTCATTCACAATAGCTTCTAATTATTTTAATCATAATAACGATTAACTTTGGCAAAATAGGATTTGCATTGGCAAGTCTTGAAGCCAAAAAAAAAAAAAAAAAAAAAAAAAAAAAAAAAAAAAAAAAAAATTAATTACGAATACTTCCTGATTAGTCAGACAAAATGGTCCCATGTCAATTTGCAATTTAATTTCAACATGCTTCTAGGCTGTTTTCTAAGTTTAAGATTGCTTGCCCAGTCCTACAAAACTAGTAAAGCAAAAAGTGTATGAGAATGAACTTCCTCCCGGCAACTAAGTGTAACAATTTCCAACTACATTATTCAGGAAAATAGAGTAATGGAATTGAACAACTGCTACAAACTTGCAAATGCGAATTCTTCACTAATTCCCTTTTAGCTTTAGAGCCAGCTCACAATATGGTATGATTTCAATAGACTGAAATAAAATCCAGAAAACTGGAATAGGTGTATCCACTTATACATATTCATGCAAAAAGGAATTAATATAAAATAAAATAGACCAAAATAAATAAAAATAACAAAAGAGTTGGCAGGTGTGATGTGGTGGAGACTGGCCAGAGACAGACAAGCCGGAGAGAGAAGTGGGTTGAGATTATGAAATCCACTCCCACCATATAGGTTGCTCACGTGGGGCAGCGTAGACCATTACTCCCTCAAATAATTAAGACTAATTTATAATTCTTATTAATTATAACTAATGATATGGTGAAGGCCTTTGTAGCAAGAAGATAAATGTTCATTTAATTTATGTTGATTTTTATTTTTATTTATTCTTTAATTTTAAATAATAAAAGGCTATTATTATTATAAAATAGACCACCTTAAAAGATATTGTTTTGTTTTAAAGTTTTTAAAATTTCTGAGAACTTCCACTGTCCTATCCAATTCCTTTCAGTATCTAGTAATATTTACTATGCATATTATTTTGTGTTTAGTTTCAATTGATCTATATTTACTAGTTAGTTTCTATAAATCTATGCGGTTTAAACAGCAATATCCATCAGCAACATTCATTGGCATGATTATGAGAACAATATAGTCTCGAAACGTCTCCATAATATAGTAGTAGATAATAGTTAGTTATTGACGGAACCTCATTAACAGAACCCCAGAAACATATCCGATATTATATATAAAATATATATATATATATATAAAATATATATATATATATATATATATATATATATATATATATATATATATATATATATATCTTCGTACGCATAGACTAATGGGGGACAAATCTAATGAGGGAAGAGTGCAGGGCTCACGAGACTGCATAGAACAGGAAAGCTCTGATGATAAATATAAATATTTCAGTAGCACACAATGGAGGAAGTGATTAATAGCAAGGGACGGTGTTAAAGTTAAGCAACTCGGGCATCATCAATAATAGCCGCCCGAGACCTCTCCCACTTTCAGATATATTTTCCAAAATAATTCAACCTGTTATCTTCATAATTTAATGCATCAAGCTCCATTAGACAACATCTATTAATTATGTCGCTACATTCTCGTCTGAATTAAGTCTTCACTCCTCCTAACGAGAGCTCGTTCTTCAGCCTTTATGCCCAGGTCTTTGCCCCATTTTCCTCTAAGGAAATTCACACCATTGTAGTTCTCTCAGACAAAAAAAATCTCTTTGTCTCCTTAGGAGGACAAGGTGGAAAGCAAGGATTGTTAACGGCCGAATCTGTTCTGCCATAATCACGGCAAATCTTCTTGTCTTTGCTTAATGTCCAACTAGTTGGAGAACTAATGCGGAAAATTTTGTAATTTGTTAGACTATGTAAAGCTCTTTTACTTGTAGATCAACCTTTTAACCAGACTTTCTTTTTGTTTTTATTAAAGTAATAATTGCTGATTCTTTCTTCTTTAGCTTGATTTAAGAGGCATGATATTAAAAAAATGAAGGATCAACCTTGCTCATAACCTGTCAATAACATTTTTAGAGATTCATTTCCTGTAAAGTTACATCTTTAATCATTAATTCCAACACTTTCCTAGTCATATTAACATGAAAATTCTTAATATAATATTTAACCTTAAAATTTACAAAAATACATCAAGTAAATTGGATATAACAATAGAAAAATCATATCATGAACAAAGATGTAGAGGAATTATCAACTAACATTCTAAAACTTAAAAAATCCCGAGGCCGTTTTGTTTGTTTTTGTAGACAGGTGTTCATTTAGAATTTTTATTGATTATGTGAAATTACATAGCCTTTGTTTCGTCGCAGAGAAAAAAAGGACAGCATTTAATAAAAATGATGCGAGATTAAAAAACAACATTCACCCACCATTTCATTTAAATTTAAATAAAGTTGGATCCTTTTCCTTCCATTTGTTTTTTAATAATGTTGTAATCACTAGTATAAAATTAATTTCCAATCAAATCAACACAGCGCCTATATAAATGGAAACCAATTCCACGATAAAATACACAACACGTAGGTCAGCTGTTCACTGTTTGACACTGTTGTTTCTGTGTGTAAGGACTGATAATTGTTTTGCTGAATGTAGTAATCTTCCTTTAAAAAAAATATATATATATATATATATATGTATATATATATATATATATATACATATATATCCATATCTACAATTTTTTGGTCCTCCCGTTCCACGGATTTTAGGTGATACGGGGTTCCCCGGGGACAGGAGAGGGGTTCTGGATTAATGCCGAGGACAGAGAATCTCGATAATTCATATGGATTCGCTGGCCCCTTAATAATCTCACTATAATTCAAATAAAAAATTAATTTGACCCACTAGATAATTCGTATTTACTTCCAATTCATATTCGGCTTCATGGTGTTTTAAATGTCCAATATATCGGGGAAAAAAACAAATAATTTGGTCTTAAATCCATTGAGGAGAATGAGTGAGAGATTAGCGTCTATAAGAATTTCTTTTTGTTCACCTTTTTTTCCCCCCTAAGCTTTTTTTTCGAATGTGATGTGTTTTTTTCCAGTTTGGTAGAATATGTCTCTAAACAGTCCCTGACCTTCAAGAACAAATATCATTTGAGTCGTGGCCGGAAAAAAACAAATTGTATTGAAACTTATTAAAATTCCTCGGTTGTCAACAACATCAACTTAGAAAATAAAGAGAATATTTCCTCTCTGGCTACTATCATTAAATTATAGCGCTTCAAGACGACTGAATACACAGAACTAGATCATTTAAAAATATGGTTGACACAAGCACGTAATTCGAACTTCCTTATTGGAGGTAACATTTTAAAGGGAAAAGCTTAAGTCCTTGTAGGAAAAAAAAAGAATTAAGGGTTTTCGAGCAATTAATGGATTGATCGGTATAAAAAAAAAAAAAAAAATTAAAAAAAAACATCAATTTTATGATGGCTTAGCAGTTGCTGGGATGTTATTAAGTTGGTGAACGGGTAGGATGAAAAATACCTTCGTTTAATCCATAAATGGCTGGGAAATATAACAACGTTTGTTTGTTTATAGGATTACATCAAAAGAAATTGAATTTTTTTTTTTTCAATTTTAATATTTTATTATTCTATCTGTATCTTTATTTCATACTTACCGAAATCTAGATAAGAATTATTCGGTCCCGCGACAATACGAAATCGTCATTATACTTTCTCATATAATTTTTTCTTTGTTTTAACGTCACTTTATGCCACTAAGGCTAAACGGACAATGCCACAGTGGGAGTCCTAAATTTTTCTTATACAGGTATAATTGGGATAGGGATCCTAAACGAGTATGTAGTACTGTAAGGTTCTATGCTAACCACTGCACCACAGATGACCCCACCTTTGGTGTAGTACTTTATTATTTAATGTCCTCTGCCGCCGTGTTTCGAACTTGCTATCTTCGGTTTATGGGTCATATGTTGGTGGTCAGGGACAACGTGTATTAGCTAACGCGTTTGCCCACTCAGCCACAAGTTAGTTGTTATTAACTAATTAATTATTTTTTCGATTTTCGAAACAATTTTTCAGGGAAATTTGTCTTTTTTTGCAGTTCTTTTTAGCATTTTATATTTCCGATCTTTAATACATTTTAAATAATAAATAAGATATTTTTAAGGCAGTGAATACATATTAATAATTAATTAAATATCGTCAGCATGGATTATTACAAGATATTGGATCTTTTAACAAACTAACACCTCACACAAATCTCTGCAGAACTTTCAACGTTCCTTCACCTCTTCCCTTAAAGGTTGTTCTATACAATAAAATAAATCAAAATAAGGTCTTATATTACAGAATATTACTCCATGATCTTTCCACCACCGTGACCTTCACGTTCTGTCCCCGGCGTTTGCTCCCGTAATCTGCAGATAATGTTTTGTGATATTTCGGACTTTTTCGATATTACAGCCTATCTTATATATCATTAAAATAACACTGAAGATTAAAAAAGGAGATTTGATAGATTGGTAAAATGCAATGTCAGCAAATTCACTGATTGTTATTATTGTATTAAAAGGTGTGAATAAAGATTAATTAAAAAAAAATATATATTGGTAAAAATAACAGATAGTTATATTATACATAGAGAATGATCAAGGAGCTTAAGACATACTCTGTATGTATTATCCTCTATAAAAATTCTCTATTAAAATCACTTGAATATCAAGAGTAAACATGAGTTGAGGGTGGCCCAAAAGAAAATAGAAGCTGAAATTAGAACTAAGAAAATCCGTCTCCATTTATTAGTTCTAATAAAGACACACATTAAAGGCCTATTCACACACATCAGTGACGGCACCGGCAAGTAATCCGTCCGGCTTATTTTAAGATATTCTTCCATGTATTTCAGATGAGTCTGTTTCCACACATCAGGCACAGTACCGTATCAGTGAGACAGTGCCCCGTCAGTGATCCATAGGTGATATTTCAGGTTAGTCCTCACCGATATTTTTATTTTTTCACTGACGGATTCAAACAGTGATTTTCATTAAAATAAGATGAATGACGAAAAACGCATTGAATTGGTGCGTTTGTATCCTGTGCTGTACGATCTGGCACACCCAAGGTACATGGACACTGAATTCAAAAACACTATTTGGGATAAAATTGGAGAGGAAATGAAAACAACTGGTAAGTAAACACAAATTTGTATTTGTCTAATTTCTTTAAAGTTGTTTATAGTTATATATGATACTGAATTAATTTATTTCTAAAAAAAAATTCAATTTAACGTAATCACATTCTAAAATCAAAATCCTATATCATTTTAATGTTTAGATTTACAAACAAGCCCAATGGGTCTTTGATTCATGCAGATCTTTATGAATTTTTAAAATGGGTCAATACTAGCTTGTAAAATAACAAACATAAATTATTATTTATATTTCATATTTCTTATAAAATATATTACCATTGTTTAGTTTTGATTAAAATCGAAGAATTGCAATTTTTAAAACGTGTAAACGCACATAGCTCAAATACTATTTGTACTAGAAAGATTAAAAATTTTCATTGTACCAATCTGAATAATGTATGTATATATTTTAAAATCCGATTTTGGATTGTTTATAAAATAATTATTTGTTTCTAAAAAAAGTTAAACTTTTGAGTACTGCAAAATAGTTATATGCTGAATTAAAGCCCTTGCAATTATAAAAATATGGTACAAGATTCCTCATTCTAGGACTAATTGTATTAATAGTGTATAGTAAGATATGTAGCGTTTGATATTCCAAATGTTCCATGCAAATTGCCCTTCTAGGATTTTTTACTTAAATACTAATGTTCAGAAAAAAATTAAAACTTGGCATTTTTAGTCACACTGATGAGAAAAACATAATCACTGAATAATAATTTTTGAAAAAATTGAAACATTCTGTAAATTATTCTCTCAATGGAATGCGCTTAATGTTGCATTCTGGCTTAGCATTTTATTCTTTATATTTATAACCAAGGAAGAGCTCCAGCTTCAGAATTGAAATATTCTGTGAATATTTCTCTCACTCGAAATGCGTATATGGGAATGCGTAATGTTGCATTCCCACCTCGAGATTCTAAATTTTGAAGTGCGCGGTTCCCACTATTCGATTCTACATGAGAAGGGTAGCTATAACTATTTTGGTCGTATTTTTTCACTAAGTTGTGCAATAAACACGCGGCCAAAACAATGTACGTGATTTTTAGCTGAAAAAAGTACTGACTGGTGCCGGTGACGTTACGGTTGTGTGTGAATCGAACGAACTGAGAGATGACAGGAAGTTGAATCACTGACAGGTTCCGCCACTGTGCCGTCACTGATGTGTGTAAATAGGCCTTAAGAAGGAGAGATCGCATCGCCGGAGAGGCTCTTGAATGAAACCCTCAAGGACAGCGTTGTTGTGTAGGCTATACTACACAACAACCTGTACCTATAAAGGCCGAGGAAGACATGGAGTTCTGTCCTGTGAGAGCCTTGGAGCCAAAATCAAATATATATGATATATGATTTGGTTATTGTCTATTGCACTTCCGGAGGAAGAAGGACGTCTTTTATACGACACCTGATTAAAAGAAGTGAAAAAGAGAGAACACGGAAAGTTTAATTTGAAAAGTGTTTAAAACATAAATTTGATTCTGGTTCAAATAAAATAACCCCTGCCCCAGTTGCAAGGTGGCAGACAACCGTAAAAAAAAATCTTGGTTTAACGATAACACAAAAAGAGCAATCAAATCAGAAGGATGGAAATTAAAACACCCTTAGTTCCGGATTTTATTGCTATCAACAGTTAATAGTTTTACTAAGGTCAATAAGAATGAGTGTAGACCTAAGAAATCATAGGCGATGGAGTCAGTCATTATTTGGTTTTATATTTTCCATACGTGCTTTCAACCAGCAGATAGTTGAAAAAAAATTCTTGCCGAGTACGGTACGAGTCTGGTTCAAATGTTATACATTAGAACTGGTTATTATATTGGTTCAAAATGTTATACAAAAGAGTAGGCTGTAACCCATTTCTAAACGAGAATCGCGTCAATTACTTACAAGCGGATTTTGGCCAAATTATCCATATCATCTCATGACTATAAAAAAACAAAAATTATTGAGGCCGTCTAAAGAGCTCATCTGTTACTACAGTAATTATAACCTACCTTCCTACTTTTTCATTTGGGCAGATATCGTGTAATTTAATTATTATTTACAGGTATTTTTATTGTTTCTATTTATATGTACTTCTAATGTGTTAATAACATCTTTAACAGTTATTTTACTATTTGTTAATTCTTTACAGAATAATAAAATCTGTTATCAACCCAGACTACCTATCAATCTTACAAATAAGAATGGAGCAAAAAACCATTTTCTTACCTTACCTAACAAAAAGTACTCCGGGTGAAGGGATTAGGTTCGTATTGGCCTCGATGGTTTTTCCTAATCCTATGAAATGATTAAAAATTTATCATAGGAAGGAAAGGCGTATGTATTAAAACTACTTGATCAACTGTAGGACGATGGCGTTTTACCTGGTATTTGGAGATCAACATCTGTTGTGCCTTAACTATTGAGTAGCAAACAGAAGGAAGATTTCCGTCCTATATTCCTTGGTTCATGCTTGTCAAAAATTCAAGAGAAGGTTGTCATTAGCAAACAAAAAATTGCTTTTTGACTCTCTGTTCGGTTTAAGAGAAATTGTTATGACCATTAGATCAAATCATTATAGTAGGGGGGAAGCTAAAAAAAGAGAGGAAAGAAGCTTTAACTAGGAAGGAGCATATAATCGGTATACCTTTGGACCTTGAGAAATCATACGACGCATAAACTTTAACAAAGTAAAACTATCTCAGACAATTTTAGAAATGATTTAGAACCTTATAAATTAGTTAAAAACATTGGTTCAAAAACCGTTCTTTATTATCCCGGAATATAAATAAATGTTTTCTCTGTCATCGTTTTGTACTTCAGAAAACGTTGAGATGCATTAAACGAATCGCCCCGGGACATATTCTCAATATTATTAAAAATACCCAAGTGTACTAATTCAAAATCGGCTCTAATTGGCATAAAAAATACAGTTTCCTTACATCCACCTAGTGTTTAAAACGTTGACTCACTTAAAATCGTTGGTTGATATAAAGGCTCGACCACTGCTTTGTACGACAGTAAGAGGAGTGCTGACACTACCTCGATGTATGTACATCATATATCATGCGCAGTAAAGTTGACAGAGTCGAATTCCTGACAACATATGAAGCTGAACGAACAAGGACTGGACTGGATAATGATATCGCAAGGACGTTAAGACACTAAGCCGGAAAAAATATAAAAAAAATATCGAAATGCGGAAAAAATATCCGCATTTAATTCCTACCACCACCGCCTCCAATTTACCGTGGAACGTGAAACCAACAATTCCCTAACTTTCCTAGACCTCCTTTTAATAAGAAACTCCAACAACAGTATTTCCACTGACTGGTACACTAAACCAACATACTCAGGCCGACTCTTAAACTTTCACTCCCAACATCCATACCACCAAAAAATAAATGTTGCCAAAAATCTTATTCACAGAAGTCTTTCCCTTTCTGATCCCCAGTTTCATAAAACCAATATCCAGCGTATCAAACAAATCCTTTCTTCCAATAACTATCCTCCCTACATCATCAATAAACTCATCAAAAACCGCTTTAATCGTCCCCTTTCTATTCAAACAAACTCCACCGTGACTCCACAATCCACTTCCACCTCAATATACAGATCATTGCCTTTCATCCCCAACCTCTCCGACAACATCCAAAAACATTTACGTTCCACTAACCCTAATTTTATGCCTAGCCTTCAAATCACACAACACACTTTCAACACTCTACACTCCTCTCAAAGACCCCATCCCTCCTTCACATCGCTCTCAAATTGTTTATCACATTACCTGCTCTGCACCAAATTGTAATTCCTGTTACATTGGAGAAACCAAAAATCTCCTCCAAGACCGGAACACACAACACAAATATTCTGTTTCCTCTCATAACTACAATGCATCAAAACTCTCAGAACACTCCTTATCCCTTAACCACACATTTGATTTTGAAAAAACATCCATACTTGCCACTGTTCCCAATCACGACAAACGACTTATTACGGAAAGTTTCTACATTAACCTTGAAAAAAATCCCGTAAATTTAAAAACAGACAAACAAAAATCATCTTCAACCTATTCCCAAATTTTTCAAATTTTAAAAAATCCATAATTTTTTTCTCAATTAATTATATTAATAATAATTAATTTTTTTTGTTTCTTAATTAATTAAATTATATACTAATATTCTAACAATTTCATTCAATCGCTATTTAATCAATACTCCTTAACCCGTTTTATCCCACTGCCCCAAAAATGGGGCAATGATATAATCGTGGTTTAAGTTTAATGTAAGCGATTTTTTGCATTCAAAACTAGTTTCACACTATATTGGAACCACAGAGTATCGATTGTTGTGAATGCCACAATATAACATTCCTTATGTGATTTGTAGTTTTCCACTAAACAAAGGATTATTAGCATGGAGTGAAATAAAAAGTAAGTAATTTTTTTTCAAGAGCAGTGATTACTGTGTTTTAGTTTTTTGACTATAATATTACTTTACAATGTATCTAATTATGATTAAAAATACCCAGTATATCAAATATTTTTAATTTATGGGGTTTGTCACAGGTTTTATTGGGTGCCCATTTTTTGGGGCAGTGGGATCGGCCGGGTCCGTTTATCTAAACATTCTTTTTTCACTTTATTTTTGAGAATATTCACAGTTGAAGGAGCTGTTTCGCTAATAACGTAGTGATGAAGCATTTAGAGCAATAGTGTACATAAAGGGGCCAGATATTCACCTAAATCTTAACTGTCTGAACTTTTATGAATATGATCCTGATTTGGCCATCAATGAGGCAATGATGCCTTATTTCGGTCAGCATGGGGCAGAGCAACACATCCATGGAAAACCCACTAGATTTGGGTACAAGGTGTAGTGCGTATGGTTCAGAGCGAACCATAATTGGAGGTCCTGTAATTCTAGACATAGTGTCAGAAATACCAGTAAACGACAACAAAGTGGTGACTATAGCTTCCACTCAGCATGGCATCGAACCCGTCCAGCTGCACAATAGGTGGATTGCTGCGGAAAAAAAGAAGATACTTATTGACTAACCTTTTTTTGTGGCCCAGTAATGATGCTGGATGAAAATATTTCAAAATTCCGAGTCAATATCCAATCAAAAAAATGCAATGCAGAAAACCAGCACCAACCAGACGACCGAGGTTTCACACCAGCGTTTTGAAGAAGAGTTTCTAATGATGTTAGGCTCGAGGGACATGGTCATATTTAATTTCAAGTCCAACCCAAATCAGGTGTTGTACAACAAATCAGTTTAAAAAAATGTACAAAAAAAAAAAGTAATGTTGGTTGTCATGAAAATTGCTTTGAAAATTTTCATTCCTAGTTTCATATCTTAGATATTACTTCATGTTATGCAAATGTGTTTTATTATGTAAATTATAAAGTTCTTTTTGTAGTTTGTGAATAAAAGTAATTTTAAAAAATTATTATTAATTTATAATGGACATGTACCCTTCCGTTCCCACTGCCCCAATTTTGGGGCGGGGGGTAAAACCCCCCCGGACGATGTTTTTAGGTTGATACTTAGCACGTACACTACTAATGGGCTAATTTCATTGCGTACTGAGTTTAAACCTGAAATATTTATTTTTGAAAAGTTGGGATGAAATGGGTTAATACAAATAATAAAATAAATTTCGGCAGTTACACCGGATGGTTGGGTAAACAAACAACCCCCCACTTCTTCCGATGGCAGTCGATCTCCGACAGTTCACTTGACAGGTACGTTTTATTTTTTGTTACATATATTTTTAGACTTCTACCCACCTCTTTTTCTATTTTTATTACTATCTCATTTTCTATTATATGCTACATATATCTTTAGACTTTTACCCATCTTTTTCTATTTTCACTTCGCACATATTCCTTCTGCTTCCTCGTTACATCTATTCCGTATCCCATTTAATATTGTTGTTATTCTTTAGTATATTATAGACATATTTTTGATTTGTATAGCTTTCCATATTTGACAATTGTATTACTTGAAATCCAAAAATTTTATTCATATTCTTTCGTTAAATATCTAATTCCACACAAAAAAAAAAAAAAAAATTATATTATTCTATTATACAATTATTAACTCATTTTCATTTTTTCATGCATATATATGTATATAGATACACATATTACTCATTATTTTATTTATTTATTATTTTTTCTTTTCTTCATATTTATTGGTTGCCATCTTGTTTTATATTTAGCCCTGAAGAAGACCTGAATATCGGGTCGAAACGTCGGCACAATATATATGTTATTTCACATATAGTGTTTTCATTTGACCTCACCCCCAACCATTTCCATCTTATATTGTTATTTATATATTGTAAGAAGAATAATTGAATTTATATAATTGTATTTAACAATCGTAAATAGACTCTATTTGTATGGGGGTGGGGGAGGGGCTTCAATGTTGCTATATAAGGGTTACTAAATAAATAATACAATACAGACATTTTAACGATATAGAATTTCGTATAATTTTGAAGAATAACATGGGAGCGGTGTAAATATTAAGCTAACGGTGAATACGTGGGACCATATAGCTCTAATTTGCATAGTAATAGTAAATCGCGAGTGATACACATCGGAATGATATATTCCCTCTGGTTAGAGTTATATGAGCGATTAGGTATAATAGTGAATAATGTCTCAGAGAGTTAGAGCCCAAGTTTCGCTCATGTTAGCTCAACAAAATATCAACCAACAGAATTATTTTCTATAAATCTTCTTTTATAATTGTGTACTTTTTTACTATCACGTTAAGAAAAAATCGACTATCTCTCATTTGTTATGCATTAATTGAAGACATACTTGAAAAGATATTACGAGAAATATGATTATATTTAAAGCTGTTCAACAATTTTGACTAGAAATCTAGAAGTGCTGTATAATATTGAATCCCCAAGTCATAGAAATCAGAAAATCTAACTATTTTCTAGTGCGCCCCCCCCCCCCCCGCCACTAAAATACGAAATGAATTTTTTTTCAAAAACGCCGTCCCTAACATAAAATTCGACCCCCGTGTGAAAGAAATCCTAAATTCTAACTTTTCTATAGTGCGCCCATTCCCCGCCACTAAAATACAAAAAAAATATTTATTTTTTTCAAAACTACGTCCGCAAGAAGATAGTAATGGACCCCCATTTGAGAGAAATCCGAAAACGTAACCATTTTCATTATTATAGGCCCCCCCCCTTATTCGAACATTAAAATGAATATTGATGGTAAATGGATGCCTGGTCATGAAATACAGTAAGGGTTGAATTTGATTGGAAAAGGTTAAAATTGAAATGGAAAAGGATGAATTTGACTTGGAAAACGTTAAATTTGAAATGGAAAAGGTTGAATTTGACTCGGAAAAGGTTAAATTTGACTAGCAAATGCGATAATCCCACATTTATTATTTCACAAAGGCTAAAAATCGTTTTTCATGAATAATAAGGTACTGTCGTGCTCAAATGCCATGAATGTGGTATCGTTGGATTCAGAATTTCACTGAGCTTTTGCTTATGGCATTCTCAGTGTTCGTTTTTTGGTCCAAAATAAAATATCGACATAAACGTAGTGATTTAACAGATCAAATTGGGTTTTATAAATTGCGATACGTGCATTAAGACCGAGTTAAGTTCCTTTGGTAATCAACTGGGGTTTGTGTTTTGGAGCCCTAAAACCTACCATTTTTACAGCAACGCGTAGCTGGGTCTGCTCATGTTTTATTATAATTTTAATATTAATTGCTTTAATATAATATTAATTTTTGTTTTTACAAATTTAAAATTGCCCCTTTTAAAGAACATAAAATGGGCTATGCTTATGAAACAGTAAAGTTGGCAATGTTTACAAGAAACAAATTTTCATGCCAATAATTTTATATTTACAGACGTAACACAATTTGAAGTAAATTGAAAAAAAGTAATATATCTATATTTAAGCGTGCATGATTTTTTTTTAATTATCTGATATCTGAATTACAAGCACTAAAAAGTATCTTTCAAATAAAAAAAAAAAAAATGTTACAATTATTATTCCAAATAGCCTAAAAATAGTGTTTTCGCCTAATGCAATGTCCTACCGGGCTCAAAAGCCATAAATGTGGTATTTTTTTATTCACACTTTTACGGAGTGTTTTGTGAATTGTGGTATCATTTTTTTCTTTTTATCAAAATTAATAAAATCGATTTATAGTAGGAATCTGGCAACAAAAAATGTTTATTGCACATTTATTAACATTTAGGTTTAGGTTAAACCTTTAAAATCTGATAGTTGGTATAATATAAACGTAAACTCGGTACTTAAAAATAATACACATAGAAAAAATCCTTGAGCAAAACTAGACATAATAATCCATGAGACTGGCATATTTTATGAAAAATTAAGGCCGAGAACACACGGCGTTTTTTACCGAACGGATATTTTGCCGTTGCCGCTCTAAAATGATGTAGCGTTTACACAGTGAGTGGTAAACATTATCGTCGTATTGTTATATTATAAATAGTTTTGTGTATAACACGAATAGAGAACTACTCCTTGCATTATTGTTATTTCGTCGTAGATAAAAGAGGTAGTGAAAAATAGACTCATTTGGGTTCATCCGATTAATAAAAGGAGAGACTAAGTTGGAGCTTCCTACACTTTGTTTCCTGATTTCAAAAGCGATGAAGAAAACTTTTTCGATTATTTTAGAATGTCAATCACGTCATTCCACGAACTGCACAACCATTTCATTACTACTGTCGGCGTTAAATAATTCGATCCCTTATTTTATCGCCAAATGTGTACGTCGCAAACCATCCTATGCGCCTCTACTGGTATGTCGACGGCGGAGAAAAATCCGATCGGTAAAAAACGCCGTGTTTAAGTGGGTTCCAGCCATAATACTTAAAAATAATAAATAGATAAATTATTTTGAAAATAACTGAATCAATATTTTCTAGGTTACTTTAGGTAAGTTGTTCCTTGAAAAATCAAACGTTACCAACATGCAGTCGTAAGACTAACAAGACAAAATAATTTTTACGAACAAGTGCGAAGACTGAGATTAGAGTCTGTCCTTAGCTATACTACGATATAAAAACATTCTTAAAGAAGATAACTCTCATATACAGATTTTGATGTCAAGGATACTCACATGTAACATACCGATAAAAAGTCAGTTTAAAATCCATGCTTCATTTCAAATTTAGGCAAAACAACCCATTCAACTATTGATAGAAAAAGATAAATAAATAACAGAGTGTTCCTCGAAACTACAATTGTCAAGACAATTATATTAGTCGAATACAGAAGATGAGGTACATTTAAATAGAGCCCAATATGATTATTGAATCCCTCAAAATGTCACACAAGTGACAGAGTATACGCAAGAAGTAGAATGAATAGTAACTAGTAACAACTGGCGACGAATATTTTGGATATAGGTGAAAATAGGTATCCTTTTGAGTAGCAATAAAACTGTGTAAATATTATAATTGGTTTTTTGGTACATATTTGTATTTTTTTTTCAATACTAATAGTTAGCTTACAGTAGATGGTTAAGGAATCATGTTGTTTTCTCTGTTAGCAATCTCTTTTAAACCGAATTTTTTTTTCTTTTTTTAGTTATTACAAATTCTATTAGGACTAAATACGCTTTCTAGCTTCCATTTTACCGAAGTTAACCACTTCCTTTTCTTGAATTACGAAAAACAACTAAAATATAAATTAAATAAAAAACTTCATTATATTAACGAAACCTGAAGCCAAATTTAATGCAACTATCAAGGGAAAACTTTACGAGTCTACTGTTACTACTTAATGGACTTGCGTTTAGGAAAATGATTGCAACTAAAGGAAACGTATATGGTTGTTAATAATGGAATACGAGCTGGAAGAAATTCCTTTCTGCAACTTAATCTAGCGAAATAGTTGAGCAAACATTATAAGAGAGAAGGAGATGGAAGGACTATAATATATATTTATATATATATATATATATACATAAATATAAATATAAAACTGATAAAAAATGATCTTGTAATAATAATGATTTAAACGCTGTTATTTGAGTTGCTATAGGATGGGTGGGCCTTTAGTATTATTTAATCTGAGAGTATTTCTCTTGGAAGCAGTCATATATTTTGATTAATGTGGCTATATAATTGGGTATGTAATAATTAAAGGTATTTTTCGAGTTGAAGCCTTCTTATTACCATTAAAGGCTAGTGAATTACAAAGACAATCGGAAAATTGAAAACGGTTTGGGATAGATGAAGCAAACCAGACAGACAACAATTGGAGAAGAGTAGAGGGAGGTAGGGCAGGAAGGGCTCGTAAATCGGCGGCTAAGCCTGCAAGAGTTATTGCTGCAAATAATATGCAGGTAATAGCCCTACTGAAGGGCACTTCAGTCCTCGCTTCATTATAGTCCTTCCATCTCCTTCTCTCTTATAATGTTTGCTCTACTATTTCGCTAGATTAAGTTGCAGAAAGGAATTTCTTCCAGCTCGTATTCCGTTATTAACAACCATATACCTGTTTCCTTTAGTTGCAATCGTTTTCCTAAACGCAAGTCCATTAAGTAGTATCAGTAGACTCGTAAAGTTTTTCCCTGATAGTTGCATTAAATTTGGCTTCAGGTTTCGTTAATTTAATGAAATTTTTTATATAATTTATATTTTTATATCTTAAAAAGTTGGGAAGAACAACAGTTTTTTCGACGGATATAGAAAAAGAAATAGTTACCCATTTTTTACTAATGGAGGAGATTTTGGTTTCAGGCTCAAAGACATAAGAAGCTTGGCCTACCAGCTTGCACAGAAACATAGCCTGAAAAACTCATTTAAAAATCTGGTGCGTGCGCGCAACACACAACTTTCACTTACCAACTTACTTAGATTAGAAATTGACGTGTTTTGCTAAATATCATTTCCCAAAGTCACACATTTTTCTACATTCATATCTTATTTTTGTAATTCGTTAAAGCCGTTTTGAGTAAATAAATAAAAAACCGTGAAAATGATACAAAATTTATTAAGTAAAGTCCCCCCTCCGGTTGATCAATTTTGATGAAATGTTGGCTATCACATATTTGGCATATACATACATCAAATACCAAGTTTGATCAAAATCGTTAAAACCGTTTTTGAGTAAATAAAAAAAACATGTGAAAATGTTACAAAATTTATTAAGTAAAGTCCCCCCTGCCGTAGATCAATTTTGATGAAATTTTTACAGTCACATCTCGGGCATATAAATACATCAAATACCAAGTTTGATCAAAATTGTTAAAACCGTTTTTGAGTAAATAAAAAAAACACGTGAAAATGATACAAAATTTATTAAGTAAAGTCCCCCCTCCGGTTGATCAATTTTGATGAAATGTTGGCTATCACATATTTGGCATATACATACATCAAATACCAAGTTTGATCAAAATCGTTAAAACCGTTTTTGAGTAAATAAAAAAAACATGTGAAAATGTTACAAAATTTATTAAGTAAAGTACCCCCTCCCTTTGAGCAATTTTGATGAAATTTTTGCTGTCACATCGCGGGCATATACCTACACTAAATACCCAATTTCAAGTTCCCACGGTTTATAGTTTTTGAGCTAGTCTGTTCACATACACACACACACACACACACACACACACACACACACACACACACACAACCATTTCGCGGGACTTGGTTATTTCGACTCAGGGGGTCCCAAAACGTGTATTTCCGTTGAAAACCGGAAGTCGAAAATTTTCACGATCGCAATACTTCCACTTACTATATATTTCATATATAGGTAAGTGAAAGTAAAAATGAGGAGGCTGTTAAAAAATGGTTGAAATTTTTTTGAACTGCCACAGAAATTTAGCAGTCAGGAAACCTGAAGGCATTTCAGGGGCTAGAGTTAAAGGTTTTAATAAAGAAAGTGTTGAGAAATTTTTCAACCTGTTTGAAAATTAAATGGATAAAATTGGCCATGACCCAGCAAAACTTTTCAATTGTGATGAGACGGGTATTACAATAGTGCAATCGAAGAAAAATAAAATAATAGCTGTAAAGGGTAAAAATTAAATAAGCACATTGACATCTGCTCAGAGAGGAGGCCTTATAACAGTTGTGAGTTGCATGAGTGCGACAGGTTTTTACGTCCCTCCTCTTGAGTTGTCTCTGCCTTTCAAGTAGGAGACCTTTTTGGAAAAGCCTATTCTCTGTCCGTCGCTTATAATGGTTTCAAAAAAACAGGATTATTCCAGTGTAATAGGAACATTTTTGATGACCACGAATTTTCGGCCCACGATACCAGTCCGAATGTGGAGCCTTCTATTCTTAAAATTCACGAAGTGAGCCCTCTTCTAACTTTTGGAACCACTCCATCGGCAAGAAGTGGTCATCATTTTTATTGACCGAATCACCATATAAAAAAAAATTAGAAGAGTCGAAGGAGAATAAAAAACACCTAAAGCAAAGACAGGAATATCCCGTCCAAGTAAAAACAACTAAGTATAATTTTAATAATACAATTCATTATCTAATACTTTTATGAATTGAAAATTTACTCGTGTGATGCAATAGGTAAACATACTTAATTCAAGAATGCAATATAATACAATATTATGTAGAGTAAGTCTTTAATTATTATTTTTATATGAAATGTGGATGGAAACTATTTTATAATAAATTTGTTGAAAACAGAGTCAAAGTATATTTCTATTTTTCCTTATTCAAAAAAACATTTACATTATGTTTTAAAATTAATAGGTATGCAGAAAAACATTTGGTGAAACCAATATTGGTCCTGCTTAACAAATTAAGCTCTAGAGATACTAGCAGAAAAAAAGAAATCAGGTGAAGAACTTCGTTTGAAGATGCATTCCTACATCAAATATCAAATGCTTCTCCGTTGAGGAAAATCATTACACCAGGCAAAAATAAAAAAAAATCATTTTTAAGTCCAGATTTAAACGTAAATCGACTTTATAAATAGTTTTGTGAAAAACATCCAGACATTTCCATTTCATAAATATTTTTTTCTTCTATTTTTAAGGCCTGTTTAAACTTACGGTTCGGAAAACCAAGAACCGACACCTGTTCGACGTTTGATGTATTTGCAGCCAAAATTAAAGGAGCTAATAGTAGTGCTCAAAAAGAAGAGTTTCGTAATCAGCTTCTTATTCATCAGTCCAAGGCAGAGAACCTTATTAAAACCATGAAGAATGACATAGCACAATCTCAACTTCCAGATAGTGAAACTGCTGTAATATCGATAGATCTACAGCAAGTGATATTTATCCCGACACTTACGCACAACCAACTGTTTTATAGCGGACAGACTCTAATTTCTGTGTAGATCTTAATTTTTAAATAAATCCTACATGTTTTTATGGACAGAAGCAACAGCAGGGCGCGGGGGAAGTGAAATTGCTTCTTGTCTTTACTAAATGCTAACTACTCTATCTTTTAAAAAGAGAAAACTTATTATCTGGAGTGACAACTGTGCCGGACAGTGCAAAAACCAAATGTTTTTGTACATCATTTTTGTCTCTAATAAACTGTTTATACCTACTGAGCACAAATATTTGTGTTCAGGACATTCTTATTTAAGTTGTCATCGTCAATTTGCACATTTATGTTCCTGAAGATGTGAAAATATGATCTAATTCAGCAAATGGTTGAATCCACTTAAAGTTGTAGAAATGGAGAGCAATGAGTTTCTTGATATTGGCTTCATGGCAGATCAAAATATAAACACTGCAAAAATGAAAATAAAAAGTTCTTCTTAGTTGCGGGTTGAGTCATCTTATCAGATTATTGCTAAGAAGATTGGAAAACAACATCTGTTTTCAAAAAAGGTAAAAAATATAAACAACTGGAAAATGTTTTATTGCCTGTAAAAATTCCACCTGTCAAACCAATTAAACCTGAAAAAATTAAGGAATCATAACAAAAAAATTAAGGATCTAAACAATTTGATTCCTTATTTACAAGTCGAGCACAAGCCCACGGTTAAAGATTCCTATATTAGGATAGACCAAATTTAGGACTCCCACTGTATCATCGTCCGATTAGACTTAATAGCATAAGGGACATATAACAAACAAACAAAATATTGATTTGCTTAATAAAAGAAATGACCACATGAGCTTGGGAAAATACCAGAAAGCACATAGACAAATTTGGTAAAAATTGTTCCACAAGTACTAATAAGAGGTTACAAAAAACTATTTAAAAAAATTGAAATAAATTAAAGCTTATGTAACAGATTATCGCTTAAGATGCAGCAATTAATCATAGTTGTATGAAGTATAGCACCTTTCTCACTGTTTACCACCACTTCCGTGTGATGATCACATTTACATATCAACCAATTATCCGGAGTAATCAAAATACGATCAATCAGTTTCCACCAAATTTCCAGCTTCCGTGTGTTTTCAGTTTCCGCGACCCGATTTAAGTGAAGTTTAGAGTGTTGCCGCGCTGTTAACCATCGCGACCGCGAGTTCGACATTTCAAGCAGCCGTGCAACTATTGCGAACGCTCGGGAGGACGACAGCGGTGAGTGCAAAACATTTAAATAAACGCCTTAGCAGAGACTTTAATTCGGGAATCAGGCGCCATTACTGGCCGGGTCGCCATCTAGGTTCGAAGGGGTTAAGTGCAGAGGTTGCCAACACATGGCGTTTATGACGTCACATACTTTTATTACAATTACTTTTTTTTTAGTCAGAAATTATTATTATTTATTTTGACTGTACAAATAAAGGGATTTTTTTTTTTTTTTAGTTTTGTCAAGTCCTGATCACTTACCCTACATCATAATAATTAAAGTTATGGGGTAACTTGTCTCACGGCGTCCAAGGTCGGTAACATAAAATACAAAATATCGATTAGCTAAATTAAAGAAATGACCACACGAACTTGGGAAAACATACTATAAAGCACATTGACAAATTTGGTAAAAATTGTTCTAAAAATACTGATAGAGGTTATAAAAAACTGCAGTGGAAATTTAAATATTGAAATTATTTAAAGCTTATAACAACCAGAAATGTATTTTAAGTTTATATATTTTATATTTTTTCACAGTCTTTTATTAAAATATTTCATTTAATGCCCTCCTATATATTGCGATTTTTTTCTACAGACATTTTTATGAATTAAATTTTTTTTTTGTGGAAAATAATATATTGTATACATTGTTTTATGAAATCAAAGATTAAAGAAATTTAAAATGAATTTAAGTCTTGAGTGTACTTATTCACAGAACTGCATAACAAAACACGGAATACGTTCCAATTGTAGATGAAATTCATACAGTACACCAGAATGTATATATTAATTGGGAAAAACGTATAAAAAATGAACATTGCATGACGTGATCATCATTTTTGCCCCAAATTGGTGGATGCGGAAAGACAAAATGAATAAAATTGAGGCTCCAAGATATTTTACATTGTGTTATCTGCACTGATGTAGCCGTGGTGTTGACAGAAAAATAGTACTTTAACTTAAGACGCAAATTTTGTATTTAAATATACATTAATCAATGCAATATCCCAGATGCAGATTAGGACGGCGTATTACTCAGGTTTAAATTTTCATGAGTGAAAATTAACTTATGGACTATTCGAGCCCGGAAGAGATGGAATTCATTAAAGTGCGGAATAAGTTTTTTGGTCAGGCTTCACGCCATGAATAAACGAGGTAAGAATACATTAAAAGTATAATTTCAGAATCGGGAGGGGAAGGGGGTCACGCGCTATTTATCCTCCAGAGTTTTATTTATTTTGCAAACAAATATATTAACAAATTAGCTTTTACTTGCTAACCATCTTGTTTCTGTTTAGACCAACAGAAATAAACAATCCTGAACTAGAAACAAAATTACGTTTTGATGAATTAGTTGAGGGGGAATAATGAAAATGTTAGCTTGCAAATAAATTATCAAGTAATCCATTGTAAATTATTGGTGTTTTTATTATGTTTAACATATTAAAACCGCAGCTGGAATATTGAATTTATTAGTGTAACACTTAGGATGTATATTACCCATCCTTTGTGATAAAATAGAAGGAGAGCTCAGGATACAAGGACTGGGTCATTAAGAGCTGCTAGCACAGATGCGTCATCAGAGTTCGAGGTGATAACAATACATATTAAGATGGATTGGAATGTCAGCTATATCTTAACGTGAAAGGTAGGAACGGAACATGTGAAAGTAAGATGGAGGCAGGAGGAGTTTTTACAGCAATCCTGTTTGCCAGACTCGATCAAATGCCCGTTCTACATCGAGAAAGACTCCAGCACAGAGTCATTCCGCGTTCTAATGAAGTCAAGACGTCAACAACAGAATGGCATTGCTGGATCGTGGAGTGGGATCTTCCGAATCATAACTGGAATGGGGTAAAGATGCTGTAAATATTATAATGCTGTGCTCCGATCCACATATTTCCCTGATCCATGGAACCTACCTGTTCTCAAAATTATTCTTAAACCCAATAAGCCGCCCTATTTCACAGTTACCCATCATAAGTAAAATCACGGAATAACGCATTCTCAAGCGCCTTTACCCCTTCCAAGACTCAAATCACATAATCCCAGATCATCAGTTTGGATTACGAATATCCCGCCCCACCATCCAGCAATAGGTGAGGAATAATTACTTTTCGAGGAAGAAGTTTGATATCTGGGATTTATTCTCATGTCCAGCAGCTTTGCTGGAAGGTAATTTTATAATATAGTGAACTAGCAATTTTGTATAATTTTTGATGCATACAAAATCGATAACAGGATTAAACATGATCTATTTTGTAGCATGCAAATAAATAATATAATTTTACTCATAAATTATAGAAATTTTAACAGGAGATTTAGAAAGCTCAGTTGATTTAAATCAATGTGTTTTCACAGTAGAGCCGTTTTTCTAAAAAAAATTTTTTTTAGAATTATAAGATAGAAAACAATCGTACCGTTAAAAGGGCCAAGTAGATAAAAGGTCGGAAGCGTTAAACCCTGCTGATCCTGATATATCTGACGGGACAATCACTTTCAGTGATAGGTGATTTGGGGGTGGGGAGGCGCATTAAGGGAAATGCGGAGGCCATCGACTGAGGAAACTGGAATGGAAAACCTGAAAAGTCATTTAGAGTTTTGAGCTGTCGATGTCGGAGGTAATCTCCGACTGTTGGCGAGGGGTGAGAGGGAAATTCATTACGGCACCTCTCACGGTCCGGAAAAGCTTTAGAAACTTTTCCTCTCTCTTTTTTCCTTTTTCTATCCGTTCTTGGTGAAATAAGGAGAAACTAGATTATCAATAAGTATAAAGTCCTGTCAATTAACGGCGTGTAAGAAAATTTAAAAACTTCGATAAAGGGGGGTGCCTCTAAAATAAGAGTTCTTGGCATGGGAAATTAGTTTTAAACTATTACATGAATGGAAAAAATATTCAACCTGTAAAACTGTCTGCAATATTTTTAAAAGATTAAAATAATAAGCTAAAATTTAAAACCTGATTAATTAAATAAAAAATATAAAAATAATGTTTGATATGCAGATATTAACGAGCAATCGTAACAAATTAGGATTTTAGAGCCAAGTTAGGAGTAATACCATGCAACCGACCTAAATGGTTCATAGAGATATATGCTATTAAGCGTTAGGTAAATCCACAACGAAATTATATAAAAGTGAATCCATCATAATTTTGAGTGGAGAGACGTGACTGTACAAAGAGGAAGAAGGACCAATCAGAACTAGAGATCGTAATTAGGCGGGAGAGGGCGCCCCTATTTGCTCTCCCAACTGGAGCAGCGGGCTTCACATCTTGTCATTCTTGTTTCAGTTACCTAATGCCTCGCCTAATTGTTTGTCTCCATTCTACATTAGCTATTTGTCTTTCCAATACCTGCCTCCGGCGTCATTCTGGTTTCTTCTATTCCAAATTTTCGGTTAAAATCCTTTTGATTCTTCTAATAGAAGGTGTCATTGTGCAAACTTTATAAAACTGACTATCAACAGTAGTCAATGATAAAAATGTATTTATACTTTTGCTGTCTCGAAATGCGCACTCGACTTATTACCTATTTCCACTATTTAATTTATCTCAAATGTTTCTAAATATAATTGAAAAGTCAAATGCATGAAGGTGGTAAGTGGCATTATGAGAACAATTCAATTGTACCTAAATATAAAGGACTGGTTTACTCTACAGGTCAGTAACTCACATGGGAGTTACTAGAATAATTTTTTTATAAATCGCAACTTATCTTCTCCCCAACACTCCACCAACAGCACGTCACTTTTACGACAAGTAGCACGGAATAGAGCAAAGAAAACAACTCGTATGCCCTTGACCAACTCCTATAAGTTGTTTCTGTGTAGTTGCATAAGAAACTGACAATATTAGATGAGTTTCACCGTTCCCTTGCAACTTATTTCTGCTTCAAATCGTTCTTTTTTTCAATAGCACTTTCAGCACGCATAGTATTTTCATAAGCGCTTTCATTATGTTACGAACCTTGTATAATCGTTTAGTATGCCAAAATATTTCATAAGATTACTGAAATGGTTAGCTACTGGATAGATGTGATTAAACAGGACAGTAGCTGTCTATTCCCGAAGCCACTAGCCAGCGCCTGTGTTATCGCGTACGAGGCGAGTCGGTCATGAGAGTTAAGAGATGTGCCCTTTCACCTGGTTGGGCGGTTGGTTGCCTGACCAACCGATTTGTCAGGTATAGGTCCAACTAGTCTACAGACGATCCAACCGTAACACGTCAACAATGGGCCCGACAAGTCGGGCCATGTTCAGGAGCCTTACATTTTTAAAAGGTCAATTTAATTTTTATTTTATTTTTGTAATAACCATTAAACTTGTCTAGAAATACAATAAATTATTTTGTCAGCATCGAACACGGCTGAATAAATGCATTACTTGACTATACAAAAATTATTAACTATGGGATTGAAATCTTAAATATGGTCGAAGAACAGATGACTAGAGTTTAATTGGATAGTCTCTTGGAACTTATTGACATTAAAACAATGCCATTTGACTGGGCAATGGATCTTGAGAACCTGTTTTCTGTTATTGGGGCTCACACTGTAAAAAACAGGTGAAAATTTAGGTACAATGAGAGGAAACTCTGAGGAGTTATCTTCTTAGTCTCAATATTCATAAAGTAATAAATTCAACTTTTAATTCATACTGTAGTACTGTAAATAAGGCACCATAAATTTGGTTTCTTTACCCTAATAAGAGAAGACACTATATGAAGGCATGAGCTTCCCTTTCAGTAAGGCAACCACAGATGAAAATTCCCCGAAGGTATTTAACAAATTCGCTAAGTCCAAAATTGTTACAATTTTTGATCTTCATTCTGAAGAGCCTATGCAAAAAATTAAAGGTACTGACACTAAGCATCTGAAGTACCCCGCAAAAGTGCTGCTACAGTTCCAGTAACAACCTATCAGGTTAGTTTTGAATCACTTTACTATCTTCAATACGGAGAATGATGTAGAAGTCCAGAGCCCTGATGGACAATCTTATAGCAGCAAGAGTAGTCATAGAGAGGGAAAATTGTTTGAATGAGTTGTGTAGCAGGTGAGATGAAATCTTTGAGGCACCCTTGGACTTTGGGTGGAATTACGTCAACTACGGATATGGAAATGCAAAGTGTATATTCATGAGTCTTCATACCATCGTTTACTACCGGCTTACTAATAGCCCCATACTTTTGCAATGTCTGGAGCATGCTTGGAGAAGGATTCAAGGTGGAAGAAGCATAAAAAAATAAGTAACCTTAGGTAGCTTTCAGTATTCTCCATTATGTCTAATAGTCCTAAGCAGAGGAGCACACACAGTAGAGCATTAGTGACATAAGACATTCGTGGCAGGGGTAAGGTTGATGGATATTGCAATAGTTAAATACTACCATATAACAACGGCTGATTATTTTTGCGGCAACAGCAGTGGTTTGGTTAGGAGAAATAAAACTTCAATTTTTTTTATTTTATAGTGATTATTCGTGTAGCTGAGAAAATGTCCACATCACAGGCGCTCGACTGTTCAAAAATTAAGTTCTAGTTTTTGCCTAGCAAACATCTATTTTCAAATAAGAGCTAGATTCTTATGTAAGTAAGTAAGATTGCTGACCAAACGAGAAAATAAACCCTTTTCTAATGATTATACATACGTATTCTATTAAATTCACCATAGTTGTTGGACATAATCTTGTAATAAAAAAGAAAGTAAATAGATCTGTAAGGTATTATCAATAATGATCATGATTCTACATTAATACTATATTCAAGTAATGAACAAAAGGATTATTCACTAATATACATGTAAAAAACATTTTCCGGATGTAGCAATACAGTCGCAGTTCAATATTATTATTTTTTAAGCTAAAAACAGAGGCCACTGCCAAAAAGATATATTCGACCGGAAGCGCAGAGGATGCTTGATATAAATCATGAACCATCCACTGAACCTAAATCCCTATTGAAGGGAACAATTCCCTCGGAAATTTACTGCTTTAGGGATAGCTGCCAAACTTCGATTAAAATAATACATCTGCAAGTGATGTGCATTTTCAA
Source organism: Aelia acuminata (assembly GCA_911387785.2). Taxonomy (NCBI): domain Eukaryota; kingdom Metazoa; phylum Arthropoda; class Insecta; order Hemiptera; family Pentatomidae; genus Aelia; species Aelia acuminata. The sequence goes on along the minus strand of OU426978.1, from coordinate 126,707,294 downwards.
CGTCCCCATAATCGATGGAAAGCAGCTATACAGAATCTAAACACGTCATCGGTTTACCCATCCGTCAAAAGCCACTTAGCTTCGCATATTGAGATAAATGTCAATTGATAAGGAGGACGAAATGTAAATTTGACAGCAAGAAAAACACACATTTTTTCAAAAGCTATTAGGATATTATTCTTATCGCCGATTCGGTGGACTGTATTGAAAAAGTTTTATTCATTCTTAACTAAAAAATTTTCAAAACGTTTTCAATAGTAAAAAATTTGGCCGCCTGAGGAAATAAATCACACAGCAGATGGAATAGAATAGGTTATTATTATTTTAAAGGAGGTGACTTTTACGATATAGTTGAATAGACAGTGAATTCCATCACCTTAAAGAATAATTATATTATCAATACACATACTACTACATTGATATAAAATTGAAATTCTTTGAAATGTAAAGCAGTTAAAGAAGGATAAAACCCTTCTTACTTAAAGTAAACTAGTTATGAACCATATCAAAGGAAGAAAACAGGCTTTATCGAAAGAAAAAAAAAAAATAGATAATATCTAACGGGATTTAATTTACAATATTTTACACCTGTTGTTCTTTCTTTAACGAAATAAATATTTTTATCATAATAACCATGCAAATTTGGTCCATTTTAATTACCTCGAGTTAAAAAAAAATTAATCGACGTTTAGTTCCACGCTATGTCTAAAAATTACAAAAAATTACGCTACTTGTTTATAAATTGATGTTTGAATGGTAACATTTTTGGAATAGGTTTGCTTAGCTAGGTTACGGCTAGGTTTTGCGGTTGCTTAGCGTAGGTTGCTAAGTTATGATCAGGGCCCGGGTTTTTATGCAATTGCATATTTTGTTTGCGTGCTTCTTTAAAATAGGGGATCAGATATGATTATATGTGAGTCAGATATGACGTATTAGAGTACGCAGATCTAGTTGGTCAAATTTTATTTTGCATATCTGATGATAACTGCATCTATTGCATTGCATATTTTGATGATATAATAAAGAATTAATTTATTTAAGTAAAATTTTCGGGCTTTTCGACCACCTAGATCATGTTCACCCTACATCTAATAAAGTAAACAATAAATTGAGAAATATAAAGTCAACATCCAGCGTGGGAGCTAATATATCCAATTTCTATCGGGGTTATTCCCGTAAATAAGTCAACTTCTATGTAATCATGATTACTGAGATTCCCGACTTTGCACCTCCCTTTTTTGTAAATAAAAATATAAATCGCATCCCAGGCCATGTTGGAGAAGCTTTGAAAAATAAAAAAAAATAAAAAATAGAAGACGTTTATTATGAAATCTTAGGGCCATAAATTTTAATTTAAAATTTTTTATTACTTTCACTTACCTATATATGAAATATATAGTAAGTGGAAGTATTGCGATCGTGAAAATTTTCGACTTCCGGTTTTCAACGGAAATACACGTTTTGGGGTCCCCTGAGTCGAAATGACCAAGTCCCGCGAAATGGTCTGTGTGTGTGTGTGTGTGTGTGTGTGTGTGTGTGTCTGTGTGTCTGTGTGTGAACAGACTAGCTCAAAAACTATAAACCGTGCGATCCTGAAATTGGGTATTTAGGGTAGGTATATACCCGCGATGTGACAGCGTAAATTTCATCAAAATTACTTAAAGGGAGGGGGTACTTTACTTAATAACTTTTTAGGTTTTTTTCGATTTTCTCAAAAACGGCTCTAACGATTTTGATTAAACTGAGTATTTGATCTATTCATATGCCCCAGATATGACTGTAAAAATTTCATCAAAATTGATCAACCGGAGGGGGGACTTTACTTAATAAATTTTGTATCATTTTCACGTGTTTTTTTTTATTTACTCAAAAACGGCTTTCACAATTTTGATCAAACTGGGTATTTGATGTATGTATATGCCAAAGATGTGATAGCCAACATTTCATCAAAATTGATCAACCGGAGGGGGGACTTTACTTAATAAATTTTGTATCATTTTCACGTGTGTTTTTTTATTTACTCAAAAACGGTTTTAACGATTTTGATCAAACTTGGTATTTGATGTATTTATATGCCCGAGATATGACTGTAAAAAATTCATCAAAATTGATCTACGGGAGGGGGGACTTTACTTAATAAATTTTGTATCATTTTCACGGGTTTTTTTTTATTTACTCAAAAACGGCTTTAACGATTAATAAAAATAAGATATGAATGTAGAAAAATGTGTGACTTTGGGAAATGATTATTAGCAAAACACGTCAATTTCTAATCTAAGTAAGTTGGTAAGTGAAAGTTGTGTGTTGCGCGCACGCACCAGATTTTTCAATTCCAAAATATCTTGGAAAATATATATAAAATTTTAAAAAGGTATAATTTAATTGTTCTCTGCGATATGGACGACCCAATAATTTTAGGCGCTTATAAATTTGCTCCAATCACATCAATTCATACGGAAAGATCATTTTCGAATTATAAAAATATTTTAAACGATAGGTTAGGATCCACAGAAATGAATTTAGAAAAAAAAAAAGGTCTTGGGTGAAGTACTGTGTTACTTCCTTACACAACACTACAACCTTGTTTCTAACACAGCGGACGCGCAAGGCAGTGATTTGACCGTGATCACGCTCAACCGTCTGTTTTTTCCCCCTACATTTTTCAATTAAAAGAGTACCTACATTTCGAAATGCATTTAATAATTCATTTCATTGATTTGTTTTACTTGTTTTATATATTTTTCATTAAGTTATCTTTATTAATGTTATTCGTTTATTTTTCTAGTTAACTATTAAGTTTGAATTATTTTTACATTTTATTTTCAAATGCGTTTAATGTTACTATCGCAAATGTATGTTTGATTAAGATTCTCCTTCTGCCCATTCTTCTTTTGCTTCTATGGCTTTCTTAAGGAGTGAAAGCAAAAAACGAAATTTTTTTTTAACAGAGTACGTTTGATCATTATCTATATATTTTTTTAAAAATAAACAGGGACTTGACTACTTAACAATAAATTAAATAAAAATAAGTTAAAATAAAACAGGACAGATAAGCATCGAACAAAAATGAACTACGTAGATTAATTGTTATGATCATAATCAATAAAACTTTAAAAGTTCTATGTACATGTATTATTTCAAGTCCATACATTATAAATAAAGAGTAAAAAATATTAAAAACACTGAGAAATGTTTTAATTTTTAAAATAATAGACTAACCGAGTGGTATCGGTGGATAGTTCCTAAACCTGCTTGTTTATGACGTTATTATTCTTTAACATTATCATATTTACTTAATATATATTATAGTAAATATCGTTGTAAATGTCAATAACTATGTAATTTAAAATTAAAGGCAGATAATAAGAATGAGAGATTTGTTTTCCCTCACTTTATCAATTAAATTTTCTATACTGGGAAAAAATACAAATGATATTGTTACATGCTGAAGACTGAGAAAAAAACAACTCGCAGGTATTTCCTTTTATTAATTTTTAATTGAGGTAATTGAGTAACGGGCACGATTGAGTTTTCACCTCATTATATTTATTTACGAAAAATTAGATTTGTCAATAAATATGCAATTAAAAATTATAAGCAGATAATAAGAATGGGGGATTTGCTTTCCTTCGCTTTATTAATTAACTTTTCTACATTAGGAAAAAATACAAAATAATATTGTTACATACAGTAGATTGAAAAAAGTAACCCTCAGGTATTTCCTTTTACTTTTTCTTATTGAGGTACTTGGGCAACGGGCACGATTAAGAGTTTTCTCCTCATTAAAGAGGAGAAAAGAGAAACATTTTATAAAACTCATTAAGGTCGGAACAAAGGGTAGTAAAAAAAAAAAGAAGAAAAAAAAGGGAGTCGAAAGGATTCTTTTGATGATCTTCATCTAATTAATTATAGGATGAGAAGATGAAGGCGCGATGAAAGGAGATAAGAGAAATTGTGTAAGGGAAATAGCTTTAATTGCTTTATCGGATCCCTCTTAGGCAAACCTTAAATCAAGCTCCCTGATTGGCTAGCCGGCTAGGCTTCCGAGTCCCTTCTCACTCAAATCAATGTGCAAAGAAGGTCTGTTGTAAATTTGATAAATACAAGAGTGCGTCCTAGCTAAACAAGAATACCAAATTAACTATACAATTTTTAGTTATCTGTAAAACAATCTATAGATAACAATCGTAATTAATAATGATGTTAAAACAACATATCGACGTTGATACTGCAAAAGGTCTAATGTCAAAAATTTTCGATTTTGGGATTATATTTGATTTTTAATCTATACGAGTAGCTCTAGGGTCTTGAAAGACGAAGTATATCACCAGTAAATAGAAAGGAAGAATCAGGCCCTGTAAATCCTGAGTGACACCAGCCTGTAAGGAAATTCTAAACTCTAATACAAAAACAGTTTTACAAATGAATAGAATAACAATTTTAATGTTTCTTTTAATATTCGAACACAAGAAGAAAATAAATGAATTGCAAATAAAATTATTTTTTTGTTCTCCTGAAAATCCATTTTCTGATATTACCAATAATTGTTCATTAACAGTCTAAAAATTTTACCATTGTGCCAATGGCCAAAAGCAATTTGAAAAAGCGGACTATGTATTGCATTAGTCTCTACTAAAACTACATATGGTTGAAAATGGTATCTAATTACATAAACCCATTAAAATACAATATAAGGTTATTATGTTTTTAGTATTTTCAATCTGACAAGATGGAATTTCTCCATGATAACAAGAGCCATAATTGAGGCATGTAAATGAAAATCGCAGTTAAAAGCCAAAAATCGAAAAAAAAAAAAAATAAATAAATAAAAATAAATGTCGAACATTTGATATGGTAAAGTACATAGCCAATGTAATGGAATTAGAAGGGGGACCATGGGCGTCAGCAGGGAGGAGGTAGCTTAGTAAAATATGCTTATGGTAGCAAAATAACTCTGCAATAACGCTTCTATGATGAAAGAAGAAAATAAAAATAAAATGTTAATCCGGAGTTTTATATATAGCCAAGAGTTTCTGTCAAATATCATCTTTAGTTAAACAGCAAAAGTTTTCACTTAAGCATGTTGGGGTCATCATCATCTACAGAGTCACTATGGAACAGTTCTGGTTAGAATGGAACACTCACAAGCTCGACCCACTAGCTCAGACGATGCCTTACAAGATTGGGTCGAAACTTGGGCAATTAAAAGAAAAATATTTCGGACTGAAATTCCTGCCTATTTATAATCTTAAATGTTTTTCTAAACATTTAGGAGACGAACCAAAGTCTGCAGCCTTTATGAAAAACGTTTTTTTATATCTCATAGTCTTAAAGATAAATCATATTCTTGTAAAGAAATAGATAAACTCTGGACAAAGAAAATCGCTATACGATTCTAATAAAATTTCCATGGTGTTCATTTTTGAAGAAGCAGAGTTAACTTCATCAAAACGTATATTTCTTTTATATTCCGCGTTATTCGATAGGCAATTTAAAGTTTTATAAAATTAAAATCTCCAGTGCGATCAACACATCACATACTGACTCCACAATAGAAAGGCAGTATTGAACTGGGATTTCTGATGGCTGGTCTTTTATTGTCATTATACATATTATAATACGTTACTAACATTACAATAGTAGGAATAATAAATTATTATGTTTCCTGGAAACATGACAGGTTAGATCTGACACATTTATTGAAATGACTTGATAAATAAGCAACTAGGCGACAGACCATTAAATTAGGCTTCTATACACACTTACATTCGTTCAAAATATGAAGTAACTTCTTTTAGTTTCATAGATCGGTAAGGTTTATCGGGCTTTCAGTCTACTACAATGCAAATAAATAAAAACTTCAATCTATCCTAGAATATAAAGAAGGATAATAAGACGACTTATTGGAGACCTGTGTCGAAATGATCAACTAAATCATAAAAGTTACTATGGCACTTCATATTCGATCTTCTTCAAATCTTCAAATTCGACTAGAAAATGATTTATTTCATTTCTTTCGTCAAGCTCTGAGACTGCAGTTAAATATTTTAAATTAATTATATTCACAATTATCATCAAAACAGATTAGGAATAATAAAAAAAAAAAACATAAATAAATAAATGAAAAGCCCATCATCGGTAAATCAAAAAGTAGTTCATTAATCATGGATAAATTCTTTCACAAATTGGACAGTCACAGATCCAGGAAGAAACCTTTGTTTGGATTCGTCCTAATACGGAATAAAAACATATAAGGGACCAGCCGGTGGAGAAAAAAAAGCTTGTAGCGGGAGGGCTGACGAACCATTAGCTAGAGAAATGTCTTTTTCCAGGCGGGGGCTGTCCCAGCTGTCAGCATTGGAGATTAATGGTTCCAGCTTTCACACCTCCTATCACCTCCTCAGATCGACCTGTATCTCTTTCCCTCCGATCATTCAATCAAACTCCCGGATTGGAATAGTGCAGCGTGCTTGAACTTGTATCAGCTTTCGTAATACAGAAATTTTGGTTGCTGGAAATAACCGATGTTATAAACAAGATATCACATAACGTAGGAGAATCTAGTAAAACTAATCATAATGACATAAGATTGAGTCAATAATATAATACAGACATACCGCTGTAATCTTCTGTGATTATCATTCATTTTTCTCTACTATTTTTAAGCAAGTGCAGTTATAGGCAGTGATAGTAATGATTCGTGACACATTTTAACAATCAGAAAAAGCGGTAGACGGATATGACGGAAAGGAATGGAAAAGAAGAAACTTAAATTGGTTCTGACACACAAAAGGTACAATAATTAATCTTCAGACCATAATTTAGTTATACCTACATCGCATTAATAAACCTTTTCTAAGCATTTTGTCTTGAAAGAGAACATTTCAAAAATCCTTAATTTATAATTTATTTATGGCATTAAATTAATGGTGTCTCTGATGAGTTAAATGTGGCTATTGAATATGGTGTAGTTTTTTATTGTGTTTGTTTTTTATCATGTTCATTTCCTTTAATTAATACTTTATTATAGCTCAACTCCATTTGTATGGGGACTTCCTAAAAACTAATAAAATCTATTCTATTCTATTCATTCTATGTGGCTATTAAGGAAAACCTAGATTGTGGAAATCTCCAAAAATCACCTCAACTTACTCAAAGGATATCAAAATACAACTTATTAACTAATGCTATGAAATTGCAAAGACATGCGGCTAAAGCACTTTAATTAACATCAAGTTGCATGCTGATGGAATCAGGACCAAAGTACATTCCCTTGGCAGAGGGTTCTTCTAGAGGCAGCGGCGAGGAAAACAGGCTTACTGAGCAGTATCCTTCTTTGCCTGGTTCTGGGCGGCCATCCACAGAGATCGTGATTGGCTTTTCCTTTCCATCCGGGTGAGGGATTGGTGTTTGCTGGTTAGTTATTTTATCTCCTGTTTCATTCGCTTCACTATTGATAGTCATAATCTTAGGAACTTCACTCCCATCGGCAATGATAGCTCCAATCTTAGGAACTTCACTCCCATCGGCAGTCATAGTTCCGAACGTAGGACTTTCACTCACTTCGGCAATGGTAGTTTCCATTTTAGGCATTTCATCACTATCAGCATAAGCAGTGGTTAGGGTACTGATTTTAGAGTCTTCAACGATATCAATCTGATTTTTATTACATTTTAGCGTTTCTAATTTAAGTTTTTCCTCTGTTAATTTTACAAGATTCTCAACCGGGACCTGTAAACAACTTTTTTTTATATACTGTGAAAGGTAGGCTTATTAACTAAGTAATTTCTAACGTTTTTCCTTGTTAACAACTTGTATTTTGACATTGTATATGACTAATTCGTTGCCTATAATCTAAAATTCAAGGGCTACGCTAAACATACTGTTCTAGGTGGACCTATTGACTTATCTCACATAACGATTGTTTTTATTTAGTGTTACGTACCTCACTAAAGAATTGCTGCTGAAATTAAGAAACTTGGGGAATTGAAAAATTAGTAGAGGGATTGGCGAGGAAAACAAAAATTGTATAGATCAGATGTTGAAGAAAAATAATAATCCATCCTACCTGACGAAGGGAGTTATTTTCGTTTGGGAGAGTATATATTAGTAACTTCTGACCCTTGAATTTCTTCCTAAGAGGCTTGATACCGAATTTCGTTGCAGCAACTTCCAACATCATTAACTCACCTGGTTATTAGAAACTATTAGACTTAATTGTTCAACTGAGATATCAGACATTCATTCTGACTTTCTGTATCCATTGGAAGGTGTTTAAAATCTTAAAACTTCTTTGAGTTCTTATGTAAAATAAACTAAAGAGTTTCTGGTGTTCAATGGAAGGACAATAGTACAACTACAGTAATGGGTGTTGCCCTGATCATAGTATCTATAATCATATAGACATTTTTTATCATCGATACTACTGATCGGCTTATATTGTATGCCTACTTTAATTTTAAAACCGATGACTATGAAAAAAGCACTATCAAAAAATATTTTTAAAATCCCCCTCCTTTATTAAAAGATCTACAAGAAGCAAGTTGCCCTTTCGCATTGATAATCCAGAAATCAATATACAAAACAGATATTAATGGTCGCCAAAAGCTCGCCGTTTTGCTACAAAATCTGGAAAATTGATATCCGACATTTTTAAAATGGTTTGAACATGCAATCTTGCCTAATGCTGGCCAAGAAGTCTATTTTGTATTTTGAATCTTGTTCAGGATAAACAAAACAAAAACAAAAAATGGAAAACAAAGATAAGGGTAGTAAAGAATTAAAACCTTTATAATTCCTGCCGGAACAACTGGCTTTACGAGATATATAAGTACTCCAGACAGCATAAAAACCATTTTAGGAATCTTATAAAAAAACTATGACATAATTAACTTTTGAGAAGAAACATTCTTAAAATTTAAACGTTATGCCGCAATTAAATTCTTACAATTACTTGCAGTCATTGACTGGATCTCAATTAGATCTTACCTTACATGGACGTTAAAATTTACTTCTAATTCCTTTATTGTCCCAATTATTAACCTTAAAATAGAATAATTAAATCATTAATTATAATCAAAAGTTGGCGTTTTTTCGTCCAAAAAAAAAAGAAAATTATTCGTTTTTATAAATTTTTCCGCTTTTTATACATTTCCAATTTCATAAGGACAGCACAGAACACGTTAAAAAAAATACTTTAAATACATTTTAAAAATTCGATTATGAAACTAATCCTCTGAACTAGTGTATTTTCTAGCAATAAAAAAAAATGTGAACGCATCTCGCTATTTGCTTTAATTAAGGTTTATAGACCAGAATCCATGGGCGTTCGAACGGTGGGGCAGGGGTGGGCAAATGCCCCCCTAGAAAATTTGAGAAATAAAACCTAGAAATTAAATAAAGTCGTATTCATTTACTACAATATATTTATGAAGCATTACAGAAAAAAATATTTTAATTTTCAGATATCAATAAGTTTTATTGTAACAATTAATTGAGTCATACATAGCAAGAATACCTCGATCCCTTCCCCCAGGCATAAGTATTTTACTAGCCTGCCCCCTAGATGAGAATTTTACCAACCCCCCCCCCACTAAAAAAATTCTTGCTGACGTCCCACAGTGGTCCAAGAGGCGAAAAAAAATCAATTTTTTGACTTGTTTGAAAAAACAAACTAAGTTCATACTTTAAATGCTTAATAGTTGAGTATTAAAACCCTACGATTAGGAAAGGAGGTGGTGCATTTTACATTACATAGCAGATAAAAGTATTCGTTACTTACAAACACATATTTTTTTAGTGTAATAATACGTCTTCAATTTTAATTTTAAAATACGGTTTTTACAACATACCTAAAATACAGAAAAGGCTACCGTAATTTGCAGATTTTGATTAACAATTGATTACAGATTTTCAAGTAGATGTTCCAATCCATAACTAATGAGCTCCATCATGCTCCGTTTTCATACCTGTCTGAGAATAGCACTTATACTCTTGTCTAAAAGACCTAATAGGATTGACCTGCCCCAACTTGCCTCTGCGGTTTGGGTCTCAATAATTCCAACTCGAGTATTAAAAGACTGAACTGTTCAAGAGTTAACAAAGGCACTAATTCCTCCAGTCGATAAAAATTATTTATTTTTCTCAGTCTCTTGTTACTGTTTCAATAGAAATGTTCTCATCTACAATACATTACTGGAAGCCAAAATAGAGTGTTATCCTTAAAATATTGAAACCACTGAGAGTTTTCCTAAAGTTGGTTAATAATCACTGCTTGAAAATACCGTAAAAAGAATTTTGATGACATACCCGGAGACCGATCTGTGTGCCACGACCTTTCTCCTGTCTCAAAATGGCGATGCGGACGCTCTATAGGACACACATATAAAGACATTTGTAGGTCAAATTATGACCTATCCAGATATGTTTCTCACATATTTCGTCCTATTGCTTAGGGATGACAACACAAACATTTTTTGGAAAAACACAAGACCATCATCTAGAAGACATTGCAGACGCATTAAATTTGAATTTATGAAAGGAACAACAAACAAAATTGGCGAAGAACTTCAAACTTTAAAAAGGAAACTCTTTAGATTGCCTTTAACTGGACCCATTCTTATTCTTCATAATATAACTTTTAGAATTAATTATAAATTGGTTTACCATGTCTCTTTGTCCAATATGCAAAGCTAAACTTCTCAGTTGAACGAATTAGAAATATTAGGAAATCTACCAGAATCCGAAGAAGCAATTCAACTCGGCCTAAATCCTCTACACACAAGAATAAAATTTATGGAGTGTTTTTTGAAAATTGTAAATAGATTACAGTTTCAAGAATGGTGAACAACCAAGGACACCAAACAAGAAATTCAAAACAAGTTTAGAGCTATGATAGGATTTAATGTTGACGTGGTGAAGCAAGGTGTGGGTGCAACCAATGATGGGAGTATCTCACGACGATTTTCCCAGGATCAACCTACTACAGCTAATATAACTGGAGTTAATGAGGAACAACTTTGGAGTTATCCATGACGTAATCAAAGTAGTGCTACTGTAGATCTATCAAAATTTGGAAATTATTGCCAGGAAACTGCTACTTTATTTGTAAATTTATATAGATAGCAAAACATGCCTAATACTGTGCATAAGTTTCTTTGGCACGGAAGCATAATAATTTCAGCTGCGATGCCGATAGATATAGATGTTGACTGAAGAGGCACAAAAGGCTTGCAACAAAGATTACCGCCAATATCGTCTCAGTAAATCAAGAAAACGTAGTAGAATTTCGAAAAACAAAGATGCTTTCCATGTGCTCCTTTTGAGGAATTAAATTTGATTTTAAGAAATCTATACTCAATTGCACGTTTTTTAATCTTAAGCAAATAATTTTACATTAATCTTGTAAATAAACCAAATATATATCAGATATTATTGTTTCTTTATTTATTCAAGACCCTAGTAAAATAAAAAATAATCGTGTGCTAAGTATTTTTTTCGCCAAACCACCTATTTCGGACCACTGTGGGTCCTTGCTAGGATCAAAATTATAACACGAAAATTTGTAAGGGATCCCATGGTTTAATTGATTAAATATTTCAATATTAGGTTAGTTCAACTAAGCATTCCTGAACTGACGGGGGAGATTCTTTTGATTTTAAGTTAGATTCGTTGGTTTAACTATTTGATTGCCTCTTTTTCGAAAACTAACCAATCAAACTCAAACACAAAAAGAGTGGGGGGGGGGATGAGTTAGTCCAGGAATGCTTGTTGGAACAAACCTAACATTTATACCTTAAATCGAAATAAAATGTCAATCGATATCTGACACGTAAAAGATCGTAAAGGGGGTTTACAAAACTATAAGAAATGAAAACAGCAATCTTTTAGCAAATTGAAAAGATTAGAAAATAAGACAAAACCAACAATGGATATAGAAAGTAGATCGAGAAATAACAGTGTGTCGTCTTACCAGATTCAAACTTTTTCTTCTCAGATTCAGAAGAAGTCCAATCAGAAACGTGAAATTTGGGGCTTTTTACTGAATACGCCTGAAAACAACAGACAGCTGGCAGGCAAAGTACCAAAGGGAAGCAACATGAATAATTAAATCTTCAGAAACTACTTCAGGTAATATGAATTTATGGATCGATTATATATATGCAATTGAAATGAAGTTAACGATATGATCTAATAACATAGTCAATTCTCAACTAATTAAAACAAGTATTCTTATGTTTATACCTCAGATCTAATCTTGGATGATGGCTTTCTATTGCTACTGACAACCTTGATGACATTTTTTACCTTCACTCTCCATCCACCAGGAACCTTCTTGTCACCTGGGAAAATAAATTATTCACTTATACTGTAATTGATTCAGCATTCTGATGGGCGAAACTGCACTAAAAGTAAACAAACGGAGGGACACTATTGAATTTAGCCAGTCATAATTGTGATTTACTAAAAAAAGAAAAAAATTGGAAAAATTAATTATTAAGCTATTGAAATCGGTATTACGTTAGTGATATAGTAATGAACTGCTGTGTTCACGGTCCTAAGTTAGAATTAAGCTTCGGAGGATAACCTTCATATTTTATTACAGAAATTCTAGAAATTTTATAGAAAGGCCGGGATCCTCTTGGGGCAAACCAAGCCTCTATATAGTGAGTACACTTAATTGAAAAAATGAGGGGGGGCTGGCAGTTAATCACATTCTAATCATCTCCTTGCACCACTGCTGATAAAAGAACAGTACCTTACATAGTATCTGAACCCACCACTCTTGGGTGCCTTTACCTAATGGTAAAGGTTTTATTTTTTTTTTTTTTTTTTTTTTTTTTTATTTTTTTTTTTTTTATTTTTATTTTTTTTTTTTTCACAGGAGTTCCCACCAATGGTGGGTTTCCTTAACCTATATATTGTCTATTGCCTCCTTCCAGACTTTTCGGTCTAAGGCCCATTCTTCTCGTAGACCATGCCCAATCAAGGAATCTTCTACTTCGTTATTCCATGTTTTCCTTGGTCTACCTCGTCTTCTCCTTCCATCTATTTTCCAGGAATGGACAACTTTTGGCATTCTTTCCTCGGGCATCCTTTTCAGATGGCCAAACCATTTCAGCCATTTTTTTTCTATTTCTTCCAGAATGTTTTTTTCAACTTCCATTTTTTCTCTAATGGTTTCGTTTCTCACCTTTTCCATCCTGGATATTCCTGCCGCTCGGCGCCAGTAGTCCATTTCGGTGGCCAGGAGTTTCTTCCGAAGACTGCCCTTTATGGTCCAGGTTTCTGCTCCATATGTCATTATACTTAATACAATACTTTTATAAATATTTTTTTTTGTTTTAGGGATGATATTTTTGTTCCACAGTATTGAATTAAGCATCGATATGGTCCTTTTCCCATCCGAAATTCTCCTCTTGATTTCTTTATCACACGAGCCGTCCAATTCAATCATAGACCCAAGATATTTAAAATGTTTGGCTCTTTTCAGAGCCTGTCCTGGGTGCAGTTCTATGTCCTCATTACTGGATGACATGAATTCTGTCTTCTCAGCATTAATGGTTAGTCCCCATTTTTTATATTCTTCATTAAGCTTTCTTAACATGTATCCTGCATCTTCTGTATCCTGAGCAATGATGACTTGGTCGTCCGTAAATGATAAATTGTAGAGGGATACATCTTCTTTCAACTGGTAAAGGTTTTATGAATGCGATAATCGATCGAGTCTGTGCTCGATTAAGTTGTGTAGCTTCTAGAAACGATAAATGTTTTGTTGAAACGGGATCAATTAGAAGCTGAAAATATTAAATGATGTTTTAACCGGTCCACAAAATAAGCTAAAGTAAGTGAAAAAGAGGCACTACTTCACAAGGGTTACATATTAGATTAGTACAAGAATGACCGAGTATTGAAAACGAATCTGTAAACTTTTCGGTTTCTTTTCACTGAAACTCGGCTAACCGAGTATAACTAACCAAAGATTTGGTTACCTTTATTAGTTTCGACTCATTCGGAATTTCTCGGAATTGCCTTTGTGATGAAACAGGAAGGTACCGAGAGGCCCATCCTATCCCCTTCATCACTTAGGATGTCCTACGTAAGGTAGAGGATTAGAAGGAACTCAAAAAGATATCCGGTTAGGGCCTCGGAAAGTCCTAAGTCATTTACCACTCAAATGGAGTTTATACTTTTACGGTAGAAAAAAAAATGTAACGGTATGTATCTTTGATTGCTTATTTATTCCATCTTAGAAGCAAGGTTAACTATACATACTTCTCTACATATGTGGAACAATAAAATACCAAAACACTTAAGCAGCCCAGAAGGACATACCTTTTTTTTTAATAATCTGTTGCTGAAAATTGCTAGCAAAATAAAAATAATGAAAATACAGTAGCAACATTTTGTGAAATTATTATTTTATTTAAATAAATGCATGAGACATTTTAATCAATTTTTAATTAACAAAAAAGACACATGTGAAAATAGTAGATAAAAGATCATTGAATCAAAAAGTTGTGTCAAATAAAATATATTATATTGTAAATTAATCGATCATTGGAGTCAGTATAAGTACGTAAGGAACCTCTAAAATACGTACCTTCACTACTCATAATTATAAGTTCAGAGTTGATGAACCTTATTACTGAACACTCCAATAAGCCACTGCAGTTATGCTAAGGATCTAAAGTACTTAAGCCGTGTTACATTTTTGCTACCTTTCAGAGGTTAGTTTTTCAAAAACATTGTTTAGTGACATACCGGATTAGGTATGTAACTGTAACACATGATAGTAATATCGTAGCAGATTTATACCATCTGTCATCGGGATTCATTTTAGTGTTCAAAGTCATATATCAATTTTGTCAAAGGTTTTTTATCAATTTTGACGCTCTACGTTCGTCGGTTGTGGAATATTAATTTATAAAGAAAGTTAACAAATTAACATTTAGATAAGTATAAGAAAGTAAAGATGTCTAGAATTGATTCATAATTATTTTACGATTATTTTATTTTACGATTATTCATTCCTGCATCACAAATTGTGGGAAACAGGTGTACATACAACAAGGAGTAAATTATTGATTATAAATCACCACCAAATTATATTACCCATAGCCGATCGCAGTAGCAGTAGCAGCGATTGCATAAGAAACACAACATATAAATATCATTGGATTTGCGAGTAATTATCATAGTTGCTCACAGCAAACTTTTGTACTCATATACGTGGTAAATCATTTAAAAAACTTTATGGATCCTAAAATTGGATCGCACAAGAACAAAACAGAAGGATTCTGGGCACTTGTAAATAGAAAAAATAATATTATTTATATTTTCAATTACATTTCATGTTAATAATTGTCATATTTAGGTAATTATTAGGAAAGATGGTAATGCCACGAAAAAGAGGAAAATCGAAATAGAGATATGTTTTGTGTTGTTGTTAAAGCATCTGTTGGCATAGTGACATCTAAAAATTGCCCGTTTATCTGGATTCTGAAGCGTTCTAAACATTTTTATAACCTGTATTTAAAGGACTCAACATGAATGTAATTAATTCACAATAGCCATAGCAAATGATAAATATAAATTATTTGTTCAACGCGTTCAAAATAAATGTTTAAGAACGATATTTAGTATCTTGAAAACTAGATGCTGCGAAACGCCACGATCGACAGCCCTAAAGCATACATTTTTTAAGTACAGTGAAAAAGAAAATTGTAGTTTACATAGTTGGACTAATTTCAATAAGATATCGAATAAAAGCAACAATAAATTGAAGGATTTGTCCAGCTAAGAATTAAACCAAATGTTTACAATCACAACAAAAGTCTTAGGGCAACTAAGAGAGGTTTAAAAGATAAAACAGCTAGACTAAGGCCCCTCACACATGCTGTGTTCTTTTTTAACACATTGCATCTTTGCATTTTAACCTAAAATAAAATATATGAATATTTTTAAACAAACATATTTTGAGTTTATTTATTTATTTAAATGGAAATGTACGCTTTAAAGGCTCTTAGTTCAAATAACCAAGATTCGCTAATCTTGTGTGTGTGTTTGTGTGTTTAAGGTAAAGAGTAGTTAAAAAACGAAGACTCGAACGACATCGAATTATATAATTAAGATAAGAGTATGGTTGAAGTGTTCAACAAAAAATTCAAATAAAAACGATTATGAATGTATTTAAATTTCATGTGAATGTACATATCACGCACTTTCTCACACGCTTTAAATCATTTAAACTATTAGAAAGTATTTCACAGCATCTTCTTCTGAACAGGGCTATTCCGAAATTGTTACCATATTTGATGTCGTATTTCAAACAAATAAACGAATAACAGCACAAGATTAACAATGAACTACACGAGAGAAACTAAACAAAACCTATGAATACAGGCTAGCAATAAAAAACGATATGGCAGTCTACACAATGTAATCAGGGTAGATTGCTTCCGGCAGTACTGCATGTAAGAACCGAAATACGAAAAATATGCTTCATAATTTATATTCAAGTTTCAACCACACACCTGAGGCAGATCGAAATAAGCAAAAAGCAGGAATATCATAAAAGTTGCCACATATTAATGTACCAATCTACGTACTCTGTACCTACAGTACTTCAATGCTAATAATTAATAGTGAAAAGAAGGTAAATAATAGTGACCGAACGAAGTTTCGGTTTCGGTTTCGGCCAGTTTCGGCCGAAAAACCTGGTTTCGGCCGCAGTTTCGGTTTCGGCCAAAAATTGGCCGAATCTTCGGCCAGGCCAAAACTAGCTCCTGTGTCTGATATCTCCAAGAAGGAAGTAGAAATACACGATTTCAGCTTGTAAGCTCGTTCTCTTTCATAGCATTTAACACCCTTGAATTTAAAAGTGGGAATTATCTGTTATTTTAGATAATTACACTTGTATTCTATTTCGGTAGAACATAGATTTTTCTCTTTCTTTTGGTACTTTACTTGATCGAAAATTTTTAGTTGTGTGTGGACACAGAAATTTGAGAATGACAGACATGTCCTCGTAAATCACATCAAGTCTTAACATGTAATGAAAGCATGCTCTCGATACAGAATTTTTTACATTAAGTGTAAAGAATAGTATTTATTCTTTACCTTGAGCGTTAAGAACCTTTTTGTGTTTTTAATCATCTCCTCACTAATAATGAAATTTGTTTTCTAAAAAAAAGATTAAAATAAATGAGAATATATATTCTCAATACTTAAACTTAAATTAGTCGACATGTCCCCAGATTCAATTCATAATTGAAAAAAAATATTTTAGTCAGTAACCTTGTCATTAAAACTTGCATCAAATGGTGGTAGTAGGTTTTGGTCTTTGTTCTTGTATGGAATGGGAATCAGATGCAAAACCAATTTTTCAACCTTGGCAGCCCCCTTTCCCCCAGCGTTTTACCAATAAAACCCAAAAATTTGTCTCTATTTTCCCCTTGAAGAAGGATGTTTTCGGCCAAAAAATATTCTATAAATTTTCAAACTAGATTAAATCCACTAACATTTGAGACCAAAACTGACTCAGTAGATTAAATAGCTTGTGACATACAGCTTAACGTATTCCATAGGCCGTCATTTTGTATTCCATCGGCTTTATTATGGAGAGATTTACTATATTATTTATACATAATAATATGAATTTATATTAATATCAGCCTGTTATTTCAAGATTGTTTCAACTTTTAGGGCTGTACTAGTTAAGGGGTTATGGTCTAACAGCCCACGGGGACCAGCCGTACTAGGAAGGAGGGGGCCGGGATTCGATCCTATAACTTAACTAATACACCTGTTTTTCCACTCTTGTATACCAGCTCACTTATTAAATGAATAATTGAGTTAAATTACTGTTATTTTCTAAGGTATCATTGATACAACTACTGCTAAACTAGACATATTACACACTTATATGTATTATATATAGACACGTAAATAAGTTTCGGTTTCGGTTTCGATTTCGGCCCGAAACAAGGTCTATGGCCGAAATTCGGTTTCGGCTAAAATTTTGGTTTCGGTCGGACACTAGTAAATAAACAGCCAAAGTTGAAAAAAATATCTGGTGTGATATACGTAACACACAGCTTTCACCTATCAATTTAATTGGATTAGAAATTATTATTCTGTTAATATTTGCTTCAAGCAATTAATAATTTGGAAATGACCTAGCTAGATTGTGTTTTCATGAGACCGACATGAATTTTTCATTTAGTTGATGTTAACCTTCGAGCGGGCGCGTTGGGGAATAGATTCCCAGCCTCGGTTTTTAGGCTGTCATATCTTTCAAAGTGGCCCAATGAATCCTTCCCCACCTCATATTACCTTCCTACTTGTCTCTGACCCCGGAAACCGTCAGTATTGTGCGTAATTGCGAACTCCGTAACCCGCGCGACCACTCGGTTACTTTTTTAGAAAATAGTTTCTTTTAAGTTAGTTTGTTTTTGCTGGAGTGAAATTTATTTTATCTTATTAACTGTTTATTTGGAACATTTAATATGTGATTACGTAATTTTGTTTTCGAGTTTTTTTTTCGACTTGTGCCAGTACTTGAAAAAAAATTTTAAAGTCTAAAGATATCATCAGACTTGAAGATATTCCTGCTTCTATGCAGGAAATATATGACGCATAGAAAGTAGGGAGACCTGGCATAGATATTGAGGAGCTGGACGAATGTGATTCGGATTTGAGTGACCAAGACGTTCATGTTAGTGACATTTTTAAAAGACAAAGTCTTTAATCTATAAAAAAAAAAAATATTGAATAAAATTGTATGTATATACAAATAACAGGAGGCCTTGAAGATTTAAGCGGAATATCCTTATGGTCTTTTTCTTGACGATAAACGATTCAAAATCACTGCTAAACGAATAAAAGAAACATTAGATTCTGTTAGACAAGCCGGCCTAAAACCATACACGCCTCACTGTCGGTTGTGCGTAAAACGTCCACCAATGGCAAGCACACTGCGTGCATTCCTAACTAAATATTAAATCTAGAGGGAAAATGACTGAGTAAGTATCAATTTTAACTAATTATCTCCCAAACGTTTTGTAAAAAAAAAAAATACTTTGGATTACGTAATGCATTAAACTTTTTTTTTTTACGAATTTTATGAGTGATAATGAGTCTTCCAAGTTCAGAAAAATATTGACTAGCGATTCCCTGCTTTAATCCAAATGAAGATTAATTAGTCAGAAAACAGGCCATACGATAACCAGAGGTTTTGGCCTGTTAATTTTTTGCGATGGTTATTCTGCCCTTGGGGGGGGGGGGGGGGGTCGCCAATCAGGCGGTGGCTCTTCCCAAGTTTGAGCAATTAAAACCTAACAAGCAGGAATGTTAATGGCGACCGCTGCAAACAGATCCATTGATTGCCTAAGAATTATCCACAGTAAGTGAACGGCCTATGGCGTCCTAACACACTTCTCCCCTTTACATTGCTAATCCTCAGGAGCCTGTTACATATTCATGAACCCTTAGAAATGCCATCAAAACAATTTCAAAAATTAATACATGAAGTAAGTCGGGTCCGACTGTGGGTTGAATAGCAGTCCCTCCATGAATAATCCACTTCGTGCTAATTAGTCTGGGATAATAAGAACTCTTCCATTTTTTGCTTATTATATCAGTGGTTGTTTCATTTTCTCTTATTAAAGGTTTGTATAAAGGAATGGCTGCACCCGTGGCAGGTGCTTTTCTCTGACGCTGGTACCCTAATGAAGTTATTTTAGTTAAAAAGGAAAACAAATTTCAATACACCTCACTATGGCTATAGTAAGCCATGTCTAGCTTTAGAATACATGGCTGCTCTGTATATACTCAAAGGCCTTTATTGTTTGAGGCAGTAGGTAATGACTTGATTCATGCCTTTTACTTGTAAGAGGGTAGATTTGCTATATACAATATTATAAATTCATTCAACATTATGCAGGGAATCCTTCCTTTTTAACCTTTGAGGCAAGGGTTTGTTATAGTTGATTCCAACACTCCAATTTCATTTATTCCATTGTATAATGTTATTTATAAATCATTTTATTTTATTTAGGCATGTTCGATTTCTCGAAATTAAGATTTTTTTTCTTTTTTCCAGCATACAGTAACCGTGACGACTGCCGTGTGTGTTAGTTGATTAATAATGCTCTATGCAATAGGAATGATACTGTAACTTGTGGGTTGAAATAATTTTTATTAAACGAAAATAAAAAATTCAATGCCACAGAAACAATAAAAACACGAATGATAAACAGGTAATAAAAATTATCATTTTGTAACATAAAAATAACCTTATGAGACTTGAGCTTCAGAGACTAACTCTTCAGTCCATCGCTCTTTATATTTAGCCGTAAGATGAACAACTAGGAAGGTTCGAGGCCAGCGTAGATGGTACTCTATCATCGTAATCACAAAAATGTACAATGAAAGTTGGTTCTAAGGCCCTACGCACACGGGTCGATCGAAGACGCGTCGAGAGGTTCGCGCGTCGTGCTCGTCATGTAAGAACCCTGCGGCACAAGCGGTTGTCCACCGCACACAAGTCGATTAGTTTATTCGCATCTTCCAACCAGGAACGTACTCAGTGCATTCGTTGAGCTTTTTTTTCTTAAATATCAATCAAAATGGCTAGTTCTGTTAATGTTTGTATATTTCTAATCAGCATTAATAATATATGGTATTTTTGCATTTTTAGTTTAATTTGTATAAACTTACAATGAGCAGTTCAAGTTCAAGTGATGAGGAGGACTTTGAATGTTTTTGAGGTACCGGCAAATGAAAAGGAATAAACGAAGATTATGGGTTCATCCTTATATTGAACGCAATTTTCATAAACGGCTATTCGTTGCTGCAAGAGAACTGCAACAAAGTGATGCTAAATTTCTAGCATTTTATAGAATGCGAAAGGAATCATACATTACTCTAGTAAAAATAATTAGTCCAGCTATTCAATATGCGGATACCAATATGAGGGAATGTGTGAATTCAGAAGAACGCATACTTATAACTTTGAGGTGAGATATTTAATTTTTCACATTTATTTACAAATATTTTTATTAACAATAAACAAAATTAACCAAATAAAACCAATAAACACATAACAAAAATTAATAGAAAAAATTCAATTTACAATAAAATAAAATAAAAAAAAAAAAAAAAAAAAATAAAAATAAAATAAAATAAATAATAATTAAATCAATAAAATTTTTTTTCTTTGCAAACATTTATTAGAGGTAACACAGGTTAAATTTAAAAAAAAAAATGATTTAGTACAAAAACAAAGCAAAGAAATAAAATAAAAATTACCTCCATGACGAAGAAACGTGCGTTTCGCTCGATTTTCCCCGTTCCAAACCAATCGCAAGAGACGAGAACTGCACAAGACGAGGATCCTTGCGGTTCTAGACGACCAGTGAACGACCCGTCTGCGGAGCTTGATGCCACAACGAAGGAAGTTGAGTGGAGGGGAGAGGCCTATGGACTGGAGTCGAGTCGACCACTTCCAGCGTCGACCCGTGTGCGTAGGGCCTAACTGTTAGTTCGTCCCAACAAGCACGGCAGGTCTCTATTGACTTCAACCGTGAAGTCTTTGCACCTTGCGGATTCTTTCGGGGGATCATTCTAGTTCATTTTTAGATGAAAAAAATGCAAAAATTAAAATCCTAAAGGTGGTCGTTTTTTTCATTTCAACAAATTTCGCATTTTTAAAGTAAAATGTACAAAAATTTGATTTTTATATATACGTGTCGTAATCTTTATCATTTATTTTTCTATCTAATGTTTTTTTGTTTTTTTAATATACACGTATATTTTTCAAATTGCATATTAGCCCTTTTCAGGGCTTTTAAATACGTCCAATATATATACCTATATTTAATGAATATTAAATAGTATTGAATAATTTTAAAATTTTGAATGATTCAAATATTTACTTTTACATGTAGTCATTCGTGAAATATACTTCCGATATGAATTCATAAAAATAAATAATAAACCACCCACATAAAGGTTTATCCTACGAAGGACATATAAATAAACATATCTATATCAGTTTATTCTCTACTCTTAGTTGGATTTGTATGTATTATTCCAGGATCAGTAATAAAGGCTATTTGATCTACATGTTTTTGTTGGGCGGCTTTTTGATAAAATGGATAAAATTATAATTTGTTAATTTTTGAAAATCAATCTGCAGTAACATATTGTTCTTAAATGATCAGACACTTTTTCCAAACAATGCTATATACAGTAAAGTTGGCTAAAATCTTAGTTTACAAAAAGTTTCTGATGTTTAAAAAAGATATACTAAACATTTTTCGCCTTAATAATGTAATTAAGAGTTCTTAAATATTATACATATCGGATAAGTAAATGCTAGTTCCTTCTTTTAGTTTTCGATGCTTTACAATAAAGGTTTTTATGAACGCTTTAAGCTTTTATTAACTCTGACGATTTTATGTCTCTTCTGAAAAAATAAATAAATAAAAATTATCAAACATGTATTGGATCGTTATGCTGTCATGTTTTCGTTAAGAGTAAGGATACTGAATGATTTTCATGGAGAAATGAATGAAAGGCTTTAAGTATAATACTTGACAAAGTTTTAGTTCGAACTTCGGTACTTTTTTAAACTAGCGGGGAGAAAACTATTAGAGTGAACTGGAATGAGCAAACCGGAGCCTTAAGTTAACACCAAGGGCGGGTGGTGCCCTAAACGCAGGAGCACATTGCCCAAGATTTATCACCTACTTCTTCAATTCTCCAGCTAGCTTGAGATGAAATCGGCGCTCCCTCAAGGGTGCTATAAAAATGGTAACTAACGACCCTCGAATTACCACTGATCCTGACGGTTCCCAGCCATTAATTCTGTACAAATACTTCAAAAACCAGTGCACAGACGATTTCCCTCCTGAATAATTTCTGGGAGGGTTGGGGTCTTGGAGGGGCTACAAGGCCGATTTTCTTAAACGAGTGTACAATAAGCAAATTACTTTCTTCGGATTTTTTCATAACAGTGACCAGGGAATTCCTGAAGAGTTAACTATTAAAAAGTTAATCGCTGATATTCTAACGCAATACGAAAGACCAGTAGCATTCTTTTCAAGAACTTCGTCAAATGTGAACATCAATCTTCATATGAAAAAGAATCTTATAAGATAGTTGAAGCTCTCAGAAAATGACGAAACTTCCTAATAGGACGACGATTCAAGTTGATGACGAAGATCACTGGTTGAATTCACAAAATTTACCGTACTCGAATACAGAAGACAATAGACAATTCACAAGTCTTGTAAAAATCAGTGCATAAATCAAAACTCGTTTATACCGCGACACACAAAGCGTCCTTATCAAAGCAAGAGCTCCGTTTAAACATCTGATTCTGGACTTTAAAGGCCCGATGCCGTAAAAAACAAGTATCTGCTGACAATCGCAGAAGAGTATTCAAGATATCCTTTCGCTATTCATTGTCACAACTTATCAGCTAACAAGGTTAAGCAAGCAAACAATTTTCTCGATCAAATTTTTCTTCATTTTCGGTTATCCATCCTAAATTCATTCGTACCGTAGTTCATCATTTATGACCGAAGAATTTTAAAATTATCTCCTCACTAAAGGCGTCGCGAAAAGTCACACGATCCTTTTGGGAATTGAAAAGTTGAACGGTACAACGGAGTCATCTGGAAGGCTATTTTGTTGGCACTTAAGTAGCAGGGACTAAAGAACAGTCACTGAAAGAGTGTTACCAGAAGCGCTAAGTTCCACTTCTCAGTACTTCAACCAATACCACTCCGCACGAGTGCATGTTTTACCAGAAGAGGAGTTCTTCATCAAGAATTTCACTTCCGTCGTAGCTCATGTCTTCAAGAAAGATCCTCATGAAGAAACTTTTCCGCCAGAGCAAATAGGAACCACTTACTGAGGAAGTAGACTTAATTGAATCAAATCTTTACTAGGCAGTGGTCCGGCTCCAAGACGGGAGAGAACCTATGCCACCTTGCACTAACAGGCAACCGTGAACTACAGCAGAGAGGAGGAGCCACCCAGTCAAGACAATGAAACCAGAATTCTCCAAGACTTGGACTGCGTCGCTGAATCTTATTCGGGTGATGAATTGAACTCTCACTAGCCAAAATCCCCTGTGACAACCGAGCCAGCTGAAGCCACAAACTAGCCACTTTGATCAAGACTAGATCACTCAACACTTTGCAGATCTTCCAGGAGGAGACGTCCACGGGCCTAATTATAAATTTGTTTATTTATAAATTAGAATCCATACCGTTTCATTTATATGTTTTAACAAACTTTTTATGATAGCTATGTTCATTGTTGATTAAAGCCTTAAATTTCTCTTTACAAAGGTTTATTCATTACACCTATTAAACGGAAATTATTTGTTTCCATCGCAACTAAGTCTATTTTCAAACTAACTAAATAGAGATATAAAATTAGACGTTATGATTTGCAATGTCACATTGTCGATAGTAAAAATAAAAACTATTTTACTAGTTCTTTAGTGAGAAACATGCTGGAAGGAAGCATTAGGCAAAGGAAAGAAAAGTGAAATAAGTGAAGGGAAAGAAAAGAAAAAAGATGGCTAAGACGGTATATAGACACCTATTAGAGAGAAGGCTGGCGGTGACACAGGGAACGTGCTCCAGCCAGATCACAATGGGGCGGCCCTCGGTGGGCAGACAGCTGGAAAATGGGGCCCTGTCTTTCCCTTAACCGCTTAGCCTCCTCTCTCCCTCAACAGTGATTAGCATTGTTCTAGCAAAAAAAAAAAAAAAAAAAACACTACGTCTCTGCAGGATCAAGTCCCAGCATTCCCGACAAGCGGAACACATCAACATTCCAGCCGAACTACCGAACTGTTTCTTAAATTAAATAAGTTTCTTAATAGCAATGAGCATAATAAATGAGTAAATAGGGGTACTAGTTGTTAAAATGAATCGAAGTACCGTTCAATTCATCACTTAAAAACCACGATTTCCTCCTTAGGCAATTACAAAAACAGTTTGACAATATATAGCAAAGTTCAAAACCCGGAGCCAGGGGAAAATTTAATTAATCTCGGCATAAATCCCCCACCCTCCCATCCCCAGGCCCGGGAAACCCCGTATAGTCTACAAGGCGAGGAAGGGGAGGAACCAAAAAAAAAAAAAAAAAAACAGTTTGACAATATATACGGATGGTTCAAAAGCAGCAGATTCCGAATCTTATGCAATAGTGGTAAAATCAGACCTCACAGCATTAAACTAAACCTCTGATCCTTATTTAAGACTGAATCACCAGCAATATTAAAAGCACACCAATAGGGAATCACAACGAAAAACTTGATTGGGATCAGCTCGGATTCTCAAACCGACCCACGAAGCATAAAAAATCCACTTTCTCAAAAACAACTCACTACTAACAGCTAAATATTTCCATATTTAGCTGTTACTAGTGAGTTCTAAAAAAATAGTGGTTTTATAAGGGTGACTTGTCACAATGGCATAATAGAAAATAAATTGTAGAGAGCAGAAAGGCAGGTCATGAATTGGACAATACTGGAGTTTCTTATTTATCCAGTACTGGAAATATCGACTCAGCAAAATAATAAGGAAAAAATGGCAGGTAATATGGAATGGGCAGAATAATTAGAGATCCCACTATAGCATATTAGGACCCGGAAACAAAGTCACCTAAACAATACACTTTTCAAATGGTCCTTATCTATCCTTTAACTGACGATGTACATTACTGTGACATGATGTACATGAGTGTGATGAGCCCTGGGCAAGAAAATTTAATATAGATAGAAAATTTGTTTTTATCTATATTAATTATAGATAGAAACAAATTGGAACCTTAGACACATACCGGATTCCCACAACTTCAAGCATGCTACTAGAGACCTGGTTCAAGTTTAGACTACCAGAGAAACCTACTTATTTTGTTAGAAGTCTAAAAAGATCTATTCCTTTAATGTGAAAGGAAAAACTCTCCTATCGAGATGGGTCAATACAGTAGTCACAAATGAAATTGAAGATTTGGAAATGTCGAGTAAACTTTCTCCTTGATGTCATAAAAACTTCAAGCACATGAAAATCAATAGGTACAACGATATGCATTCTAAACAGATAGCTATGCGATATTGAGGATTTCTAATCTAAAAAATAAAGAAAAAAAATACCTTTTTAAAATGGGTTGAGAAATGAGCTTTTTACATTTTACAACTGCTAAAAATATTGCTACATTTTTTTCTTGTTTTGTCATTTTCAGAAAAATAAACTCTTTTCGCGTCCTTAACTATCGCTTGAGGGGCTCCATTTTGAGTAAAATAATATTTCTAGGCAAAATATGAGATTGGGGCTATTTATAGATCTTGAATAAACTCGCTTCGAGAAAAGGAAATAATTAAGAAAATTAATTAAATGTTAAATGTTAAGAAAAATGTTTCTTTTGATTCTTTAGGAGTATAATAAAAAAAAAAAAAAAAATAATAAGGATATCTTGCACGTAGGACTTACTTAAGCATGTTCATGAAACTTAAGAAAGTAAACTTCTTGTCATAAACGGTGAATAAGGCTTAGGCCACAAAAACCAGTATAAGTGGCATGCCCCCCCCCCCCAAACCCCAGCAAAGCGCTTCAAAAGCTGCAGGGGAAAAGAAACTCCGCTTTAGGTGGAAAAACTCTAATTAAAACAGACCTCACTTAGAGAGGTTTTAAGATTCACTTTACTCAAGAAGGTTCCTTCCAGCGAAAATAGGTCAATAGCTGAAAAGAATATTCTAACGAAGAATGATATTATGATGGAACCATAACAGTTTGAAAAATGTTTTTTAATTAGCGATGCTATATACCTATTTCCTTATCTTATGCTTCTTAATGTTCTGAAATAATTTTAGGGTATTTTAATCCACTCATAACTTTTTATAAACTCTAAAAATAGATGCCGAGTATTTACTTCACAGGAGCAATTTTCAAATTGTGTAATTAGTAAGCTAACGATAGTTTTCAGCAGTTGCTAATTCCCTTCCTTGTCATAAGTATCTTGATCCACATTCGAAGTTCACTCATTTCACCTACATACATCTATGGGTTTAAAAAAGAGGAGTACTTCGCACTTCACAATTGGGAAGGGGAACCAACCTCCCGCCCGCTAGCCACAGGAAGACCAAGAGGATAATGATGATGAATCTAGGAGGGACCTGAGGACCTTCCATTATGGAAATATAAACATCAAGCAAGGTTGATTTGCAAGATCTGTTTTTTAAATTTGCTATACGAAAAGGTGGTAGTACAATTTATAAATATAAAATTTATAACATTTATTACTTTTAAACAAAATCTTGTGACCTATAAACTAAACCTCCTTTTAAAAACTTACTTCTAGTATCCTCCATCAGCACCCAGATAGTCTTTGAGTTACTTTGTAATTCGGAACCGCTAACTTTTATCTTTGTTTCATCGTTGCAACAAGCTAGTACACAGATCCTCTAGAATACCTTCTCGAACTATTCCATTAGCCTTAGTTGTTCTTTCGAGTCAGTAGTATAGTGTGAGTTTCTAGTTGCTTCATGTTGGACTTAGCAACTTCTAAATTTCCATTAAATTATAAATTTATTGAACACAACGGTCGATAATTCAGACAATTTTTTAAATTAACTCTTACCTGCAGTTTAATTACAACACGAAGTTTGTATTCAACCTAATCTTTCGGATTCGATAATTTGGAATTATCGTACTGTAAGCTAAAATGTAGATAGTACATTAAATGTGTAACTGAATGAATTATGACACCAACTAAACATAGCTTCGCAAAACTAAAAACTAAAAGGAAAATAGTAACATTAAAATGTAAATGGCACATTATGGGAAGATTATCATATAAAAATCATTAACATTAACGAACATGGGTCAACTTTCATATGATTAAGCAAGGTATAAAGATCAATAATCAAGTATCTCATATCGTTTGTGAGAGACATTCATTATTTAACACGAAACGTTTATTGTAAATAGTTGATATGAATTCATATCAAACATGAATGAAATAAATAAACAAACATTCGTCCAAAGAAAAAAAAAATTGTCATGATAATCATTAGTCACAGAAGGAAGCCCATGGGGGTTCCCTCATCAGAGGGAGGTCATGGAAACGGCGAAGTTTTTTAGGTGTTACTGTGCATTGGATAAAAGAAAATTAAGAGAGGGAGTCAGCTGCACTAGCGTGCATAAAATACAATAGTTTACATATTTTTATTAGAGCTGAAAATGAGCTGAAACTCATTCGCTATTTAAACTTTGGTTAGAGCCACACAAAAATTATATCTACGGCCACGGATAACACGGCATTAATATATTACTAAAGCTTTAAACTTCGGGATTGACAAAATAATTATAGAATCTAGCATAGAAAGTAATATGTTTCCAAATGATGATGAGATTGAAGAACAGCTAAAGGAAAGTGATTCTTCATCGGATTCAGCGTCGGAACAACTTTACTCCTCTATTTTCAGAGGCTCTGGAACATATTCTTCCAGGACAAGTAATAACTTGATGTCATACACTCAATTTATCCGCTACTTCCAATATCAATAAAGTAATAGCTAATCAACTAACGTAGGTGAATATACACTAATCTGTAATTTTGAAATGTAATGCTCTTGGAAGCATCGCTTTAAGACCTGCCCTAATCGCTAGGGCGTTCACTGTCAAGGCCAGAAAAAACTCGTTGGAATTCGCTACAGCACATTTTTACAACGAATAAAGAATTTCCTCAACTATACCGGCAGCTAAAAGTTAAGCAAGAGTCTTGTTAAAGCGATATTGAATTTATTTTTCTCTAATGTATATTTTTCCGTTTATAGCGGGCCGTTTCACTTGGTATGACTGGTTGTTTTTTTCCTTTCTTTAATTTGTATCATTTTTATAGGTTAAGAAATTTTTTAATTATATATATTAACTTGTAAATAGTATATTTTTATTTTAAATATGGTTATAAGAACCATATTATCTTCATGCCAGCTGTGGGAGTAGTGTATTAAGAACCACGCACATGGCGATAAGGCCGGCATCAGTACTTTGCCAGTTGCATGGGACACAACACTCACCACTGTTATCAACCGTGCCCTCACTCACCTCACCTCAAATATAACCATCGCCTCAATAATTCAATATAGCGCGCCATTTCAAGCGCATAACTATTATGATAGCTGAGGATATATAAAGTAGGCGGGTTTTTTGAGTCCATTCCGACATGTACCCGATATCTTTCCATCTGAATCTACGGAAGGATCGAAGAACCTCATCTTTCTTTCCCTCTCTAATAAACAGTTATTTTATTTATTTTCTTTGTGTAGCCTAGCGTTATATTTGTTTTTCAAGAAGTTTGTTAATCTGTTTTCTTTATTTTTAATTCATAGAAATTTAATGTTTCTTTCGCATCAAAGGGTATATTATTACAAAGAGAATAGCATATTTGATATAAAAATTCCTTAACTCATATCCGATATTTATTTGAATGTTTCCTTTAGTTTAAAAAAATGTCTCCTGAATGAGTAAGAAGTTCCATATTTATAATAAAAATATAAATATAAAGAAAGAAATATGTAGGTAAAATAAAATAAATGGTTACTCACTGCAAAAAAGAGACTGTATAAGCAGTAGTAGGATATAAACAGTCCACAATCCACGTATGATATAAACCCCACCGAGCGTAAACATCAACTGATAGTCGATTGTTTACCGAAAAAACTCGCCAACTACGGATTACACATAATTGCTTTCTGCTTAACATAAATATTTATGATAATTCTTTATTGGTCTTGAGGCTAAGACGTAGAATCGAATATTGTATAAGTGTGAGGTTAATAAAGGATCTAAATTAAAAAAAAACTTTATTAATATTTGTATTATAACGAACAGAATCACGCATTAAGTAGTTAAAATAGATCATGTGCTTTAGCCAAAATCGATTATTAAATATTGGAAATTTCTTTGAATGGAAACTCCTTTGCGTTTTTTCATATTACCATTATCATTTTTCATATTGTATCAATATAAAAATTCAATGCACGGAAATAATATTCATCACTAGGGCCCGGATTTATATGTAGTAAAAAATTCAAAATATGTACATATATATGTAGTTATTTTTTGTAAAATATGTAAGAAAAAATGAAAAATATGTAAAATCCATATCATTGTAAAATGGTTTATTTATTCTTTGAAATTCATTAAGAAAAATATATACAGGAAGGATAATAAATTTTAGTGTTGGATACAACTTATATTTTAAAATTATTGGATACAACATACAGTTTTAAATTATCAAACAAAAAAGAACGCCGTTGAGGTCGTAAATTAGCTTTGTAGCGGCTGAAAGAACGGTCTACATCAACCGAAGTCAATGGAGCATATTTAAAACTTGCCAAGTCTGATGGTGAAAATGCTTCTAAAAGATCTTCATTTATTTCCTCACCACTGTGAATTTTTGCCAATAGTGTGATTTCTTTCCATTCTGGGTTTTTTCTTAACACATCTTGCAATTTATTTTTCATTATGGTTCCGATTTCTCCTAACGCTTCTTCTAGCTTCTCAATGGCAAAGTTAACAGTAGCAATGCCTTCGGTTATTGGCATGTTTTGCGTTTCGAGTTTATTTATTAAGTGTATTAAAAAACATGCATTTGAGACTATGTAAGCCAAGTTGTTTTTCAAGTTGGGTTTCTCCATTACGGATTTAGCTTTTTCTATTGCAGCAGCCGGATCTGAATCTAGTTTGGATAGAACATCTTTAATTTTATCGAAGTTCTTGCAGTAATATTCGGCTGCTTCTAACCAAGAGCCCCCCCCCCCCCATCTTGTAATTACTGGCTGAGGAGGCAAAGATAGGTCAGGAAAAACCTCCTTAAAAATGTTTACTCGTTTTGGGGATTTTAAAAATATTTTTTTAACATTCGATATCAAAATATCAACATCCGAAAAATGAAGTCTGACAATCTCTGCTACTCGATGAAAAGCATGGGCGAGGCAAGTGAAATGGATCATATTTGGATAAAATACCTTCAAAGAAGCTCCCGCTTTCACCATATATGGAGCTGCATCTGATAAAAATAATAAAACTTTTTCATGTAGAACAACAGTTGGCCACAGAAGACTCATAGTCAATCGATCAAGTCAATCGAAACCCAAATAGGACCATTTTTTATGTCATCTAGAATTTTAACAAGAGTTTCCATGTAAATATCTTTCAAATAATTTTTCCTTAATGTGCTTTCATCCGGTATCTTTTTATCGGGGTAGCGTTCTAAGAAACTCTTGAAATCAGGATTATTAATTTTATGAAAGGGGATGTCAGCTCTAATTAATGCGCGACATAAATCTATATTAAAAGTTGACTCACCTGATGAACCAGCTGAAGAAGCTGCTATGAAGGTCTGTTGCAGCTTTGAGCTTCTTTCCTTGTTCCTTTTATGTTTAGCTGTAGCGATATGCTGGGTAACTTGTAAACGTTGTGAAGTTGAAAGTACTGTATCACAACATGAACAATATAATATTGCAGAATCACTTTTAAATGTCTCATCGGAAAACTCGCGAATGTACTTGGTAACTAGGTCCCTAGTTTTTGCAGGTACCTTTGGCAT
This sequence comes from Aelia acuminata, assembly GCA_911387785.2. Taxonomy (NCBI): domain Eukaryota; kingdom Metazoa; phylum Arthropoda; class Insecta; order Hemiptera; family Pentatomidae; genus Aelia; species Aelia acuminata. The sequence goes on along the minus strand of OU426978.1, from coordinate 126,675,653 downwards.
TTTTTAACTTAGTATATGCTCGGCGATTGCGATATTACTTATCGTCAGATTGGCTTAAAACTGGAAGGAGTATAGAGAACAGAGAGTGAGGGATTCTGAGAAAAGGCAAGTAAACAATTCCAATTTTTTTCAGAGTTCGAATACTGGGAAACAACGACTGCCTGTCTTGGTAATCTAATTTGTACCTTGAAGCTTTATTTTATAAACATCTAACTGCGAAATCGTCGAATGTTACGAAATATGTAATAAAAATGTAACAATATGTAAAAATATGTATTTATCCTGAAATATGTAAATATATGTAAAATAAAAACGCGTCTAGATAGTTCAAAATATCTTAAAACGTATTTTAAACTGTTGTTAATTATGATATGTAACTCAAATAAAAACATGTAAATACATATGAATCCGGGCCCTATTCATCACAAATTAACATAGCACAAATTTTCGCGTCGTACGAGTGACTTAAAGTTAGAATTGGTTAGGTAAATCTTTTAGCCATAATCAGAAACCAAAAATCAATGTTCGGTAATTTTTCCTTTTTAAGTGGGTAAAAAAAATTAATTAGGCTCATATTTCAACGCTTGCAAATCGAACAGTCATACTCCAAATGAAAAATGTTACACAATTAAGTTTTAAAATATTTAATTCTATTGGAAACAAAAAATATTCCATTGCATATGAAGAAACATGAAAATAAAATTAAACTTTAAAATTTAATTTTTTCAAAATTTGACTAACTTTAAAAAGCTATTTAGTGTACTGAGCTACTTTTGGCCTCACATTGTGTGGACTTCAAAACTAGTTTTAAAATGTATCAGATAAGTTTTGTCAACAATTTTATTCTTCATGATCAAAACGGGGAAGAACTAGAAAAAAGTGCAAACATTTTCCAGTTTTTCGGATGTTCAAAAGTAATTCGGAGGGCTTTTGAGGTCGAAAACATGATTTTAAATCTCATACAAACGAAACCTACTACCACCTCTTGATGCTACAATGCAGCCACCCTTTTTCATAAGATTAGTGGATTAAAACTTTTTTTCTAAAAAAAGTTAAAACTATTAATTTGAGTCTGTTGAAATTTTGGGTTGCTAAAATGATTGGTATAAAATTTAAGTATTTGGAAGTTCTATTCTTATTCAGTGATTCTCTTTTCTTCTTTTATGAATTAAATTTTATTTAAAATATAATATAAGTTAAAAGTAAATATATATCTTTAAACGCAAGGAAAAGATACTATTCTTTACTCTTAACGCAAAGAATTGATGTAATTTATGTGACGTTTCCCAGTGGTTCACTATCACATTTTAGCCATCACACAAAAATTAAATCTTAGGATTAATTAAGGATACCAACAACACTTGAGAAATCCATTAAAAACTACATAATGCTAAATAAAAGGGGAACCTATTTAAAACTTTTAAGGAGAAATGTATATTTCTGTAAATCGTAACGTTTAAACCAGTCATAAACTCAAAATCGCTTGGCATTTTTTTTTTTTTTTTTTTTTTTTTTTTTTTTTTTTTTTTTTTTTTTTTTTTTTTTTTTTTTTTTTTTTTTAGTTAATTGGGAGAAAAATACTATTATTTTGAGTGACTACTATCATTTGTATATTGAAAGTCTAGTAATAATAGCATTTGAAATCTTTAATTATCCCATGAAATCATTTCTGAAAGAAGCGAAAATCGGTTGAATATATACAATACGGTGTTATCCATCAATTTTCATTCTTTCAAAAGCAATGGGTTTTGGTGAAATATATGTCAAACTATCACAATAATGACAGCAAAAATATAAAATAAAGTAAAACTTCAATTAGCCAAACCTCAAGTCATTTTCAATGTATTCTAAAAACAAATTAATAAAACAATTAGCAATTTTCAAATCAATTCAAATGGAAAAAATGTGTCGAAGCTTAAAATATTTTTATTATTTATTTTTAAAGGATGCTTTTATTTTTGATACATATATACTTATAATCAACCCTGAACTAAGTCAAATAAAACATTTTAGAAAATTGTTTTTTTTAATCATTTTTATAGAATAGAAAAACAAGGGCAGATCACCTAAAATAAATATTATCAATGAATGAATATTTGTTTTTATTTCATGTTAGTAATCCCTTATTGATGAACATTTATCACTATGGAGTAGAGAGATGACGAGAACATATAATATTGACAAATGGACCTTCATTATCTAAGGGATAAATATGATAATGTTGATTTATGTTCATCTGATCATAGTTTGATTATGCAAATAAACGTTGGCTCATTGATTAAATTTACATCATTACATAATCTTTTTACAAAGCTCTTTTCAATCATCACACTTTATTTAGAAAAACCTAAATCAATTTGTTTTTAATTTATGTTTTTAATAATCTTTGTTTTTAATGAACTTATTTTATTAAAAACGAACAAACTACGCATTACACGTAATTACGTAAAATAAATTCGTTTGAAAATCATGAAACTCTAGTTAAAAAACAATTAAATCCAGTAATTAGATAAAAATAGGAGAATTTAGACAAATTTAAGTACCTTTTCCTATCTCCCCCCCACATCGCATAAATATTGGGTTTAAACCACTTTGTTAGCTATAAATTATGATATAATGAAACTTCAAATGAATGAACTATCGGAACCTAATAAAATTTAATTCGAACTAGGCTCGGTATATTTAAAGTATTCTTTTAACTCCAAAGAGATCAAATTTTTAAAACTTTCGATAGCGCGTTTTTCAAGATGAGTTTCCCTAGCTATTCGTTAGCAAGGTGAGGTAAATATCACTTAAGACAATGGCTACACTTACAAGGGGAGGGCACAGCTATTGGGTCGTCGATCGGGCCCATTTTTTTCCTGGTGATTCTACATCGAAAAATAGTCGACACGTGTCCGAGCGTTCCGTCCAATGGGCCTTAGGTGCTGAGAAATAAAATAAAATACCTTGAAAATCCTTTATTTTTTATCTTGAGTTTGGAAAATGATATCGACATGATTCTTTCACTAATTCATTTATTTTAGAGAGTAGATTAAAGGAAAAATACAATCGTTAAAGAATTATTCATATTTCTTCAATTTAATTTAAAAAAAGCTTCAAGTTTTCAAGTAAACTAGCTTTATAATTTTTTTCACATAAAAAAAAATAACAGAATTGAGTTCAGCACCTCAAGAAACCCTGATGTCTTAAATATCATCTAAAACAAAAAATAAATTTGTCAGGAACAGCTTAAAAATGTTTCAGCAAAATTGTATGTGTAGTTTCAAATTCTGCATCTCGCGTTGAACTGATCCGATTTTTACGTTCTTGAGCTCGTTGCATAGAATAAAGCTTCCTTTTTCTAACCATATAAATAACTATTGTATTATCTCGGGAAGCTCTTGTAAAAAATGGTCCTCAAAATAAAAATTAAATTCAAACTTTTCTTTATATTATGTTGATTCCTGAACACGTAAAAATATCTCGTTTATTTAAAAATGTCTAACTCTAGAGCCTTTATTTACCCTATAAATTTGATGAGAATCGGTAGAATTTTCTCTGAAATATGGTCGGATTTTTGGATGTTTAACGAAATTGTATCGGTCTAGCCTTAGCGAAACTTTTAATGCAATTTTTAATTTTTTTTTTTTTTTTTTTCAATCTTCCCAAAATTTACTTATAGGTTTTTTTGATTGTCCTCAAAACAAATCTGAAAACTGTTATGAAACAAGTAGTAGAAGAAAAATATGCATCACGAGATGCAGAATTTAAAACTACACATACAATTTTGCTGAAACATTTTTAAGCTGTTCCTGACAGGAAAAAAAATTTATTTTTTGTTTTAGATGATATTTAAGACATCAGGGTTTCTTAAGGTGCTGAACTCAATTCTGCTATTGTTTTTTATGTGAAAAAATTTATAAAGCTAGTTTACTTGAAAACTTGAAGCTTTTTTTAAGATAAATTGAGGAAATATGAATAATTCTTTAACGATTGTATTTTTCCTTTAATCTACTCTCTAAAATAAATGAATTAGTGAAAGAATCATGTCGATATCATTTTCCAAACTCAAGATAAAAAATAAAGGATTTTCAAGGTATTTTATTTTATTTCTCAGCACCTAAGGCCCATTGGACGGAACGCTCGGACACGTGTCAAATATTTTTCGATGTAGAATCACCAGAAAAAAAATGGGCCCGATCAACGACCCCATAGCTGTGCCCTCCCCTTGTTAGCTAAATAAATTATGGACACTCTTAATTCATGAATACCCATGTATTATGAACTTTTGATAGATTGAATTTTTTCATGAAAAATCATGATGATTTTATCAATGGCAGTCGGCCGTAGCGGAAAACCCGAATATAATATAAGCTAATTGCCTGCCTTCCGGTCACGCATGAAATTTCAAATATGATACTCCATTCTATGGACATGGACTATCAATATATCCACAGGGAATATTGAAATGTTTTGTAAAAGGTAAGATTTTTTTTTAGAACATCAAACAAAAAAGATAGCATTTAGATTGAAGTTTTAGTAATCATTAAAAATTGCTTTGAATATAGCAAGAAGATATATTTCCTGGAATAAAGGATTCATGTTGACTGAAGCTATGCATGACTATATTAACTCACCTACAACGAACCTCATGGTGCTTTCCTTTACTTGTACATAACTTGTGTTATTTAGCGAAGGGGAGTTGAATCATTAAATGTTTAATTTTTTATCTCCATAATCAACCGGACAATTTTTTCCATAAAAATAAACCTGTATAAGTCTTCCAATGCCAGGAAGGTTTCATACTAATCATCGAACCATCAATTTATGATTTTTCAATCTTTGCATTTATGATTTTTAATGATAAATTAGAATTTGAACAAAATGTTGAGATTGCTAACTGTAACCTCATATAAAAAGTTTAAAATGGTATGACAATAGATGTTCTTATATTTCAAAAATTCCATTTACGATTTCCTGAAGATTGTCGGCATTAATAATTGGTTTTGAATACGGATATATGTTTATTTTAACCCCCCAAAACATTTACCTACATAATTATAGTGCTACAGGGTTGTAGCGTTAGTTGTGAGTATGATCAGTAAGGGGTTTGTTTAAGAATTCTTCGATGCCGATCAAGGCTTAAACCTTCAACGACCGCTCAAAGTTTCCCAAAAAACATTTAATTGTGCAGTACAGCTCAATCACAAGTTGATATGATTATTACATTTATATATGCGCAACATAGCTGCTTTTACACTTCGAAATTCGTTTGAATCTAAAAACACACTTTCATTCAGATTACTTACCTATTTATTACTGGTCACTTACCGGTAACCAGAGTTGGTTAAATATATATTGTATTCTTGTTTATCTCATTTTTTTCACTTAACAAAAAAATTTTAATGAGAGAAGCAACAAGTATGGAACAATTTTTCCAATGTGTGATTGCATGTTAAATAACGGAAGCTGGTGGAGGGGAACCACACAGAAGAGCAACATCCTCACTACAGCAGACAGTAGCCATGGAACTGACAATAAGCAGCTATCTGCTAGTGGTCGTTTTAGCCCTGGCATTCCTGGAAGGATTTATTGATGGTCATGGTAAGAAGTAGTTTACTCGATTTATAATAATATATTTTATGTATGAAATATAAGTATGTAATGATTTGACAACTGATAAAAATGCATAGAGTACTGACTCGTCTAAGAATAGATAAAGAGGGTAGAAATTAAGCAAAAAAAAGTAGGAAAAAGAACATTTTATATAAGTTTACAGGCCATAAATTAATATTTATGCTGTACTTGATGAAGTTGTTTTGAAAAAAATTGCAATAATTTTTTATTTTGTAACTAGATATTGAGGAAATATTACTACAGGGAAAATGTACATGAAAAAGGTCGTTTAGAATCTATTTAAACTGGTATATCACTTTTCCAGCATGGATAATTAAGTTTATCAAGGAATATTAAGTATTCGTTGAGATTTAAAAAAAAACTTGAATTTTGATCAGCTTAAAAGAATAAAATTGATGCTATTTTAAAGAAGATTTAATTTAATGCTCTTTTTCTTTACAAAAAGAAAGTTTCAAAAAAAGTAGGCTTGGTGCTTATTTTTTACACAAAATTTGGGATTTGATCCGTCAGTTTTAGAAATAAAGAATAAATTAATAGAAAAAAGTTGTGTAGCTTTAATCAGCTCTAATTCATCTGGAATGAGAAGAGTTGATATCTTTACTTATTAAATATCATAAACATTGTACCGGAGTCATATATTCTGCTCCTTCACTCTATAAACCATTCAGTGGCAGGACCAGAAGCTTATTCGGTAAATATTGAGTTATCTTAGTATCTAGGTGATTGTAAATGTTTTGCAAATAATTTAATTGTAATTATGAAAATAACTCGATTTAAATAAAGTAACTGCTGCATTATCGGAATGGTGTTAATTAATTATAATAAGATGATTCCAGGATCTAAACTGTTGTAAAAGTTTAACTTAAACGGAGAACTGTAGGAACTTGAATGAACTTAGTTGAGCCATAAAAGGGTTGATAATTAGTAGCGGCTAAACTAACTACTTTTTACCAACTGAGCCAGCTACCTCTCGCCCTTTTCGGGAGAGAATGGAATTTAATTCTCTCAAAGCGAATTTCTCCCGTGAACATCCAAATAAGTTCTTTATTTGATCATTAAAATAATTTGTGCAAAATGACACAATGCGTTTTCACCTGGAGCTACTAATTTAAATTTAATGCAGAATCATATAAAGTACATATAAAGGATATTAATAGAAAGTTTAGCATAACATAAGAAATATAAAATTAGCAATGAAACATTACCAAAATGATAAAAAAAAAAAAAAAAAAATAAAAAAAATAACGGTATAAAAAAAGGAAAGTTTAAAAAGAATAAAATGAGATTACAACTAAAATAGGATACATTTCAATGAACAATATTACCATTAAAAAATCTGGTGCGATGCCCGAAACACACAACTTTCACTTAACAATTTACTTAGATTAGTAATTACATCAATAATTCGTTGGATAACTTATATAAAGAAGTCGAAGAAATTAAGAAAGCAATGGACACTCAAGCTAAAAAGGTAGACAAAATCAATATCCGGCTTGAAACAATAAGATGAGAAAGTATAGAAAAACAGACTTGTGGATTTAGAACAGTATTCTCGAAATAATGATATCTAAATCGACAGGTTCCCGGAGTCACTAAATGAAGATGTCCTAAATACTGTTAAGTGTATTCAATATTAAATTTATATATCTATTGAACTGATTGAATTATTTTTTTGTTATATAAATTAATTTATATGATTGCAATAGCATTTCCATGTTGGCTCTCCTCATGGTCGAGATATACCGTCGAAGCATAACAGCGCTAGCCAACCAAACCTAGCTTTGACCTGTGAAGTCACAGTAGACCTGTAAAACATGTTAGTCTAACTTCTTCACGTAGAACAATAAACTAACAGACTGTATAACAAAAAGCTGTAATTTGTTTATTCTTAATAAAACATAACAACTTAGTAGACAAGAGACAATATATTTTGCAACTAATGAAAGTACGGCTTCGGTAGTAGAGGTCTGCAGTGACGTCCCGGACTTGAATCACCCCCACTCTAACTAGAATGCATCAACCGTATATCTATTAACCGTGTGCTCTCCTTCCATTTGGGAGGGTTTCTGTCTGTTTTCTGACTAGCTTGTTTATAAAATAAAAGGTGAAATATAATATATCTAGTCTCTCTCAGTAATTCCTTTATTTTAGGGGAATACACGAAGAAGGAGCTAATGGAGCAAGTAGATATGTATCAGCACTCAAAAGCGATCTTTAAGAGATCCTTGAGAAACGCAGAAGACACGGATGACCATCACAACCAGAAACATTTGTTCCTAGACTATAAGGTATTTATGTAGCAGCACAGAGCACTACCAAAATATAACCGATATTTAGTAAATAGCAATACACTAAATTGTTAAATAGCACTGTTGTGGGGAAGCGGATACCAGGAATAAAACTGGACGAAAGGAAACATGGAAAGTAGTGAAAAAATGTGAGGAACAGTTGAAGTCTAAATTTCAAGATCTAGAACATTTTGGTAAATATTAGCAATATGATTAATAAAAACAACCGATAAATAAATAATAAACAATTATTTTACTAATTAATAAGTCATTTTACTGAATATCATATTCAATCGAAGAGCCCATAAATACTTGAGCAAACGCAATATTATGAATAATCATTATTATTAATTTTTTTGCAACAACATTGTTATAAATTTTTGGATTACTCAATAAGTCGCTCCAGGTTACACTACTTGCATATAATAATATACTTATAACTAGCTAGGGTGCCCGGCTTCGCTCCGGTAGTTCTGTAATAGTTTTAATAACAGAAAAACTTTAAAATTAAAGGAAATATAAAACAAAATTTCTTTCATCTTCTTGAAACTTCGGGTTTAAGTTGGTTTTAATCGTAGGATCGAGATCTGCAGAGTCCCCCCAAATAAGGAACCCTATATACTTTATGGGGGGGTTGAAAATGGAAAATGAAAAATTGGCTGTAAATTCGACGAGATATGCATCGTTTTTTATGATTTCTGTGATCCTGAATCCTATAAGCCCATTCCATGCAGTCAACAATAATTTATAATTTAATAACAATAATCATAACAACAATAATCAGTAAATAATTTATTAGATTATAGTTGAAAAATCTGATTTATCGACTTGTACTCGTGTATATCTGTATATCCCACGTCGGGTTGTTAAAACTCTAAAAATACCAATTTTAAGTTATAAATACCGTTTGAATCAGAATTAAAAAACCTGCAATTTCATATTAGTCACAATAGTATTAATAATTTCCTTAGCTTCAGGCGTAATTTACCATATTCTTTTGCGGTGAGGATGATCGTGTTAACGCAAGTAAAGGGCTACTTTTGAGTTAGAGTTAGCACTAAACGCCCCAATCGTAGACTATTTGTCATTAAAGACTATTTTCCCCAGTCGCTGTGTTTAGGTACATAGTAAAATTGAGAAGGCAATTAAAATTTCACATGTAACTATCCAAACAAAAACAAAAAAAACAATAGTTTTTCGAGTTTTTAACATCTTTTTGCCGACGTGTGGTATGTGCGTAATAATAATCATAGGGTTAGCAATGTATGGTTTTTCAACTATACGCTGTTTCAACTCTCGATCTGTTGAATGTCATCATAGAAATGGTCCGATTAGATCCAGAAGTATAGAAACTACCGAAGATTCATAGAAACTTTTTTTTAAAGACCTTTCTTCCATTTCACCTCCCTTAAGATATCCCCCTTAATTTGGGCGGACTCTGCAAATCTCGAATCTTACTACTACTAAAAAGCCAATACAAAAATTTGATGAAGGCACAATTTTTTACCATATTTCTTTTTATCCTGAACTATGAGGGGAGATAATATCTTATTGAAAAAATGTTGAAATTGGAGTTAGTCATTTTGTCAACTGGAAGGCTCATATACATAGTAATCAAACCAACTTCTTTTTCATTACTATACTAAGAACACTTAAAACTTATTGTTTCGATTTATATTTAGTCAAGTAACCTATTTTTTTTTTTTTTTTTTTTTTTTTTTTTTTTTTTTTTTTTTTTTTTTTATTTAGCCAAGTTATCTCTTTTTTTATGTTTGTATTTATTCGCTCTCTGTACTACTAAGATATTTTCACTCTGGTCGCGCCAACGCGAATAATTTTATTTAAATATTATAAATAATACGGTTGGTCCGGCTCTGTCGGGCCATATGCTTTGATTGTCAATTGTTTTGCTTTTGTTTAATCCCATATGGCATATAGAAACATCCCCCAGTCAGTATTTGTACTTGCCAATGTGCAGTTGAGCATCAGATTTTTAATAGTTTTTTTAAAACATTACGAGAACTCCCGAACCATTGGGTTTGTTGAAAATTTAGGGTCAACAAAGAAGAGACGATCCAGATTACGAAAAAGACGTAGGAGTGCAGCCAGTGGAAGCCGCATGCGGGTGAGTCCCGAACTAATTTTCAATAATTTTAATGTTTCGGGAGTCTGCTGATTGTTAGAAAATTATTTAACTCATAATTTTAGTTATACAGTCCACTTATAAATTTATATGCCATAATTTATTGGTCCTCCGGGCCGGATCGATTGCTAGTGATTTGTAGGGGTCGATTGTTGGGCCGTTCGATTATAACATCATTCTAGCACAATCGTTCCATTGGGTTAAGGTTAGTCTTTGTTTATCAAAGCAAAACATTTATTAATCAGTAAATTTAATTATTTTAATAATCTCTATAGTTAAAATTATAAAAAAAAAAATGTCAGAATTAAAAGTAAAAATACTCATTGCTAAAAGGGAAAAGTATTTTATTAGAATTCAACGGTTATATGATATAGCTAATAAAGTTACGAGTAGTGATAAAAAATTGCTAGAGCAGTTTCAAATACTCCTTCATGTATTTGATGATACAGTAAAAGAATTTGAAAATACCGAATTTCGCATTAATGAGATTAAATGTGAATTAGATGAAAATTTTTCACCTGAGTTTAATGACTCGCTACCTGAAATGATAGGGTTAATTAGGTTAGTCGCAGCGAGGGAATTCCCGTCACCTAAACAAGTAGCCGGTACTGGCTTATTAGGGAGTGGTAAAGCAAGCGAAACTTCGTCAGCGGCCTTATCACAAGTAGGTGTTATGGATCAGGAAAAAATTATTCAACTTCCTAGAATCGATATTCCAATTTTCAATGGGCGTACAGATGAGTGGCCAGTTTTTTTTATGAATTATTCAAAACGTTAATTCATGATAATAAACGCTTATCGGATCTGGAAAAATTACAATATTTAGTTTCTAAATTGCACGGTCCGGCAGCGAACATCTGTAAAGCTTTGAAACCAGTAGCTAGCAATTATTCAGTAATTTGGAATGCTCTTTATGATCGATATAATGACGATAGAAGTTTAGCGGATTCCTATATTGACCAATTTTTTGGGTTTAAGCCCCTTAAATCAGAATCCAGAGAAGGCTTAGCAATGGTCTTGGATAAGTTTTGTGCCCCTATCGGTGCTTTGAAACAGTTAGGCTCAATTCCGTCTTTGGAGGATTATATTTTCTTGCATAGGGGTTTGAAAATATTAGATCCTATTACGAGAAGGGAATTCGAGGCCGCGCATCGAGATAAAAATATTCCGGAGTACTCGGATTTTGTTAAATTTTTAGAAAAACAGATCAGGACCTTGCCCTCATCGGAAAATATTCATTATTCAAAGCGTAACTCAATCCTTAGTCATTCGCTGGTAGTAAAGTCGGATCCATCAGAAACAATTCGAAAAGTAGGATGCACATTGTGTGGGGTTGGTTTCCACAAAGTCCAGAATTGTCCAAAATTTTTATCTTAGTCACCCTAGGATCGTTATAGACAGTTAAAACAAAAACGAATTTGTCTAAAATGCTTTTCAAGCGACCATAGATCCAAGGAGTGTAAAGTTCAGACAAGTTGTTCCAAATGTGATTTACCACATCATGCCCTTCTACATTTTGAATTTTCTAGTAATATCACAAATGATACACCGAATAAACAAGAAGCGAACGCGGTTGCAAGTCTTTGTTCGTTAGAGACTCAAGTCAGTCGTTCACAGTGCCCTAAAAGCACTGTTGTGTTACCTACGGTGGTAGGTAACGTACTGGATGGTTCAGGGAGGATGCAAAGGATCTGCTTGTTAATTGATTCGGGTAGTCAATCCCATTTCATAACACTTCGCGCTTGTAGGCGATGACGACTTCCCATAGAAAAAATAAAATCGTCAATTTTGGGATTTGGAGGCGTGCCAAAGGCAATTGAAGGCAAAACAATGTTTGCATTGTCATCGTTAATTAATCAAAATGTCAAGTTAGACATTAACTCCTTCATTGTTGACAAGATTGTTGATAGATTGCCTTCCATTGCGATTGATAGGTCGCATTTGGATCATTTAAGGGAGTTAGATCTTGCCGATCCAAATTTTGATGTACCTCGTTCGATTGATGGTATCATTGGGGCTGAGTTTTGTCCATATTTTTTCGGAGGTCGACAAGTTCGAGGTTCCACAACACAACCCATAGCAATAGAAAGTCCATTTGGATTTGTATTGATGGGAAAAGCTCCTATTGGGGGTTACATTGAACCAAATTTGGCGCTCTGTTGGACAGTTGTTGGGGAAACGCCGATCGAAGATTTGGTTAAACGATTTTGGGAAGTGGAAGAATTCTCTCCCTCACTGAAATCTACCTTAAGTCCTGAAGACCTTAAGTTTGAGGAGATATACTCCTCTACTGTTAGGAGGCAAGAATCCGGAAGATTCATGGTTCATTTACCTTTCCGGCAAGAACCTTCGTGTTTAGGTCAATCGGTTGAAGTGGCCAAAAGATGCCTTATGACCCTAGAAAAACGTTTAAGTCGTTCTTCAGAATTGAGGAAAGCTCATAACGCGGTGGTTACGGATTATCTACAGCAGGGCCATGCTTCTTTAGTTGCAATGACGGATTTTCGATCTGATGGATATTTTATCCCACATCATGGGGTTTTTAAACCGCAAAGTTTGACAACACCTTTGAGGATGGTGTTTAATGCAAGTGCAAAAACGACTTCTGGGAAATCTCTAAACGATATTTTGTTCGTAGGACCCAAATTGCAAACCGATATTATGGCATTGTTGATTAATTTCAGAATTTTCAAAATTGCGCTTACCGCGGATATCAAGCAGATGTATCGGCAAATTCTAATAGCTCCTGAACACAGGAAATTTCAGAGGTTTTTATGGAGAAATTCACTGGATGAGCCCATAAAGGTGTATGAACTAAATTCGGTAGTATTCGGGGTGTCCTCTTCACCATATTTGGCTTTACGTACGGTACATCAGCTTGTCGAGGAAGAGAAGGAAAATTTTCCTATGGTGTCGAAATTGATTCCCCGTGATATGTACATGGATGACTTGGTCACATCCCTTCCATCTAAAAACGAGGCCTTAGACATAATTCGAGAAGCTAAGGACATGTTTCGAAGGGGTGGTTTTGAGTTAACTAAGTGGGGCTCTAATGTAATTGAACTCGCATCTTCACATTCCGATAATAATCCGCGAGAAATACGGAAGGAATTTACGGATCATAATCCGTCTTCAGTGCTAGGTTTGCGATGGGTTCCAAAGGATGACGTTCTTCAATTTAAACTAGATCATGATGCAAAGGAGGGGACTAAGCGAAACATTTTGTCTACAGTCGCCCGAATCTTTGACCCGATGGGACTGTTAGCTCCAGTCACACTCTATGCAAAGGCTTTAATAAAGCGACTTTGGAAAGAAGGGGTGGACTGGGATGAGCCTCCCTCAGATTTAGTTGCACATCAATGGCAACAGTTTCAATCGGAATTGGGTAGTTTGCTGAACGTTAAAATCCCAAGACATATTGGAATTTACCCTGGGGCTAGAGTTACTTTGGTCGGGTTCTCAGATGCCTCGATGATAGGTTACGGAGTTGTCCTGTATGCCAAGGTAGAAAAGGCCGATTGTAAACCTACGATAAGTTTCGTTAGTGGTAAATCAAAGGTTTCTCCGTCGAAGATCTTAACCATTCCGCGTCTGGAATTATACGCAGCTCTGCTTCTGTCAAAATTAGTCAAGTCAGTCATAGAAACATTGAGGCTTCGGGTACCGGTGGATCGTTTTCTGTGTTTTACGGACTCAGAGATCGTCTTGCATTGGGTTCGGGCTTCTCCTGATCGATGGCAAACTTTTGTCACCAATAGGGTTGTCCAAATTCAGGAAAACACCCCGATATCTAGCTGGTTTCACGTGGATGGGAAAATGAATCCGGCTGATTGTTTATCCCGTGGCCTTACTTCGCGCGAGTTGGTATCGCATCATTTATGGTGGAACGGTCCCTCCTGGCTTGTAGAGACTCCGGAAAATTGGCCGATTAATCGGGAGATGGAAATCGACAACGTACCGGAGGCGAAACCCGACGTAGTGTTGACTACAGTTTCCAATGGCATTACTAATTCTATTTTGGAGTTGATCGACCGTAGCTCGTCCTTTCGACGATTGTTAAATACAATGGTAAAAGTGCTCAAATTTCTCAAATTGGTTCCTCGAGATCAGTCCAATTATTCCAAATGTCTTGATATCGCCGAGCAATATTTATGCCGAGTGGTCCAAGCAAAACATTTTTCAGCGGAAATTCGAAATTTAAAACTAGGTAATCCCTGCTCAAATACCCTGCAGCGTCTCTCTCCTTTCATGGAAACCGGGATCATCCGAGTTGGTGGGAGATTGTCGAATGCTGATTTGAGTTATGAACAATGTCATCCGATAATTTTGCCGAAAAACGACCACTTCACTAATTTGCTTATTGATTACGTCCATCAAACAAATTGCCATACCGGTTCTAATACGGTACTCTCATTATTACGACAGAAATACTGGGTGTTAGCGGGCAGACAAGCCGTGAGAAAACGGATCCGAGTTTGTAATTTATGTTTTAAGTGCAACCCTAAACCCAAGATACCGAAAATGGGCGATCTTCCGGCTTTCCGTGTTGCTGCTGTAAAACCGTTTGTGCAAACGGGAGTGGATTATGCGGGGCCCATACATATAACGCTAGGTCGGATAAGAAAGGCAGTCATCTATAAGGCCTATATATGTTTGTTTATTTGTCTAGCGACGAAGGCTATTCATCTTGAACTGTGTACCGATTTATCTACCCAGACATTTTTAGCGGCGTTCAAGAGATTTCTAGCTCGCAGAGGATGTTGTCAGATGATGCTATCGGATTGTGGTACAAGTTTTGTGGGTGCTAGATCCGAGCTAAACGCCTTGGCAAATTTGGTCCGTTCAAAGGATTACAGAGAAAGTCTGAGTCGACAGTTGGAAGAGTTCCGTATCGAATGGAAGTTCTCACCGCCCCATAGTCCACATTTTGGTGGTATTTGGGAAGCCAATATCAAAGTTGTGAAGTCCCACCTCTTTAGGGTTATAGGTAAACAAAGTTTAACGTACGAGGAACTGAATACGGTGCTTATTCAAGTTGAGGCGTTATTGAATTCCCGTCCTTTGTGTCCCTTGAGTTCGGATCCAGCAGACTTGTCTGCACTCACACCAGCTCATTTTTTAACCCTTACTCCGTTGAAGTCGCTTCCTGCTAGTGATGTACTTACAGTTACAGAAAATCGACTGTCAAGGTTCAAACTACTGGATCAAATGATTCAGTCCTTTTGGAGTCGTTGGAAAAAAGAATATTTACACGAACTCCAAGTCCGGGCAAAATGGACAAAATCCGTAATTCCCTTAAAGGTTGGTACGGTTGTAATTGTGGATCAACCGAATGCCCCACCTTTACATTGGCCTTTGGGTATTGTAGAGGAAATTTGTGCAGGTAAGGACGGAGTAGTTCGCGTGGCTGTAATTCGGACCTCTTCCGGCTATCAAACTATACCCTTGCCTTCTCAATAGAATTTCGAGTGGGATTTTTTTTTGTTTGTACATATTGTAGATAAGTTGTTTGTGAGTAAGAAATAGGTTTTTTTGCGATTTTCACTGTGAAGCCGTCATTTTTTTTTTTTTTTTTTTTTTTTTTTGCAAACTTCAGATTCGGATTTAGCACACCGTAAAACATAAGAATCCGTCGAAAAACCTTCTACCCTAATTTTTTTTTTGAAACAGGCCCTTCTGAGCACCAATTGACTGGGCTATGCTTCCATATTCTTAGTGTCAAGTAAGTGACGCGGACTAACTCGTTTCCACTCTAAACTCATAGGAGATTAACCCTTAGATTCAGAATATTGTTTGTTAGAACATCAGTATGTATTTGTAAGTTATGAGATAAGTAGTTTTGGCTTTATTTGGAGTAAGTCCTTTTAAAATATCATTTGAACTTTAAAAGTTAACCTACATGCAGCCATTTTTATATAGCCTTTGCCATTGCTTTCCTTCACTTTCTTTAGCGAACTTTTGCTCAAGGTGTTGGAAGAAGATTTGTACTGCATTATGTATATATATATTTTTGTTACTAGTACATATAAATGTATTTGAAATGGTTTAGTAAATAAATAAAAAAAACAGAAATGTAGAGTTAGTTTGGATAAGGCCTTTCAGCATCTCCTGTGTAGAGGTCGTCTGCTCTATCATTGCCTGACAGTCCACAGAGTTTCATTAAACCAATTATCAATTATTTTGCGCGTTTCATTAGTATTATATTTTCAACCTCGGAGTTATAATTGTAGGGGATATGAATGAGGTTATTTCTGTGTGGGAGTCAACAAATGTTAACGTCTTCAAGCTTTTTTTTAGTGCCAGAGAAGTAGCTCTTTCTTAGTTCATTGCGACCCAAATATAGTAAAATAAAAAATTGCGTGTACTAGACGAGGGTGGTTAGATGAGGAGAGGGATATCAACGACCTCGTCCTGCCCATACTACCGAAAACGATTTTTTTTCAGTTGTATATTGCTCCTGAGATTCTTTAACGAATTGGTTTTGAATCGAATAAATACGAGAAATCAGAAGTTGATATTAAAAAAGATGCAGGTCAGTTAAAACCCTTTGTGCCCCCGTTGGCAGAAAACTATACGGACCACCAGGGCACGATGTAAACAAACGGACACAGACTAATGGCGGGGATTGTCCAAGACCTGCATAGGAACGTGTGACCATTCGTTAGATCAAAAGTTATTATTCACAACAGAAATCACATTTAGAGGAAATCAAAAAGAAAAGAAAATATTTATTTAATTTATACTCTGATTTAATAATCACCCTATAATGTATGTGTATATATATATATATATATATATATATATATGTATAAAATAAATTTAAAATGTATAACGAGTATTATTTTCTTGCAGAGAATCTAATGACAGATAAGTTTTCTTGCAAAAGACTGAAAAGGGAACAAAACCGACACTATGTAAGATTAGCCCAACACAAAGTTATTACATTAAGGTCTAATAATGTAATATAAATTTTAATATGTTTACAGTGTATTGCTGAATGTGTGCTGAAGGAAGCTGGAGCGGTATGTAAATAGTTAAGGCAATACAGGAACACTACCATGTAGTGTCTCTCTTTCCTTCAGATCTAACAACTTCTCCATCCCCCTCTCCATTTTTTTACTTTTTTAGTTGAAGTGAATAGTTGTAGACTGCCACGGAACAGCATAAAAATCATTCATTTCTGATCAGAATCATGGGCGGATCCAGCAGAATTTCCCGGCTCCCCGAAAGGGGGGCTGCAGTCCTAAAAGGGGGGGGGGGTGCAGCCACACAGCCCTACATTTGGATCTGCTAATCAGCATTGTTACCTCATGTTCCTTTCCCACGACTAAAATTCTACTTGTTCTGCACATAATTTGTTCTTTAACATGCTTCCTTACATTAAGGAAAGTCAAATTCTATCTTTAAATGACGAAACATTTTCCAAAGAGAGGGGCTGCAGAGTCACCCCCCCCCCCACCCCCTGGATTCGCCAATGATCACAATAGGCTTACCAATCGCGTAAACTCCTTCTTATCTCTTAACTTACCCCCAATTACTCTTAAACATGTTGTGTATTGTTGTTATTTAGGATTTTACATCAAGCTGGATTCTACAGAAGGTGATTTTTTAGGCAAACCCTAACTGATTGTAAAAAAAACATTAATTGTCCATAATGTAAATTACAGGTTTAACGGAAATCCGAAGGAGTAAAAGTTCTGTTTAGTCGCACTTGGTAAAATTTAAATAACTTGCCTTCCAAACAAAAATTAGACGGAAATACTTGTAACAGTAAAACCCGCACGATTTTTTTTCGCTACTCACGTGAAGTTATTAAACCTTGCTGCGACGTGGACATTAAACAGTGGAGGCCGTTTGCGATCAAATTAAAAACGCCTCATCAGAACTTACTTTAGGAGGTATCAGAGAAGAACAATTAAAAAACGCTTAAGTTATATAAGGTAACATGATTGTTTGGCATTACAAGTAAATTTCGCTTTAATGTTTTTTATATTAAGGTAATTTCAATTTTATTTTACGTATTAATTTTTATAAATTCGCCTTTTCGTATGTCGTTAATACATGTTGTATGTCCGCTTGGTCGAAATAAAAACGCCGTCATTAAATATCGTGAATCAAGCATGAACCACAGTAACCTTACTAGGGGGAACCCGTTCGTTAGCCAGTTTTTTACTTTCACTTACCTATATATGAAATATATAGTAAGTGGAAGTATTGCGATCGTGAAAAATTTCGACTTCCGGTTTTCAACGGAAATACACGTTTTGGGACCCCCTGAGTCGAAATAACCAAGTCCTGAGAAATGGTCTGTGTGTGTGTGTGTGTGTGTGTGTGTGTGTGTGTGTGTGTGTGTGTGTGTGTGTGTGTGTGTGTGTGTGTGTTGTGTCTGTGTGTGTGTGTGTGTGTGTGTGTGTGTGTGAACAGACTAGCTCAAAAACTATAAACCGTGGGAACCTGAAATTGAGTATTTAGTGTATGTATATGCCCGCGATGTGACAGCAACAATTTCATCAAAATTGCTCAAAGGGAGGGGGTAGTTTATTTAATAACTTTTTACGTTTTTTTCGATTTTCTCAAAAACGGCACTAACGATTTTGATCAAACTAAGTATTTGATGTATTAATATGCCCGAGATATGACTGTAAAAATTTCATCAAAATTGATCAACCGGAGGGGGGACTACTTAATAAATTTTGTATCATTTTCATGTGTTTTTTTTATTTACTCAAAAACAGCTTTAAAGATTTTGATCAAACTGGGTATTTGACGTATGTATATACCAAAGATATGACATCCAACATTTCATCAAAATTGGTCAAACGGAGGGGGCACTTTATTTCATAACTTTTTTCCAATTTTTACCTTTTTTTCGATTATCTCAAAAACGGCTTTAATGATTTTGATCATATTCGTCATGTTTAATGAAAGTTAGGTGTTCAATAATATCAGGTAAGTTTTATCAGTATTAAAATTTTCTGAGGGGGCTTAATGGGGAAGGGGCCTTTTTTGTTTTCCTACAAACTACCTTTGTTTTAGTTTATATTGAGAAATCAACTGTCTCTCATCACGCCTAAAAATACGAAAAGGCTAAATATGATATATGAAGAAAATCAAGTAAACATATACAGGAGAAAAAAAGAAAAATATTCCGTCAACTCATAAAACACCTTGAGCTCACGCATGCGCCGTACGCCTTTAATGACAAACCAATGCGTTATAATTAAAGATGTTTTGTTCATTTAATGAAAATTATTTGTTACAAGTACATAGAGAATTATAAAATCAGACGACTTGGAGTATTATGCTTGGATTGCCGAATTATCACAAGTAAAAACTTTTATTTAATAATAAAATCTGGTGCGTGCGCGCAACACACAACTTTCACTTACCAACTTACGAGTACTTAGATAAGAAATTGACGTGTTTTGTTAGATATCATTTCTCAAAATCACACATTTTTCTACATTCATATCTTATTTTTATTAATGTTTAAAGCCGTTTTTGAGTAAATAAAAAACCCCGTGAAAATGATACAAAATTTATTAAGTAAAGTCCCCCCTTCGGTTGATCAATTTTGATGAAATGTTGGCTATCACATATTTGGCATATACATACATCAAATACCCAGTTTGGTCACAATCGTGAAAGCCGTTTTTGAGTAAATAAAAAAAGCACGTAAAAATGATACAAAATTTATTAAGTAAAGTGCCCCCTGCGGTTGATCAATTTTGATGAAATTTTCACAGACATATCTCGGGCATATAAGTAAATCAAATACTAAGTTTAATCAAAATCATTAGAGCCGTTATTGAGAAAATCAAAAAAACACGTGAAAATGTTACAAAATTTGTTAAGTAAAGTCCCCCCTCCGGTTAATCAATTTTGATGAAATTTTTACAGTCATATCTCGGGCATATAATGAACAGGCGCATTGTCATGATGTAGCACCCACTCACCGCTCCGCTACAACTCTGGTCTCTTCCTCCTTATTGCCTCGCGCAAATTTCTCAGGGTTTGAAGATAACGAAAGCGGTTAATGGTCTCACCTCGTGGAAGAAATTCATGGTAAACAACACCCTTCCAGTCGAAAAAAAAACAGTAAGCATGACCTTGACGTTTGATTTGACCTGACGTGCTTTTTTGGGGGTTGGGGAGGATTTTGTCCATTAATGACTTGTTTTAGGAAGTTTTCATTGTCATTTGCCATTTCAAGAAGTTCCTGACAAACTTGAACTCTGTGTTCTTTCTGCTGCTCAGTCAACAGTCTCGGAACAAACTTTGCAGCCACCCTTCTCATCTGCAAATTTTCTGTTAAAATCTGTTGAAACGAACCAAATGAAATGTTCAATTCTTCAGCCATCTCACGAATGGTTAGTCGACGATTAGAACGCACGAGACTGTTCAATTTTGCAACATGATCGTCGTCAGTCGAAGTTGATGGGCGCCCTGAACGAGAATCATCTTCACACGATGTCCGGCCTTCCTTGAACCTTTTGTACCACTCATGACACCTTGACCGACTCAGACATTCATCACCGAAAGCCACTTGCAACATTTGAAAAGTTTCAGTAAACATTTTACCCAACTTCACACAAAACTTTACGCAAACGCGTTGCTCTTCCTTTACATTCATTTCACAAAATCGCCGAACACAAAAAACTTTTTTTTACGAAAACAGCAGTAACTTTGCAATGAAGAAGGTTATCAACAAACTGAATAAACAGCTGAGCTCAGGAAGAGTCACGCTAAACAATGCTGCCAACCGCACTGCTCTATGATACTCCATTGCCGCGCAATCTCAACAGTCCTGGAACTTTTTGATCACCCCTCGTACTTAGATAAGAAATTGACGTGTTTTGTTAGATATCATTTCTCAAAATCACACATTTTTCTACATTCATATCTTATTTTTATTAATGTTTAAAGTCGTTTTTGAGTAAATAAAAAACCCCGTGAAAATGATACAAAATTTATTAAGTAAAGTCCCCCCTTCGGTTGATCAATTTTGATGAAATGTTGGCTATCACATATTTGGCATATACATACATCAAATACCCAGTTTGGTCACAATCGTGAAAGCCGTTTTTGAGTAAATAAAAAAAACACGTAAAAATGATACAAAATTTATTAAGTAAAGTGCCCCCTGCGGTTGATCAATTTTGATGAAATTTTCACAGACATATCTCGGGCATATAAGTAAATCAAATACTAAGTTTAATCAAAATCATTAGAGCCGTTTTTGAGAAAATCAAAAAAACACGTGAAAATGTTACAAAATTTGTTAAGTAAAGTCCCCCCTCCGGTTAATCAATTTTGATGAAATTTTTACAGTCATATCTCGGGCATATAAATACATCAAATACCCAGTTTGATCAAAATCGTTAAAGCCGATTTAGAGTAAATAAAAAAAACACGTGAAAATGTTACAAACTTTATTAAGTAAAGTCCCCCCTCCGGTTAATCAATTTTGATGAAATTTTTACAGTCATATCTCGGGCATATAAATAGATGAAATACTCAGTTTAATCAAAATCGTTAGAGCCGTTTTGGAGAAAATCGAAAAAAACCTAAAAAGTTATTAAATAAAGTACCCCCTCCCTTTGAGCAATTTTGATGAAATTTTTGCTGTCACATCGCGGGCATATACCTACACTAAATACCCAATTTCAGGTTCGCACGGTTTATAGTTCTTGAGCTAGTCTGTTCACATACACACACACACACACACAGACACACACACACACAGACCATTTCGCGGGACTTGGTCATTTCGACTCAGGGGACCCCAAAACGTGTATTTCCGTTGAAAACCGGAAGTCGAAAATTTTCACGATCGCAATACTTCCACTTACTATATATTTCATATATAGGTAAGTGAAAGTAAAAAGAAATTAGTTTTTTTTTTTTTTTGAGTAAATGAAAACAAAAATAAGAAATGAATGTGGAAAAATGTAAAACTTTAAGAAGTGGAAATTAACAAAACACATTAATTTCTAATCTAAGTAAGTTGGTAAGTGAAAGTTGTGTGTTGCACACACGCACCAGATTTTTTAAAGTTCAATATGACCTGAAATGTTAAACGGCATTAAACATGTCAATGGGCTCCGTCTAAACTTCAGTCCAAACCTATTTTTATTTTCCCCTTCGAACAATTACAGTTCTTCAATGGGTTCCATTTTTTAACTCGCCAGACTGATTTTTTTTCTTTTGTCGAAGAAATTTAGAACGAAATAAAATTACGTTACAGAATGAAAATAAACAAATTTTAAGACTCCACACTTCACACGAACTAGTTCACGCTCACATACCATTTTCTGTCCCATACATCTCGCCCACGTATCATAGAAAATCGCCGTGTTCCATCATGAAAGCACCTCTGAAGAAGTTTTGACGCTCCTGTGTAAACCTTATCTTATATTTAATTGTTCTGCCTAGGCTCAGGACCCATTGTTATTGATTCGGATTGGGAACATGAAGATTTGATACATTTATTTACACATCTTGAATTAAATAAAGTAAAACAAGATGCCGTACAAAGGAGAAATAATATAAACTAGATATCAGGGGATGAATGAATTTAGGAATCCCATTATCGGTCTAAAAAGAGAAAAGAAGTACTAAAGCTCAGATTTCTTTTCAATAATCATTGATAAATAAATCTATACTAAAACTTTCATATTTAACGTTTTAGTTGCGAGGGTGCACAGAGAACAAAGATAAAGCGAAGGATTTCTTCAAGAAAGAAATATCAGCAAATTGGCTGAAAGAGGTAGCAGAACATGCTGTGGTCGATTGTATTGAACAAAAAGGTAGTTACGGCACGCATAAACAATGGCAATAAAACGTTTATTCGGGCAATTAATACACTATATATAAATCGATACAGTAATAAGTATAGTAGTAACATATTTAATATTTTTTTAGAAAACCCAGCAAACGGAGAAGAGTTTGAATGCAGTCCTAAGGCTTCAAACATCAAACATTGTGTATGGAAAAAAATTATATTGGTAATTATTGTTTATACTTCACTTATGAATGAACCATGTTACTAAAACATAAACAAGTAAGTAACAAGTAACAAGTATAATTTTATGAGTTGGTGTATCTTAGTTCAAATGTAAATTTCCCCAGGCCCAGTCAGGCTTCCGGTATTATTATAAATATTAACAGATGCATCAACCCACCCCCAAACGGAGAATTTTTTAAGAAACACTTCCCTGAAAATCATATTTTTAGATCTTTTTTTCGTTTAGAACCCTTTTAGTACGATACCACTGCCTAGAACATTCACTACTTTTTAATAATAATAATAATAACATACGCTTATGAGGAAGAAGAAAGAATACTTGCAATGGTTGCTTAATTAGTGGATAGTTTTGCAAAATGAAAGATTTGGAGGATAAACTAATTTTTGCAACGGCTGTGATGTGCATTATAAAGAATTAGTATAGGTACATTGAAGGCTAAAAGGAAATAACGTAAACCATGGTTACTGCAAAAGGATTTGTTTTTCAAATTTAATTGCTGAATTACGCTAAGATCCTTACGATTTCCGCAACTATTTGCGTATGGACGAAACCACTTACATGCATTTGCTAAATTTAGTTACACTAAATATTTGGAGAGAAGACAAAGTTATGAGACGAACAATTATTCCCCATGAATAACTCTCAGCTAAGCTATACCAAGAAAAATCATGCGAAATTCATAATGGAGTAACAAAAGAAAAAGCTCACCCAAACGCTTAGCGTCGTTTTTTAAATATCTTTAATGTTATTGTAGGATTTACGGAAAACGCTATTTAATAATCATCATTTAGGAAATGTACCTGCAAAGAAAACCATTTTAAAATATCCACTATTGATACGTTTCTACACCCCTACCATTGTAGTGACATCAATGTTTATATACGGCTAGTCACTAATAGGTTAATGGTCATAAAGAATAAATTAAAAGATTGATGTTCTTAAATGACAACATTATTTTATAGAGCCTCAACAAACTTCTGCCTTATTCCAACTCAGTAATCCCATTGTTAGGTGTCTAAATTAATGAATTCAAAGAATTAAAAAATTTTCTTTGTTATATCAACATCATAACTGTTAAATTTTGTTATCATTATCATCAAATTAGATGTTTGGGCCATCTTTTGAAGATTTTCTGCTTTTCCTATACCGAATAATTAAATCACAACATGGAATAAACGTGGAAAAGAGTTAAGAAACAAACCAAACTTATTTAGGCAAATCTCAGACTATCTACTAGATGGTCAGATGTGAAACTTGACTCAAAAGAATCAGCTTACAAAATGAAGGGGGGGGGGGAATCGGACCATTTGGGATGACACCTAAGATGTGTAACTAGTCTTCGAAATAATACAATTAATTTTTATTAAAAAAATTTACTAGTTTTACAAAAACATTTTATGCTGTTTCAGAACTGCCCAGAAGAACACTACAACAAAAGTAAGTTTAATTTTTATCGTCATAAATAAAATTAAAAGCGACAGTGAGGTCAGTGTAGTTCTTTGTTTTGTTTTTTCAAGGCACGTATTGTTTAAAAGTCAAGAACGCTTTTCAAGAAATGGAACGATGAAGAACTGAATGCTTTTAGATCAAATGTCTTTTTTATAACCTCAATAAGTTACAACTAAAGATATTGGTGTAATTTTTTTTTTCCTGACTGTTTAACAGTAATGTGTTATTTGAAAATATATTGCATGGATATTGAGATCTATTGTATGTATAATGTAGCCTTAACCTACTTGTTTTTCTAATCTAAAATAATTAATCCTTAGTCATAAAAAATAAGAAAGGGGGATAACCTATAAGTGGGCATAATCATAATCAGATCGGTTTGCACGACTAATAACCATTAATTGATTAATTAAACCCAACATACCCTCTCTCCATGGGTTGCAGTGGTACAAGGATTTATAATGTATTTATTTAACTAAGGAAGTTGATTAAAAATATAACGTTGATTATTAAATATATGATAAAGTACAGTAGTTATTCTAGGATTTGGTAGGTAAAGTTAAAGAATACATTAGTTATTGGATAACTGGAATCATGCATCAGACAGAGCATTTTTCAGCTAGATTCATTCATTTTAGGAAATTACATATATTATAAATTCCATCTTTTCACAAGATTAGTCAAGGATGAATAAATAGTGATAACTTTAGGTATAGCACTTTGGAGAATTATTATTCTTTTATTTTTTACTATAACGTTTCATTAAGATTGTTCGCTCCAAGTATTCAAAGGATGTTGTAGAAACAAGACTAAAATGATGTTAATAAACAAAACAAGGAGACTGCATGAAATATGGATGATGACAGTTAGTGGAAGCTCTACCCTACACCAAATTGTTAATTCACTTAAGAATATTTGCATGAAAACACATCTGCCCATCAACAGTCCCTTCACACCCACCCTCTCACCCGTTGAGTTTTTATGATGTCTATTGTGCGGAGTGAGAAGTTTGGATAGGGCCTTCCAGAATCCTTAAGTAACAGCGGAAGAGAAATTTTCTTTTGAGATGGAATGATTCACTGGACCTACGATAGGTATCTACTCCATCAGTTGAGAAGTCAACTAAGCAATTCCTGTAAATAATTCCTTTTTGGTCCTTCTTTTTTTTTATTGATTTTATTCATTTATTGTTTCCCACCCAAAAAACAAAACAAAAAAAAACGGTAAAGCGTAATCAACTAGGACGCATTGTGCCGTTTTCTATTTTTTTTTACTTTTTTTTTAAATAGGAAACCATAAATCTAATCTTGTAATTTAATTCACGTTAACATAGCTAACCAGGAAGAAATAGATTACTTGAGTAGTGATAGAAATTTTTTAAAAATTCAGCTAATTTTTATTAAAAGATGGTAAGGGGGTGGGGAGTGAGAATTCATTAGTAAGTAAAATAAAATTTACAGCGACTTTCAATTTATGAGTTAAAAAAAAAGACCCACTTTGTAAACGTTTTGTGTTTACAAAACGTAGGTATGGATGGCAATAAATAAAATAATATTTGTTTTGTGTTTGTTTTTTTTTTTTGTTATTTTAATATCATCCTCATTCTAGATTTTTGCTCGTCGTCATGGCAATAAACCTCAACTAGCTAAAAATCATTTTGTACAGACAAACTCATGTTTGAAGTTGTGTCAAATCCATTTCTTCAAAGTTACGTAAGTTAGATCCCTTTGAGATTCCATAAGGTCGTATTAAGAACTTAAGTTATAAACGTTAATAACTAATTGGACGTTTTCAACATGGTATCTCAATCCATAGTTGAAAATTAAATTAAAAAATAAAATGAAATTGAACATTGCGTCGTTCACCACCGGGGTACAAAATATAAATAATGTTTCTCCTATTATAACTGAAAATATGTTCTACACAATAGCTCCTGACACAACGTGGAGAAGTGGGGTAGCATTACCTCTTGGTTATAGGTATAGCGGACAGAATAATCAAATCATAAGGATGAAAGGGCTAAATGAGGCAAACGGGACATTAATATGGTAGCACTAGATCTTAAGTGCCGCTTTGTGAGTGTATATAGATTGTTGACATACATGTAGCCGAGTGGACAGGGCGAGTCCATTACGCCATCAAAGGCGGGCAAGGATCGTTAGTTCGGATATTTATACCATGTCCCTCCAGCGGATATTCATGAGTGGTCTTCCCCCTATCACTGTTCAAAGCTAAAAACTCTATTACCGCTTTATCTATTACTACGCCATTTTCCAAACCGAAAAAAAAAATCCTTTTTAACCCTACTGTTTCTAGCGGACTGGTTGCAGATAAGGGCGGAAAAAAAAATACACGAAAAGTTACACTCTTTACCACTCAACACCCTTTAATCCTTCTACACGATGTAATGAAAATTCATAAGTAAATAGAAAAAAAATACTTTAATCACAACAGTTAAATGATATATATATATGTGTGTATATATATATATATATATATATATATATATATATATATATATATATATATCTAAAGTATAACATCTTATAAGTGAAACCTCTAAATGAATGGAAAGTTCTAGTTATCAATGAGGATTCTTTGTTATGAAGCAAGTTGTTGGTAACAGAAACACTTGTTTGTGCGTTCATCGCGAGAATGTGAATCTTTTGGCAACTTGTTAAAAAAAACTAGAGATCATGCAGAGTAGTGATACTCACAAGGCGGTATATGATTTAGGTATGTCGTAAAGCAAGTTTTTTAAGTACAAAGACAGTTTAGGGCTTTTAGGGATGCTCGGTAAGACTCGTGAAAACATAATCTGTCATTGAAATTTAAAAAATGAATAAAAATACTAATATTGATAAAATTGACAAATAGCACTCATGTTTATTATCCTGGATATCATTCTTGATAGTCAGATCAAATTCAAATTCAAAAAGTTAATTTTTTCCACCGAATTATCAAGGTTTAGAAATGTGAAATGGTGAATTATATGAGAATGGCCCACATCTTTAATGGGAATTATTTGTTTCCATGATAACTAAATGAAGTTTTTAACTAGTAAATAGATAATTACATAAAAGCATACACGATGGAGTATTATGCTTGCATTGCCGAATTACCACAAGTAAAAAGTTGTATATAACAAAAATAAAAATTAGTGTACTTTATAGAGCAAATAGAAACGAAAATAAGTGAATGAATGTGGAAAAATGTGTGAAACTGAGGAGTGGCGTTTACATATTTTCACCAAAACAAGTCGATTTCAAATCTAAGTAAAATGGTAAGTGAAAGTTTTGTCTTTCGCGCACCAGATTTTGTAATTACATTAATAAAACAATTACTTCAATGAGATGTTATATTTGCAAGGCATTACCGAAATAAATGAACGGACTACGTTAGGTAGAAAATAAAAACTTTAATTATCATTTTGCACACTTACATTGTGGTTACAACACACCCTTACAAATGGTTTGTGTTTACGCCATTTCAATAACTCCAATAAAAAATAATTGAGTTGAAAAAATATAATATAATACATGTCATTTATATTAATTACACATAATTAATACCGGCAGTTCCCAATAGATGGTGTGGGTTTGCCAATTTGTTCTGCCAGCCCTCATTAGGTATTTTTTTTTTGGACATCGTACACCTTCATGAAAAGGCTGAAAGGCACTAGAACTTGGATGCCGGCTCGAGCAACATCACCTTTTCTTACGGTCTGTGCGAACCAGAAAGAGTTGGATACTGGCACACTATTAATTATCTTATCTAATAATATATAGTCCATTTAGTATTTCTTCAACATTGGTGAGTTCTTTTTTTTTTTTTTTTATACCTTTTGTGGTGATGGTGCATTATGGTACCTTTCATTTTTTGGGACAATAGTCCAGGGACACGCCTTACCTTTTAACGATTTTGGCCCCCCTTTTTTGGTTTCTCCGGACCGCATTATATATCCTTTTTTGAATATTTTTGTATTTCGAGCCCTACTACTCACTTTTGTGAATTGTGTAATTTATTTTTAATAATTACTTTTTTTTATAAAATTTGTAAGTTTAGTTTTTACAAATCATTACTTACCATAAAGTTTAAAATAATTTACTGTACAATATTGTTCAAACGATTTGTATTTTTTGTATTTAGAAGAATTTCCGTTTTAATTTTTTTATAAGTGTAAATTTCATTTTTTGTATATAAATTAAGTTTTAGAGGAGAAATATTATTCATAATTTTTTATTTTGTATTTTCCAAATTGTTTGTATAATTTTTGTAATTATTAGTGTAAATTTAGCTTAGGTGGTATTTATAGATTTATATAATTTAAATGTTAGAGTTAGATATTTCTTCTATACGCTTTCGCTTGGGTTGAAGCACACTTTTTTCATTTATTTGCCTGCAAATCACGTGATTTACGTGAGTAAGAATTGTACATTACGTATATAGTACGTCATCGACGTGGACTATACGTCACACTACGTAATTAGTACGTCATCATTCGTAATAGAAAAATTTGTATTTTCTATTTTGAGCTAGTAGTCTGTATTCCCCACTTAGAATTTTCGCTTAGCTGTACCAACTGTTTCTAGTTAGTTTTTAAAAATAAAGGGCTTTGTTTATTTTTGTTACCTGCAACTTCTTTAACGATATACTTAAATATCTCTGCAGTATTTGTACATAAGTCCAGGGACACGCGCTTACCTTTTAACGATTTTGGTGTGAACAGTTTGAATACTCCTGCTGTAGCAGCATGGATGCTTCAAAAGAAATAAATGAATCATCCAAAAAACTAGTTTGGACGTGTGGATTACAGATGAGATCACAAGGAATTTATTAAGGACTGTTTCGAGCAAGATTGGTATAAAATCAGACCACAGACTAAGACAACCAAAAATATGAGAAAGGCTGATAAATATTATTTGAAGTGACTAACTCAAGGAGAGTTGTAAAATGAGAACAGACAGAGAATGGACCTGCAATACTATGCACCATGTTAAGGAATTTCCAAGAACATTCCATTCGGATGATTCACCAATAAATACATTTCATTTTATTTTTTAAATAAGAATTTTTTTATTAAAATTTTTTACCGAAGCCTCCAAAAGAGCATTCTTCCTCAGTCGGGGAACAAAAAAAAAAAAAAAACATGGAAAAGTGTGTTAAAAAAAAATAGAAACAACTTCCTTGTTAGTTAGGTAGAAGATAGGTAGTAGATTTTTAGGAAAAGGTAATTTCCTTATCATAAAAAAACAAAATATAATAAATAGCGAATAATGATGTTAAAGATTTAGGATTTTAACTTGATTTGGATTTGGTTATTAAATTTAAATAAATATAAATATAAATATCGATAATGTTTAATTACCCGAAGCAGTATAACCAGAAAGACGCGTGGATTTGATAGTCATGATTCTAAACCCTAGTAATAAACGTCGAAGAAATAATGTATAACCTCTCCCGATCCAGCCGAGTACGTTTTGTATTTGCATTGGGTATAGCTGCGTTGTGAGTTATTTGAAGAATACGTTAGGCAATAATAAACATTGATAGGGACAAAGGCCTAAGTAAACAAGAGCAGGCTCTAAGAACGAAAGGAAACCCGGAGGCTGAACTCGAATCCCACGTAGCGAAAGTAAACAGAAAGCTTTCTCCTCAGAGTATTTCTAGTGATATCTTAACGCCACCGATATAAGCAGCCACCATCACCATAACTGTCCCATCACTAACTTCACCAAGATTTCACTTTGACTTTTGAAATTATATACTTGCTGAATGTTGATTTGTGTCAGATTCAATGTGTCTGAAAAGCAAGAGACAAGTCTTCTTCTCTAATGACCACAGAATTTTACAGTCCGGAGTATATACAGCAAATGTGAATAGTATATAAAAACAAAATGCAGTAGATTTATTAATGATTAAGGGATAAAAACTAAACTAAATTAAAAACCACAATAATATAAGTCAACTGATTATAAATTCAAAAATTTAAACATTACATAAGTTGGTTGTAAACAACACTAATTGTTTCTATGGCTTCAACATCAATGGCTTTTTCCATTTCAGGTGATTTCCGCCAAAGGGTTTCTTTCCGTATCATATCAATAGATCTTGGGAAACCCTGAGTATAAATATTAGAAATGTTGCGAAGTGTGCTAAGTGAAGTCAGATGAGGTGAAAATAATGTAATCAAGGGATAAGGACAAATAGCCCATTAATGAGAAATTTAAATCCTCCAAAACAAAAATTTATGATGTGCTAACGAATAAATCGAAGGGAAAGTGCAAAACATATTTTAGTAAAGACAACAAACCTATAACTTCAGGGGGAAAAAAACAACCATTTTAGGACCAATTTAGCGAACTGAAGCCATAAATTAAATTAAACTAAATTTAGGTTACAATTGTGTTTGGAAACAGATTAGTGGTTACGGAAAAGTTGTTGACGATGAGAAAGTAGTGTATAACGGTGTCAAAACCGTTTGCCTATTTTTAAATGCAATTTCCACAAAATCGTGTGGAGGAGTTAAGAAACAGTATGGCTAGCAAACTGAGGCTTTCGCCTTAAGTTTCTTTTATTTCCAATTTTTCTTTTAAAGATATTCATTTTTTCCTTCAAATTATTTCAGTTCACTACTTCTTGTATTTTTTTTCCTATAATCCTTTCAGCGGAAACCTCTGTTGAACGTAAGAACGGACCAGTCCCCAACTATCCCGTTTAATAGGGGTTATATTAATATGGTCCGGTAGAGGTAGAATGAAATTGAAATAAAGAACTAGTAAATAAATTAAATATCCCTTGAAAATTCTTGCTGGTACGAAGATATTGGATCCTAACCGAGAGTTGGAACTAAGCAAGTTCTTCTTTGGCAAGGTCCGTTTAAACTTCTTGAGCCGTCAACTGTGTTGTCTGGATTTAAGCCAGACCTGTATTTATTTTCTTTTTTATTCTTCCATGCTCTCTGACCCTTCAAATATTTTCTATTAATGGTATAAGTTCAATAAAAGAAATATGAACAAGGGGTATCTTTGAGGTTTAGCACACCGAAGCTATCTAGATCCCGTCTGAACTCTCACTTTTGTCATCAAACTGATTATATAAATATGTTTTTTATAAATACAAATATTCAAGCCCCAGATTAATAGTGCAGGAAATTACGAAAAAAATTAATAATGCTAATTAATTAAAAATGATCGGTGAATTTCAGGCTAGTTAAGGATAATTCCAAATACTCAAAATATTTTTTGATTTATGTATTGAAATATGTATCTGATTAAACTGAAAAAATCTGGATGATTTCTTATCTGAAATTCTAATACAAATATGAGATAAACTTAAGAAACTTAGACAAGGAGGAGGACAAAAAAAAAATTAAATAACAGTGTTAATATTGTCAAAGGGAAAACCATAGCTAAAAAGCAAAGAAGGCCATTACAATTGGGAGACCCTGACAGAGAGGGAGTGCTCCTAAAGAGGCTGGCATAGTGAGAGAGGGGTAGTCAAAGTCTGGGAGAGACAGAGTCTCGGAATCAGATAGTCAGCCTGAGACAGGCAGGGAGAGTCGGAGACAGGCACAGGAATTCGAGACGGAGCCCAGGGGACGGGCAATCTGAAGGAAGAGAATCCTGGATGCATTCTGATACATGAGAATCAGTCCCAAGCATTTATGTACGAGTATGTTATGAGACCACCCTTTGGTAGTTGGGACCTGTCAAGTTGTATATTGTGCAAAGTAAATTATGTAAATAGTTTCTAGTTTAATCGATTACCAAACTACCCTTGCCCAAAGATCCCTGTGTCCATGGACTTGTAGATATAAGAAGAGGGGTGACAATATAAAAAATATAACAAAAAAAAATATAAAAAGAAGAATCCAATTGTTAAAATCATATACGAAGAAGGATCACAAACTAGAGAACCTGTGCTCGGAAGTAATGTTTTATTACCCTTAATGACTTTAAACGACTAAACAGAAAAGAACCTGTCTAAATTCCTGGAAAATTTCGCAACACAAGCCAGTATATGACTGAGACTTGTATTGGGAAGTGAAACCTAATCAATCTGCACTGTTATTTCCTTGTTATTGATGTCCTCACAGAGACAATATTTTGTCTCTGTTGTGATTGTCCTCACAATCAAAGATTTTGATATAAATATTAATGTCACACAATAATATACAAATTTATTATCCCAAAAAACAGACCCTGGAACTTAAATTCGTCACTGCATTCTTTTATTTTTTTAATTAATTTTATGTTTGTAAATTGAGTCATCTAATAGTTGTTTTTAAGCGCGAATGGAAATTGAACTATGTAATCAACATCACAGTCCGCTTGCAACGTATTATGCTAATACTAAACTTTAGCAACGTTATTTAAAAGTTTAAATACTGTCAGTGTTGTTTAGTCATACAAAGTAAAACTCATTTACTCGAATCTCCGGATTTTTCGGACCAAATTAAGCACATTTTTATTTTATTAATTTTTCAAATAAAAAAATCTTAAAAATAATTCGCTTGAATCTAAATATTATGTCGACGAAACCTGAACCTTAACATGGATTGCCTCCCTTGATGTGGCTAATTCATTCATTTTTAGGATAGTGAGGTGCCAAGAGAAGATAATAGGGTTCAGGACACAGTGGCAAATACTCCAAGGTCGAGGAGGCTAGAAAGCCAAGGGCTTCCCCTGCGTAGGGTTATTTAAATGCAAATGCTCCTTTAGGGCGCTAAATGAGCTAATCAACCGTTTAACTCTCCGGCTAACTTAACATTCATCATCAGGCTACCGTCACAGTTAAAGTTGTTCAGCGCCTTATAATAGGCATGAAGACTTGCTCAACTAGCAAATATAGATCCAGCAAAGAAACTAATTGATCCAACGAAATAATTATATATTAGTAATTTCTCTTCGAGTTAAACGATACCAATAAAAAAAAAATCTGGTGCGTGCGCGCAACACACAACTTTCACTTACCAACTTAGATTAGGAATTAATGCGTTGTGTTAATGCCACTTCTCACTCAGTTACACAATTTTCCACATTCATTTCTTATTTTTGTTTTCATTTGCTCTATAAAAAACACTAATTTCTTTTATTATTAAATAAAAGTTTTTACTTGAGATAATTCGTCAATGCAAGCATAATACTCCAAGTCGACTGATTTTATAATTCTCTATGTACTTGTTGAATATTTCATTTATTTCCCATGAAACAAATTATTTCCATTAAATGAACAGAAGGGCATTAATTATGATGGTTTGTCATTAAAAGCGTCCTGCGTGGGCTCAACGTGTTTTATGAGTTGACTGAATATTTTTCTTTTTTTCTCCTCTATATGTTTACTTGGTTTTTATCATATCTCATATTTAGCCATTTCTCATTACGAGAGACGGTTAATTTCTCCATATAAACAAAAACAAAGATACTTCATAGGAAACAAAAACAAACAAACAAAAAAGGCCCCGACCCCATTTAAGCCACCCCAGAACATTTTAATAATGATAAAGAACCTAATTACCTGATATTAAAGAACACCTAATTTTCATTAAACTTGACGAATTTGATGAAAATCGTTAAAGCCGTTTCTGAGAAAATCGAAAAAAAGGTAAAAATTGCAAAAATAGTTAAGAAATAAAGTGCCCCCTCCGTTTGAGCAATTTTGATGAAATGCGGGCCATCACATCTTTAACATATACATACGTCAAATACCCAGTTTGGTCAACATCGTTAAAGCCGTTTTTGAGTAATTAAAAAAACACGTGAAAATGATACAAAGTTTATTATGTAAAGTCCCACCTCCGGTAAATAAATTTTGATGAAATTTTTACAGTCATATCTAGGGCATATAAATAGATCAAATACTCAGTTTGATCAAAATCGTTAGAGCCGTTTTTGAGAAAATCGAAAAAAACCTAAAAGTAATTAAATAAAGTACCCCCACCCTTTGACCAATTTTGATGAAATTTTCGCTGTCACATCGCGAGCATATACATACACTAAATACCGAATTTCAGGTTCGCACGGTTTATAGTTTTTGAGCTAGTCTGTTCACACACACACACACATACACACACACACACACACACACAGACCATTTCGCGGGACTTGGTCATTTGGACTCAGGGGACCCCAAAACGTGTATTTCCGTTGAAAACCGGAAGTCAAAATTTTTCACGATCGCAATACTTCCACCTACTATATATTTCATATATAGGTAAGTGAAAGTAAAAAAACCAACAATCCGTTATTCGTCCTAATTAACAGCTGTTAGTGGTTTGCATTGTAAAAAAATTATTTCTTGATAGTTAATTTAATTATATAGAAAAACTACTTAACAGCAATTACCTAACATGCAAAAAACAAATATGCACAGGGAGCATAGCATTTCATGGAACCTCAACATTACTTAATTTTATGCTAGCATATAAAAATTAAAAATGTATAATAAACGGTTTATATTTTATTATGTATTGTATTATGTACCTATAAACTTCATTTCCATTCGAACCCACTTGTTTCAAACCTTGCTTCTTCCTCTATTCCCGATAACAGACTTTGTGACGGAAAGTTTTAATTTTTATTTAATATTATACAGTAACTACCGTATGTCCAGATATTGACTTCATCAATGTATGGGAAACAGTATATTTTTTAATTTTAAAATAGGTAGGTTATATAATAACTTAGCGAGGGTTAATTTTTATTTCGGAAATAAAATTTGTCCAATTAGGTGCTATGACTTTTTTTTTTTTTTTAATGAATTTAGTTTATTTTAAATCTGTATTGTATTTTTTTTAAATAACTATATTAGTTCTTACGCAAATTAATGTAATTTACTAATAAATTGAAATCAATTACATGTATTTTCATTATTAGTTTAAAAGTAGAATAAGTTTATTTTGACGAGGACGAGGGAACAAAAAATGATCAAGATAGAAGTTAGAAAAGGAGTAGATAATAGAAAACCGTTCCTGCCCAGACATGAGCGAATTAAGAAGATAGAGGGCGGCGCACAGTGGGGCAAACTAGGAAAACAAACCAAAATCCAATGTTCAGATCTGGAGTTAATTTTTATTGTATTTCATTCTTGAATAGTCAACACACAAAAATCGATTAGTTCCTTGCTTATCGAAAATTTCTTTTGAGCAGAAATTATAAGTTTTGTCGTGGTTGTAATATTGTAATATTGTCATTTTTTTATAAAAATATTTTGAGCTAGTTAAAGCACATTTGAGTGATAGTTGTTTTACAACCTTTATGTGCATTTACAGACGGACCACTTTATAACAGTAGTCATCCTATATAATCAATTAAATAAGCGAAAATCTTTCCCACAAAATAATTAATTTGAAGCATAATTATAGTTTGGGGCTTATCTTGGCTTAAGATAACAACGATTGATCTAGGATCGGGATGTATCAGAGAATATATTCCTCTGATATCTTTTGCCTTTTTTTGCCTGTTGGGTAATTATTGTCATTTTTGTGAAACTTTTTGGTGGCGCGCCGCACAGTGTGGCAAACGAGGGAAAAAAACAAAAATCCAATGTTCATAACTGGAATTAATTTTTGTTGTTTTTCATTCTTGTATAGCCAACAATTAAAAAACGATTGGTTCCTTGCTTATCGAAAATTTCTTTTGAGCAGAAATTATAAGTTTTGTCGTGGTTGTAATATTGTAATATTGTCATTTTTTTATAAAAATATTTTGAGCTAGTTACAGCACATTGGAGTGATGGTTGTTTTACAGCCTTTATGTGCATATATAGACGTACCACATTATAACAGTATTCATCCACCATAAACGATTAAATAAGCGAAAATCTTTCACACAAAATAACTAATTTGAAGCATGATTGTAGAAAAAGCCTTATCCTGG
Organism: Aelia acuminata; assembly: GCA_911387785.2. Lineage (NCBI taxonomy): Eukaryota > Metazoa > Arthropoda > Insecta > Hemiptera > Pentatomidae > Aelia > Aelia acuminata. The sequence goes on along the minus strand of OU426978.1, from coordinate 126,639,247 downwards.
CTTAAGATGGCAACGATTGATCTGGGACCGGGATATATCAGAGAATATATTCCTTTGATTTAATTTGCCTTTTCTCGTCTGTTCGGTAATTATTGTCATTTGTGTGAAAATTATGCCATACAAATCAGTTATTATTTTGATATAGTAGGAGTTGGCGTTTGCACATGAGTTAGCATGTTTCTTCTGGAGTGTAGTTAATGATAACGATAAGTATTAAACATCTAAAGCATTAGCTTATTTCCTAAATAAAGTGGTGAATACCGGATAAAAGGTTCCAGGTTACATGAAATAATTCTTTCTTATTTACTCAAATGGTATCGCCCAATCTCTTCAATATAGATTCTATTTTTTGTCTATATTTACCTGAGTTTCTGTTAACTGTAATTAAAAAGTTACATCACTTTAAATTTAGACTTATTGGTAGTTGAATTTTCGCAATGGAGAAACGTCTTACTATTTCTTACAGTAAATTATGTGATTATTTAATTAAAATCGGCCGGATTTTAATTCTTTCCTGTCAGATAATCGGATAAGATTCTGTCATCTCATAATCCCTGACCTGTCAGAAGAGAGGGTAAATTCATTTTCAACGGAAATACACGAAAAGTTTTTAAAAAACTTTATGGGTAAATGGAAATCAGCAAATCGTGACAAAACCATGTTCAATAAGAATCATCGCGAGTAGATAAAAATGAATTTATTTATATTTTTTCGATGAGGAATGCGACTTCACCACGGCCTCTCGTCAAGGAAGGCCAAAAAAAAAACTTTGAAGGTTGTGGGGAGAGAAGCCAGAAGAACAAAATCAGAGAACTGAAAGGATTGTACTCATAAACTTTAATTAATGCTTCAGCTACTTCATCACATGCAGCTGAGCAGATTCCTTTCAGTGGTGATTTTGCTTTGGCACTTTTTATTCTTAATAAACACCAAATTCCAATATGAGGTAATTCGCAGTGTACTAAAAAATGCAGTATGTTACTTATTTCCGAGCTTTAAAAAAAAAACTTATTTCCGGCAATATTACAATAAATGAAACGTCTGCGGAGGTTCCACTTCAAAATCTACTGAATCACACTGCGGAAAGGATCCTCAAGACGAAAAATGAAGATGAGTTGGAGAAACTTAATGGCCAAGAACTTGTGTTGATATCGAATACGAATTGATCGAACACGATATTGACAGAGCTGAAAATGAATTTTCCCAACGCTATTCAACTGAAGACCAAGACGCATCCGATTCCCACTTGTTTATGGCCTTCGTGGTACCTTTGAGACTAACCATTAACGACCGTAATAATGATGTCATTTGGAACAATCCTCGGCCCTCGTCAACACGATATTGTAGAGTGCTACGGTTTCGGTACGAAAAACAAACTCTTGAATTGGCTCGAACGGAGAAGGAAAGTGTTAAAAGTATGTATAACAACTTACAAATCACACACTTGCACTTTGGTGAGATTAGAATATCTATTAAACATATTCTGATCTTCACCATGTTGGATGGAAAGGTAGCCCAAGCGGTTACAGGGACTTTATCGTCAGGTGATTGCTTTGTTTGTAAAGCTCGCCCGTCAGAAATGAACGATTTAACTAAAATTACGTGCAAGCAATCAAATGAAGATGCCCTTCAACTAGTTTTATCACCTCTGCATGCACGTATCAAATTTATGGAATATATCCTTCATCTCGCGTACAATTCTGATTTTAAAAATTGGAGAAACTCTTCCAATAAAAGAAGCTGCAAAAAAACGTATACAGAAAGAATTTATTGAAAAACTTGGAATCCGAGTTGATTTTGTCCGGCAGGGATATGGTTCGTCAAATACAGGAAACACCTGTAGGAGGTTTTTTGCTGACCCATCTTTGACATAGGAAATAACAAAAATCGATGAGAGTTTGATTCGTATATTTTCTGTCATTCTTGAAATTATTAACAGTCATCATGCGATTCACCCAATCAAATTCGGTATATACGCGCAAGAGACGGCAGAATTGGCTATTCAACTGTACCCATGGTACTATATGCCCTCAACCGTACACAAGGTTTTACTCCACGGAGCCGAAATCATAGCAATGGCAGCTCTTCCGATCGGACAGCTTTCTGAGAAGCCCAGGAGAGCAGAAATAAAGATTACAAAATCTTTAGGCTGAATCACGCTAGAAAAAATTCTCGAATATCAACTAATGAAGATGTGTTCCACAGAATGTTAGAATCATCCGACCCATTTATTTCTAGTTTGCGACCTGAACCAAAAAAGAAATTTTTTCCAGTAAGTGCAGAAGCCTTAGAATTATTGATTTGATAGTATTAGTTACAGCCTGACTAGCTGCTAGCAACTATTTTCATATTTTGTAATTATTACAAATTTTATAGTTAGTATTAAATCAATTTCTATTTTTAATAAATAACTTTTTTAAAGCTAAATCTCCATGTTTCTTTAATCTGAACTGAATGAAACCTCAATACTAATATTCGCCAAGTATGTAATTACTAGTTTAAAATTGTATATTAAGCTAGTTGTTTTTTTTTACTAATATTATTGTTTAAAATGGTCTAGGGCCAACTCGTTTGTATAGGGGATTCCCCGATAACAAATAAATAAAAAAATAAAAAATATTCGCCAAGTATACAAGTACGTCTGCACTTTTAAAATTATAATAAAATGTCGCAATTCAAATGCACTTTTCCATTACTAATCGAATGAGATAAACTGCAGCAATTCGGATAATTTAATTATTGTTTATATAGTAAATTCCCAAATTTATAAGCCTTTAAATTGTTTTTTCACTTTTTACTTTAGGATCATAATGGATCCTATTAAACCGTCTAAACTCCAGATGCTAAAGAAAAAGCTGTCGGAATGGTAAGTCTGTTTTGACACAAACATGGGAAATTCAAAAAATAAAATTGTTTAATATTATTAAAAAAAAATTAATATTATTATACAATTTTAATATTATTATAAAATAAAAAATAAATTAAATTGATCAAATTTTAATTACGCTAAATGTAATTAAAATTAAACAAATTGGAATTGATGTAAAGCTCACGTAATTTTTTTTTAATTATAAAAATATCTAAACTAAAATAGTCTGTATTATTTTAGAAAAATAATATATAATAATTTAATTTAGTATAAATTACCAATGTAACCATGTAATAAATAACCAATGTATTTTTCCATTCTGAATTGAATGGAACATTTTTCACTTCTCTAGGACTATCCGTTTTCGAGATATTGAGTTTTTTCCACTTTTGGGCCGTTTCGCCCCACGGTGCGGCGGCATAGACCCCCCAGAAAACACGGACGGCAGCGAAAATCGAATTTTAACCCCCCACATGCAAGGAATTCATGCTTCCAGATGAGTGAGTCATAGCCATAAATGTTTCTAGATGAGTGATCTCAGCCACAAATGTAAAATTAAATAAACCTATTTAACAAAATTCAGGCCACCTTTATTTTCTTCTTTAATGCATAAACACAGTTCACATTCATTCAATTTTCATCATATTATAAAGTATGGTCTCCGGTGACCTCCACTAACATTTTAAAGGTGAGGCTGGAGACCAAACATAATAGTCTCGATATAGAGAGGGTGTACGACGGGAGTGGAGCCCGAGCTGGTGGTGTCCGTGAATATGAGTTCGGGATATTTTATTTCGTGCCGACCAACGTACGTTGGAATCCAGGAATTCTACCGTCTGGCGAAAAATTTGGACAGAGGCGGCTACTAAAGACACCACTGGACTGCAATCAGCACTCTAAATGCCGAAGGGCAATTTCGAGTAACCAAGGTGCCATTATATGAACATATTTAAGTGTGCAGGCTAAATTTTTCCTTTAATGTTGTTTTTATTACTAAGTTAATTTTTTTTTCTTCTTTCGCTTATCCCCTTCGTGCCTTTCAGCGTTGGGGAGTGCGTAGCCAGGAATTCCACTCCTCTCTGTTCCTTGCCAGATTCCTGGCCTGTCGGAGATCTTTGCCTCTTCCTCTGCAAAGTCTATCAATATATTCGAGATAGGACATTCTTGGGCGTCCTCTAGGTCTTCTGCCATCTGGAACATAGTCCATCGTCTTTAGTTGGTCCCTATGTTCCTCCATCCTAACTACATGGCCAAACCATTTCAATTGGCGGGTTTGCAGAACCTCTTTCAATGGGGCGATCTAGAGTTCCTGTCGTATTCTTTCATTTCGAACATGGTCCCTTTTAGTCCTACCGGCGTAGGAAAATTTCATTTCAGCAGCAGTGACTCTGCTCTCCTGCTTGTCTGTCAATACCCAGCTTTCTGCGCCGTACAAAAGTATTGGAAGGTACACCGATTTAAATACATGGAGCTTGACGTCCTTAGTCACCTCTCGCTTTCCTACAACAGTGTTGCAGATCTGGTAGTAGACAGCATTAGCTTTACTTATTCTGTTCGTTATTTCTGTGTCCACTTTCCCAGATCTTTCTATGACTGTTCCTAAGTAATTGAAGTCCGTGACCACTTCCAGCTCTTCTCCATTGCAATGCACATGTAGGTCTTCGATCCGTCTTCCAACTTGTAGCAGCTTGCTTTTGCTGGTATTGATCTCCATCCCCTTTCGGCGAAGTTCTTCGTACCATTCATTCACTGCTTGCTGTAACCTTTCAACTGAATCAGTGATAAGAACAACGTCATCAGCATAGAGTAGAAACTAAGTTAATTTAAAATGTTTAATTCAAATTTATTAAAATACAGGCTTGCTTATATTCAATTATTTCCTTTATTATATATTTTTTTATTAAAATTCCGAGTTGGAATATATGTATATATATCCTTTTTTTTTTCTTTCTTTTTTAAATAGCGTGGCGTCACTAATAATTTTTCTTTTTCCTTTTTTTTTTTTATGCTATGGGTAATTTAATTTTTCCTTTTCTTTTTAATGCTACAGGTAATTTTCTGTTTGCGATACTTTTCTTATCAAATTTGTTTTTGCTTTTTTTTATTAATAAATTTTAGGGTGGCTTGGGTTTTGGCTCTTTTCTTGGGAATCCCATCACAAGCCGCATTGTTCGGCACGTTAATTTACAACCCACCCTTCTCCACTGAGCTTACCAGCATTAAATTATCGTTATCGGGAATTCCTTCAGGATTTCTCCTTAACAACTTCAGATAGAAGATATGGTATTTTTTACTACGGCTAAGCCATTTATATTTCAATAGGAAAATTTGGGTTGTTTTTTACGTCATACTATATAAAAATAATTCTAAATTTATATTTCAGTGAAAAATCCAGTCTTCCTTTTTGATAATATATATTTTTTAATATGTTAAAACATCACTACGTTTCGAGGCTCATTGCCTCATCTTCAGGTGACTGCAACAATATTTTACATGATATTTACAACTTTTTTTAAAATTTAATTTACAATAATTATAAAATTTGGAACATGAACATATATGACTTAAAATCCTATATTACAATATACTCATTATATACATACCTATGTTATAATTATAAAATATATCAATTCCTTAAAATCTCGTCAAATATTAAAGTCAAATAATCACAATGTAATTCTTATTTTGGCCATCTCACTGTTACTGGCTTTAGTCTGTTGCTACTTAATCCTATTAATACTTGTACACCTCTTGTCCTAATTATTATTATTTCATGATATATACATACACAAACCATTTATGTGTACACACACACACACACACACGCACGCACGCACGCACGCACGCACGCACGCACGCACGCACGCACGCACACACACACACACACACACACACACACACACACACATTCACATACCCACACATACGTACACAATACATGTCTAATTTATATGTATATATCATTAAATTTTTAATTTTTTAATTATGTCCATGTAATGGCTGCCTATGGTTTTAATATCTGTTTTATAATTGACTGTTCTATTGATATTTTTGGTGATGCATATGGCCTCTGCAGTTTTCCTATTGTTTGTGTTGTTGATTGTTTCTATTATTTTGGGATTGTTAAAATCAAATTTATGTTTTTTTGTTATGCTATGTTGGGCAAGTGCTGTTGTGCCTACATTTTTTATACTTTTGCAATTGCTAATATGTTGCGATATTCTTGTTTTTAGCTTTTTGGAAGTTTCTCCAATGTAAATCCCTTCACAATCTTGGCAGTCTATCTTATAAATTATATTTTGTTTATCATTCAATTCTATTTTATCCTTCATATTGTTTAAATAGCTACTTAACTTATTATTATTATATTGCCCCAACCTCAAATTATAGTGATCATAATTTTTAAAAGCCTTATTTATTTTTTCTGTTAATTTAGGTATATAATTCATTTTATAAAATCTGTAACCTTTTTCATTTTTTTGTTTTCTCTTAATTTTTTCTTCATCTGATTTTTCTTTTCTTTTGTCATCTATCGTATTATTTTTTGTGTAAAAATCAGTTATTGTGGTTTGTTTTCGTTTTAATGATCTACTATTATCTTTATTCTTATGATTGATGTTTTTAATAATTTCCTGATTATTTTCTCTTATAATATTTTCATTTTTATATTTATTTATTCCAAACTTCTCCTTATTTAGTTTAGTGTACCACAGTTTATGTTGACAGACTCGATAAGTACCAAAATCTCCATAAAATCAAAAATAGAGTAGAAAATAAAACTGAAATAAATATACCTAAGAATATACTTAACTTATTAGCCCTAGGTGACAATTTTAGTTTTGAATTTGAAAATAATGATAAAGAGATAATCAAAATCATATCAGATTTAGAAATGATATTTGATAGCATTGAATCACCAGAACACCATATCAATGCTACTAGAAATAACATCTGCACAATAATAAATAATTACATGCATAATAAAAATAAAAGCAAAAATAATACATCCCCACTGAACCAACAAATAGCAAAGGATCTTAAAGACTTTAAAAAGTTCATGCATACTAACAAAGAAATAATAGTTATCAAAACAGATAAAACAAAAAAATTGGCAATTATGTATCTGAAAGATTATAGAAAAAAAATGGAAATTATTATGAATGATGATACAACATATAAAAAGCTAAGGAGTAATCCTTTTAAAGAATTAGCTGATAAAATTAATACATATGCAACTAAATTATTCAAAAAAGGATTTATAGACAAAAAAACTAAGAACATGATTAGCATTACAGATTACACAGAAACAAGAATACATGGATTATTGAAATCACATAAAGCAAATAATGAACTGAGACCAATCATCAATAATATCAAAGGACCTACGGAAGCATTATCGAAATTTCTAAATCCGGCACTAAATGAATTAAACAGAAATAACAATTATGATGTTATAAATTCGATTGAATTGAAAAAGATATTAGAAAAAATAACAGTAAAAGATACCGAGCTAGAAATAATAAGCCTAGATGTGAAATCCCTGTTTACCAACATTCCCATAGAAGTATGTGTAAAACTTCTAGAGGAGAATTGGGACAAAATAAAAAATAACACAGTAATAAAAGATAAAAATTTATTCATAGAAGGTATAAAATTATGCATAAAAAACAGTGTTTTCAAATACAATGGTAAATATTATAAACAGTTATTTGGATTACAAATGGGATCAAGACTAGCTGTAAATTTAAGTGTTTTTGTTTTAAGAAAACAAAAAAATGAAAAAGGTTACAGATTTTATAAAATGAAGTGTGTGTGTGTGTGTGTGTGTGTGTGTGTGTGTGTGTGTGTGTGTGTGTGTGTGTGTGTGTGTGTGTGAGTGTGAGTGTGTGTGTGTGTGTGTGTGTGTGTGTGTGTGTGTGTGTGTGTGTGTGTGTGTGTGTGTGTGTGTGTGTGTGTGTGTGTGTGTGTGTGTGTGTGTGTGTGTGTGTGTGTGTGTGTGTGTGTGTGGGTGTGTGTGTGTGTGTGTGTGTGTGTGTGTGTGTGTGTGTGTGTGTGTGTGTGTGTGTGTGTGTGTGTGTGTGTGTGTGTGTGTGTACATAAATGGTTTGTGTATGTATATATCATGAAATAATAATAATTAGGACAAGAGGTGTACAAGTATTAATAGGATTAAGTAGCAACAGACTAAAGCCAGTAACAGTGAGATGGCCAAAATAAGAAGTACATTGTGATTATTTGACTTTAATATTTGACGAGATTTTAAGGAATTGATATATTTTATAATTATAACATAGGTATGTATATAATGAGTATATTGTAATATAGGATTTTAAGTCATGTTCCAAATTTTATAATTATTGTAAATTAAATTTTAAAAAAAGTTGTAAATATCATGTAAAATATTGTTGCAGTCACCTGAAGATGAGGCAATGAGCCTCGAAACGTAGTGATGTTTCAACATATTAAAAAATATATATTATCAAAAAGGAAGACTGGATTTTTCACTGAAATGTAAATTTAGAATAATAAAAGACCAAAAGGGTTTTTTAAAAAAGTCTTCCATTATAGGATAAACTATCAATATATAAAAATAGTATTGGTTATGCTGGTGTTTATAATGAATTAGTTAAAATCGAGTATTTTCTGATGAAAATGCACTGATAATTTGACCCCTATTTACACTGAAAAGAACACGTTGGGCGTGTTATCCTTTTTGAGCGGGCGTTGCGAGCGGAATATGTGTGATATATGATAAAGCAAATCAAAGCTCTTCTTAACTGATAGGGATGTGATGGGGAAAAGAATGCGCCGAGTAAACATAATTGAACAGGATAAAATGGTAGATAACCAACTGGTTCTTCTTCGTAAAAAAGCCAGAAAGATGGTCTCAAGAACTTCTAATTTATAAGTATTTTGTTGCTAAAATGGGTACCGACCCAGTTAATACTTGTATTTTTAGTTAATAAAGCTGTAAATTTCAAAAAATACGATGTTTTTTAAAAATAAGGCTAGAATTATATTCATGATCCTATGTCGCGATAAATCCTTCACTTCAAAGACTCTTATCGTACTTCTTTAATTTTTTTGTCAATCTGGGAAATGATTTTGTTTCCTAACTACTAGTTATCGTAGTTAAAAATATTTCGAACACTACAAATAAAATGAGTCACGTCGATAAAACATATTTTAGAATTATTATGTAACGTATGATAAACAATGAGAGATAAATATCAAAAAATTTAGTCAAACCAATTTTTTAGCTATAGTGGCTTTTCCAAATCCCGTTCCTTTATAATGCAAGCAGAGGGTAGGCCAATCAACCAGACTTTACTTATAGAGGCGGCCAAGAGAGAATGGAAGTTCTTTAAACTGTATACGGACTTTCGGCCGAATCTCAAAGGTATCAATGATAATGTTTTAAGCATAAATAACAATTATTAACAATTGATCATTATTTTTTTTATTTTCTTGAGACTTCAGTTGTATTTAATCTCTGAATCAAAGTGCGACAAGTATTCAGTTTCATCAAAATATATTTATTTCAAAAGTGCAAAAGTTTCAGCCATTCGACCATCCTCAGTGCTGTAAGGGACATCATAAGCACTTTTTAGTTTTCATAACATATTCACAACAACATCCATTAAAATGTTTCTTTTTTAAAATTATGAAACCAAACATTCTGTAAGCTGAAGTAATAATAAATTACACATACATATCAAATTCAACAGAAACATTTAAATTGCTTGCACGTAATCGTCTTCGTTGGTACTTCGTGATTTAACTAATAAGGCCCCAAGAAAATCGGAGATAAAGCCTAAAATAATAATGAAATATGTAGACAACCTGTTTGCAAATTATAGCATTTCCAGGTCAAATTCAAACTCTTCCAAGTCAACTTCAGTCTTTTCCATTTCAATTTCAACCTTTCACAAGTCAATCTCTTGTTCAATCAGGACCTATGGATGTGACTAACGACAGAAGAGGAGGTGCCCTTGAAAGACAGCTTCCAGCTCTTACAGTGACTGGCTTCATGGGCCAAAAAACATTTCACCCCGGTTGGATCCGACCTACCGTAGTTAGGTTGTAGCCAAGGGTTGGCTAATCTGAAACTTTTTTGATTAATTGGCCGTAATACACATGGGTCTCGATCTTTAATACTAAAGGAATTGGAGGCAAGCAATACGCGGAATTACTAACACGGTAGCATTTCTAAACCATCATGTCAATCAACAATGTCAAATTAAATTTCATAAGATGTTAACCTGAATTGTATAAGGTATTCCGTTTAATTTTCAATTAAGATTGTTTGTATGCATTATGATTATGGAAAGTTAATGGATATACCCATCCTACCGACGTACGTACCTCCAGGAATCATTTTGTTTTCAGAGTTATCCGTTCTCGCCGTACTCCATATATCTCCGGACTTCTTCGGATGGCGGATGGATTAGTTGATCAGATATATGCTTTCCAAACTTTGAAAGATGTTTAGGATTATAACATTTTGAAAAGTGACTTGAGACCCCAGGTTAGCTTATCAATTACGAAACTAGAGAATTACATAGTCATTTAGTTAATTCGGCAACCGATATATGAACACAACACAGACTGATAACCTAACGTCAGCTCCTATAACATTTTCTCAAATCACCAAACAATTTGTATCAAAAAATAATAACTTACTATCGTACAAAGCAATAATTAAATCCCCTGGAACCCTTACGCCTCAAGAAACGGTTCAGAATTCAAAAATTCAGAGAAACCTAAAGAATCAAAAATCAGTTTTGAAAGATTTCGGAAACTAAGTCCGGAGCACTGTCAGTACTCACATCGAGAGATAAAGACATTAGCAAAATTGAAGAAGCTATTTTATTATTAATAAATTTAATTTAAAAACTAAACCAATATTACATTTCAAAAATTATTCAAAATAAATCCGCGGCTGGTACTGCAGTAGGTTTTTTTGTTTAGTAAAACTTATTTGACTTGACGATTGAAAGAAGGGGGTGTAGTAGTAGGGGGTAGGTAACTCCAGCTAAGGCTGTTTAGAGTTTGAGATAGTTTCTTTCTACGAAAAAAACTTTCGATTTCACCAAAATTTGAAACAGTTCATCATCAACTTCTTCAGTATTTGTTGGAGGAACGAACATCAAACGCGATTTAGCGGCGCACAGCTGAAAGCAGTAGCTGAACAACTAGGTTCGCGACCGGAATAGACACGCAGATTGGCCAACTCTGGCAGAAAAAGAGTACATCTTTTTTCGTTTTAAGTTTTCCAACAAAATCCATGGAGTAGAAAAAAAGAGGCATCCCGCAGGTGCAGGAGAAGAAAGGAAGATGGGAGCGGCCTGCAGAGAGTCAAAGAACACCAGGTAGAACTTCAACTTTAAAGAAAACCGCAGTGAGTGAAAACATGCGTCGTCACAGACATTTCTTTCTTTAGGTTTTCTTTTCTGAGCTCACTCTGAAAGCCCGAATGAATTTATTTCCTTATGTATAATTAATCAACAGAATAAATCAGTTTATTTTATTTTCTTATTTAGAACATTTTTAGAGTCCACTGATTTTAATCTTAATCCATTGCAAAATAATTCAGTACACAAATTATTCTATTGCAGACCATTAAAAGATGATGCAATAGAATAAACAAATGGTCCACCGGGCCAAGATTATTCATTCATGAACATTTATAGAAAAAGAAAATGTTCCAAAATTAACCTTAAATTATATAGACATAGACGAGGGTTGAAATACGAGGTGTGTGAGAAAAGTAATGAGATTGGGAACACTGCGGGAGATCTGGCAACGTTGTGTCTACCGGCCGATGCTAAATCTGATTGTTGATCCCTTCCACTTCTTCAGTCCGAGTTACAACTCCGTTCAGTTAACACATTAGTTTTGACAGCGCCATTAGTAAAGTTGTGTTTTCATTGTGCGTCACAGAAATGGAGCATTGGAATTTAGAGCAACGTTGTGCAATAAAGTTTTGTGTTAAACTTGGTGATGAAAGGATGATCAGTGAACAGCTAAATTTAAATACTTTCACCGTGCATCAAATTGTGACAGATGATTTGAACATGCAAAAGGTTTGTGCCAAATTGGTGCTGAAAAATCTCACAATTGAACAGAAGCAAATTCGAAAAAACATGTGCGTTGATCTTCTTGAGAGGATTGCTAATGACCAAGAATTCTTCAATTGTGTGATCACTGGTGATGAATCCTGGATATTAGAGTACGATCTTGAAACAAAGCGGCAAAGTAAAGAATGGCACACTCCGTCATCTTCTCGGCCGAAGAAACTTCGAATGAGCAAATCAAAGATCAAAGACCATGCTGAATTGTTTTTTTAACAGGAAGGGTATCGTGCACAAAAAAATTGTTCCACCAGGACAAACTGTTAACCAAGTGTTTTATAAAAGTGTCCTTGAAAAGTTAAGGAAAAGAGTGATCCGTGTGAGACCAGAAATTGCAGACAAGTGGATGCTTCATCATGACAATGCTCCGTGTTACACGGCCATTTCCATCCGTGAATTTTTGACCTCAAAACGCATAACTGTTGTTCCTCAACCCCCCTATTCACCTGATTTAAGTCCTTGTGACTTTTTCCTTTTCCCAAAATTTAAACATGTCCCAAAAGGACGTCATTTTGGAACTCTGAAGAACATTCAAAAGACTGTGACCGACCAGTTAAAAACCATACCAATTGAAGACTTCCAGCGCTGCTACCAAGAGTGGGAACGACGACTCCGCCGATGTATAGCTGCCCAAGGGAACTACTTTGAAGGGGATAACATTGTTGTTTGAAAATAATAAAAACTTTGGTTAGTATGAAATCAGTCTCATTACTTTTCTCACACACCTCGTACATCCTTAGTGTTCATATAAATCTCTATATACATAAGAGGCTTTGTCCTTACTGACGGAATCAACGCAGAGCAAAAACTACTAATGATAGAAACTTGAAGTTCGGAATTTAGATTTTAAACGCGATGTAGGTAACCACTAAGAAAGGAATTTCAAAAATGTAACCCCTAAGGGTCTTAAATGGCGAAATTGTCGTTTAACTCTAACGAAAATCTATTTTTGAGATTTTAAACTATATGTTTTTTATTTGAATATCGATTTAACGTTACAATATTATTAAAATAGACATTCACATAAAATATGGCTACTGATTATTTAAATATTAGTGGTAATCAAATTATGCACACTGTGATTGGGGATGGTGCGTGTTTATTTCGATCTCTTCTCCATATATATAAGAGACTTTGTCCTGACTGATAGAATCAACGCAGAGCAAAAACTACTAATGATAGAAACTTGAAGTTCGGAATTTATATTTTAAACGCGATGTAGGTAACCACTAAGGAATTTCAAAAATGTTACCCCTAAGGGGTTTAAATGGCGAAATTGTCGTTTAACTCTACCGTACAACTATTTTTGCACTTTGAGAAAAAATATCTAATTTGGACTCATTTTAAAGATCTTGATACGACGAGTTTACCTCGAACGCTCCTACGGGGCGTCGAAAAACATGTACGACGAAAAATGAAGCGTTCACGACGAGTAAGCAATTTTTTATTTCGGTGGTTTTAGTGAACTCTCTCCATTGCGTGTCTCAACCGGCAGTTCCCCCCTCCAACATTCCACCTACGGGAAGCTCCAATTCTACTAAATCTCCTGAACATCAGTTAACATATTGTATTAAATCAATATCAAAATAATGATCACAGAATTGATTTTAAAGGCTCGCGGGCAAAGCCGCGACGGGGAATGCTAGTCATTATATAAGGAATAAATGAAATTATTTAACCAATAAATGAAATTATATAGCTAAAATTCATATAACAAAATAAACTATAAAATGTAGGATATTGTAACCTATGCCTGGCTTATTTATTCACTTGCTCACTTGACTAGATTATTCACTTACTCTCTTATTAATTTCCAACTTTAAATGATTGTAATTTCTAAATAGCTTTTATTGGCTGCCCATTCTTTACATATTAATTTTATTTGTTTGGAAATGTATAATGAAATTATCTTCTATATAAACAGCAGTGAATATCCCACATATATTTTCATCTATATTAATTGCATACCATTTTACTTAAAAATCTGATTTCTAACAAATAAATGAGTAAGAAAAGAATTTGTTAAATGGTTTCATCCATGACAAAATTATTGAGGTGTTGTGTTGTAATTCTTTTGATTGGTATTAATCATTAATTGCATCAAGTTTATCATAGATAGATTAAAGAAAATTATGATAATTCATGATATTCTAAAACTGATAAATTATAGCATATATTGTAGAAGTGATTCAATGACTTGTTGCTTTTATCACTATGTCCCAGTGAAGAACATGCAATTGTTGTTTAATGCTTAATATATGAATAGTAGGTATTAAGCAATATATTGATACAGTATAGTGAGATATTTACCTTAAGGCAATGTCTAAAATTATGAAAAGGCTTCATTTTTGCAAAGTTAAAGCTCTAAACTCATTACATATTTTGATGTAGACTGTTTGCAGTCTCAAGTTAAAGATTTTATCATTGCTTTAGCTTTTCACATTTACAAACCTTATTTTCATTGTTTTTAAACAGATTATAAAAAGAAAGCAGTTATAAACTATCAAACATGGATAGGGAAGTAAAATAAACAAATCACATTTTAAGGTTAAATCATTTTATTTCTATATTTTAGACACATACAAACCTAAAATGAGCAGAAAACCTTCGTGAATGGGTTTATTACATTGCTGTAAGATTTAAAATCTTAATTTTATCGAAAAACCCATTAAACCATACTTCTACACTGTGTCACTGGTACATTAGCTAGTGTGAACCGTGGGAAGGTTTCCAGAGAGGTAGGTACTAAGCCTCCGGCATTGAGTTTCGATAAAGTTGCGCCAGATACTTGATAAAGGTGACAGTATTTGCAAATTACTCTTAAATGATAATAATTCATTAATCGTTTCCTTATTCATAATTTATTAATTTTCCAAGGATATATCCGAAATATGTAATTTTAAAAAACTTAGCTTCTTGATGCAGTCGTCTAGTAAATACAGATATTTCTTCTATCCCTTTTAACATTCTTATTCAATTTATTACCTTATATACGAGTATGTTTCATTTCACACCTCTAGGTAGCATCTCATTTAACAACGATCTTACGTCTGCTAGCTTTATTATTTGTCATGGAGCTCATGCATTCATTCATTTCTATATATATATTTTTTTTCTTTTTTCTTTTGGATCTCATCTTGCTGTGTTATTTAAATCGATTCCTAAAGAACCTAATTATGCCGCTAAGGCAGCTTCGCTTGAGCGCCAGCTCAATGCATTACAGCGTGACATTATTTTTATTTCCAAATGAACACTGAGAACTTAAAGGGCGACGAGGTCCTTCGCTTTCAGGCTAAAACTGCATACTCTAAACAGTGTTGTACTCAATTCCAATCCAAGTGGGAAGAAAGAGATGAATTACAACAACACTTGGGTGAAGCACAGCCATTCCCTACAGATGTATGGTCTTCATTACGGGACAATCTCCGTGACGAGATCATTGAGGCCGACATTATCCTACTGAAAATTCAAAAAGCTTCGGAGACTTCGCACGCCCATTCGTCCAACCAATCATTCAACACAACCATGGGATACCCTAACAAACCGTCGCTTCCCAAACTCCAGATCTCAACCCTCAGCGGAGACCTTCGTCAATTCGCACATTTTAGAGATACTTTTACCTCCATGGTGCACAATCAATTGGGCCTTTCAGACATAGAGAAATTTCATTACTTATTATCGTCCTTAAAGGGTGAGGCAACCTCCTTGATAGCGGGTTTTCCAGTTGATGGACATTCACACCACCAGGCATGGAAGAAGGTACTAACTACCTACGATAACCCTAGAGTTCTGGCCAGCATTCTCATCAACCGCATCTCCTGGATTTTGACATAGGCAAGTACAAGACTTAAGAACTCCTCATCAGAGCAGCGTTAGCGGCAGAAGAAGCGATACGTCTCCTCAAGGTGGAAGATATCCAAACAGAGAATCCCGCCGCTATAATTCAATGGTGCTTCACTCTGCTATCGCGCACGGTTCCGAGTTTTCTACCCGTTCAAACTCAAGGTCGCACAATTCCATAAAAGACGAAGCTAAGAGACAGGTGAGGCTACAGTTCGCCTCGTTAAATGTCCTATGTGTGAAAAGAGTTATCACCTCAATGGATGTGTCGATTTTCATGCTCTGACTGCTAAGGAGAGAGCGACATTAGCTCGTTCCTGGCAGATAAATTTTCTACAACCAGGGCATACGGTGCGACAGTGTAGGTCCAGATATCGCTGCAAGTTCTGCAAAGGTGCTCACTATTCCCTGATCCATGACAACGTTAAGGAGGACAACCGGGACACTCAAGTCAAAACCAGCGGTCAGCAGGAAACTTTTATTGGGTTTGGTGCAGCCACCGAGAACAGGACAACAACCAGTCAGGTTCTTCTAGGCACAGCCGCGATACTGGTTAAGGGCCGGCGGAGTGATTATCATTCTGCGAGGGCGGTGCTGGACTCTGGTAGCCGACACACGTTTATCACCCATTCCTTAGCAGATAGAATCGGTGCCTCCATTTCCCCATATGATGCTAACATAAAGGGCCTGGGTGAGTCCGCAATCTCTAAAGCGCGGCTGAAAGGGATCTCCTCTTGCATTGTACGAGGTGCCCAGTCAGTAGCAGAGTATCCTGTCAATGCGGTCGTTGTAGAGAAGATCACTTCCGCCTTACCGAGCAGAAATCTCCCACCATCTGTCGCTGCACAATTTCTGCAATATGAGCTCGCTGACTACCAGTTCGCCCATTCGGGTCCGATAGATGTTCTCCTAGGAGCCGATATCATTCCACAAATTATTACCGGTGTCCCCAGGCATTCCGATGTCGAGGATCTGTATCTCCTCCCTACCTCTTTTGGTCTGGTTGTGTCAGGAAGACTCAGCCAACTTCCAACACCGGACTCAACTCATTCATTCTACATGGAGGCTCAAGCCGATGTCGAATCCCAGCTGAAGAGGTTCTGGGACATCGAGGAACACTTCGTTCTTACCCATTCTAGGACACCTGAAGGAAGATATGTTGTCAGCCTCCCTTTTAAACCGAAGCTTACTCCTGTAGGATGCAATAGGGGCACCGTGTCTCGCCGTCTCCAAACCTTAGAGGACAAATTAAAAAAGGACTCGTTGCTCTCACATCATTATACAGACTTCATGAGAGAGTATACCGACCTGGGACATATGTCCCCATCTCAGAAGTTGGTTGATTATTTGATTTCCCACCACGGAATAAGGCAGGAGAGCCCCAAAGGAAAGAAGCTTCGGGTGGTCTTCGACGCTTCGTGTCGTTCCACTACCAGCAGCTTAAATGACGCGCTACTCTCAGGCCCAAAGCTTCAGGAAGATTTGAGTAGGATCTTAATCCGTTTTAGAATGTACAAGTTCGCCTTGTAAAAATGTACCGGCAAATCCTGGTACACCCTGAGGACCGCGTCCATCAACATATCCTCTGGAGAGAAGACCCACTCGATCCAGTCACAAAATACGAGCTTATCACTGTTACTTATGGCGTGAAGCCGAGTGCCTTCCTTTCTCTTAGAGTGATTAAACAACTCTTCATAGACGAAGACTCAATCTATCCTTTAGCTGCCAGCCGGGTGTCGAGGGACATGTATGTGGATGATCTTGTAAGCGGAGCCGACACGATCGAGGAAGTAACTCAACTCTACCAAGAATTATGCACCCTCTTCAAAAAGGGGGGATTCTCTCTCAGTAAGTGGGCAACAACGGTCCCTGATCTGATTCCATCAACCGATGACAAAGTTGATTATCTTTCTAAAAAATCTGAGGACGATTATTGTGAAAAAATCGTCGGACTCCTATGGAAATCCACCGACGAATCCTTTTCATATTCGGTGAATCAATCGCCTTCCCAGCACATTACAAAACGCTTGATGCTCTCCGCTGTATCAAAGATTTTCGATCCATTAGGGTTATTATCACCTGTTACCCTAAAGGCCAAACGCTTAATCCAGGAGATATGGAAGGCAGGAGTGACATGGGATGACAACTGCCATCACGCATCAATCATGAATGGGGCAAGCTTACGGAGAATCGGAAGCATCTGTCCCACTTATCCATTCCCCGATACTTAACATTCGTTGGGGCCCATCATATCATTGTAGGTTACTGCTACGCCTCATCACACGGCTACGCTTCTGTGATATACTTGCACTCAGAAAGACCAGCAGGAGACACAAATGTGGCTCTTGTTATGGCGAAAACAAAGGTCACTCCACTAAAGTATCTTTCTAGTTCGCGCCTTGAACTATGCGGAGCGCTACTTCTTGCTCGTTTAGTGTCATCGCTGCCACCTTCTCTCACCAATAGCGTGCGATTCTCCTCATACGACTCTCTCGTAAGAAACGTAGCTCGTATCTTAAGATTTATGCAAAGAAAAAATAATTTTCGGATTCATTATGATCCTATTACAGCAGAGGCACGCATTATCATAATGGTTCGACGGGCGCATCTTCCAAAAGAGTTGTTTCTGGATGACGCTGTCGTTCCCAGGGAGTACTCAGGGTTAGATCTTTTCAGGGATGAAGAGGGAATCTTCCGCGTGGGCGGTCGTTTACACCACGCTCCTCTTAATTTCTCTTCAAAGCATCCCGTTCTTATTCCTACAAAGTCGGAAATCACTCAGTTAATTATGAACCGCATCCACGATCAACACTTCCACGCCGGACCGACGCTAACATTGGCTCTTCTGCGATCCAAATTTTGGTTACCCAAAGCGCTAGAGATTATCAGGAGCTTGATATCATGCTGCATATCCTGCTGGATTAGAACGGCAAGGCCCTCACTTCACGAAACATCTTGACGAGGCCGGTTTCATCTCTCGTCCGCCTTTTCCCCTCTGACGAGGGAGAGCCGTGGGAATAATTTTTCGCATATGAAAGTGACCTTTTCAGTTTCTTTTCATTTTCATTACACTTATTTATTTTCACCTTATGTTTTTTTAAACAAGTTTCTTCCTTTAGTTTATCTTTCATAATTTCCTTATTTCCTTTTATTGTCCATTGCAGAGAATGGAGCCTTTGGCGATATAGTGCATGTCCCACCACTCATGTTATCTAGTAGTATATTTTTTTTTTTTTTTTTTTGTATTTATAAATTATATTAATAGTACTAGTATTGTATATTAATATTAATGCATTTGAATCTCTGTGGTATTCATATTTGATATATCATCATTCATTGGTTATACTTTAGGGACATAAGAGTAAGTTTTCAGGTAAATTAGCCAAGGCAATTTAGGTGGGCGGCTTGTTCGAGGAACGAACATCAAACGCGATCTAGCGGCGCACAGCTGAAAGCAGTAGCTGAACAGCGCTAGGTTCGCGACCGGAATAGACATGAAGATTGGCCAACTCTGGCAGAAAAAGAGTACATCCTTTTTCGTTATAAGTTTTCCAACTAAATCCATGGAGTAGAAAAAGAGGCATCCCGCAGGTGCAGGAGAAGAAAGGAAGATGGGAGCGGCCTGCAGAGAGTCAAAGAACTTCAACTTTTAAGAAAACCGCAGTGAGTGAAACCATGCGTCGTCACAGACATTTCTTTCTTTAGGTTTTCTTCTCTGAACCCACTCTGAAAGCCCGAATGAATTTATTTCCCTATGTATAATTAATCAACAGCGTTCAAATCAGTTTCAGTTCAGCATTCAAATCAAAATTAGTTTATTTTATTTTCTTATTTAGAGCATTTTTAGACAGTGCACTCATTTTAATCTTAATCCATTGTAAAATAATTCAGTACACAAATTAGTCTATTGCAGACCTTTAAAAGATGATGCAATAGAATAAACAGTATTGTTTACATAAAAAAATCAATTTTATTATTTTATAGGACTTATGAACTAATATATTGATTAATCAAATAAGTTTACCTTATAACGAGTTATGGTAGGTAAATAAATATCAATAGACGATTTACAACAGCAATAAATTAGTTGATAGATTTTTTTAAAATAAATACTTTTTAAATCTTAAATTCAAAAATATTCTTTAGTTGCACCAATTGCTTCGAAATTTTATGCAAGACATCAAAAATTTGACAAAAGTTTAGTCAAGCAAGAATACGTCGACTTATTAAAAAGGGTGCATTCTCAGTCGCCCAAGGAACGAAACCCATACCCCGAAACAGAAAACCAAAGGTAAATAAAGGAAATTAAGATTCTATTTCTACTTTCTCTTGTAAATTGATTTGATGTGAATTGCCATAGTTAGCAATAATTTAGCATGACATATTTTGCATTTTTATGTCTCCCCACTTTCCCAAAAAAATATATATACAGCGTTATGCAAATTAAGTTTCTTTTTACAACATTACCTAAAAACTGACGTTGGGATCTCCACAAAGAACAGCTGATTGCATGAATAATTACACAATAACTATGAAATGACCAATAAATAGAATAAAGTTTATTTGCATTTGGGGTTTTTCCCAGAGTTGTCCATACATTAATTGTATTATTAATGAAAATGTGTAATATAAATAAATATAGAGATAATTGAAAATACCAAATTAGTAGCACCAATAAGACAATAACTAAATTTAGAAAAGACTAAATATGTAATTTTTACAAGAAAAAATAAGACAATATTTAAGTAGGATATACGAATCTATACATTAAGACAAGTGAAAATTAGTAATCACTTTTAATCAGTAAATTTGTAATCACTTGTGAAAATTGTGATAAATTTAGGCCTAGTAGTTTAATTTAGGAATGAATCATTAATTGAGGAAGACATTCCAACAATCATAATATTTAAAAAGCAACAATAGCTGCTAAGATGTGCAAAGGTATTCTAAAATTTGAATAAGCTTATTTAAAAAAAAAAAATCGGGTGCTATGCGCGCAACACACAACTTTCACTTACCAACTTACTTTGATTAGATGTTTACGTGTTTTGTTAAATGCCATTTCTCAAAGTTACACATTTTTCCAGTCATTTACTTATTTTTGTTTTTATTTGCTCTCTAAAGTACACTAATTTTGTTTATTATTAAATAAAAGATTTAACTTGTGATAATTCGGCAATAGGTACTTAAAGACGTCTGATTTTATAACTCTCTATGTAGTTGTTACCATGAAACAAATAATTTCCATTAACTGAACAGAACATCTTCCATTATAAGCTATGATCGGTCATTGAAGGCGTACTGCGCATGCGCGCGAGCGTGATCAACCTGTTATATTTGTTGGCGGATTTTTTTTCTTTTTTCTCCTGTTTATGTTTACTTCATTCTTTTCATATTTCATATTTAGCCATTCCTTATTTTTAGACGAAACGAGAGACGGATAATTTCTCCATATAAACAAAAACATAGGTACTTTATAGTAAAACAAAAAACGTACCTTACCCATTTAAGCCTGCTCAGAACATTGTAATACTGACAAAGTTTACCTGATATTAAAGAAGATTTGATTTTCACTAAACAAGACGAATTGAATCAAAATCATTAAAGCCGTGTTTGAGATAATAGAAAAAAAGGTAAAAATTATAAAAATAAAAATACGGCTAATACATACGAGTGTCATTCAATAATTACTAAGAATATTTCTATTAACAAATAAAAATAAAATAAAAACCGTTGTAGGATAAGCTTGTGAATAAACTATAGGAATGAATAAACCTGTCTGCTTTTAATACCAGTGATGCTCCTGAGAGAAAAGCTTAAGGATCTCTAAGAGTCCTTCTTTGCTAGTTTAAAATACTGTTTAATTTAATATATTATTAAACGAGCAAAAACATCGTGCATTTCCTATTTTCTTCTTCTTTACTGTGTTACTGTGTTACTAGTTACTAATCGTGCAAATGAATTGTTAGAAAACTTATGCCAATTGACAAATTTCATCATTCCTCAAAAAAAAAAAAAAAAAAAAAAAAATATATATATATATATATATATATATAAAAATAAAATAATAAAATAAAATAAAAAATAAATAAAAAAAATAAAAATAATACAATAAAAAAGTATGTACTTAAAATGAGTGAATTTTCTCTGTACCTGGTACACAATATATCATATGAAAAAACATTACTTTTAATGTGACTTTGGAACATGCCCGAAAATTCATCATACTACATATTACACCATATTCAAATTACACTGGTCTGATGAAAGCTCCCACTCATCACGGTTAATAGAGATACGGTCGAAGCATTCTATTTAGAGTGGGGGTGGTTTCAAGTCCGTGACGTCATTGCAGACCTCTACTTCCGAAGCCGTACTTTCATTAATTGCAAAATATATTGTCTTTTGACTAGTAAGTTGTCATGTTTCATTAAGAATAAACAAATTACAGCTTTTTGTAATACAGTCTGTTAATTTATTGTTCTAAGTAAAGAAGTAAAGACTAACATGTTTTACAGGTCTACTGTGACGTCACAGGTCAAAGCTTGGTTTTGATTGGCTAGCGCTGTTATGCTTCGACCGTATATCTATTAACCGTGCCCACTCATTACATTTACAGCTGCAAACAAAACGATTTGTATGAGCTACCAGTGCAGATATTAAATTTTCACCTTTCTACCTTTTACACGCTTTGAGAATAAAGTATTTAATTATTTATTCGGAAACTAAATAGCTGGAATATTATCAAAAATATTGAAAATAATCACGTAAAAATAATTCCATGTCAATAAACCGTATTTGCTCATGACAATGATTAGGATGATATGATTTCAATTTATGTAATTTTATTGACATTTAGCTTATATATATTAACAAATTTTATTCGAAATGAGAATAAACGAAATGAGGCATCAGCAATTATTTTACCGAGCAAAAAACTGTTCTTAGATATTACTGCCAATTTTTACTTTCACTTACCTATATATGAAATATATAGTAAGTGGAAGTATTGCGATCGTGAAAAAATTCGACTTCCGGTTTTCAACGGAAATACACGTTTTGGGGTCCCCTGAGTCGAAATGACCAAGTCCCGCGAAATGGTCTGTGTGTGTGTGTGTGTGTGTGTGTGTGTGTGTGTCTGTGTGTGTGTGTGTGTGTGAACAGACTAGCTCAAAAACTATAAACCGTGCGATCATGAAATTGGGTATTTAGTGTAGGTATATGTCCGCGATGTGACAGCGTAAATTTCATCAAAATTACTTAAAGGGAGGGGGTACTTTACTTAATAACTTTTTAGGTTTTTTTCGATTTTCTCAAAAACGGCTCTAACGATTTTGATTAAACTGAGTATTTGATGTATTAATATTCCTGAGATATGACTGTAAAAATTTCATCAAAATTGATTAACCGGAGGGGGGACTTTACTTAATAAATTTTGTAACATTTTCACGTGTTGTTTTTATTTACTCTAAATCGGCTTTAACGATTTTGATCAAACTGGGTATTTGATGTATGTATATGCCCGAGATATGACTGTTAAAATTTCATTAAAATTGATTAACCGGAGGGGGGACTTTACTTAATAAATTTTGTAACATTTTCACGAGTTTTTTTTATTTACTCAAAAACGGCTTTAACGATTAACAAAAATAAGATATGAATATAGAAAAATGTGTGACTTTGGGAAATGATATTTAAAAAAAAACACGTCAATTTCTTATCTAAGTAAGTTGGTAAGTGAAAGTTGTGTGTTGCGCGCACGCACCAGATTTTTCTTTTAGATTTCATTATGTCATTCGTGAAATGGTATTGAGGAAGATCATTTTGTCATATAAATCAGATCATCAAGATTGATAGCCAAAGGAAAAGGGAATGAAAGAAAGATGACCTATTAGTATAATAGATAGTTATCTTATTTTCCTTTTCAGGTACGGATGGTATCTAGACCCACTAATAGATAACGGGTATGATTTCCGGTTGAATTATAGGACTAAAATGTCTCCCGACATTAAGCTAGCCATTGAAATGAAGCGAATGACACAACAAATGCGTTAAGTTGCAGCAGAATGAATGGAAGAAATAAAGAATACGATCGCTCGCAATTATTTTTATACTTGTGATTAATTGTAATAAAATATGGAATGATTGGTGTTTTTTATGTCCTAAGAATAGTACATTTTTATATATAGCACTCTATAACATTTTCTAAACTTTCCGCACAGGATAAATGAACAAAATATTTAATTTTTGAATCACTCAACAAAAGGTTTGACAGAAATATAAAAGCATCTCGGGGCCCGGTGTGGCTGTGCGGTAAAGCGCCGTACTCCCATACCGGAGCTGCGGGTTCGAGTCCCGCCCTGGGTGGTGCTTTTCTTTCGTAGGAGAAGTATCACCCAGTGCCAAGGGTGTTAGTATGGGCAGTATAGGGCTTCAGTAGAAGCCTTAAAGTCCCCAAAAAAAAAAAAAAAAGCATCTCAAATTGGAGTTTTACAATCGATCATAGAATCATCAGGTGTATGTTCTTTCGGGTCTTTTTCATTTTAGGCAACCTGTCACTAAGTTATGATGACGGTAATAACAAAGATTACACCATGATATCTCTATTTCAAATAATTACATATTTAATTGTTTGTGACTTTTTTGAGGGTCGTTTGAAACTGAAATGACAAATTCATTATCCGCAAGTCTCCAGACGTTATGTATTTCCAAAGATCATTATTATAATGTTTGTATAGATTTGTTTTGAGAATTTACGTTTTGAATAAAATGTTTACATGTTAAGGTTTTAAGCAAATAAAATAAACCCTAAATTCCACCGTCCAGGTTTCGAAAAATAAGTATAATTGGCAAAAAACAACTGACACATTCAAAGTTGATGATTATATTGGATGCGATAGATTCGCCCAATTTAAATATTTTTAAATGCTATTTTTCTCTAACATACTGCTGTTAGAGAGCTGTTTAGCATCACAAACACTCCTTACACAGGGTAAGCGACTTATGAGTAGGTGGGTGCACGGTAGGGGGGTCTGGCCCACCGTGTATCAGCTCAATATTGACCTATCCCAGCATCTGGAAATTGAAATTGCAGCTCTTCTAGGCAAGATAGAGAGTTGAAATTTATGTCATTTTAAAACTGAATCTATGACCTTTTTTATAATTTGCAACTCAATAGGGGTTAAGAGAATTTTTTTTTAAAATTGAATCAAAATTTCAAATTTGAATATCTCAAAAAGCGTATTTTTTAAAAATCTGAAAAACTTCAGTAGATTTGAAAAGGTTGTCATTAATAGATGCTATAAAAATTATGATGGGACAGCAATGTTTAAGCATGAACCCTTAAAATAATTATTGAAAAATTAGAGTTTTGCATTTGGATGGAAAAAAAAAACCATTAGCTATTAAGCTTCTTAAACGGAAGCCTATTTTATCAAACTAATTTCTTTCCTACACTTGTCACAAATCTTTGAAACATTTTCTAGTTCTGGATATTGTGATTTGACACATCCATTTTGTCACATTTCTTAGTATTTTTTATCTTTTACAGAATGCTTGTCCTTTTTCAAAGGATTGTAACATTGTTGTATTTTGTATCTTTCCAGGCCTACTTAGTATAATTAAAAAAAAAATCCAATAATCAGGGAAAAAAAAAGCTAAAAGTAAAAAATACAGAGATCAAATGTTTTAAGATTAAATTTTTTACGAGAAAAAAATTGCTTAAGATGTGGATTCTTTCTTTTGCTAGGAACACATGGCTGCACTTCGTGTTTGTGTGTGTGTGTGTGTGTGTGTGTGAGAGACTGTTACAATGAATCTCATTATTTATTTAGTAAGTGACTATATCATGATTGCATGCATCTGACGTAGGTGCAGGAGAGTACAAGACCAAAAAGAACTTGCATGTTTTTATTGGACTACACACATAAATAAGATTACTCAATCCATTGTCAAACTCGTCTGAATTAATTAATTAAAATTTTGAATGCTTCAGAAAAACTTTAACTGGCACTACAAAACTAACTTTGATTAATAATAAATTATTATTATTATTACATATATATATATATATATATATATATATATATATATATATATATTTATTTATTTATTTATTTATTACTACAAATTTATTTTTTACTTTTAGCTTTTTTTTTTATAAGTATTGGATTTTTGTGGATTATACTGAGTAGACATGGAAAGATACAAAATACAACAATGTTACAATCCTTTGAAAAAAGACAAGCATTCTGTAAAAGATAAAAAAATACTTAGAAATGTGACAAAATGGATCAATTTCAGCTCTCAATCTTGCCTAGAAGAGCTGCAATTTCAATTTCCAGATGATGGGATTGGTCAAAATTGAGCGTTTTTCAATGGGTTTACAAAGCTATATATTGAAAACCGGTTGAGATATTGAGCTGAACTTAGGTATTTTTCTTAGTCTACAGGAAGATATTCTATGTACCAAATTTCATTAAATTCTGAGATGGTGAGGGAAAAAAGTGTGTTGATGTGACATGGAATGGCTCTATACTCTCTGTTGAAAGAATATAGTTTCATTTATTATTCTGGAATAAAAAAAATACAATAAAAAAGTAATTTGAAAATATGATTTTCAATACATGGAATATATATATTAACTAATAGTAATAAAGTATAATATAGTTATACTATAATAATATAGCATAACTAATAATAGTACAATAAATATATATAATGTTTCACCGCCCGTTTATTTTATTGTTCAGGTTCGTATCCAAATGGTTGCCGATTTTAGATTTATTTCTGTTCATAAACAAGGTACATAGTTAATAAACAAGGACGTTTTTTTTTTAATAAAAAAAAAAAAATCAGAAAAGCTTTTAGTGCTTATCGTATATAAGGGTATAGTGGGCAGTGCTTAGGAAGTTAGATTTCCATTACTGGGACTGGGATTGATCAAAATTGAGCGTTTTTCAATGGGTTTACAAAGCTATATATTGAAAACCGGTTGAGATATTGAGCTGATATTTGGCATTTTTCTTAGTCTACAGAAAGGTATCCTATGTACCAAATTTCATTAAATTCTGAGATGGTGAGGGAAAAAAGTGTGTTGATGTGACATGGAATGGCTCTATAGTCTCTGTTGAAAAAATATAGTTTCATTTATTATTCTGGAATAAAAAAAATCTGGTGCGTGTGCGCAACACACAACTTTCACTTACCAACTTACTTAGATAAGAAATTGACGTGTTTTGTTAAATATCATTTCCCAAAGTCACACATTTTTCTACATTCTTATCTTATTTTTATTAATCGTTAAAGCCGTTTTTGAGTAAATAAAAAACCCCGTGAAAATGATACAAAATTTATTAAGTAAAGTCCCCCCCTTCGGTAGATCAATTTTGATGAAATGTTGGCTATCACATATTTGGCATATACATACACCCAAATACCCACGATTTTGGTCACAATCGTGAAAGCCGTTTTTGAGTAAATAAAAAAAACACGTAAAAATGATACAAAATTTATTAAGTAAAGTGCCCCCTGCGGTTGATCAATTTTGATGAAATCTTTACAGACATATCTCGGGCATATAAATAGATCAAATACTAAGTTTAATCAAAATCGTTAGAACCGTTTTTGAGAAAATCAAAAAAACACGTGAAAATGTTACAAAATTTATTAAGTAAAGTCCCCCCTCCGGTTAATCAATTTTGATGAAATTTTTACAGTCATATCTCGGGCATATAAATACATCAAATACCCAGTTTGATCAAAATCGTTTAAGCCGATTTAGAGTAAATAAAAAAAACACGTGAAAATGTTACAAAATTTATTAAGTAAAGTCCCCCCTCCGGTTAATCAATTTTGATGAAATTTTTACAGTCATATCTCGGGCATATAGATAGATGAAATACTCAGTTTAATCAAAATCGTTACAGCCGTTTTTGAGAAAATCGAAAAAAACCTAAAAAGTTATTAAGTAAAGTACCCCATCCCTTTAAGCAATTTTGATGAAATTTATGCTGTCACATCGCGGGCATATACCTACACTATATACCCAATTTCAGGATCGCACGGTTTATAGTTTTTGAGCTAGTCTGTTCACATACACACACACACAGACACACACACACACACACACACAGACCATTTCGCGGGACTTGGTCATTTCGACTTAGGGGACCCCAAAACGTGTATTTCCGTTGAAAACCGGAAGTCGAATTTTTTCACGATCGCAATACTTCCACTTACTATATATTTCATATATAGGTAAGTGAAAGTAAAAATACAATAAAAAATAATTTGATAATATGATTTTCAATAGCTTGGAAAATCGTTGTTTAAGCTTCACATTTGATGACTTAACCCCTTTTGCCCAAACACTAGTGATATATAACCTTCTTTTTTACTTTCACTTACCTATATATGAAATATATAGTAAGTGGAAGTATTGCGATCGTGAAAAATTTCGACTTCCGGTTTTCAACGGAAATACACGTTTTGGGGCACCCTGAGTCCAAATAACCAAGTCCCACGAAATGGTCTGTGTGTGTTTGTGTGTGTGTGAACAGACTAGCTCAAAAACTATAAACCGTGCGAACCTGTAATTGGGTATTTAGTGTAGGTATATGCCCGCGATGTGACAGCAAAAATTTCATCAAAATTGCTCAAATGGAGAGGGTACTTTATTTAATAACTTTTTACGTTTTTTCGATTTTCTCAAAAACGGCTCTAACGATTTTGATTAAACTCAGTATTTCGTGTATTAATATGCCCTAGATACGACTGTAAAATTTTTATCAAAATTGATTAACCGGAGGGGGGACTTTACTTAATAAATTTTGTATCATTTTCACGCGTTATTTTTATTTACTCAAAAACGGTTTTCACGATTTTGATCAAACTGGGTATTTGATGTATGTATATGCCACAGATGTGATAGCGAACATTTCATCAAAATTGATGAACCGGAGGGGGGACTTTACTTAATAAATTTTGTATCATTTTCACGTGTTGTTTTTATTTACTCAAAAACGGCTTTCACGATTTTGATCTAACTGGGTATTTGATGTATGTATATGCCAAAGATGTGATAGCCAACATCTCATCAAAATTGATCAACCGGATGGGGGACTTTATTTAATAAATTTTGTATCATTTTCACGTGTTTTTTTATTTTCTCAAAAACGGTTTTAAAGATTTTGATCAAACTGGGTATCATGTATGTATATGCCAAATATGTGATAGCCAATATTTCATCAAAATTGGTCAAACGGAGGGGACCACAACAACGCATTAATTTCTAATCTAAGTAAGTTGGTAAGTGAAAGTTGTGTGTTGCGCGCACGCACCAGATTTTTTTTATTTAAGTTGTAGAGCACCAAATTCTGCGTAAAACGAGATCCTTAATTATAAACTTAGCTCAATATACAAAGTTAGCTATATATACAAATAAAAAGGTGAAATTATTTGTAGTTACTTCCTTACTTCCTGCTAAGAGCTTTTCTTTTTTGTAACATTAATTTAACTGTGTAACCTGCATAATTACTTATTTTTGTTAATATATAATGTATATATTAACTAATAGTAATGTAGTATAATACAGTTATAATATAATAATATAGTATAACTAGTAATAGTATAATAAATATATATAATGTTTCACCGCCTGTTTATTTTATTGTTCAGGTTCGTATCCTAATGGTTGCCGATTTTAGATTTATTTCTGTTCATAAACAAGGTACATAGTTAATAAACAAGGACTCTTTTTCTTTTTTAATAAAAAAAAAAATCAGAATAGCTTTTAGTGCTTTTCGTATATAAGGGTATAGTATAGTGGGCTTATGAAGTTAGATTTCCATTACTGGGACAAAGAGTGATAAAGTTACCTCCCCCCCCCCCCATTTGCAGCTTTGATTCTGATATATAAAGGATGTCATCAACGTTACACTGGTACAAAAAGGATTTAATTTGTTCAATTGAGTTTCTACCACACCAGTGGGGTCATTAATGTCCGAAGTGAAATGTTTTTTGGTCAAGCTCAATATGAAATAGTCGATCAGATATTTTGTTTTTCTTCAAACATCGAGATCTTGCCCTATTTAACCGCAATTTGATAAATTTGATGTAGACCATATTCCGAAAAAAATTGACTATATTTTTCAAATAAAATTTTAGCTAGTCTTAAATCAATTTCAGTAAGTAGTGACTATATTTTTTAAAACTTCTAGTGTTTAATGTACACCTGTCAGCATCACTTGACATTGAAAACACAATTTCACATTTTAAAATGGAACAATTTCTCTATAAATTTTAAATATAATTATATAAAAATAACAGGAACGTTTATCAGTTTCAAGACAGTTCCTTAACAGACAGAGTGAGTGATAAAACGAATTATCTCCAGAAAAGTAATTTACCCAGTCACATATCGGATCAAAAACCAATTCGCCATACATGTTTGCTTCCTCAACAAATACAAGGTCTTCTTGCACAGCATACATCAAAAATATATGAACCAGACTTTTTATATTATATGTATGTATGCATATGTATTTTATGTATGCATCACTTCCTAACCACCGAACAGCATTATAAGTGAAAAAAGCACAATACACACTTACACACAATTGTGTCAGGTATATAACATCGTATAACATAAATAAATCATAATAAAAAAGAATGAAAACTAAGTTAAAATTTTTTAAGGAAAGTAAGCTAAGGAACAAGATGTTCCACAAAGGAAAATTATGAACACTTTTATAGACGCCGAAACGAATAGAAAATGGAAATAGTAATAATTTACAGATAGTAATCATTTCATGTCCCGAAGAGAGGACTTCACATTGGTATTCATGTTGACCATGGCTGGAGACAAAGAGAAAATGTAGATTGAGTAGGCCCTTTGAGGCAGCCCTATACTAAATCAATGCGGTTCGACCCCGACTCGTTAGGCGGCAACTTCTATTATATCTTGCCCACATTTTTTTTCTTCTATTATTACTGCTTTCCTTTTGGAGCAACCGGGGAGGCACTTAAGTGAAACAAATTTTCAATTTCGCCTATTTCCCATTCAGAACTGATGTAGAGCATTGTTTTTAGAGACCCCATCTTTTTCATAGAGAACGCCATTTGGGCTTGATACACTCACAGAGGAAAGGGCGGGAGGATGTGGAAATTGAAACAATAAATCTCGATGAGTTCATTTTATTTCAGTTTCCAATCAAGTTTTTCTTGTGCTTTCTCCTTGTAAGTCACACTGAAATGGTTTCACATCATTCAAAAAAACTCCAAATTTTAAAATAAATTAAAGAGGAAAAAAATCATTTAAAAGTAAAAAGAGACAAGAATATTCTGATTACCAATATTTCATTAAGCTAGTAAAATCAAACGACTTAATTCTTTCTTTGTGAATATTATTATTTTAAAATATTGTAACGCGAAACAAAATCATATGTTTTAGTCTGTTACATAGAATAAGTGTTCTATATTTTTTGTTGGAACAGTTGCATAACTGTAGTAGGTCATGTTCTGGATGTTTGAAGAATCTTCTGGACCCTTCTAGAATGTCTGATTTCGGACTAAATTTAAGGGTTAGGCTTGCGAAGCATATGATAACTTTTGTGTCCCTGTATTGTCACTAATATTTACTTTTTGTTAATAATTTAAGCTTTTGTTGTTTGTATAACGTAGTGAATTATACATCTTCGTAAATCCTCATTAGTTTTGCAATATTATATCATTCAACGCATTCAACTTATCAAGTTTCTTATTGTTTGTTGTTCTTATTGTAGAACTCCCAGGTCAACAACGCCTAGAGCCCTAATAAAAAATAGGAGAGGCTTAATGAGATATGGATCTCGGCTCAAGTAAAAACAAAATCGAATATATAAGAATTTTAATAGTATAAGACCAGTGAAAAAAAAATCAAATAAGTATATAAGAAGCAGAGATTTTTTTTATGAATTAAAATAGACTAATTTTAGCGAGAAAAAAAAATCTGATTCAATTTTCGTCATTTTTGAAAGAGTTAAATTGATGATTTCATTACATTGATGAGGAGTAAAAAACTCAAATTAAGGCAGTGTTACAATTTTTTGCGTGCGTTCTGTAAGTTTTTCTTGATAATATTCTTAAAATGCTCGGAATAGTATTTTACTATTGTTCATTATAGTATTAATTCATAAATTGTTGTACTTGTGGAGTATTTTTGATTTTTTTGACAAATAATTAATTAAATTCTTTAGCAATGAACTTCATTTCACCTTTTACAGGAGAAGCTTTCGTAATTAACAATTATTTCGGTAAACGTTTAGGGTTAATGGAAGCGACTACATCTTGAGCTTTTACCTAAAATAAATAATAAAATTTACGCTTATATCAATAAGGATCCTCACGAATGTAAGGACCGCACACATTATCACTGCCATAAATCTTTGTTCGATTCAGCCAAAAGATGCTAATTTCCAGGAATTCTGGAGCCTGTAACTATGCATAAAGTGCTTACTTGGAAGCAAAGGGTAAGGAGCGACGACTCAGCAATCGGCGGCTTTAGGGGTGGCCGTCGCTGAGCCTTTATGAGTAGGAAATTTATTGCTGCCCGACCAGGGGGTCTTATTAGATTTAGCCGAAAGGGTATTTTGTGGACGGGGACAAAGAGATCCAGAGAGTGCTATAGATACCGTCAATCTTGTTACCAACAACCAGCTTCCAATCTCTTCCCCGCCCCTGAGGAATATTGCCCTGTTTCACTTAAGACTGTCACTGCCAGATTGGCTCCAACATGAAGAAGTCAATTCCAGCTGTTAGGCTAACATGGATGTTTATTAAACTTCAAATAAACTATAGCGAAATATCGAGTCAATGAACAACTCGAAGAAATATACATTCTGTCCGTTCAAGGTGGGAATAGACGATCGGTTTTTATATCTCGTTCGAACCATTCTCCATGGTTCGAAGAAGAATGGCGCGACTAAACACCTCCAGTTTTCACGATGGATCGATCCTACCATCTCAAAAACCATTCCTCTAATTTATAAAGATGAAAAATTAGTGGAGTAGCTTAAGATTCTGTCAGGGGATTGGTATAGTTACATTAATAAATGAGGATACCTATCCGGAACTAGTTAATCTCGTACCCTTGTGGATGTGATTGACGTGATGTGATTGAAATAAAATTAATGATAGCTGAAGCATTAACATCTCTTATGTTATAAGTAGAAACCCTGAATTTTATGTTGATCATTACATTTTGTATAAAGGTGTTAAATATACTGAAAGATGTAAAAAAAAAAAAAGGCCATTTGGGTTTGGTTTGTAGACTTTTAATTTCGCGAGAGGCCCAGGGAATAAATATTGGCCTTCCCATCCTGGTTAGAACAGTTTCAGCTATACCGCTAGAATAACTGACTCGCATATTACAATGGCCAAAGGTTATTGAAAAAAAAAATATTCAGAATATAATAGTCACCTTTAAATGGCACATCGCATTTGTATTTATGTTATAATTTGTGATAAAAAAAATAGACATTATCAATAAATATTTAACTGATCATTTTTCATTAGAACATGTTTGCCTGTTCTAATTTATATTCAAGCGGGAAACACTTGACAAACTCTGACAACCAGAATAGGTCAGATACAAAGGCAACAAAAGGGAGGCAGACCCTTTTTGGATGAGTAAGAAAACCCTAAAAACCACAACTACAAGTTATGATGATTGTATATTAGCATACTTTCCCTCTTTTAAAGGGAGAGAAAGAACCCTCTTCACATCGTATTTGATAAGGAAGGAGGTTGAAATTTAAATAATAATGAGGAAACTTGATATAACAGTTCGCCTATTCCCCGTGAATTTACATATGAAACTTTCAAAATATAATTGGAAAACTAAGATACAATTCTACAACACCAAGTTAAACCTGACAACGAAAATTGTGTGATCACTTCATATTCAACAGTTAAAAAATAACTCTAAAATAACAATAAAGAAATATGAATGAGTGATAGATAATTTAGAGAGTAAATAAACATTAGACATTTTCTATTGGTTCACTTTAATGCTTATTTGAAAGACTCTTCAGACGGCTTTAAAATTAACTTTAAAAACTCAGGTATTTATGAATTATCGTAGCAATACTAACAACCACTAGAAAAATGAAGTGTCAACTTTTGTTTGTTTGTGTAATTATTTAACATTCCTTCCTTTTTGCTACTTAGGCTAATCGGACGATATTACTTGGGGAGTCATAAATTTTCCCTATCCAGGTATAATTAGGTTAGAGATCTTTAACGATTACCTGATATCGTATTGGCCTCCATGTTACGTCAGTACCAACTTTTTAATTATTGATCTGACAAGAGTACCTTGTAAAGTCAAATAATTACTGAAAAATGTTTCAATAGCTTAATTCAAACATTGAAAACTATTATATATAGCCTGGGAGATTGTTTTATACAAGTCATTTCGTGAAAACTTATGTTGGAGACCCAGAGTTCAACATGAATTTTTGGCGGACCCCCCCCCCCTCGTATGGGTCAGCAAGGCTCGAATGACCCTCGCTCAGAACAGGAAAGGGCTGGCGTGAATACAGAAAAAAGGAGTAGAAGGGGTGAGATCATAGAAAACCCTCCCTGCCCAAATATGAGCGAATAAAGAAGACAGAGGACGGCGGGAAAGGCAGCAGGAAGCCCCGGCAGCGAACGTCGAAATGCAAGAAGACAGGATCCCCAGCTTGACAGGAATTTATCTCCGGTAATCAGTGATTCGTGGCCTAAATAAAAAAAATTATAACAATAACCAACTAACCGAGTAGTATATATTATGGCCAGTAACTATGAACAATGTAACAATGATCAATATAATAACTGAAGTGATCGAATGAACCCTTTTTCTTTTTTGTTAAACCTTTTTTTTTTTTCAATACATAAATACAGTCAAGTTTCATTATTTTCATTATACTAAAAATTATGGTCTCTAGGGACCTCTACCAACATGTTAAAGGTGAGGTTGGAGACCAAACACTTATGTCAAAGTGTCAAAGGTCTTAACAACTGCCGATAGTAAACCCACTTTTCATCACCACTTACTTTCCTGTTCACCCGCTGTTGCAAATTACCGGGGCTTATTTCGTGAGGGACCCACTTTCTCAATTTTGGTACCTTACCTATTAGCTGCAAATGTCGGTGGACTGTATAATGTGTCGAACCATGTATTTCTGATAGCTCTTCTACTGTTAGGACAGGATTCTCTTCTCCAGTAGCCTGCCGGAGTCCGTCGTCAAGCTCTGTTGGTCGACCTGTACGAGGCTAGTCTTCAAGCTTCCGGTTTCCCGTTCGAAATCGTTCAAACCACCGCTGCACTTGTCGCTCACTAATGGCATTTTCGCAATATATTTCTGCAAGTTTTCGGTAAGTCGAAGCAGCATTTTCTCCTTTATCGAATTCCCAAAGCATAACAAGGCGTAAGTGGTTTCTTGGGAGATCCATTTCAAATGAAATTTCAGCACAGAATAAATAAGTTTCACCCACCAAAACATCATAAATAGTTAAATAGTATTTAATGATATAATAAACAAAAAATGTAAACAAAAAAAAATTGAAAAGGAGGGATTAGTAATCTAATAAAATAAAATACAGTAATAAACTAATAAAATACAAAAACCGACATTACTTATGGGATGACCTGATAGTTCACAAGAAGAACATAATTTGTGAAGTCAACTCATTTTCAAGTTCCACTATTTTACAATAATATAGCTTGAACGCGATTATTCGTTCATCTGAGGGGATAAAATTCGATGGTTTTAAATTTATAGGGGTGTAGAGTGTAGAAAGTGAATTTTTTATTCTTAATATAAGTTCTATGAACTGAATCTTTATCTATAATCATTTAAACTGGACGAAACTCCTTAATTTTATCGCAATGATATTAAAAGGGAACGGATAGAATTGTCGTTGAGCAGATATACTCGTGTTCCTATCCGATAATCCCAAACGAACCCTCAAAATCGATATTCGATATTCAAAGATCTATGTATCCCTATAGGTTAGGCTTCTAAAATAGCGAAAATCTAAGAACGAGTAGGCCGAGTAAGACCTAAACGATATTAAATAAAGAGTACACAATGGCCCAGGCTGACTTAGCCCATTACCAAATCCTAAAAGTCTGGATCTTTTGTTTCCAAGTTGCCTCTGAATTTTTAACCCGCCTCTGGCGACAATAGGAGGAGGGCAGGGACAATGCGCACCAAAACAAGGCTCCTTTCAACTTGTACGTTACACTTTTGTATTGAGCAGAACAGCGGGAGCAGCATTAAAATGGAAATTTTAATCTGCCTCAACATTAAGTATTCATGCTGAGGCATCCCGTATCGGAATTCCTTTTAATCGTTCCACATTTTACCGTTGTGCAATAGTTTCTGTATTGTATCTATTTCTGAAGAACAGAAAATCAAGTCTAAACAGGAGCTTCCCTGATGAAATGAAAACCTAAAAAAGTTACTTTTATTGAATTGAAAGAAGCAAACATAAAACTCATTCTATTTATTGACTAAAAATAAATAGAAAGCTTTGTTACCCGCCCCCCCCCCTTTTTTTTTTTTTTTTTTTTTTTTTGTAAAATATAAAAGCTTTCATTTGCATGGCATAAAAACCGTCTACCATCAAGATATGTCCACATACGTGCACATTCATCTTTATGTGAAGTTACACCTTTCCCACAACTTTCGGCATGCTTCGTTCATTCGTTCATTCAATTTGTTATTCTTTAGCTCATTGCTCAAACGATGGATAAGTGGAAGGCGTATTTTCTTGATTCGATCAGTTCGGATTTTAATGTGATACCGCGAAGTGAAGGAATGGAGAGTTAAATTTAGAATTTTGGATTGATAACGGTCAATTCGGAAATTTGACGAAAAAATTCGGAGAGGAACTTTCTCAACCTACCAATAACATTAACAACACTTTAACATTACAAAACAGATAACGACATTCAATCACTTTAGTGATTAGTGAACACAACAGCTATTTGGTTTTTTGTGTGTGATGAAACAATCAATAGGCAAGTGACAATAAAAGGAATATTATCAAAGCAAGTAGAAAAAGGGGAGGCGGCAGTAGCTCCAATGAGTGAAAGTGGGCTAAAGGTAAGTTTTAATTACTATGTCACAACATTTTTGATTATTAAAATAAAGAATTTTTTCAAATTATTTCGTACTGAATTTATTCCAAAACATCTTGAATTTATCGACAACAGTACTGAAGTCAAACCACATTCATGAACTTTGTAACTTAATTTATAAAGTTCTTTCCTTTTTTAATTGAAATATGTAGTTTGTATTAGGAAACGAAGGTCCGCTTTCTTCCCTAAAAACGTATGAAATAGAAAACAAACAAAAAAAGCTGGAATTAAAAATATTGCAGAAATCAATATACTACCTATATAATATATTGGAAGAAATAACGGAACAAAAAAAGTAAAATAATATATATTTAGAAAAGGGAATTAATTAGTGGTTGTAAAAGACAATTTGAGCAGTAAGTAGCCAAGTGATGGTGAAGTTTATAAATCGTGTCACCGAAGAAACGAGCTAAGGTTTGGTCCGTGTCAGACAGAGTTGATGAATGGCTTCCTTAGCTAAGCCTGCAAGGAGGTTTTTTATTGGCGGACATCTTTAATTTACCTCGGGAGGGGGAGGAGTTTGATTTACGAGGTAGCCCGGGGTCAGGTGTAATTGGGAGGTCACGGGGTCCTTCCATCATGGCGCTCGCTTATCAGCCTCTGTCAACTCGGCTTATCTCGTTCCCCTTCGATCACCTCACTGTCGTCTCTGGTAATGGTCTTCGTCGCCCCATCTTCCACCCTTTCGATTACTCCTCAAAGAAATTCCATCTGGCTTTATTTCTTAATCATAAGGAATAATCCTACACCATCTATTTCGTTAAGGTCAGTCAGTTCTATGAAGGTTAAACCAAATTTAAAAAAATGTCATGAAAAGTATATTTTTCACTATGTTAATCCTTTCCACTCGAGGTCTCCGGAGCGGAGCCATTTAAAATTTGTCTTCAAACTCGAGGGCTCCGCTACGGAGACAATGCAAATAATTTTCAGTTATTAACATATAAGGACATAAAGAAATCGTATAAATTATTTATAGGATATTTCGCTTATGGTGATAAATGACGATCGCGGCTACCGGTGTTTTTCATTATTTTTATAGTACGTTAATCTTTTAACCCTTTGCACTCTTAGTTTTTTTCATTAATATTACCTGCAACTCGAAGCAATTTTAGGGAAAAGATCATTTTTACATGCCAGGTAATGAAATAGGCATTAAAAGAAAAGTCATCATTTTATGTAATGGATTATAAATAAAATAATAAAAATAAATAAAAAAAATATATTTTTTTGTAATTATGTGGTCTCTAAGCTTCACAAATGCATATAATCTAAATTTCCTTACAATTGCTTTCTTGGTTCTAAAATTTTACTGTATAATATTACGTTGTCAGGTATGTATAATAATGTACGTTTTCGCGAATAAGTTGCGTCGAGTTGCCGGTAGGTAACGTTCGAAACGGTGCCAAAAGTATTGGAAGGCTATATTAATAGTTAAGAAGAGCTTCAAACAGATTAGCGCATATCCAAAGAAATGTATATTGAAGTGATGGATGCTGTATAGAGATTTATTGAGGTATATCGTTTGTTCAATATTAGCTCCAGTTTTATTTCAGTGTAACCCACCACATGGATAATGCAAATGAAAAATCAGAGCCTAAACATGATTCTGTTCTGTTTCGTACACAAAATAATCTATACCTATATTCCTAATAATATTAATTGGATTGCTGAAGTGCAATCTATACAAACTTCCATTGTGGTAATAGATAGCAATCATTAACAATATGAACTTCTCCTTTAAAATTTAAACTTTTTGGATTGTAGTAGTCTTCAATCAAACGAGTGATATTTTGAATGGAAAGCGATGTAAGTGGTTTTTTCGTCTTGTATAAAGTTGAAACCTAATTCTAACCAGAATGCGAAACCTGCAAAACATCTCTTACGATTAAACAATTAGAGACTGCAGGAAATACAAAGAAGAATTTACAAAACTTAACATTTCACATAGCACTTCAGAGGCATTAAAATATTGTAAGGTGCGTACAAAATGATAAAACTCTTAAAAGAGATTTTCATATTTGAAAAAATATAATTATTCATTCAAAATTAAAATACCTTTTTAATATAATAATCAACAAAAAAAGTTAACATTTCACATACCACTTCGGAGGCATTTTAGGATTCACCCAAAGCTGAATCCTAAAACTCATTATGATAAAACTCTTAAAAGAGATTTTCATACTTGAAAAAATAAAATAATTCATTCCAAATTAAAATAATATTTTAATAGAATAATTAACAGTAAATATTACAACAGCATAAAAGTAAAATTTTGAATAATATCATAGAGCAATGGAAGAGACCGTAATGACCGCGTCTGTCAGAAATAATCATCTGTTTCTGTTTCGGGTCAAAACATTTTTTCGTAAAGTTTACCACCTATAATTTGGCAATGAGCCTGTAGGTAGAAACCAACTGTTCTGCTTCTATTAAACTTTAATGTAATTAAGTAGATGAATAAAAGAGCAATTTATATAAAATAAAATACTAAATATCCATGATAATAACCAACTTTAATTTATTAAATATAAGGAAAGAATAAACATGCAGGAAGGGATTATTTTTGAAACTGCTAGATCTGGCTTAAAATGGATCGATCTAATTAACCTTCCTCCCTTCTTTCAGAAACGACTCAAGAGCAAACTCAATATAATTTATTCAAAAATTTCCTGGGCCGTGTCCCGATGAGCAGGTGATCA
Source organism: Aelia acuminata (assembly GCA_911387785.2). Lineage (NCBI taxonomy): Eukaryota > Metazoa > Arthropoda > Insecta > Hemiptera > Pentatomidae > Aelia > Aelia acuminata. The sequence continues at coordinate 126,599,536 of OU426978.1, read as the reverse complement.
CTTCCGATAGGAAAGTTTAAATTAAATTATTCGCCCTCTAGTGCCGCCCGATCTAGGGCCTTTTTAAAAAGCCCCCTTCCCGTCTATAAATCTCACCGGAGCCGAATTACCTCAAGTCCCCTGATTTATACAGCGGATTACTCTCCCAGCGAAGTTACCTTCAACCTATTTTACCATTTTTCTCTTTCTTTCAACAATTTAGCATTGCACCTATATATCGTATTATTATTATTTTTTTTTTTTTTGAAGAATTTATATTGGAAACAATAAATCATCATTACACTATTATTGATTATGTATTATATTATTATATAACAAAAATTATAACACAGTTTAATTTACAATTAAAGAGTGTCTAGCGACACTGCCTTCCTGTATGATTCACGCATTATCCCCCCCCCTCCACCTCAAGAAAAAAATTACTTGAGATATCGAAAATTGAGGATAGTAGCAACAATTTGTTATTACTTACAAAGCTATCTCATATATATATACACATGGTGATATATATAAACTGTGAATTCGTTTATTTATGTTTATCGAATCAACTTATAAGTTCTGACCTAGTTACCGATTTAAATTATTATGACCATTCAAATAATACACGACTAGTTCAGTTTATATTCAAACCGTCTGTTACACAAACCTAAGATATGAATATTCAGAATAATTTCGCTGATGATCCAGCATTATCTGAACACTTCGAATCGTTAACATCTACATCGGCATCAGCAAATTATTTTAAAGAGGCAACGCCACCACCCGTTCAGCCCACATGTTATCAAGGTAATTTACGATTGCTTTTGAATGGAACGTATTTTGAAGTGTAGGTTGGAAAATTTGGACCAAACAATATCGTTGTCAAATGGATCAAATGCAAATCGCCTGGATATGAAAATGAAGGCGGCTACCACTACTTTCAATTTGAGAAATCATTTAAAAAGAAAACATCCTGAGGTATTAAAATAAAATACTAAGTGACGTAGAGAGTACTAATAACGAAATTCAAAATGATGTAGCAAAATTATGGTTGCTGATGGCTTGGAGGATGGTGGATGCTCTCGTACTTTTAAAAGCGCTAGAAAATAAATATTGATGCTCTCGTACTTTTAAAAGCGCTAGAAAATAAATATTTCAAAACTGTATATAGAAATTTAAAATTAGTACAAACAGAATGGCACTTAGCCCTCGTACTCTTGGGAGACATATTGACCAATTGAGCCATCTTGACCATTGACCACCTAAATATGGCTATAGAGTGCTCTATAGTCATATTTCAGGAGGCATTTCTATCATAGACATATAGTACTACATAATATACAAGAGACGGCAGCTACAGTTTATTTTTATGGAAAATGTTGCTTGGCACTATTTTGCCCCGACCCCTTCATAGGTTCTAATTTGGTTATTTGCCTAGGGCATAAAAAATACATAGAACGATAGTTATTGTTTACTTACTTCTTTTCAAATATAATAAGTGGCGACGAGGACAAAAATGAGTAGGAATACGAAGATACAATCCGACCATGGTGAATGGGAAAAAGAAATATCAAGAAGCAGCGACAGGGTGAGTCATTAGGCAAGTGAACTAAAAAAAATAGCTAAATATTGTAAGTTTACTTGTGACCTGTGTAAATCCATTTTCCACACAAGATGGCTCAACACAATAGGCGGCAATTTATAGCTGGTCTTGGAAACAATGCCATTTTGACCTAATTATAAAAAAGAAGAAAAAAACATCAACCAGTCTGAATGTGTGAATGTGTGAATCTTGCAGAAAAGATAGAAAAGTTCAATGAGGAGGGAGACCTATTGAAGGGTATGGAAACATTGTTAGTAAGGGAAAAAAATCCGAGGAAGTTTATAGAGGGGGCTGTTACAGATGGAGCATTAGGCGTCACTTAGCAGCTGACTGTCCATTCAAGACAGCGACAAGTTTCTCATGTAAGCAAGAGGGTCACATAGCCAAGGTTTGTAGGAGGCGTAAAGGAGCCGATAGCGGAGAGATCAGTGACTGCGAAGGAGGGACCGAGGGATCAGAATGTGAAGTAGGAACGGTTTCCAATGGTCAATTGAAATCTGAATCGATTCCGGAGGTATCACCAAAAACAAAATGGATTCTAATAAAATGCCTTGTCGACGGCAAACCAGTTCCTTTCGAATAGGACACGGGATCGACGGTCTACATGATATCAGAGGACGATTTTCGCAAATCCAGAGTAAATCAAAAATACAAAATTATGGTTCTCTCGACTTACACGGGGGAAATTATAAAACCGAGAGGATTCGCTTAGGTCACACTTAAGTATGGTGATCAGACAGCGCGAGGGAATATATATATAGTTCAGGGGAAGGTTCAACCAATATTCGGACGGGAATGGATGGCTTAGATAAATGTAGATCAAATAGGAAACGCAAGGATAATGAAAACACTCATTAAGGAAAAGGAAAAAGACCAGATACTAAATAAACTCAAAAGGGATTTTTTCTATTGTATGTGGCGAGGATTTAAGCGGAATTCCTGGGTTCAGAAGGGCATATTCAGCTTAATGAAGGAACACAGCCAGTTTTTAAACCTCCAACAGTCCTACCAAATGCCTTGAGAGAAAAGGTGGAGAAGCGAATAGACCGACTGGAAATGGAGGGGGTGATTACAAAAACTAACTATTGTGAATGGGGAACGCCAGTAGTACCGATTGTAAAGGCGGATGGCACTATTCGTTTATGTGCGGACTACAAAGTAACGGTGAACCGCTTTGTGGAGAATTGCACTATTCCAATACCCAGGGCTGGAGATATATTTGCTGGCATAGGAAGAGACAGAGATCATGCTGGACCGTTCCGAAACCACACATTTCTCACAATCGACGATGCTTTTTCCAAGTGGTAGGAGGTATTTCCTGTAAGGAGTGTTAACACTCATACCACTGTCGACTGCTTACAAGAAACCTTTGATCGTTTTGAGCTTCCATTAAAATTTGTGCAAGATAATGGGTCGTGCATCGGACAATTGCACCATACCACCCATCGTCGAATAGTCAGGCAGAGAGGTATGTGCAAAAAATTAAAAGCTCATTGAAGAAAATGATGGAGAAACCGGGTAACTGCACGAAAAATTGAAAGAGTTCCCAACAGCTTTCAGAAGGACACCGCATACCATAACCCACAAATCACCGGCAAAGCTCTTCCTCGGAAGAAAACTAAATTAGATTTAACAAAACCTAAAAAAGTCAGAGAATAAATTGATAGGGGAGAGGGAAAGGCAGAGATGAAGAGGCAGAGAAATTTTGAAGTAGGCGATCCAATAATGGCGAGGAATTACAATGACCGGCTGAGGAATTGGTTTCGAGGTATGGTGAAGATGAAGATCGGAGGACTGATGTACATCGTCGAGATTGAGGAAGGAATCACCATCTGACGCCATGTGGATTAGATGAAGAGATGACAATCGAAATAAAGGTGGAGGAGTTGTTAAGGGGCCCACAGACGACCGACTTGGTTGTCAACTTCGTCGGCAACTTGGTTGCCCACAGACGTTCAACTAGTTGTTGCCAACTTTATTTGCCGATCAGTTTTGTTGCCTTCTTGGCAGAAAATGAGACGAGAGAAAATCACGATTCCATGTTATATTTTATAATTCTAAACGAATTGTGTGAGGAAGTGTTTTTTCCAAAAAGAAAGAAAAGAAAATTGTGGTCAAAGGAGTAGTACTTACAGCGTCCTGAGTTTTCTCATTCAATCTTATTAAGTGAACTTCGCGTTTCTGCACCTGCAGATTTTTTAAAAAAATATTGTATATACTGAGATTTCGCTTTTCCAAGCCTTTTCTTCTCCATCAAGTTACCCTTTTTTTTTAATAGCGTGGCGCCCAAATAAAATTGATTATTCGGAGGAATAATTATTATTATAATTTTTCTTTTTCCTTTTTTTTTATGGCACAGGTAATTTCCCTGCAGCTATACTTTTCTCGTCAATTTTGTTTATTAGCTTATTTTTGTTTGTTTGCCACACACACACACACACACACACACACACACACACACACACACACACACACACACACACACACACACACACACACACACACACACACACACACACACACACACACACACACACACACACACACACACACAGCTTGAACCGATAGAGATATGCCCTGAAGCAACCATGTCCAGAGAGCAGTTGAGTAAGGAAATAATCAACCTCTCCATGTGTGCGATTTATGCTGGAAGAAGAATCATCATGTACCACCTGCACTCCATTAGATGAAACAGTGGAACATGCTTTCTTCGCATGCAAGAAATTTACTGGGGAGAAGGGTGAATTAGATATGGTGCTGGGTAAAAGATCCACAACGGAAAATCTGGTACAGCTCATGTTGACCAGTCAAGAGAACTGGAATGCTGTTTCAGATTATGCCGCGAGAGTAGGAGGAAAATTGAGAGCTCAGGAGCGAGAGAGAAGGGGTCAAGTACCAGGAAGGGTACAGTAGAGAAGTAGGCGCCTAGCCATCCTGCCCACCGCGAAGTAATGCCTGCCAGCAGTTCCGCGGTGTGGCATTGCAAAGTATGTAGGTTTTTTAGTGAGTAGGAATCTCACACTGTTGTGGGTTTAACCCCCACTTCGTCTAATGAAAGATTTTTCCCCTACAAAAAAAAAAAAAAAAAAAAAAAAAAAAAAAAAAAACACACACACACACACAGACCATTTCGCGGGACTTGGTTATTTCGACTCAGGGGGTCCCAAAACGTGTATTTCCGTTGAAAACCGGAAGTCGAAATTTTTCACGATCGCAATACTTCCACTTACTATATATTTCATATAGATATAGGTAAGTGAAAGTAAAAAATGAAAGGGGTGTTTTGCGAACAGTTTGTAATATTTAGCTTTAAAAGTTAGTTAAACGTCGAGTGAGATATTACCCTTGGCCATATTTTCCAAAATAATTTCGACTTTCACTTAAAATAAAGTTCACAGTATACATTATCAAAACAGAATGAGGACTATATGAAAATATTACTACAAAGCCAATGTTTACATCTAGTATTTACCTTAGATCTAAAATCCCTTCTAAACTAATACGAGTAAGTAAGTGTTCACAAGTACTGTTTTTTTCGAAACATTTCTTAATTTTAATAGCAATTGAGTTAACAAATAGATTTAAATATTATAATTTATGATCATTTAGATCTTCAGGAACATTTTAAATGTATATGCAGGAAAAAAAAAACTTGATTTTTGGAGATTATTAGCACTGTCCGCCGAATTAATACGTCACAGTTAAACATGTCAAACTCAAAGACATCGCATGGATTCTTTCATTGTCACGTATTCTCATACAAATGATTATTTTATTCGATAGAATAAAAAAGTATCTTGTATCTTCGAATACTTTCATTACCGAATATAAAATTCTTCTAATAATTATTTAATTTGATGAATTTACTTTTTTCTTTGAGTAGTTTTCATGTTCGAATATAAAATCTTCAAATAGTATCTAAATACAATTTATTCCCAACTCTGTCGCAGACATAATAGACTCGCAATTACTCGGCAGGAATATGTCATTTTTTAATAATGTTGAGTTTTTAATATACTATTTACAATAGACCATTCAACTTTTGTAGATTCATCGTTAAAATTAATAGCAATGAAGACAGCTCATTGATAATGTATGATGAGAACGCCAGGTGAATTAGCTGCCAAACCGACTAAAGAACAACTCAGCCGGCTACTGTGCAAACAGTCTCAGAGCTGAATCATAATATTTACCAAATGATAACGGCCAATCCCTTCCTCGGGACACAATTTGTAATAGTTAATTATTCAACCTTTAATTTGAAGAAAGGAAGGGATTCGACTATGCGGAAGACGAGCGATGCCCATGAGGTCCCCTTGGTAATATCGAAGTTAATAATTGATAATGTCTCGACGAGAAGAGACTTGGGATCTAAATGTTCAACATTTATGGTAAAAGCTTTATGCATTCATAATAACAGGATCAGAGGAACATAGGAACTTGGGTATGGCAAAGCTATATAAGCCGTTCCATATACACTATGGATATCATTCATCAGAGGTTATTCGCATCAACTGGGATTTATTAAAAAAAAAAAAAAAAATAAATAAATAAATAAAAAATGAATGTTATACTGATATTCATGTTAACGACCGTGTACACACAAAATAATCATTTGTATTTTATTATGAATAATTACAATTTACAATACTCCTAAATTTTCAAATGAGGGAGAATAAAATAACCATGGAATAAAATGTAACGAAATTTATGACAGAATCAATTTTTAGGGAATCATTGCTGTCACTTCACGGGTACAACCACTGATCCAGGTAATGATTCTCAGGGGTCATGACCCCCCTCAAATATTTTGGATATTTCAATTTTTTGTATAATTAAACGAATAATGCAATTAGGTAGTAACTATGCCCTAAACATAACACTTTTGGTTTTTAGATCGCAGTCATTCTCATGTAATAAAAAACGGTGTTGCCAGCCTTAAGTCTTTTATTATTTTTGATGAAACTTATTAAAGTAAACCAAGCCCTTAAAAAACTCAATAAAAACCTATTCCATAAATTAAAAAAAGCATTACTCAAAAAGTCTTCACAAAGTGTTGCAGTGGCAATACATTTTTAGACCGATAATTTTTCATCACTACTAATCCAACGGGAAATTTTGAGATTTTCTTTAAAAATCGAAACAAGTACACTAATTTGGATTACATGGATATAACTTAACTTCCCTTCTTCTATATGTCATTAAAGAAATATCATGCTATGAAATCCAATGTCCAGAAAATAAAATAAAACCAATTTACTTGTCGTAAATCATGGAAGTAGTGAACATCCTGCCAGTAAATAAATGGGACTATAAACGCCTAAGGTACATAGAAAGAGTTGGCTTGGAACGAAGCCATAGCGGCGACTTTCATTCCAAACTCCTGCACCCAACTTCCTACGAGAGCCTTTAGGTCCAATAAATATTGCACTGATGGCACTCCCATTTATCACATTATCTTCTACCCGTATTTTTTCTACTGGAACTCACTAGCAACAATACAAAAAATCTTCCCTTAGTACACAGTTTTGTAGGAGTTAAAATAACTAAATGATAACCAGCAAATTTTATTTCACTTCTGGAATATAATTAGAGGAAAAAATTTGTATATCCTACATCAACTGAAATAATGCAAATTAAATTAAATAAGACATGCTGCTTATGAGGACATATACTAATTGCCTATATGAATCTCTACAAAATTTTCAAGACACCAGGGATTAATTTGCCCAATCGGGAAAGTCAGATTTCTTTCTTACAATTACCTGCAAACGTAAATGGACTAAAATTGCATCTCAATGGAAACTATTCAAAAAAGTTGAGCTAAGACCTTACTTAGTTTGTACTGCATTTCATATAAAATTGCAAGATATAGTATGCAATCTTTTAAGAAGAAGTTTAAAAAGGTCACACATTATATTAGCGTAATTTAATTAATAAGGTCGCCCTCATGTATTCTGCTCATTGGTAAATTGCAGATAATTTATGTTGAAGTTGGAAGTAAGCACTTAACCTAAACTTTTATGGAAATCATGCTCAGGACAGGATGCTCATTCACAGGATTCAGAAACCGCTCTCACCGTCTGAAACCTTCAAGAAATTCAAGAAGAATTGCAATAGTTGAAATTAAACTATCAGCTTTATGGTCTCATTAACAAATTAGAACGATAAATATGACACCGTTTTGGCTAAGTGGTTAGTTGATTTGGAAAATTTGTGATTGAGAATTTCATATAGAGATGGCCAAAATGATAACGAAATTCCTAGTAACAAATGATTGTATTTGAATATGCTATAATGATTAATTATAGTCGTCATATCACTTCATTAGCGCATTTATTAATGATAGATTAGTTATTTCTGATTCCGAAACAACTCTAGGTGTTTAGATTTAGAATTTCATAAAGAGATGGCCAAAATGAAACGAAATTCCGAGTAACAAATTATTGTAATTCAATATGCTATTCAGATGGTTAATTATAGTATTCATACCACTTCATCAGCGTTTTTATTAATGATGGATTAGTTATTCCTGATTCCGGAACAACTCTAGGTGTACCTCCTTACAACTCTAAGGCCGAGCGCACATTGAGACACTCGCGACGAAGTATCTGCTCTGCACGCGCAGTCTGGAAAGCAGAGCAGAGCAGAGCAGGCCGATGTGGCACTCGTGGATCTGCCACAGAAAACTGTGCCGATGCGACGCAGTTTTCGAAAATTGGTTATTTTAATTCCTATTATTATCTTTTAATATTATTGTTTGTGAAATTCTACTTCTGTTGTAAATAGGTTAATGAAACTAGGTAAGTCTTCTGTATATATAATGTTCTAGTTAAGTAAAGGTGGAAAAAACGGTCCTAAAAATACAATAATTTACAAAATATATATATTCTGTTATTTTAGATTTCAAAATCGAAATATAATTTTGAAATTTCTCGCGATTCCAAATATGCATGTTACGAGTGTTTTGAACTTCTAAAACGAAACAATTTCAAGATAAAAAATGTAGTTGTAAAATTATTTAAAAAAAAAGTATATATATACATACATATATATATACATATATATATATATATATATACATATATATTCTTTTTTTTATATATACACATATCTACTCGTATATTAAAATTTAGTTTAGGGCCTTTCTGAAGTTTTAATATTTGCCATAACAGTTTTAATATTGTTATTTTATTTGTCATACCTTATTCCGGTTTTTGTTAGTTTTTATTCGTCTCACTGTGGCACGTTAAGAAAATAGAAAGACAAGTTTTCCTCTAATAGATATTAGAAGTTAATTAAACGATTCAACAAGTTATGATCTCAGGAAAATTTGACTGATATTATTTCACCGAAAAAAAAATACAGGCTTTATCTAAATTTAGTTTATGGTAACGTTGATTGAAAAGACAAATAATGTATATTTCTTTTTAAAAAATATATTTGAATAAAAAAAAACAAAAAAAACTGCTATTTATAAAATCGAAAACCGCAATTAATCGAAAAGAGTGGGGAATAAACCATGTGTCGATAGGAACTTTTTTAATAAAAAATTTGATGTAAATATAAATCTTCTCTGTTATATCATCTACTTAATTTAATTATATCCTCATACCGAATAAGAAAAGAAGAGAAAATAAATTTTGTTCTGGGAGAAGGTCCCTCTCAAGAATAACAGATTGGAACAAAATATTAAACTACAAATGGTCAAATAATTAATGTAATGGTGGATAATTAAAGATAATATATACATTAAAAACCCGTAATAAATTGTTATAAAAAATTAAAAGTATTCAAAGTAGTGAATAATATATTCATTAATCAAATAAAAAATAACGGTAATAAATTTCCGAGAAAAAAAGAAGAAATTAACGAAAAAAAAATGATTCCATAATGATATTATGCTGCTAAAATCGTACCCAAGGATTTTAAGATATTTGTGGCAACTATAATTCTACAAACTTAGAGCTTAACCAGACCTCTCATAACTTTATTTTATAACATCACGATAAGTAATGGTTTTAAGGATCCCCCAGACTAAATAGTAACTTCAATGTAATAATGTAATTCACCAGACTCAGACGGAAATAGTTAATAGATTGTTAAGAATATTCTGTTTGAAATTCTTTCGTGAGCTGGTTTTTTCTCCATGTCCTCATTTTATCACAATCTTTTTTACCTCGACTTTTGATATTGCAAATTTATTTGTGTTCAACTCTATATCCGAATCGGATTCGGATCTTAAATCCAAGAAATCTATCATACTTTCAAGGGCGTACCCAGGATCAAAACTGGGGGGGGGGGGGCAAACTAGGGTCGTTCAGGTTGTAACATCTTACCGCGGAAAAAGTGAATGAAACCAAAATTATGTATAATTAGAGCAGTGCTTTATTAACTAAGTTATTACAATTATTTGCTTGAAAAAACTTATTCTATTACTGCTTCCCGCCTTAAAAGCTTAAAAAATTATTGCATCCAGCCTTCCAGGGGGGGGGGGCTGCTGCCTCCCCCTGCACCCGCTATGCATACTTTAACTAATAAAGCCCCTGCCTCCCCGAAACTGCGGCACAGAAACTGCTCTTCTATGTGCGGGGGTAACTGTGCGACGCAGTTTTTTTTCGTGCCGCCAGCTCTGCTCTGATCTGTGTCGCCTGTGTGGCCCAGTTCAATGTGCGCCTTACCTTAGGTATAGTTTTAATACCATAGTTTTAATATTGTTATATTATTTGTAATACTTTATTCCGGTTTTGATTAGTTTTTATTCGTCTTACCGTGACACTTTAAAAAAATAGGAAATCAAGTTTTCTTCTAATAGATACAAGAATTTCATTAAACGATTCAACAAGTTATGATCTCAGGAAAATTTGACTGATTTTATTTCACCGAAAAAAACAGGTAGGCTTTATGGAAATTTAGTTAATGTAACTGTTGATTAAAAACAAATAAAATATACATTGACCTTTTTAGTATTGTGGATAAGAAGGATGCAGCTCGTTTCTTAGAAGCCCTCAATAACTTTCATGATAAACTTAAATTTACAGTGGAATTAGAAAGAGAAGGAATGATAAGATTTTTGGACATGAACGTAATCAGGACGGGAAAGAAAATTCTTTCACAGTGGACGAAAAAAGAAACCACAAGTAACAGGGTTTTAAATTTTCTATCTTATCATCCACGACATATCAAGATAAATCTGCTAAACAATACCATGCCCAGGGCAATGAGATTGACGGATGCACAATATATGCAAAAGATAAAAACTAAAATCTTTGATCTATTTCTGGAAAATTTTTATCCAAAATCATTAATTAAGAAATATTGGGCAATTAACCACAATAGAACTTTTGGAAATACTCAGTTAAATAATGATGTGGTTCAAGGTAAAAAACCAGTAATAAAGAAATTCCATAAATGCACATATGTAAAGGGGCTGTCGGAGACAATTAGTAGGTCATTCAAAGATTATGATGTGGATGAAATTAGCCTGGCCTTCAAACCAACAAACAAAATACAAAACTTGTACACCAATCAGAAAGATAAAATAGATACAAATCTACAGTCAGGTCTGGTTTACAAGATTGATTGTTTGAGGTGCCCGGCTACTTATATTGGTGAAACTAGGCAATATTTAAAGGATAGGCTTTATCAGCATAAAAATGATTGTAAAAAAAGTGAAGAGAACAGGAAAAAGTCAGCACTAGTTCAGCACCACCATATAAGCAAGCATGAATTTTACTTTGAGGGGCCCACATTTTACATAAAGAAAGTAATAACAAAAAGAGGAAGTTATTAGAAGCAATGTATATTGCAGAAAATATTGACGTCTGTCAATTTTAAAACAGACACTAAAGGTCTCAATATGCAATATGGGGAAATATTAAGAAAAATTAATATTAAGTTTATATGGATTACATGGGTCATTAATTTTAATTTGGAAGTATACAGCTGATGTACATGATATAGTTTTGGGTTTTCTAAATAATAGGCCTTTGCTGGAGGGTGTACTATAATGAATTGGACTTTGCTCACCCTGAGTGTTTCATGCCCTGTGTGACTTCAAATGATTTGTCTGTCTGTTTTGCTGGTCTGTATATATTAAATACAGATTACTAAATGACTGTACTCACAAAGATTTTTGATTTATTATTTGTATTGTTGAATGTTTTTAGAACTGAAGATGGCTCAAAAGAGCCGAAACGTCTTATAAATAAAAAACTGTATTGTTGAGACTAATTTTGTCCCCTTCTTGATAACCTGTTGAACAATATAGTCTCAAGAACTTAATGTCTTATAAGTAAAAAAATAAAATATATTTCTTCTTTTCATAAATATATTTGAGGAAGAAAGAAAGAAAACTGCTATTTAAAAAATGAAAAACGATTAATAACAAAGATTGAGAAATAGACCATGCCTCGATAGGACTTTTTTAATAAGAAATTTGAAGTAAATATAACTTCTCTTTGATAATCTCTAAATATTTAAATTATTTATATCCTCATACAGAATGAAGTAGAAGAAAAAATAAACTTTATTGTGAGACAAGATCCCTTAGAAATTAACTGACTGGAACAAAAATAAAATTACAACTGGCCAAATAATTAAAGTATTGGTGGATATAGAAATATAAGATTTACATAAAAAACAAAAGTAAATATTTATAAAAAATTAAAAGCATAAAAAATAGTGAATAATATATAAATTAATTAAATAAATAAAATCGGAAATAAATTAAAATAATTTCTTAAGAGATTAATGAAAATTTATTTCATAATGATATGCTGTTAAAATCGTATAAGAGGGTTTTAAGAGGCATTGTACACGCAATGATTTTGAGCTTAAAACGATAAAAGGAACAAGCTTCTACAAACTTAGAGCTTAGCCAGACCTCTTATTACATGATTTTAAACATCACGATAAGTTATTATTTTAAACATTGGATCTCTGAGACTTAGTAGTAACTTCAACGTAATTATGAGCTTCACCAGAATCAGACGGAAATAGTTATTTTAAGAAAATTCTGTGTGCATATTCTTTCGTTACCTGGTCTTTTCTCCATATACGCATTTTATCACAATATTTTTTACCATGGCTTTCGATATATCAATTTTTTTTTTGTTCCAAATCTATTTCCGTATCAGGTTCTGAGCTTGAATTAAATAAATCTAACATACTTTCACAAAAATAAGCCCCTGCCTTCGGAAAACTGCGGCACAGAAACTGCTCTCCAATGTGCGCGAGTACCTGTGCGACGCAGTTTTTTTTTCGTGCCGCCTGCTCTGCTCTGCTCTGCGTCGCCTGCGTGACACAGTTCAATGCGCGCCTTACCTTAGGCTAGGTGCACATTGGGACGCAGAGCAGAGCAGGCCGAAGTGGCACTCGTGGGTCTGACATAGAAAACTGTGCCGATGCGACGCAGTTTCCGCTATTTGATTACTTTAATTTCTATTATTATCATTCATTATTATTGTTTTTGAAATTCTACTTCTTTCTTAAGCAGGTTAATGAAACTATGTTGTTCTTCTGTATATATAGGGTGTTCTAGATAAGTAACAACACGTTCAAAAAATGGTTTTAAAAATACAATAATTTAAAAAATATATACAGGGTGTCCCACAAATGTTGTGGCAGGCTAATAAAACTCAGAGTCTTTGGAATTTCAAGGCGAAAATCAGGGATCTTATAATGCGTCATATTAGTTACCTTTTGAAGATATTCAACCCTTCCAGAATTTCACCAGTACTGGAAATTTCACCATAAGTGACTGGTTTTTATGACGGATTCTGATGCTGAGTCGAATTCTAAAGCTGTTTTGTATCGGACTGCGTTACTTTTTCAATCAGATGCACCCTTACATCGATAACAGGCTGATTATTAACCATTTTCAAATTTTATATCTAATAGTGTTTTTATTTAAAAAAAAAAAAAAACATAAGAACACACATGTAAATGTCAGCTGTTTCTTTCAAATATTTGTTCCACCTGTATTTCTTGGTTATAAGATTATTACTTTGTCAGTATTTGTAAATGTAAATTGGTCAGTTTAAAAATATGGCTCATTTTGTAAGTCAGTATGACATGCTCATGGCATTAGGACGATGTGACGGAAACTTTAGAGCAGCTGCAAGGCCATATGAAATCATGACCAGGAGGCTGGAATAGGCGCTCGTTCTTGTTGGAAGGCACTCATCATATCTTCTGATAAGGTTCCTATACCTCTTTGCAACATCCACTACCCAGTTACTATCAACAGCTGACACATGTAAATGTCAGCTGTTTCTTTCAAATATTTGTTCCATCTGTATTTCTTGGTTATAAGATTATTACTTTGTCAGTATTTGTAAATGTAAATTGGTCAATTTAAAAATATGGCTCATTTTGTAAGTCAGTATGACATGCTCATGGCATTAGGACGATGTGACGGAACGGCAGCTGCAAGGCTATATGCAGAGCGTTATCCACAGCGGCAACATCCCAAGTATCAAGAATTCTAACGCATTGCTGACAGGATAAAAAGAACAGGTACAATTAAGCCTTACAGTAAATATGGTCACCGTGTCTGTCCAGTTTTGAATAATGCTAATGCAGTATTAGCTTTAGTTGAAGAGGATCCGCAGATGAGTGTAAGGGCTATTAGTAGGGAAACTGACATATCCCGAAGTATGGTACTTAGGCTTTTAAAAGATGAAAAATTCAGACCTTACCATTTTTCAGTGCACCAACCATTGTCCGAAAGTGACTTGGACCAGCGATTGAGGTTTTGCCATTGGGCACAAACAATTATAGCTGAAAATCCTAATTTATTTTCTAATGTGCTTTGGACAGATGAAGCTACCTGTGCGGTAATTATTTCAATTATTATTGAAGTGGCAGTGTAATATAGGAGGCCTTGGTGATGGGGGTAAGATTACGCCGGATGCATGTAACTCTGACTTGGCTTCTGAATTCGTGTGTAACACTTGCTTCAGATCGTTGTGCTGATAGCGTCATTTGCAGTGCCGTCACATGTATTTGAATTATCCTTTCATTGGTAAGGGATGGTTTCGAACTTTTGTGCAGTCAACACGTCTCTTAAGGCTCCTTTCATTGGTAAAGGATATCTTCGTACGCTGGTTTCGAAGTTAAGACTGTTTCTAAATGCAGGTAACTCTGGTCTACCAAAATCCTTATATTTCCTATTCCTGGTTCTCCTTTCAGACCAGAATGTTTGTACTTTATAATTACATTTTTATTTATATATTCTCATGTGTATTCACAGAATTCAATTACAGTCCACATAAGTTTTCTTATGTCTGAGTACTACCAGATTTATTAGTATGTGTCTTGATAATTTTCTTGTAATTTTATTTTCATTCAATTGCCGTGAAGTCTAAATTGTATGCCTTCCCATTCCTACCAGAGGGTATTAAATTTCGTTGTTTTTTCCTACCATTAAAATTTTTTTTCTCTATCATTCTATGCACAGATCATTCTTTTGTTCATGTAATATTGTATATCTATGTATATCTATATGTATATGTATATCTATGTATTCTTGTAATAACCATGTGCTTATAATCCTGTGATGACTTGTCTGTTGGAAGTTTGGTTTCAACAAGTGTGTATATAACTTCCGGAAGTGTTGAATCATCTATTGGTCAGTTTCCATGGTGACGGTGAGTGACGTGAACAGTGCACTGTTGGTAATATAACCTTCCTTAGTTACCTTTGTTTACATTTCATATCTTGTTCACTAATTGCTTATTGGTTTAAGTTAATGAGTTTTCATAGTGTTATACATTATAATATTGTTAATTATTCATTATTAACGAAGTTTAATAACTGCCTAATACCTTTTGTTGTATATATTTGTTTAATAAGTATATATTAGATTAACCTTTTAATCTGTCTCTTGATTGTATTTTATTTTGATATTGTTTTTTTTTTCTATATTCCTCAAAATGAGCCATCGAGTTTTGATCGTGTCATTATAACTTTTAAGAGATCATTGCAGACAACCTTTGACGGCCTGTCCCAGGTTGATGTCCGAACATCAGAGGGAAAGATTGTTATTGCAGAACTCTCACAAACACTGGACTATGATTATGATGCTGCATTGAAGCTCCTGACACTTTATCTTGAGGCCCCAGAATATCCAGAGGACTTAACTGGGGATATGGTGTATTCAGGTTTAGGTGAGATCCAATCCTTCTATTCAAGGTGTAAAGCTAAATGCGATGTGTTATTGAGGGGGGTTTCACCACCTCTAAATCCCTCGGAGTCTTCAACTCCTTTAAATGGGTCATGTGTGATGTTTGCGTCTAATACCACTAGTATGCCTAAGTTTAAATTGCCCACCTTTGATGGGAATTATTGTGAATTTGATAATTTCTGGACTCGATTTAATAGCCTCGTTAATGATAGTTCCTCTTTCACAACACTACAGAAGTTTGAATTTCTGTTGAGTCAACTAAAGGAATCTGCATTGCAAGTGGTATCTCATCTTCAATTTAAGGAGGATAATTATGTAAAAGCACTTAAATTATAGAAGGGCAGATATTCTAAGCCTCGCAGAGCTGCTGCATTTCATGCTAGCAGTGTTCTCAATTCGCCTAACATTTCTGATGATGTAAGGTCTATTAGAGCCTTTTTAGATTCATTTAATACCCACATGAAGTCTCTGGAAACTATTGAACCCAAGACTAATGTTTATATGACTATCTTTTCACAGTTCCTACTGTCTAGATTTTCTGCCAATTTGAGAACTCGATTTGGGAATAGTTATTCGGAGACTGAATTTCCTACTCCGGATATATTAATTTTGTTTCTGGATCGTCATGTCTCTCATGTAGTATGTGCTTTCTTAGGTGATGAGGCCAAATCTGTTTGGGCGAAGTTAAGAAATAATCACAGAGATGCTCTTAAGACTCGGCAACGGCAACGGTCTAATAAGAAGTGGAGCAGCAGCTGCACCAATCAAACGTTGGAAATTTCAGTCACAGATGGAATTTCTATTAGGATATACGGTGAATGAAAATCGTGAAACGAATTACAGAAGAGAGGAGAATAGTATAGAAAAATCACCTGAACAAGATGTGCATGAAGAATCCCAGAACATTAGGGTTGATAATGATCATCCTGTCGGCGAGAGTTGTGTAGATGATTCTACATCACTTACAACCAGCGACATTGAAATAAGTGAAGTAGTATGTGATTTGACTAAAAAATCTGGCAGAAATTCTCTTTAACCGGCAGCTGTAGAACGAAAAACGAAACCAAAGAGACTGGATATGGACAATCTAATTGCAAAATCTTTAGAACAACGAGAGAAAAGGGCGAAAGAGAGAAGTGAGGAGAAAAAACTCCTAAAGATGATTTGTATTTATTTTTTATGTCTATGTACGAACAAACAAAAAAAATGCCTCCAGCTTAACAGCATATTGTGAGAAGGGACATATTTCATGCCGTATCGCAAGAGGAGGCACGTCTTCTAAATCTTTCAGAGCCTGCAGATCTCTCTTATAGGCCATCTCAAATAGAAAGCGGTATAACTGAAACAATTCAACGCGCAAGGGGAGATAATTGGTATAATTACATGGGATTAAATTATCCTGCTTCAACAAGCTCTTCACAGCTAACTCATTCGTACCCATTTGGACAGACACAAGAAATTTCAGAAATATCTAACATTGCCTCGTATGTCAACTATTTTTCAGAATGAACAGCGCAGCATTATATTTGAATGAAATATCTCGTTTTTTTTCTTCTATGTGGTGTTTATAATAATATTGTTAACAATAATACATATATCCATAGATGGCTGATGAACAATACTACAAATAATTTGGAAATCTACAAAAAGTGGAACAATATAGTAAAAAGGTTGAGACGAAAAGCCATAACCCAATATTGGGAAAAAAGTTGCAATAAAATAGATAGATGTCTGCACGGAGAAAAATCATCTGAAGCCACACTGAAAACACTGAAAAACATAAAGAATCCTAAGAAAGAAAAGTTGAATACTGACATACTACCAATTGGAAATTGGTCAAAATACTTTTCAAACCTATTATCAGAGAAGAGACCAGCATTTAAAACCATAAGCACGGCGGAAATTCTACATACAGAAAGTATTTCCATAGACTCAGTAACTGTAGATGAAATCAACAAGTCTCTCCAAAAAATGAAAAACAATAAAGCACCTGGCCCTGGAGGTATTTATATAGAACTAATCAAGAATGCCCCAACTGAAATGAAAAGACAATTGGGGGAACTGTTCACTGACTGTATTAATAAAGGAGAAGTCCCAGAAGAATGGAACATTGGATATATTACTCCAATTTTCAAGAAAGGCGCAAAGAAATGCCTCGACAATTATAGAGGCATTACTGTTACAAGCAGTTTGAGTCGGCTATTTGGGCGTATTTTGAAAGAAAGGGTGGAACAAGAATACCAAAGCTACCTGCCCGAAGAACAAGCAGGATTCAGAATTAATAGATCATGCATTGATCACATTTTTACTCTGACCCAACTGTTAGAGAAGAAACTTTCAAGGGGCAGCGAAATTCACCTCGTCTTTGTAGACCTAAAAAAGGCATATGACTCTGTCCCCTTAAACAAACTATGGGATGCGCTCGAGAAAACTGTGATTAGTAAATATCTTATCAAAGCCATCAAAGGGTTATACAGAAATTCCACAGGCCAAATTAAAATCGGTCAAAAATTGGGTGAAAGATTTCCAATAAATAAGGGTCTAAAACAGGGCTGCTCTCTTTCACCTCTACTTTTCAATATTTATATTGAAGAAGTTCTTAAAGAATGGAAAAAGAAATGCTCCAAAATGGGCATCAGGATCGGAGATCAATTTCTTTACACTCTCCAGTTTGCAGATGACCAAATACTTATAGCTGAAGACGAATATGATTCACAGTACATGCTTCGGAAGCTCATTGAGATATACGATCAATGGGGCTTGGAGGTCAGCAAGGACAAGACGGAATACATGGTGTTCAATTCCAATACAAATTTTCTAGAATTAGAGAATTGGACATTGAATAGCCGAAATTTAAATACTTGGGTACATGGATATCTATAGAAGGTACGTGCGAAGAAGATATTTTACAAAAAGTACAAAAAGGAAAGAAACTGATAGGTTGTTTGAATTCCGTACTGTGGAGTAACAAAGTGACGATGAAGACCAAGAAGCGGATATATAAATCCATCATAGAAGGCACTGTCTTATACTGTTCAGAAACATGGACAATAAAAAAGAATGAAGAAAGAAAACTGCTAGCCTTAGAAATGGACTTCTGGAGAAGACGTAGCAGGATCTCAAAGCTTGACCACGTCCCGAACGCTGAAATAAGAAGGACAGTTAACCAAGAAAAGACAATGCTTTACTCCATAGAAACCAAACAGCTCAGTTGGTATGGGCATGTCATGAGGATGCGAGCTGACCGATGGCCCAAACGCATGCTTGAGTTTACTACAGAAGAGAGAAGAAAGAGAGGACGACCAAAGAAGCAATGGATGGAGGCGGTGTATGCAGGGATGGCTGCACGAGGGCTTAGAGAAGGCCAATGGCAGGACAAGAACGAATGGAATACTATTCTTTTTGGAAACGACATATGAACACAACGTTTGTCAATAAAGTCGTTTATTATTATTATATAATACATATATTTTTTTTAATTTAATTTTCATAACATAATTTGCAACTCTTAAGTTTAAAATTTTGGTTTACATTGATGTTATAAAAATATAAAGTAAATATTTTTTACTTTTAATATATCTGTACCACACACATTACCCCTTATTAATTTTTTTTTTTTTTTTTCAATTTTTCTGATTATTAGCTATTAGGCGTTCGAATTTTAGTGTCTCAATTCTTGAAATTGGGGCCTAAAAACCAATAAATTGCAAATATATTAAAATAAAAACTTATCTCAAAAATACAGCCAGTTTTTCTTCTGTTCTAATTGATGGCTGAGCATTGGATCCTGGAGAGTAAATGGTGGCTTGAATCTAGATATGAATTTCATGAAACTCCGTTCGGCTCATACGGAAATAGTTTATAAATTGTTCTTCAGAGAATTCTCTCATCAGTACGAATTCTCCGTGAGTTAGTCTTTTCTTCAAGTACTCACTTTTCAACAATTTTTTCGACCTCGACTTTTGATATAGCAAAAGGATAGTGTCCAACTCTACATCTAAATCGAACTCCGAGCTATTTGAATCTGATAAATTTGACATATCGACACAAAACAACTCCCTGCCTTCGGAAAACTGCGGCACAGAAACTGCGATGCAATGTGCGCCTTACCTTTGGCCGAGCGCACATTAAGACACACAGTTTCTGCAATACGTGCGGTAGATAAGAAACTGAGCGGTCCTACTCCGTGTCCCAATATGCGCGGTTCCTATCTAATTCACTTTGCACAAAAACTGCTCTGCTCTTCTCTGTGTCGCGAGTGTCTCAATGTGCGCTTAGCCTATGGCCAAGCGTACATTGAGACAATCGCGACGCAGAGCAGAGCAGAGCATTTTTTGCGAAACGTGAAATAGAAAGGAAGCGGTCCAATGTCCGCAGAAAAATGTGCGTCGCAGTTTTTTTTCGTGCTGCCCTGCCCTGACCTGAGTCTATTTGCCCTTATCTGCTCTGCGTCCCCTGCGTGGCACAATTCAATGTGTGCGTTTTGAATCTTTACCTTAAAACTAATGAAATAGTTATATTACATTATTACTTATTGTGTCATCTAGTATTTATAAATTAAAGTGTCATAATAAATATGGGTATTTATTTATTTCTTTGAATTCGTGTAAAGCTAATTTAACTATGGTAATCAATTTTAATAAAAATTAAAATATAAAAAAAAAATTAATTATAATGCAGAAAATCATCAAGCGCCTGAAAATGAAAACTAATATTTATTTTTGGATATTTATTGGATGGAAAATGAAAAAAAAAAAAAAAAATAGAGAATATTTATATGGGATCCCTAAGATGAGTTCAGCACTGATTAAAACCTCGTTAATCAGGTTTAAAAGAGGACATTTTTGAACAAAATTGTTAATGCACTTTTACTGCCTACTGTCTAAAAGTTGAGATGATCTATATGATGCCATTATCTACACAATAAGTGAAAGGAAGCATGCTCCACACCCGGAATTTATTAATATCTCCAATAACGGAGTATCAAACACTATATTAAATATTTTTCACTATATTTCATATTTAAACGCTAAATGTCTCCAGTGAATTTTCATTAAAAATATTTTCATGAAACCACGTGATCTAGTAATAGGCAACGTGCGTTATTTTATAACTACATAAAAAAATATTTATAAATCGGAACCCTGCCACTATGGTCTTCATTAGAGTTTTACTTTACCCACTTAGATCTAATCCAAAATTTAAAGAGATTTTTCTCCCCTAAAGGAAGTAAAATAAGTTTTTTTTTTAATTTACCAATTTAGATAGCAATCAAACAGGGCGGCCCAGATCACAGCAGATACATGGAGTATTTCTAATCCAAAACCGCATCTTTATCCTTTATCTCCAGTGGGAGCAGTGCGTTTTTTAACAAGGAGAGGGGAGGAACACGATTGGAATACGAAATTAAGAAAAAAGAACCGACTCTTGGTCTAAGACGGAGAAGAGTCATCTTCGGTTTGTTTCTCTTATTAATATTTTTTCCCCGTTGGTTGAGGGGGAAATTCTTGGTGAGGGAGTATAAATTCCCGAAAACTTGGTAGCCGCCTACCGACGTGGAATAGGAATGAGCGATGCCCCGCCGAGAATAACAAGCGGCATTATTGCGAGCAAACAGAGTGCCCGTCGAATTAGCAGCTCTAGTCTGATTGCCAATCCGGCCAAAGCCTGTGCACTATATGATTAGCTCCGGTCGTGCCCCTATTTCGAAAATAGTTACATGTTTGTATAGTGTCTTCCTATGATTCTACTAAATAGCAGAAACCTATAAAAGAAAATTAAAAATAAATAAAACAGCATAAACTTAAGAAAACCTCAATACCATGCCAGATTATTCAGCTGTTTTGAAATAGATTTAATATTCAGGAATAAGGACTAGTTGGTTATTTATAAATCTTATTTTTCACAAGTTTACACCTTTTCATTTTTATTTTTCGAAAAAACATTTGATATATATATATATATATATATATATATATATATATATATATATACACCAACGAGAACCTGCCTTAATAAAATTAAACTGGGGAGTCACTTTAAAATACGAACATTTAAACGAAATGACGAATAAACGTTTCAGGAAGTAATTGTTCGTTTGCTGTGATCAAATACACCTGATGAACAGAGTTTGTAGCAGTACTGGCTTTTAGTCTCGTATAATTTCGGCAACCCCCCCCCTCACCCTTGTTGAAAAAAAGATTTAATTATTAACATAATCAGAGGTAACTTATAATAAAAGATAGTGGCAACAAGTCATCCCAAATTAATTTGTGTATTATAATTACATAAGGTCAAGATTTTAATGTTATTTATTTATTTTATTATTCTTTTCATTAATTTACAGCAAATGAAAAACAAACATATGCATTCAGATAAGAACCTTTTCCGAACAAGCCCTGAAGAAATGAAATGACACTATTGTGTACATATCGCACCTGTCGTGGAATACTGTAACATCTCCGAAAAATTCGATTTTGATTTTTTTACACCAAATTATTCAAAATGAAGTTATCTTTATGTGGTATAAATTATATTAAGTTTAGTTGTTTATTTGGCCAAGGAGAGGCGGAACTTACGGAAGTAGGGGAATTAACGGAAACTTTTTCAGCAAATGAGTGGTCGCAAAACAGGTAAAGTGAAAAATAAATCAAAAGAAAAATAGTTAAGTAACAAATTCTGCCAATAAAATCAACGATCAGAAAAAAAACAATAATTAAAAAAGTAAAAACTTTATACGCCATTTCCCAAAAGTTTAGATTTTCGAGATGTTACAGTATTCCACGGAAGGTGCGATATAAGAATACGTACTTACATATATCTATCAAACTATATATATATATATATATATATAAAGTTTTAATTATCTTTTCATCGAACACCCATCTATTACCACTCGATATTCCCATTTACAATCAATTTCTAATTTTTAATTGGCTACAATATATTTGTATGGCTATAATTTATTTTAAGAATATCTAAATGATCCATGACTATTTTAAACAGGGTATCACTAAGAGGCAATTACTATGATGTTCTCGTGCGTTACATCGAATCCTGAAAACTGACCAAAGACTGATGTCTGTTTTTCACGTTTTTATTTTGAATTTGAGAATAGGAAACGCGGTTTGTGTTTCTTGCACTATTCCATGAAAATGGAATTAATTGTATCTGTACATAATGTGATCCACATTTTTTTTTTTTTTTAAATCCACCAAAATACAATAATCCAATCAAATAACCACAAATTATTCAGTTTTAGAATCGACTTTGCATCGGCTGGAAGATAGCTCTGATAAATTTACTTTCCAATAATTATTCGATCCAGAGTAAATTAGAGATGATCAAAATGGGAGTTGGGTGAAGGCAATTAATTATGATATAACAATGTATTATCATGAATAATCTACCGGTACTTATAAACTGTTTCCATTCATTACCTTAGCATGTTATAAGGCTAGCTTCAATCGTTATCCAAATTAATATCAAATTTCTGCTCATATATTAAGAGAGAGGACATCTCATTCGAAATCTAGATCTTAAAAAACGCATAGTGTTTAGAAAAGAATTATAAACCACTAATCACAAAGCAGAGAAAGAACGAAGTGTTTGGAAACGAATTATAAATCATAAATAATAAGACAGTAACGGAAGTAAAACCTGAAGAGGAATCATTTTAAACGGAGTTACAAGTTAATTGTTTATGTATAATGAATCAAGAAGTGAAAGATCAAGAGCCTCAAACTTTTCGAAAGAAGAAGCAAACCTACTTCTTCCGATGATTGTAAACCAGATTTGTATTCATTTGATAATAGAAAACAAAAAAACAGATGCAATATCCAATGCAATGAAAGTGCAAGAGTGGTTGAAAATAAGCGAAAAATGTAATTCTCAGAAGGTTGGGCATAATTGAATGCCACTCATATTTTTTTATTATTCTTTTAAAATATAAATCAAATAACACAAACAAAAAATAAAAAGAACTTAAGAGGTAACAAAAATGAATTTAAGCAACAAGCACTACGGTCCAATTAATTAGTAAATAGAAATAATTTTAGGTTATAAGTTAACCTGTGTTTAAGCGGTCATTCCTGGCTGTTTAACTTTAAACGCTGTTTAGCCCTTATAAATACATTTGATTAGGCGATTCCACATTATGCACCAGGCATAAACACCATCCTGTGTATATTCAACTGTTCAAGTAAGCAATCCCATTTAAACGACTATTGTAAACCCGGCCATCCAACTCTGGCAGTATCCAAGTAACCGCGAATTTTTATACTCCTACGGTTTTCCAACAATCGTGATGACGGGGTAAAAACACAGTGTCCTTTAGAAATGGTATTTACGAGAGGATAAAAAATTCGAAGATTCATTGCCGTAATACAGAATTAATGTGTATTTAATAATTTTTCCAAACTCATGCACAATTACGTGAATATTTTATCAAAATTACAAACAAGATAATTCATCTTTGATAAAAAAAAAATCAACAAAGCCTACGAGTTAACTGATATCGTTATCACGTTAATTGATGGCGTTTTTTTACCTTATCTTTACTAAACACGTTTGACGAAATTAGTTAAGTCCACTAAAACATTTTTTACTTTGTCAGGCCAAACCGCAGACAAAGTTAAGGTGAGTGAGCTAGAAGTTTAGTCAATTACCGATCGAGGTCTTGAAAACTCTCCCTTCTTCCTTCCTTCTTCACCGATGTCTTACTACCACGAGCACAGCAAACAATCTAAGCACAAGGGCTTCACTTCATTGACAAAAAGAAGAAACAAGAAAGAAACACACGACTTTAAGAAATAATGAAAGCCAATTAGGTAGTAGGATTAAAGAAGTTCAAAGAAAACAAGTTGTTCTGTAATAAAGTTGAATCAAGCTATTAACACTCAGTAAAAGATCCAGAAATTTTAATTTAAAATATTAGAGCATGGTTGCGTTGTATATTTCTATTAAATGTTTAAATACAGTCCATTGTTCATTTAAAAAAATACAGAAATATTATTGATTGGTGTTATCCGCCACTGTTAATAATACAATATTTTTCATCTTTGATTTTTAAGCCCTGTTTACACGGTTACATTTTGGGAAAGAAGTTTGGACTTAAACAAAGATATGTAGTTCGTTTTTTGACCGAAAGAGGCGGTTAAATACATAAACAGTTTTCTATGGCCAGACTGTTCAGTGTTTAGTTTTAAGTTTCGACATTAGTTGTTTATGATGAACTTCGTACCGCACAAAAATCAATAATTGTAGTTATTATTAGTTGTATTAAATTCAGTTTTTTAATAAGATTAAAAAAACTTTGAAACGGATAAAACGTTCGGAATTGTCAAAATAAATCATTCCAACGGGAATTAACTTTCAGTTTCTACTGGTTATTTTATATGATATGTGTTTGTACTATTTTATAAAATTCTTTTCCACATGAGCATAATTCGGATCATTATGAACACAATAAACGTAATCCGATTACCAACGAACTTCATTTATTTTAAAATATTTAAGTGCTCAGTTAACTATTAGTAAACGAGTAATTTACGAGTAACTTATTAGTTTAAATACATATTTTTTATATTCATTTTTTAATCTGAAACGTTTATTAGAAGAAATTACTTGAAATAATCAATACAAAAAACAATAATCGAGATTAAAAGTATGCTTTATTTTAAGTTGGACAAAACTAATGAGCCAATGAGCAATAACGAACGAAATGAGCCAATTTTTATCAAGATCGTTTGGGTAGTTAGTTTCAGATTTTATCGTAACGTGAAATCTTTATAGGCGGGCGCAATCGAATATAGGGTGCGCTAGTAGTTTTGCAAAATGTCGGAAAGAACGGTGTTAGACATAGTTGATGTGATAGAGATAATTGGTAATTTTAAAAGACCATTAATTGAAGGGCAGGCTATTCTTGATGCAAACCACATATTTACATGTGGAATAATATCTAAAAATAAAAAAACAGTTATTTTACAAGCCTCGTGCCTTTAAACTAGCAATCTTAAAGGACTGCCCCATCAAATAAAAGTGGAAATCAAATTTATTAATAATAATAAGCAATTTTCTTGTCATTGTACGTGTAAAGCTGGTAGTTCTGGTAAATTTGTAACTTTACTCGACGTTTTTCGGTTAGTAATAACATTAATTACCTATTCACACGATCATTGTTATGACAGCTTAGATTCTTTGTCATATTATTTATTTATTTGTCAAAACTTTCAGGCTTCGCATTGAAAACATGGAACAATTAAGCACAACGGATGTAATAGAAAAATGGGGAAAATTAAAAAAGAAAAACAAATCTATGACACTATGGTCTCAATGTTATTTACATAAAACTAGCATTTTGGAATAATAAAATGTCAAATACTAACATTTACCTGGATAAATATAGTCTCTTTCTTTAAAATAAAGACTACATATCGTCATATGTTTCGAAACAGGCTTATCTATTCTTAATTTTACAATCCACTCTTTAAGAAGCTTTTTATTTTTTGGAAATAAAAGGGAATGACACGTCTTTTGATTTTCTAATTGAACACTGAGGGACCGAGCAATACCTATTATATATTTTTCAAATGATTTTTTGCTCAATCGGGTTTTAATTATGGAAAAATAAATTAAAAACGCCAAAAAACCCTATGAATCCCAGGTAATGGCCCCGCTTTTATCCCCGCTTCTCTAGTTCCTGCAGCGCCGTCGCAGAAGCAGCACCGTCGCTTGCGCCCGCCTATATACACAAGATATAAAATAGCATGGGAATGATAACAGTCTATGATGGGAATTATCATGGTCCATGATTTCAATCCTTAATCTCTTTGATTAAAAATTAAACATAACATCCGGTGTAACGATTACCTAGTTAGATTAAGAAATCCCATAATAACTACAGGAATTCATCATCTTTTCACCGAGTAATTTCAGATGACAGAGACATGTCTGATTTTAATTAGAGGAAGGGAAGGCTGTTTTTTGAGTTAATGAAGCGTATAACAGATGTTGATAATGAGGGGTTTTGCGGGGATGTTTTTATCCCTTACATGAGCAGCCCAATCAAAGCCTCGTCAACCATCAGGCTTCAGATTAGTTCAGAGTAATGGCTTTCACAGCAATCGTCCGGAGAAAATATTTAGGGATTCATTTTATAAGCTGCTCCCATAAATCTTCTTCTTTTTTTTTTTATTTTTTTTTTTTTATTCCGGAGTCTTTCCAAAACAACATACAGAAAAAACTAAACTTTATTTTCAATTACTCTGTTCCAATCAAAATCCCCTACGTTAATTTCTTAATACCTCCATTTTAGATGCGACATCGCTCGTGACAATTGTAAAGTACTGCTGAATAATAAAATAAATGTTTAACTCTCTATGCGGTCCATATAGCTAAATTGCCTATTTTGATCATAAATGCAAAAAGAAAAGATAAAAATTAATACAATTTAAAACGACAAAAAAAATGTATTTTTTTATTAAATTTTATTAATAAATTCTTTGTAACATTCTTAATTAGCAAAAATATTTATTATTATCGATGCTGATTATTCATAAGTATAAAACCAGGAAATACCACCAGACATTGTTTGTTTGAGACCGAGAGGAGATATTGCGAAAGCGATGTATTTTTTCGGCTGATTATTTTCATAAATTTGAAATATACGCAGGATTATTAATTTGGCAATGTGAATATATAAATGTCATATTAGTAGCAAATTCTTAATAGCGTTCTTTAAAGTGATTAATCTTGAGGATGCCTGTTTTATTGATTTTTTTTAATGATCCGGTCATGTACCGATGTTTTCATATCTACCTCATTTAAATCTAAATTTTTTATTTTTCATCAACTGAAAACCGTTTTTAACCAATGGGGATGCCTAAGGGTATTTTTTTAAATAGGTAAATTTCTAGATAAATCACAATTAATAGAATTAGAAGAGCTAACCGTAGAGCGAAAAGAAATATTAATAAGATATACTGGGAACACTTCGACTCAATTAACCCCTCAGACTCCTAAATCACTTTTCTATGAATCTGTTGAAATTTGTCTCTTCCTACAAAAGTGCCTGGATTTCATTCAGTTTGTTTCGAACATCGGTGAATGCTACAGCTAGTAAAAACCGGGTACACGTGTTTATTATTTTGAAATAAAACAGTGTTTATTTTGTGATAAAACAGGTGAAGTCGAACTTTTGTCAGTAGAAGGCCATGAGAAGTGCTTGAAAATATTACGCGCGCGAAAAACGTTCGGATTTAGGTTTGGTGATTTCATTATTCCAACTTACAACTAAGGACGAGAATTCTACCGCACCAGCTGTAGGAGAGAATTTAGTGCAATTGCATTGAAGTACCTCCAGAAAGAGGACACTACTTAATCTGACACCGATGAACTGGTAAGTCCCTCTAATCTTCAACTCTGTAATATTCAACCCTGCGTAGCTAGAAACTTACGATCTGTTAAAGAGCCACTGACAGATAGATCTGGGATATTTAAAAGGCTATGTATCTCTTGTGGGAAAAGTAGAATATATTTTTAACAAAAAACTAGTGTACAAACTTGTGTCGATTGAGTCCAAGGAATTTGAGGATAAAATTCGACGACGTCCCTTTTGAAGACCTAATATATTTACCACTGCTTCACTTGAGAAATTCTTAAGTTTTGTATTGGGTATTCATATTTCAAATCTTGCTCGATCCATACAACTTTCTGTTATGAATTTATTGTATTATTGTTATTTCTATAACAATGTTTAGAAATAAATAATACGAAATTGTACATGTACTTTCCCACTGAAGACTTTGTCGTAAAAGAGGTGAATATCACCGCGAATGTAGGTTGTGGATGACAAAAAACATGCCGCTTACATGAGTAAAGTAACAAATCTACAACGGATTGAAGAATCCAGTTGGCATAAAAAACGTAGATTTCATCAAGAAGTGATGAACATATTTGCGAGATAAAATTTGTGAAAAGGAGGAGATTATAACTCTTAAAAATGCTTTAGTTATTACCTTGCACTTCTCACTGAAGTGAGTGGTGAAATTATTGATGATTACCCTTTACATAAATTTCTTTCTAAAATTATCACCCATTTTGAAGGAGACATTTCTGTTAGCACTTATGATGAAAACAACAGTAGCAAGATGTTTTTTTTACAAAAAGACATCAAATGTTGAAAATTTGGCTCATCGTCTCATTGTCCTAGAGGAGGAAATTGAGAAATCTGCATCTTAGCAAAAAATCGCATTTGAACTAAGAAATATAATTAAACGCAGAGAGCATACTGTTCTTCCGCTGGATATAAATATGGAAGATGTTCTAAAAGGAAAATGTGTCATTCTCATCGAGCTTTATGAGTTCTTGAAAAACATTATAATTGGTTCCGACCCACGAAATAAGGCAACTTTGCTAAATATAGCAAAAATCAATGCGGATTTGATATACGACATGCAGCTAAAAGCGGGAAGCTCAAACCTAGTAAACACATCAAACTTGGTTTAGCAGTCAAATCCCTAACAGGATCTAAACAACTTATTCAAATGCTCAATAGGCTGGGTCATTCTGTGAGTTATGAAGTAGTTCAAGAGGTTGACACCGAAATAACATATTCAAGTGAAGAAAATTATACCGTCCCCAAGGAATTGGACAGTGGATCTTCGGCCGTAGGATTGGCATTTGACAACATTGACGCCGAAGTTGAAACTATGACCGGGAAAGATACGTAGCACGAGACTACTGGGATAGCCTACCAAAATATTTCCAACTCATTGCCGGCAACAGAAATGGCAGTGCCTCAACAACCTGCCAAACGAAAACGACGAAGGCTATTTGATGGTACGCTCTTGAACATATCACATAAATTAAGACAATAAATTCATAATTATTTTTTTCTCGGCCGTCGTTGAGAACGTAATTAGTTGTTTCGGTCTTTGCTGGCTTCCCAGTTGCTAAGTTGAACTAAAATTGCTTCTCGATGGTTTCGTCAAAGGGGGTTCATACAATTCTGAATACCATCCATTAACTCTTGCAAATTTTTATGATCGTTTTTCATTCTATTTTTTATAGCTCTCGATGAGGATTTACAGAATTTTGGTTCACATCTAAATCTTCCAACAAGGAAGTAATGACTTTTGTTCGTGATGCAAGTCCAAGAGCCCAACGCTGCCTCGCAAAGAAATTGTTTGTCAAACTGGGCAGTTTTTCCGTTTTCCCCATTTAAATTTATTTCAGCAAACTTTAAATAGGCTGTATACATTTCCTTGAAATCCTCGGGAAAAAACTTTACAGTAATCTTAAGTATAAGATGAGGTGATAAGGTCATCAATTAATGTATCATAGCCAACAGCATCAGTAAGTGAATTCTTTTGCATCTATTATAGTCTTTACCTTTCAGGAATGCGTTCAGACTACCCACAGCTAGAATGCTTGTTTCACACAAAATGTGAGGTAAACCGCAACCATCAATACATTTTTCAATACCATTGAAAAAAGCAATATTAATGTGGAACGAACCAAGCATTATAAAAATTTTATCAAATTTCGGAGCTTCACTGTTTTGGATTTGTAATGCCATCTTTGCTATTGCTAGACCATAAGTTACGGGTATCCAAGGCTGACAGCATTCTTCAGCGATTTTTATAGCCCTTTTCATGGTTTTATACACCACAGCATAAGATGTAGGTGAACCATTAACCTGTTGTAAATAAATAACCTGCTGCTGCTGCTGTTTTTTATCTCCTTTCATATTACTGTTAAAACCATTTCACACGAGAGTAGCTTAGAAATAACGTGACAATGAAAGGATCCACGCAGTCTCGGAGTTAGGCAAAATTAACCGAAATCGGTACAGTGTGTGATATTTATGTGATATGTTCAAGAGCGTACCATAATACTTTGGTTTCCTGGTTTATGGTTCGATATGAACGTCGTTTCCATCAAATAGCCTTCGTCGTTTTCGTTTGGCAGGTTGTTGAGGCACTGCCATTTCTGTTGCCGGCAATGAGTTGGAAATATTTTGGTAGGCTATCCCAGTAGTCTCGTGCTACGTATCTTTCCCGGTCATAGTTTCAACTTCGGCGTCAATGTTGTCAAATGCCAATCCTACGGCCGAAGATCCACTGTCCAATTCCTTGGGGACGGTATAATTTTCTTCACTTGAATATGTTATTTCGGTGTCAACCTCTTGAACTACTTCATAACTCACAGAATGACCCAGCCTATTGAGCATTTGAATAAGTTGTTTAGATCCTGTTAGGGATTTGACTGCTAAACCAAGTTTGATGTGTTTACTAGGTTTGAGCTTCCCGCTTTTAGCTGCATGTCGTATATCAAATCCGCATTGATTTTTGCTATATTTAGCAATCTTGCCTTATTTCGTGGGTCGGAACCAATTATAATGTTTTTCAAGAACTCATAAAGCTCGATGAGAATGACACATTTTCTTTTTAGAACATCTTCCATATTTATATCCAGCGGAAGAACAGTATGCTCTCTGCGTTTAATTATATTTCTTAGTTCAAATGCGATTTTTTGATAAGATGCAGATTTCTCAATTTCCTCCTCTAGGACAATGAGACGATGAGCCAAATTTTCAACATTTGATGTCTTTTTGTAAAAAAAACATCTTGCTACTGTTGTTTTCATCATAAGTGCTAACAGAAATGTCTCCTTCAAAATGGGTGATAATTTTAGAAAGAAATTTATGTAAAGGGTAATCATCAATAATTTCACCACTCACTTCAGTGAGAAGTGCAAGGTAATAACTAAAGCATTTTTAAGAGTTATAATCTCCTCCTTTTCACGAATTTTATCTCGCAAATATGTTCATCACTTCTTGATGAAATCTACGTTTTTTATGCCAACTGGATTCTTCAATCCGTTGTAGATTTGTTACTTTACTCATGTAAGCGGCATGTTTTTTGTCATACAACAACCTACATTCGCGGTGATATTCACCTCTTTTGCGACAAAGTCTTCAGTGGGAAAGTACATGTACAATTTCGTATCATTTATTTCTTAACATTGTTATAGAAATAACAATAATACAATAAATTCATAACAGAAAGTTGTATGGATCGAGCAAGATTTGAAATATGAATACCCAATACAAAACTTAAGAATTTCTCAAGTGAAGCAGTGGTAAATATATTAGGTCTTCAAAAGGGACGTCGTCGAATTTTATCCTCAAATTCCTTGGACTCAATCGACACAAGTTTGTACACTAGTTTTTTGTTAAAAATATATTCTACTTTTCCCACAAGAGATACATAGCCTTTTAAATATCCCAGATCTATCTATAATTTCAAAAAATCCTTGACACGGTTTTTGTGGGCTCATTGGAAAACCGTTATATCACTTGGTTATTTTCAGAACAAATTATATACCTTTCCATCGATGAAAAGTACGGTAAATATTTTTTGGAGGCTAATCAAATCCGGTTTGAAGAAGTCGAAGACCTAAGAAACAACCATGAAGAGGCAGACACAAGAATGGTATTACCACTACTTGGGAATCTGCACGAGGCACGATAAGTATTAAAATTAAATCGAATGACACAGATGTGCTAGTGATTTTACTTTATCATGTGACATCTCTCAGCAGTTGTGTAATATGGTTGGAAATATTTAGAGACAAACCTGTGATCAATATATTGTAAATGCATTGTGTGAAAAGTGGGGGGGGGGGGGGTTCAAATTGCTAAAACGCTGCCTGCATTTCACGCTTTCACTGGCTGCGATTTTACAGCTTCTTTTTTTTGGAAAAGGCAAGACCAGACCATTTCAAAAAATTAATTATTCGAATTAATTTTTGAGGCCTTAGTAAAAATTTTATCGCTGCCAGACGGGAGGTTTTGAACTAAACTTTTATGTTTCTAACTATGCTGAAATTTGTAGGTGTATGATCTATGGCTGAGAGTTTTTGCATCTGGCTCCTGTACTATACGGGGGGTTACTCTATATGTGTAACCAACCTATTCTAACCATGGTAGGAAGGTCGAGATTTATTCCGTGGGGCCTCCACGAAATAAAAGTCAACCCTCCCAGGGCGGATTCGAACCGCCGTCGTTCGGGTCGAGAGTGCTAAAACGGGTCGCGCTCCAACACGCTCGGCTATCCCGACCCCTGAGCACCATATATAAAAAAAAATGTATTTTTAAAAATAGTCTTATTCAAACACCTTTCTTTGTTATCGGAAGTAAAAACCAAAACTGCTAAAACGACTCCTTATGGACGCTAGGAGCTGTCTGAGTTTGAAAAAAATACATTCTTCGTACTACGCGGTGTAATTGACCTCGTTTAGCACAGCGTGATGTGTTAAATTCAACTCGATACCCTTCGATAACGGAATGCACTAACCACCTTCAAGATGTTTAGCAATGAAGTTTATAAGTTTTATAAGTTTTACTACTATTTCTATCCCCTTATCGATCTAAGAATGATATAAAAAAATTTGGTGCGATGAGCGACACACTCAACTTTCAGTTACGAACTTACTTAGGTTAGAAATTTACGTGTTTCGATAATATGTAAACGCCATTTCTCAACTTCACAAACGTTTCCACATTTAAAAGCTTATACGAGGGGTGATCAAAAAGTTCCAGGACTGTTGAGATTGCGCGGCAATGGAGTGTCATAGAGCAGTGCGGTTGGCAGCATTGTTTAGCGTGACTCTTCCTGAGCTCAGCTGTTTATTCAGTTTGTTGATAACCTTCTTCATTGCAAAGTTACTGCTGTTTTCGTAAAAAAAAGTTTTTTGTGTTCGGCGATTTTGTGAAATGAATGTAAAGGAAGAGCAACGCGTTTGCGTAAAGTTTTGTGTGAAGTTGGGTAAAATGTTTACTGAAACTTTTCAAATGTTGCAAGTGGCTTTCGGTGATGAATGTCTGAGTCGGTCAAGGTGTCATGAGTGGTACAAAAGGTTCAAGGAAGGCCGGACATCGTGTGAAGATGATTCTCGTTCAGGGCGCCCATCAACTTCGACTGACGACGATCATGTTGCAAGATTGAACAGTCTCGTGCGTTCTAATCGTCGACTAACCATTCGTGAGATGGCTGAAGAATTGAACATTTCATTTGGTTCGTGTCAACAGATTTTAACAGAAAATTTGCAGATGAGAAGGGTGGCTGCAAAGTTTGTTCCGAGACTGTTGACTGAGCAGCAGAAAGAACACAGAGTTCAAGTTTGTCAGGAACTTCTTGAAATGGCAAATGACAATGAAAACTTCTTAAAACAAGTCATTACTGGAGATGAAACGTGGGTTTATGGCTACGACGTGGAAACGAAGGTCCAGTCATCACAATGGAAGACAAAATCCTCCCCAACCCCCAAAAAAGCACGTCAGGTCAAATCAAACGTCAAGGTCATGCTTACTGTTTTTTTCGACTGGAAGGGTGTTGTTTACCATGAATTTCTTCCACGAGGTGAGACCATTAACCGCTTTCGTTATCTTCAAACCCTGAGAAATTTGCGCGAGGCAATAAGGAGGAAGAGACCAGAGTTGTGGCGGAGCGGTGAGTGGGTGCTGCATCATGACAATGCGCCTGTTCATTCCGCACTGCTCATTCGCGACTACTGCACCAAAAATGGAATGACGGTCATTCCCCAGCCTCCATATTCACCTGACCTTGCCCCTGCAAACTTTTTCTTGTTTCCAAAACTTAAGAGACCCATGAAGGGAAAGAGGATTTGAGTCCGTAGATGACATTAAAAAAAAATCGCTGGAGCAGCTACACACCATTTCACAAGATGACTTCTCAAAGTCCTTCACACAGTGGAAACATCGTTGGGAAAAATGTATAGCTTCCCAAGGAGAGTACTTTGAAGGGGACGACGTCCAATAGCCTGTAGATTTTTTAAATAAATTAATAAAAAAATCAGTCCTGGAACTTTTTGATCACCCCTCGTATTTGTATATCTCCATAAGTTTTAGAGTATTTGTATTGCGAAACATGAAAGTTGTCGTACTTATCGATTCATTATTGCTTATTATTTTTTTTAAGGGATCTAATTTCATTAACTGTCGAGTTTCTTTTGCTTCTTGCTTTTTTTTACTGCGAGTTACTTTTTGTAAACATATCGTGGAGGTGGATCTATAGAAGGTTCCGTCTCGTAATAAAGTTTGTCTCATATGCCTTTATATACATCAAATACCCAGTTCGATCAAAATCGTCACAGCTTTTTTGAGTAAATTAAAAAAGCACTTGTCAATGAAACAAAATTTATTAAATAAAGTGCCCCCTCCAATTCATCAGTATTCATGAAATTTCGGTTGTCACATAGGTAAGTGAATGTTAAAATACACGCTTCAAAGATGTAAAGCATTTAATAAGATTGGTAAAATTACTGGACATGCCATTCTCGGATCCCGTTTCCCTTATTTTCGGCACAGAAACAACAATTTAGCCGACTAGATAAATAAGACCAGTACCCGCCAACAATACTTCAACCCTCCTCCCCACTATTGATGGCACTCTTCCGCCCTGAGAAATGTGTTGCGGTGGCTGCGGATAGGCAGATCAGCTTCTTATACTAATTGAAGTAAATACATCCAGCTAGGGAATATATATGGCCCGATATATTATACAGAGAAAACCTCTCTGGACTAACTCTATTTACCCTAAAAGAAGAAAATTGTGAAATATCACAATAATTTTTTTCAAAGTACAAATCGACAGAAACGCTGCAGAAGACTGTTAGAAGAATTCTACTTGATGGATTGTGGTTTTAAGCTGGTTCGTGTTAGTGTCTCGCGTCCTCAGAAATTAAATGTTTATTTAAACAAATCTACTCTGTTTTTGGAACGAAGTGCGGTAAAAAAACGATGCTTCGCTTTTTGACCAGTCAATGGGCGATACAACATTTCCATAACTTAGAGATTGATCAAAAACTTAGCCGAGTAAACCATTGAAATGGCCCCTTCCGAAGTAATATTTTGTTCCAAACTTCCTTCCAATCGTGTAAACATGTCTTTGTAGTATGCAATGAAAATTTAATATAGAACCTTGTTCATAAAATAAAACCTTGATTATTTTTATTTTCGAGTAAGGAGCAATTGGTTTGGGCATAAAAGAGGCTTTAGGATGAACCCCAATAACACATAATACGAGTAAAATGTGCACATCGGTAAATGTAATGCTTCATTTTTATTTGCTTTAGCTTAGCTTAACTGAAAAAGATAAGAAATGGCTGAATGAATGTCTTGACATTAAAGACCATAATAGTCTCAACTTAGCAAGCTATACAAAAAGGTTCCTGAAAAGAAAATATGGAGGAACAAGCTAAATTCCCTAAAAAAAAAAAAAAAAAAAAGTACTGATTAGTTTCTACATGATAGCACACTAAATACTTTGCAGCCAGACGACACAAGGTTTAGAAGAAAATAAAAAAGTATTACATATATACAAATTGAAAAAAAGCAAAATACAGTTAAGAGAACACGCAGGGAACAAATAATTAAGTTTTTCTCGAAAAATATTTTTTTTAGTATAAGGTAATTTTATTTTATTTTAAAATATTTAGAATACTAGGCTACCTAACGGAGGACCAA
Organism: Aelia acuminata; assembly: GCA_911387785.2. NCBI lineage: Eukaryota > Metazoa > Arthropoda > Insecta > Hemiptera > Pentatomidae > Aelia > Aelia acuminata. Next base: position 126,563,215 of record OU426978.1, on the reverse strand, counting down.
CCCCCATCCTCATTTAACAAAGCACCTTTTTTTCTTGTTCGTAAAATAGAAGATACAATGAATTATTAACGGTTGTGGTAATACACTGTAGGTTCTTTTATATTGTCACATGACTGTCAGTATGTAACAGAGGTAGTGATATTTTTTTGCGAGAGGCACCTGTTCTGTTAAGTATGTATGTTTTCGACTATTCTCTTCTTTAAAACTTGAAAATTTACTAATTAAGGATAGCTGTAAAGAAGATTATGATAAAAGGCTTTGAAATAATGTAAATAATAGAGTTTATATTTCTCTCAAATAAGTCTCAATTTTTATAATAGCGTTATAACAAGGCTATTTTCCCCCTGTTCAAATATTCGGGTTTTTCAAGCAATTAAAAGCGTGTATACGGTGTAATTAAAGAGAGGAGTCAATATGTTGGCTGATAGGGAGGACAGGGCGGTAATAGGGTTGGGAATCGACATTAGCTTCGGAGTTTTAATTTGCCGAGCGGGGCCATAAAGGGCGGCAAGGACCCCCTCGGGTATCCTCCCCCAAATCCGTTTACAGCGGGCTCTGATTGCAGCCCTAGGTAATTACACCAACTCCTTCCTTCTCACCTGTACATCATCTTTTCAATTGGACTCCATTAGTCTTAAGTATGTCAGTTGGCCTTCACAAACCACGAGATTTCATGAACCATTCTTTATTTGATTCTTGTTATTTAATAAAACCAGGGGGCGGGGTGGCCAAGCGGGCTTAATTGTTAGCAAATACGCGTTACAGTTGACAACATATGATTGATAACGCGAAGATAGCTAGTTCAATACCCGGAGCCAGGGGACATTTAATAATATTAGGCATTAATCCCTGACCCCTTCCCTGGCCCGGGAAAAGCCTTTAAACCCTTAGAGGCGAGGACGAACAAAAGACAAACAAAAAAATGATAATTAAAAAACAGTGCTACTAATTTCCAATACCACAAACAGGAGAAATAAATAGATACAAGCCTCCGATGAATTTACATTTTGGATTGAGTATTCAAAAAACATAGGATATTCGAACTGAGGCATAGCGCATAGCAGGTTATTTTATACATAATTCAAAAAGGAAGCGTTAGGAAATAGCTAATGAAGCAATACCAAATCCAGGCATATAGAGTTTTTACAGTAACTGTTCCATATGAAGCATTTCTTTTTTTTTGTAAACCTTATCATATGAAATAGCAAACAAATACCAAGCTACTCGAACATGTTTCTAAATCTTTAAATATTGTAATATGATTGTAATTCAACAATGCGGTTATTAACAGCATTTTCCTTGTAATGCTTGTCGGTGCCATGGAGGTAAAGGACACCATCTCCATTTTTATTTAGTTAACGTTAACATCTCGGTCTTAAATACTATGAACAATACTTTCAATTACTTACCGATTCCAGCTTCCTGCATCAAGCAGTTTCTGTAAAAAAGAAACAAATTTTAATATCTGTAAGTTAAGGAAAGTTGGCTCTCCTGGACATATATAAATTGTGAACATGACTCCAAAGCAAAGATGTATTGATACAATAGAAAATTTAATACTTTTTTTATATATATATATATATATATATATATATATATATATATACAAGCATGAAGAGAAGCTACCCATTGGTAGCACTCAAATAATAACTTAACATAGAAGGTCCCGAGGCCATATTTTTTTCAGAAGCCTAGGAGGATTGTCTGGAATAGAGGAGGAAGCAAGCCTGAAAAAAAGAGGGTTCGGGCGGATCTGGAGTTTATTATGAAAGGATTGGTACCTAGATCGGGCGAAATCGGCGAAATATAATGTCGAAGTAAGGAGCGTTAAGGATTTTATGAAGGACTTTGGATTGCAAGAATTGAATCCGAGGGGTGTTTGATGGTTTGGTGGAGCCCCAAAGCTCGATGTATTAAGTCCAAATAGGTCTTAGTATTGTCATATAAATTAGCCTTTCATAATTAACTAGCTGTATGTACCGGTTTCACCCGGAGAATTTCATAACTTGAATCTATAAAGTGAGACTTTTATCGACTGAAACGGTCGATTTCATAAAAACCAATGTAAAGCGAGATCAAAACGATTTTTATAACAATAAAGAATATACCCAGAGGTTGGCTGAAGTTATGCAATTTTAATATGTACAGGTGTTCGCACCTGGTATCAAAGAACCACTGAGCGAAATTTGGAGAATTTAGAACAAACGGTATGGATTTCTATAAAGAACAAACAAACAAACAGAATTTCATCTTTATTTATATATATATATATATATATATATATATATATATATATATATATATATATATCAGTTTAAACACGCTTGCGAAATTCCCATTTTCGGGAACCCTATGCCAAAGCTTCGATACGAGAAACAAATCTCAAAGAGGGCAGTATTTTATTATTGGACCCGAGCGAAGAAACGATAAATCGGGGCCAACATAAAGACTGCCTTGAACACACAGCCTCTCCATTTCGAATTAACAAGGACTCAGAGTTATAACCCAGTCCTCTAAGGCAATCTCTAAAGCCACCCTCAATAAAATACAATACCTACAGCTTCTTTTATACTTCACCAATTTTCCTTTTTTAAACATCCGGTCATCAGAGACAGTTCAATTTAATTTCGTAGCAAGTAAATGAAGCAGAAATATAATTAAAATAAATTGTCAACACCAAATCAAGGCAGAACGTTACAATTCTATGCATGGAAGTTAATAAACCATAACCATAAGGGCGGGTTCACACTATCGGGTCGCTCCCGCTCCGCTCCCAGTTCGATCTTTGTCCGAAAAAGATGTCTAAAGAGAAATTGAGTATTCACACTATAGGTACCGGTCTAGTCTCGCTCCGCTCCCGTTTCGATCTCGATCTCCCCCATTCATACTATCGGTCTGGTCTCGCTCCGCTCCCGCTCCATCTAGATCGATTTTGATGAAATTTTATTTGAGGAAGATTTGAACTCATTGCAGCATTTATCGATAGATTGCTCTTGTTTTCCTGATTCATATTTTAATTATTTTTTGCTTTAATATATTTTTTTGAAATGATCTGACATTTTTCATAATATACTGCATTTTTATTCGTTTCAAATTGACCGTTATTTTATAATATCAATGAGAATAGAGTCAATAAACAGTTTTTTACATCAATTCATTGTAAAATATGATATCTCGAACATAGAATGAATTTTTCTCGTGGACAAACCACATCACGACAAGAATTCGTGTTTTTATTTTCTTTTTGGTGATATTTTTTAAAAATCATTTCAAGCGGTTTCGAATACGTTCGGAATAAAAAGCATTTTATAAAAAAAATTAAACCGACTTCGAAACCTAGGAACCAGTAAAAATAAATGCACAGAAAAGTATCAAATAATTACCTTCTGATTTTTATAAATACACAGCAAAATTGAAAATGGTATAAAAAGCGAAAAAATGCAATAAGACGAATAATTTTATTTTGATTTTTACAAATACATACTGATTGTTATGTTATTCAAAATTGTTAAATTAAAATATTTAATACTATGTTCAATACAACACCATCTTTTCGGAGGCGGCGCAAAATATAAATGGCATATTACTGATACAATTCCATTAGTAGGCATTAAAATCAATAGATGAGAAGAGAAGATCCATTTTAAGATCTTCATAATGTCTAGTGTTAAAATTTTATTTTTTGCGCCGCCTCCGAAAAGATTGTGTTGTATTGAACATAGTATTAAATATTTTAATTTAACAATTTTGAATAACATAACAATCAGTATGTATTTGTAAAAATCAAAATAAAATTATTCGCATTATTGCATTTTTCCGCTTTTTATACCAATTTCAATTTTGCTGTGTATTCATAAAAATCAGAAGGTAATTATTTCATACTTTTCTGTGCATTTATTTTTACTGGTTCCTAGGTTTCGAAGTCGGTTTATTTTTTTTATAAAATGCTTTTTATTTCATACTTTTTAGTTGGAGAACATAACAAATGTATAAAACCTTTAAAGTGGGTTTGAAAAAAAACAATTTTTTACGCTCCACCACGTTCCTCTTTCCCGGGCCTTTTTATTATAATTATATAAAGTCACCTTTTAAATTTTATGAATACACACAGAAAAGTGAAAAATCAATAATGGCTACGATTTTAAATTTAAACGAACCTCAGGGAACCTGAAGGAGTCTTACATTCTGCTTTAAAACGGTTATCAATACTCAGTCTTTCTTGGAATTCCACTAATTTCGTGGTCTTATGATTATGGTGTTCAACCGTCGACTTGATCTAAATCAAGAAGGTTTACTGTCATCGGTGAATATCGTTACAGAAAACGACACCGATATATTTTGCGGATATTATACATCTTTATTGAAATCTATTGTTGAAAAATTAGTTAAGGTTATGTATACGTTGGTTCCAACAAGCACTTAAAACACGTCGATAACTAACAGACTGCTCATGTTCTCCCCCCACTCTCTTGATTCTAAATTTGATTGGTTGGTTTTCTCGTTGGAATTGTGTTATCAAAAATATATGCCTAGTAGCGAATAATAGATTACACATCAGATACAAATTAAATTTATTGTATAAAATCGCAATTACTTAGTATATGTTTCAGCCAGGCTTAAATTATTCGTATAATCTGCATTACACCAAAGCCAAATAAGGGTACTCAATCAAGCACAGATATTATACCCAAGAGTGACGAACAAATATTCAGAGAGCGTTACAGCCCCCCGGGCTACAGTGACAATTATATGTGACAGTATAATGGCCGCGTCCCAGTAAATCGTAAAGAGGGCCCACTGAGTGCTCTGGGAATCTACTCTCCCAAGGATTAATTCAGATAGTCGCATTTCCTATAGCAAGGGTCTCCTTTTAAAACGCTTCTCCCGAATCATAGTTTGTAAAGGTCAATCACGTGAGGGTAAAGGATAAACTAAGCTTGATTACTACGACGCTCACGGAGACAAAATCCTACTTTCTTTTTCTGATCTCTTTAATCGGATATCGCTCTCACAAGGGCTATACAAAGCTCAACTCAGAACCTGAACAGTGCAAAAAAGTCTAAAATCAATTTTGAACAATTTAATTCCTAAAAGTGAGGATGGCGAATAAGCATATCCAACAGTCAATGTCGGGTATTTCTTCATTGTTATGTTAGTCTGATGGGCAGAACCCTCTCTGGAATCAGTAAGAATTCATTTAATATAAATATATGCCGCGACCCTTGAAATTCCTATTTGATTTGGAACATCACGATAATAGCAGCTTAAGACCCGGTGCACATGAACTGCAAAGCCATTATTCTGTATTTTTCAATTAATTTATTGAATAAATATTTTCTAAAAAGATTTTTAGTCCTTCGGACTATTTACATGTTACAGACTATGTACATGTACAACGACGAAATCCATGTTCAGTTACTTTAAACAAACGTTTTGTAATCAATATATATTATAAAGCAAAGTGTAGAATGTGCGTGCCGAAAAGGCTCAAAAACGACTCCACGTGGGATTAAGGAAGTTATGTCAGCGTGTTGCTATATAACCCCTAATGGAGAAGAAGGTTTCTGTTTTTCTCTTAAGGGTGTAAAATTGAAGAGAAAAGGACTGGAATTTTAAGCCTCTCGCACCATTTAATCAGCATCTCTGAGATTGAGATACGAGTTTATGAATGAAAAATTTAGTTCGAGCTCCAGGCTACCAGGAAGCGCTAGGGTGCGTTTCACTCGATGTTTATTGTTCATTCATTCCGTTCAATTTGTAAAGGTTATGTATTTGTTCAGCTGTTCTTTTTAAATTACTAAAAAATCAAGCGAAAATAATTAGTTTCACCTTTTCTTTCAAAATAAAATAATGATTTTACATATCAATTAGAAAACCGACTGGATACCTTACAAAATTAATTTTCTCATAAGAAGGTTAATTGATTAACACATTATATTTAATCAATATATAATATATACCTACTTAAGCAAATTTAATGCAATATGAGTGAACATTTTTGAGTAGCACAGTGAGCAAATAAAAAAGACATAAAACAAAAAAGGAGAGCTGAATTGACTGATTATAAATCGAAAATAAAATGTTTGAAGTGTTCTTATTGTATGTAATTATGAAAAATTGTTTTATTAGTATGTATGATGAGCATTCCAGTTGACAAAATGACTAACTCTAATTACAGCATTTTTCAATAAGATTTTATCACCCCTCAGAGTTCAGGATAAAAAGAAATATGATGAAAAAATTGTGCCCTCATGATATTTTGGTTTTCACTTTGTAATGGTAGGTGCAGTGTCCGGCCAAATTACGGGGGGGGGATGTCTTAAGGGAGATTGAACTGGAAGAAAGGTCTTTAAAAAAAAGTTTCTATGAATCTTCGGTAGTTTCTAAACTTCTGGATCTAATACGACCATCACAGTAGTCGGCGCTTAAGTTGTAATCGAAATATAGTTTTTTAACTAATAGATTTTTCAACCATATTCTAATAACTTATTATCTGCTGACTGCTTGGAATGGGCTTATAGAATTCAGAATCACAGAAACCATCAAAAACGATGCATGACTCGACAAAGTTGCAGCAAAATTAATTGTTCATTCACCATTTTCAACCCCCTTTAAAGTATATAGGGTTCCTTATTTGGGCGGACTCTGCAGATATCGAATCTTAATATTGATACCATGTTAAAAGTTTCAAGAAAGCGCTAATTTTGTTCTATATTTCCTTTAATTTTAAAGTTTTTCTGTTATTAAAACTACCACACAACTACCGGAGCGAAGCCGGGCACCCTAGCTGGTATAATATAAGGGCATATATGTAACGGATGTGGACTAAAAAATCTTTTAAATGCACGCATCAAAAGCCTGAAACTACTTGAGATGTTCAGTCATCACTGAAAAACGAAGGGTTGCAATAGAAGCTTCTAGCACCTTGCCAGCTTTATCTTCACAGGGGAGGGTACAGTATTTGAGACCATCCCAATGGGAAACTGTTGTCATTGATCAGCAACAACAAAACGTGAGTTCACCAAAAATTGAGGGAGGGGGGGAAGAAAGGCACTGTATAGAAAACTTTAAATCGAACATGAAAGCAAGAGGAGTTATCTTTGCCGCCACCTGACAGCATATTCACATGGTTAGCTTTTTTGCCAGTTGGAAGCCCCAAAATTACCATGTGCACCAAGCAGTTAAGCATATTCTCGCTGAGTGTAGTAGTTTCACCGAACTACGAAGAAATTTGAAAATGGGAAATACCATAGAATATTTTTTTAACGATAATGATGAGAACTTGCGCAGGCTTACGAGATTCTCAAAAGACTTCTACAGCAGAATATGTGTCTCAAGAATATGCTAAAGACCATCTGTGGTAGATGCGAACCAAACAAATAAAATAGTATATTTTTTAAATAAATAGGGTAGGTGGGGACAAATACCCGCACGAGCAAACACACCCAGTAGGGTTTTGGAAGAAATTCTCGCAGTTGTTATTTTGGACATCAGGCAGCAGGTTTTTCTTGGTATCACTCAGTAGCACACCAAAATTGGCGGCAATATCTTGAATGTTGAGAAAATGCAGTAAGGTTATTTTTTCTGTTTTCATGTAATATTTCTTCTTGTTTTATGGCCAATTATTTCAAAGATGGTTCGAGGTATGTCTAAAGAGAAACTTATGGTATGAGCCTCTTATTTAAGCTTCATGTTTGTGTTACAAATAACTTCTTAACAGTTGTTTACATTGTTGGAGGAATTGTGATTTGGGAAGTGTGAAAATGGGGCAAAGCCACGCGCTCTAAAAGGGTTGCTTGTTCACGCAGTTCTAAAAGGCAATAATCAGTTTAAAGATCTAAATAGATTTTATAACCCTCAATTTGGTTAGATATTTCATTATTTAAGGTAGCTAGGCTACTTTTCTACTTGCGGAGATTTTGGTCACGGGGTCAGGTTTACGTTTAGAGTCTAACTTAGAAATTTTATTTCCTCCGCATGAACTATAAGAGGAAAACAACTTGAGGCGACGACTGACGGCCTGTTAAATACAGCTCGCCGCTTAATATCCGAAGGATTTTCACCCGGAAAGCAGCACTCGAGATAGGTTTTCATAAAACCACTTTGAGAGCTAAATTGAAGAACTATTGTAGTCATGTAAATGCACCATGTATTCTTGGACGTGATGGATATGAAGTTGTTTATTTTATAAACGACTTTAGGTTACTTTAAAATTTTTAGAAACAAAAGAATAAGCCATTTATATAAGATAATAAAGACATTTTAATAAAACTATCCTCTAAACCGACAGAAAGCAACAGCGCTAGTTTCACAAAATGATATCGTTCTCAGAAGACCCGCCCTAGGTTCAGTATCCACCGAACTTTACATAAAAGTACTCCGTATTTAATGAAGTATTTTTTTTACGGTTATTTCATAAAATATATTTTAATTCAAAAGTTCAGCGATGCTTTTTATGCCAAATGCAAAGCCATGCACTGCGGGATTTTGACCCACGTTTTGGGGAAAATTACCGCATTTTTTTTTTCAACAAAACGAATTCCCGATAACGTTTCTGGTGCAATCTGGTTTTTATTATCATGGACATTTAGCTAGTACCGAGATCTAACTTACCTCATTCAACTGAGAAAACTAACCTTTCCCAATTCCTTAAAAAAAGAAAAATGCGGATCTTTACCCCATCTACCCTACTCTGATAAAGTTTTCTTGTTTAAAAATTACTTTTTTTTTTTTGAGGCCAAATTCAAAAGTTCGCATTAACAAAACCTTGAATTCCAATAGGTTAAACTATGAAAAAGAGTATTAAATACTATAACCCTCAATAGAAAACGCAGACGAATTTATTAATTATACATCTAACGGAAGTAGTTGACGATTAAAACTCCTTATGCAAAATACGATTTTTGTGTGAAGCTAAAAGATAAGAAGCGTTCCCGAGGAAAAAAAAGAAAACAACAAAACCTAAAAATACTTTTAAGTTCAAAGATATTTTAAGTAAAACTACAACAGAATTATACATAAAACAAATAGGCAAAAATTATAAAACTGAGAACTCTGACAGTCAACAACTGAAAAGGACAAGATCGTTAGGCACAACTGGGTGTATATTTGCGGAATAATGGCGGCGCGGCAGGGGACAGTAAACAGATAAGAAGAAGTAGAAAGCCGTACATTAACCTCTGGAGGAAGGCTCCAAGATAAAAGCACCACCTAATTACCGGTCCCTGATAAGCTATGCTGGAGTTTTACCAACCGCGTCACTGTATCTTAATTGCTTTGCTTCTTGGTGCCAGGGGTTATCTAATAGAACACGTCCCGGGCGACGCCTGGGTTCGCAAGAGACCAAAGTATTACATACCTTACTGTAAATCAATGGAAAGCTTTTCATGCAGTTATCTAAAACAAGCCATCAGGGGTAAAAAACAGTAGAATTTCTTAAAGTGACATTCATAAAAGTATGACAATAAAAAATAAACAATTTTAATTTCATTCATTAATATTCCGTTCAACTAAGCTAAATAAAACCTAGATAAAATATAACTAGACGATTATCAATTCACAATTACCCTGCTTCATTAACAGTTTTCTTTAATTTGATTCTACATTATTATTATTAACTTCAATACATGATAGATGGCGTAACTCAAAATAAATGGATTACTGGGTTTAAATAAGTTGTTTTAAAAAATTCTAACCATCTAGCAAATTAATAGTAGACTAGGAAATTTTAGGTATTTATTTTAATTTTAATCTTAAAATATTTATTTTAATCAATTTTAAAATAATAATAATGATCTTGAATTAATTAACCCTTTGCACTCGAGGTCTCCGGAGCGGAGCCATTTAAAATTTGTCTTCAAACTCGAGGGCTCCGCTACGGAGACAATGCAAATAATTTTCATTTTTTAACATATAAGGACCTAAACAAATCGTAAGAACTATATATTATTTCGCTTTTGGTCATAAATGACGGTCGCGGCTCGCGGTATTTTTCATTATTTTCATACTACGGTAATCTTTTAACCCTTTGCACTCGAAGTTTTTTTCATTCATATTACCAGCAACTCGAAGTAATTTTAGGGAAAAGATCATTTTTATATTTAAGGTAATGAAATGCGCATTAAAAGAAAAGTCATCGTTGTATGTAATGGATTATAAATAAAATTATTAAAAAATAAATAAAATTTAAAAAAATTAATTATTTTTGTAACTATGTGTTCTTGAAGCTTCACAAATACATATAACCTAAATTTCCTTACTTGTTTCTAAAATTTAACTGTATAATATTACGTTTTCAGGGTGTACGTTTTCGCGAATAAGTTGCGTCGAGTTGCCGGTAGGTAGCGTCCTAAACGGTGCCGAGTGCAATGGGTTAAGTATCAATTATTGCCATGCAAACAGCGCACTGTTCCCCTATAAAAACAAAAACGTACAACAACTAATACTTTCCTTTTTCGCAATAACCCATACGTTCCTCAAAATATAGCATTACCACAAAATTTGAAAAGGATATTTCTACATTGCAATTATGCACATGCACATTTAATCGCACTAATTATTAATCTCAACGTAAGAATAAAAGAACTGGTTTCATTGCTGTTTTGATCAATGAACATTGAGCTGCTTGATCTTTTTAGAAATTCATAAATCGTTGAGACCGGGACGGAGGTTAACGAACCGAATGTTTGCTTCCACTTCTCCAACCAAGAGAGAACGTGGGAGGGGGTTGGCATTTTTAGGTTTATGGGTTGTTATTCTTCACTAAAGCATAGTTTTTAGTTTTTTCTGTTTGGTTATTTTAATTTGCTTTCAACAAAATAAGGAAAACTCATTCTACAAAGTACTAAACCGAACAGTCCGACTAATGTAGAAGCGGTGGCGGCCAAGAAAGGATGTTTTTAATTTTTTATTTAAAAAATAAAAAATAAAACGCTGTCTAAGTCAAAAAAATGTCACTATTACAAATTTTACATATTCATAAATGGATTATTGGATGTTAATAACATAATAATAATACTTTTTTTTAATTAAATCGACCAGTATGGATGATGTTGATTTCAACGACGTTGTGGAGTTATTTACTGCTTCGTTGACGGGATCAAAAATAGGGAGAAAGTTAAGCATGCCGCCCCCTCCCCCCAACCTCCCTAATGTCACCTTGAAATAAACCGAAGCATTCGTAGAAGTTCAATTAAATCGGAAAATAGGAGAAAACTCCTCAAATAAAGTTATTTTTCACTAGCTTTTTCAAAATACAGTTAAAAACAACAATTATTTCTTTCCTCTTGACGTGGTTTTCATTACTGAAAATATTACGTACAGCTAAAATTTATATACAATCGTCACCTTTATCTTTATTTTCACCAAAACGAGAGTTCAAAGCACGTTAGAACAGTAAACTGAGTAGGTGAGCAACCATCGGTTTTCATTTCAAAATAAATAAGAGATAAATTATTATACAGGCGACAAAAAAAAGAGGGGGGTCGTGGTCGGAGAGGTCATCGAGCTTTGCAAGGAACGAAATTGTAAAAAAAAAAAAAAAAAAAAAATAATGCTAACAGATAATTATAACAGATTTTTATCCGTCAGTAACATATTGGACAACATTTACTTAGGAGGTGTGTTAATTAACAGCCAACAGGGCCGGTAAGGACAAGGGTCTGTGCCAGCTTTGAGCCAGATATGGGCACAGCTGCGACAAGCAAGATCAAAGCAGCCAGATCTGAGTAACAACGTTTCACAGATCTCCATTGGCCAAGTACATCGGTACAGGAGTGTTCTATCCTTTGGTTTCCAGTAGCAACAATAACTGAATACCCAACATTCGATACATCGTCATATCTGAAAATTACATTGAAGTAGTTCCATGGACAGAGAAATTAAATAAACGAGGGAGCATGACCTTCCTTCTCGTCTGTTAGGTTTATAGATTTATAACGTGCTTCTATCCTTATTTTGATGAACGTTGGAGTCGGATGAACTAGGTAAATCTTCATAAACACTTGATTAATTTTCCTAAGGGCCAATAGACAACAGGAAGCTAAAGATAATGTTGTATTGTTAAACAGAATTTTCAGATATGTTTGAACTGACAACAAAATTGGGACGGCAGTAGATAATATTGACAAAAAATAGAATATTTTACGAGTGTGACAATGAAAGATGCCATTAAAACCCTGCCCAAGGGCGTCAGCAGGATTTCGTCTAGCTGGGAGGGCAGGGTGGTAAAATTCTTATGACGATGGGGGTATTCTGACAATGTAAGGCTCGATTAATTTTTCGGATCAAACTTATTGATAAATAAAATACTTGTTTAGCGCACAATAGGCCCATGTGGGCCGCGGTGCACTTGCCTCTATAAAAAAAAAAAAATACTTGTTTAAATAATATATAATAAGCGTAGTAAATGAATACTAATTCTTTTAATTCGTAGTTTTGGTTTCTCGTAATTCTAAGGGGTCAGCTGCACCCCCGCTCCCTACCCCCTGCGGACGCCCTTGACCTTGCCATTTAAGTGATTCGCAAAGGTCGATCAGTAGTGAATTCCCTTCTTAAAATAAATATAAAGTAAATACTATCGTCAAACAGAAATTTTATTGATTATCTCTGTGCTTGCAAGGTCAAGTTTTTGGAACGAAGTTTGGAATCAAACATTGCTTCGCATTTTAACCGCCGTTTCAGTGGTCCCGATTCAAGCATTATGGTGCAAAAAATCCCAAAATCAACTTTTTTTTTCTGGATCTAATAATTTTTCTTGGTTTTTATATGAATGCTGGACCTTGAAAATATAGTTGAAACAAAAATAGAATAAACTTTGTGGAATATACAACATGTCAAAGTTGTAAGTTTCTGGCATATCCATCCGCGCCCTTTTTGCAGCCCGGTAACCAATGGTTGTATTATTCGCTAGTTAATTTCTATCAGTTTTTACTTATGTTACCTTGAATGTGCATTCCATATACAATATACAACCATCCAAATGATTTCTGTATCCATTGATTTAAGCGAATCAACTATTTTTTTAAGTAAACAATTTTGGTCACCTATTCTTCATATTGGGGAATGTCTGAATAATTTTGTCCACAAGTGTCTGCGATGTTTGCGGCACTAGACGTTACAGAAACTATCTGTGTTTCAATTGGTATAAGTTTCACGTCCCATATGACCCCACAACATTAGAAAAAGGGGAGTTTTTAGAGATAAAGTATGTGTGACGGCCGGCCCCCTCCAATGGTGCGCTAGCTACCTTCCCCCTTCCCGATCTCGGGGTAATCCTTTACTTATTTTTTATTTTTATTTTTATTATTTTTTATTTTATTTTTTTTTATTATCTGTAAGACATTCAGTGCAGCTGTAGGGATTCTAGTGATCATACCTCTATAGTTATATCTAGTAAGTGTATTGAATATCCAGTGTTTCATGTGTTTTTGGAACTAGCTTGATTTCATTACATCAGTAAGTATCTTTTATTCATTTTATATTAATATATGTATAATATATTATATTACCTACCCTCTGTATATAAGAGCTACTGGCACTCTATTAAATTTAAATTAAATGTAGAGTTTCTGATAACAACTGAAAATATGAATTAATATTTTAGTTATGCTACAAAACTCATTTTATTACATTTTACAGTATTTTTGTTTTGTTTGTAGAGGTGTAAGGGATTTTCCTGCTACAAGCTGGGGTCTAAAAGAAAATTAATTTTCTTATTTTAATATATTATTTTAATTAAAATTAATTAATTAAATGTATGCATATATATTCTCAATTTTTATAAATAACTGATTATTACAAAATAGGTAGATGTATGTGTGCCAATAAATTAATGATAGTTTTTATTATTATTTTCAACAAAACAGTGAACTGCTGTTGATTGACCTAACCAAATTAATGTTAAAATAGATGTAGGCTTTGTTATATTAATTACAGTTAGGACTCCAGACAGTTAAGGGTAAGAGATAGTTTTGTGATTCTCGATCTATGTATTATTAGTAGTAGACTGTATTATTTCTGGATAGTTGTTTGTCGAAATGCTGACAAGAAGAGATTTGGGGCCTTTGTTTTTGGAATCAAAATCATCCAGTGAATTTTCCAATAAAGTAATTTCCAATAAAGAATTTTCCAAGAGGAGAACCTACCCCTCCCTCTTACCCCCATCCCCACCCTTACCTATTTTAATGAAACCGTTATAAAACAACTCTACAATCCACTAATAAACACAATACAAAGTTCGAAGAAGTTTTGTCCACTAACAGTTATAATATTAGTAAGAAATTCTCCCACCCATCCCTCTTAGCCCCACCCCCCCCCCCCTTACCTATTTTCATGACACCGATATAAAACAACTCTACAATAGTGAATTAAAAATAATACAAAGTTTGAACAAGATCCGTCTACTTTAAGTATTTTTTGCACCATGATGGGCAGATCGGGACCACTGTACGCCGGGGGGATTCCAAAGGACCGAATATTTTTTTTTTTTTTTTTTGGTGGTAAAGAAATAATAAATTCTGCCACACTTAAGGGTATTTAATATTAGTGCTCAAAAGATATATTCACATAAGATAATATTAAGAAACGAAAAATAGGAACTAAAATATATACAACCAAAATATAAAATAAATATATATACAACCAAAATAGAAACTAAAATATGTGCAACCATCCATAGAAATAAAAATATATACACGCATTCTTCTTCTATACAATATATACCTTCAGCCTAGGAATCTCTGACTCCCGCTTTGCCTTCCACTCATGGAAAGCAAAGTAAGACCCTAGGAGATCCCGGTGCTTCTCTCCCAGCCGCATTTACTTTCCCAGCCTTAAAGGACGAAATAGACATGTTTACAGGTTTGTTTTTTTATATCTATTTTGGAATATAAATGTTCAGGAAAGGAATTTTAGTTCAGGGATAAATCGTTACTAACAGAACTAAAACATTTTCAACCCAAGATTGACAAAAAAACTTAACAGGTCTATTCCGTCCAATTGGCGGTCAAAAAGGGAAGAAACGCATAATCCCAAACTATGATCCAATAACATATAAACAGGCCTTATGGATATATTTTTGTAAGTACGTCCATTAAATTAGTTTTTAATATCCATTGACTAATATCCATTAGTTTTTAATATCCATTGATTATAAACTTCAACAGCAAATGAGAAAGTAATTGCGTAATTAAAACAGCATATTTCACTGAAAGTATTTCTTACAAAACCAATTCAAAAAGTAAAGAAATGGTAAACTGTACAAAGCAACCATTGGATGGTTAAAGTATATAAATGTATAAGCATTTAAAATTTATAATTCAAAAAGTAAAGAAATGGTAACCTTCACCAATGCAACCATTGGATAGTTATGGGTTCAGTACATTGTAAGGATGTATTATCTCCTTACTTAAGGGACACAGCAAAGTCAAAAAGTAAACATCAATCACTCCTAATGTCAGTAAATTCATGCTTAGAATTCTTGTTTTATGGCACAAGAATATCATGTTACAGAAATCTTCCAACATAATGGAAGGAAACAAGAAATCACTGTCAGATAAGGTGTAAGTGATTTAAATATGGGATAAGGAAGAAATTCGCAATAGGCACATCCTTTCGAAATTTTAATACTCATATAACAAAAAAGATTTGAGGGAATATATTTTTACAAAATTGTCCCATGACGTTTTCCCGATACTGTTTTTGCCTATTTTCTATTACATATGATTTAATCATTTTGTAATAATCAGTGTAAGATATTTTACTGTCTACTGGTTGGCCATTCGTAATGGCTAGTTGAGCCATTTTATCTACTTTTTCGTTATCTGTAATTCCTGCATGACCCATAATCCATTTAAAAATTATATGCTTATCATCTATTAATGCTATTTGATAGTTTATTATGATCTCAATTTGAATGTAGCTAAAATTTTAATTTATATTATTTAACCTTTAACAGCTAAGCACTTGGAACGAAAGTTGCACTGAGAAGCTAAGCGGATCTGCCAGCTTTTACACTCCCCAAGCTAAGGCATGCAGGCCACCATCCGTCGCTGACTGCCTCAACTTCTTCAACTCCTCATAACCTTCTCTGACTTTTTCCTAATGTTTTATTTATTTTTTATGATTCTATAATACCTTTATCATTATTTCAATAAATTAAAATGCTAGATTATTGATTGCAATAACAGATTATATGATTTAAGAAGGTAATAATGAACCATAATATAATAATGTTATTACTTTATATACATATTTGATTTTAATTTAATTAATTTTTTAATAAGTAATATTTTAATAATTTACCAATGTTTAGATGGATAAAAACATGGATCCCCTTGGATGTGCCTCAGTCACAAGTTCACTCAGGTGAAGATAAAGACGTTAAATAAGTGAAAAACCAATTCCGATATATATCATCATCCTCTACTGGGGACCGGCGGCCCGCCATGAGTTATCTCGTCATCCACTTGTGGGGACCAATTTTTTATAGCGAGATATATCGTCCAGAGCCAGGAAAGGGTTAATGATAACAAAGCGCTTTACAATCTGTCAAAACGAGAAAATTATCATCAACAGATTGATTAATATATTTGATGGCTTCTATAATGGAAAATAATTCAGCATCAAAAGATGAACATCCATTAGGTAATTTATATTGAGTAGTGATTGTACTTAGGCCCATATATCGCACATTCTATGCTATCGTTGATTCTTAATACATCCATATATAAAGAGACAGGGTGAGGCCATTTATCGACACTTGTGGCCTTGTATTATAGTGGCTATTAATTCCTGTGGCATTGTATTTTCTTTAAGTTCTAAACGTATATTAAATTATTGCAATAGCATTTAATATTGTATTTGAAATTGGGGAAGTCTTGCTGTTTAATATATATCCCGTACTGTTTGATGGTATTTTATAAAACTATTATAAACTAACAGAAAATATTTCTTTTTCTACCAGTATGACCTACTTAATATGAGGGTATTAAGATTTACTATTTTATTGTGGCATTTTTGATTGGAATAATATGTAGTAAAGAAAACTCTGTCGGTTAATAATTGAAGCGTGGAAATGCATAAGGGTCTAAGTGCCAAAAAAATAAAACAAAGTTTTTTTTTGCCAAATTTTTATAAGTGCCAAAGCCATTCTTCAGAAATGGGTATAAGTAATGTTTTGTTGTTAGAAAAGAGTTCATTGAATGTATGAAAGATGGCATGGGTGTGAGCACTGAACGCTAGAGGGTAGGGTATAAGTCACATCATTTCTGTAAAAATTTCCCAAGGCGCTTATACCCTTATACATTTACACGCTTCAATTGTCTTCTGAACTTTAACAATGTTTCATTGGCTTCTTTTAATAAGGCATCTATAGGTGTGGAACTAAGAGCACCTAAACACATTCTTATGCTCCTATTATGGGTAATGGGAGCTTCGCCATATATTATGGCCCTGTAGTCAAATATCTATGTTGACGAGCTCCTATCAAACAATAAAGAAATGCTTAGATCCGCTCCCCATTAACTGTTATGACTACTCATTGTTAGGATATTCAATTTTTTTTCAGACCGATAAATAATTTCTTGAATGTGCTGTTTCCAATTTAATATAAGTTTAAGCATATGCCTAAAAATCTCACAACAATTATAAACAATTGGTGGTAAACAATTATAAACAATGGTATAAACAATTAGGAAGGAAATTCCTGCTAATTGAACTTGTTCATTGAGCGGAAATATACTCTCGTTATATAATATATAACGGAAAAGCACGTTCTATAACAGTTTTAGAAGATGAAATTGACATTCTGGTATTTAATTCCCATTTTCTTAATTCCATAACGGTCCCATCCAGTAACTACACATTTGTTAATATCTCTGTGATAAGTATATCAACATATCATCGGCAAATTGTAGGTATATATTTTCATGAGTCGCTCGTGAAGATTCCAAATAGTAAGCAACTCAGAATACCTCCTTGTGGTAAACCTATCTGAGACACTACTCAGGACTATTGAATTTCAAATTTTAATGATAATTTTCTATCACGGTAATATCTTCAAATTTATTAGAGAATCTCATATCCTTTATTTTACTTTCCATTATCTTTAGCAGAACTTGTCATATGTATGTCCAAAAATAGAGTTACTGTTTTTGTCCTGAAGTGAAAGCTGTATATACAGTGGCTCACAGTCAAAATGAAGCAAACGAATATTTATATATCAAATGCTATTTACTTTGTTAAAATTTAAAAACCACCACACATGAGGCCAAAATGATTCATTGTCATACATTAAATTTATGTAATCAAATCAACTCATAAGCAATTATAGAAAGAGAAAAAAAAATTCTTCATTAAAACTCGTATGGATTGAAGGTCACAGTGAAAAAAATGCAATGTTTACTTCCGTTTAGAAAAAAGTGAACGTAACAAGTATTCTTCAATTATTGGCTAAATGAGTTTATTAACCTTTTAATTCTTTTTCATTCTTTCAATGAAAACAAAAACTAAATGAATTACAAGTAATCAGTCTAGTTCGGGCATTTGCTTAAAATGGGTGAGCAAACAACATTTTTTTTATGAACGAGAAATAGTGATTAACAATTTTAAAATGGGCAAAACACAACGGAGTTATGCCACCATTCAATATATTATTGAAAGTTTTAAAAACAAAAATAGAATACATAATTAGAAAAGCTAGAGTGAGTGAAAAAAATTTTTTTAATGGTAATGATAAACGTTGAATTTTGCGCCAAATAACCCAAAATTAAGTCCATATCCAGAATATCCAAAAGTTGACCACATTAGTTCAAAAACATTCATTTTATAGTGGTAACGATCCCAAGCATTCTTTTTATCTTGCAAGATAAAGGTATTTATATAATTGCCCCAAATAATTGAATTTTGCGTCAAATAACAAATAATCCAAAATTAAGTCCATATCCACAATATCCAAAAGTTGACCACATTAGTTCAAAAACATTCATTTTATAGTGGTAACGATCCCAAGCATTCTTTTTATCTTGCAAGATAAAGGTATTTATATAATTGCCCCAAAAATATAAAAATACGTCCCTAATCACCAGACCTAGACGTCATAGAGAATTCATGGAGTAAATTAGAAACAGAAGTGAGGAAACATGGATATCAAACAGAGAAGATCTCAAAAAGGCGCTTTATGAAGAATGGGACGAGATAAGCCCACCTTACAGAGAAAAGCTTGTCCAATCCATGTCCAATCCTTTGAAAGAGGTAATAAAATATAAAGACTTACCTAAATAGTACTAAAATTTAAAATATTTTTGATTTTTTGGATGTTTTTAATTTTGCATCCTTTTCATTGTGACCTTAGAAGTGTATATTTATTCATGGTTAATTTTAGGATTTTCCCTCAAATGCACTTTTAACTATTGTCAATTCTAGCCTAATTTTTATAAACAAAGATTGTTGAAAATATATTTTGGCTTGGTATAAAATAGATTTTTTTAAAAGTAAATTCCTTGCATCATTTTGATTGTGAGCCACTGAATGCCTGGTATTTAATTCAAGAAAGCAATCTATTGTTGATTTACCCTCATGAAAACCAAAATGGAAACTAGGTAATTAAATTTGGGATTCTAAGCACCACTACATTCCATATTTAATCATCCTTTCAAATGTCTTTGGCCCACAGGGGCTTAAGATCTGTCTGTACGAGGAAGCGTTATAAGGGTTCTTTTCCGGTTTCAATATGGGTATCACACAGAACTCTTTCCATGAGGTAGGTATTGGCCTTGATTGTCAAACATCGTTTAGAATAAGTTATTATTGTTTCTCCCTTAATCTTAAGACTTTTTAGTTTGATTTAACATGAGGATTAAAAGGTGACCATTAATTATGTCTCACCTTGTCACAGTCCCAGGATTAGACAATATTCATTATATAATTTGAAACGTTTGTGAAATAAAATAAATACTATGTATTGAAACTTAAATAATGGTCACCTTTTAATCCTCACTTAAAATCAACTAGAATTTTCCATAAGTAAATTTTAATTTTTTTAGTTTAAACAAAATTATATAATGAATATTGTCAAATCCTGGGACTGTATTTGGGTTACTTTTTAAAGAATGTATAAGTTCTTGCAATGTAAAGTCTTTCATAAGATAAAAGTTTTTTTCGAGAACTCTTCGCTATTATCATTAATTATATTATTTTTAAAAATGACTAAAGGGGCTAAAGTGTCCATAAATTCTTCACACCATTGGTCTGTTGTTACTGTCATTAAGTAAAGCTAATTTGTGCCAAATATCTTTTACCAGAGTAGATTCATTAATGCTTGCACAGAAAAAGTGCCAAGAATGTTTTTTTTTATCCTGAGTATTTTAAATTCCGCATCAGGTTTTTTGTGTAATAAAATGGTTATAGAACTTGGTGCTTTTGTTATATGCATTTTTCCTGTTTTGTAGCAATAACAATATTTATCTCCAACAACCTTAACTAAATTTTCTTCTGTAACTTTGTTTTTATTTATACATTTTATGTGAGCTCGAATTATTCAAATATTTCATGAGTTGGTCTCACGTAGGATTTTTGCAGATGGAAGTTATATGAGATAAATGCGAAGTAATAGTCCCAATTTGCAGCCTTTATTTGCCATTTTCTGGTAGATTTATTACTAATATCACTATCATTGAAATGTTTAATGTGGATCTCCATTACTACGGAAAGTGATTGGAACACAATAGTTCATTATGGACTTTCCATTCAATATTATCTTCTAAATTGGGTGAATATAGGTAGCAGACCCATCATTTAACAGTATTAAATTTGTATTTTTGACAGCAGATATTAATTCATTTCCTATTTTATCACTACTACCCCATTGGTGAAGGTCAGCATTTGCATTTCCAGAAAAAAATAATGGAAATAAAAATAAAAATAAAATAAAATCGAAACTTTAAATCAATTTTTCCCAGTTATCTCTATCCATTAAATTTTTATGAGGGTTCTAATAAGAAACTAAGTTAATTTTCAAATTTTTATTCAGAATGACCTAAGCGGCTACTATACCCATTTTATTTATCCTATGAAGCTCTTTAATTTGTAAAAAGCTATATTTATTCCTGATTAAAATGGCCACTCCTCCCCTGCCATCAACTCTACCTTTCCTTTTATTATATCCCAGAAAAGTCACATATTCATTCATTTTTAACCAGGTTTCTGATATCATGGCGTATCAAAATTATTTTCAAATAAGAAATATCCCAACCAAACTATTTTATTAGTTACTGTAGATCTAGCGTTCTATTGTAAAAATTATAATGATCATAAAATAAAACACCTCATGACAGTCTCAATATTCCATTTATTTATATTACCAGGAACTTTCGTTATTATTACACCTTATATAATTAAGGAAAAAATTTTTACTTTCAGTCCAAATTTTTAAATCCAAGTCTGGACCATTTCTCAAATGACAACCCATTTGATGTTAGAAACTCATTAGAATTAAAAAATGAATTAAATAAGATAACTTCTGTAGAAGACGATTATTCCATGATAAGTTACGATGTGACGTCACTCTTTACAAATACGCCGCTAAGACTAGTATATAAATTGATTTCAGAGAATTAGGACAAAATTGAGCCTTTCACCCAAATTAAAAGCAAGACTATGTATGTACCTTGAATGCATTAAATTATGTACTGAATTTAGATATTTTACATTTCAAAATAAATTATATAAACACATCTTCAGGATCCCAATGGGGGAATGTTTATTGGTAAATTTATCGAGAATTGTCCTAAACCAGATGATTAAGGAAACACTTAACCAATCTGATATAAAACCCCTATTAATAAAAAATATATAGATGATTTAATTGTTATACTTAAAGCTGATGAAGAAGAAATTTTTTTTTAAATTAAATTCCATTCATCCAAAAATAAAATTCACTTACGAAAAAGAGAGTTATAATCTATTAATTATTTAGATATCACGAGTGTCTGTAGAAATAAAAAACTGTACACTAAATGGTATAAAAAGGATACAACAGCAGACTATATGTTTAACTTTTACTCCAATCACCCAAGATCCCAAATTACTAATGTTGGTTCAAATCTTATATATAAAGCTATAAAGATCACGGACGATATAATTTTGACCGATTGTTAGCAAAAAATTTTTAGCATTCTAAAAAACAGTTTCTATCCCAAAAGTTTGATTTCTAAATTGTGGTATATAGATTTAAATAAACATCAAAATCCAAATAGAAACAACAATTTAGGTATTAATAAAACACCAAATCCAAATTCTAAACGAAATCACAGTATACAATATTCACAAAAAAATATTACAGTCCCTTTTCGTCTTCCTACCCAAACCAATATAAAACAATATTTAACTAAAAACACATCGATAACAGTAGAAGATAAAGAAGAACCAGTCCATGACCTTCTACCGACACATCAACCATGAAAACTAACTGCCCATATAAACCCCTCAAATGTATAAATAGTTTAAACTAAACTATTAAACTATATATAAACTATAAATATAACTATATATAAACTAACTAAAATATTATAAACACAAAACAAAAATTTGATATCGAAGAATATAATTTTGCTCTCAAACCTGCACGGCAGGTCTCGATTGACTTCAACCATGAAGTCTTTGCACCTAGCGGATTCTTTCGGGGGATCATTCTAGGACATTTTTAGATGAAAAAAATGCAAAAATTAAAATCCTAAAGGTGGCCGTTTTTTTCATTTCAACAAATTTTGCATTTTTTAAGTAAAATGTACAAAAATTTGATTTTTATATATACGTATCGTAATCTTTATCATTTATTTTTCTATCTAATGTTTTTTTTTCAATATATACCTATAGTTTTCAAATTGCATATGAGCCCTTTTCAGGGCTTTTAAATACGTCCAATATATATACCTATATTTGATGAGTATTAAATAGTATCGAATAATTTTAAAATTTTGAATGATTAAAATATTTACTTTTACATGTTGTCATTCGTGAAATATACTTCCGATATGAATTCATAAAAACAAATAATAAACCACCCACATAAAGGTAAATCCTACGCAGGACATATAAATAAACATATCTATATCAGTTTATTCTCTACTCTTAGTTGGATTTGTATGTATTATTCCAGGATCAGTATACAATTAGAAGTTAGTCGGTTTTGAGTGCTAAATATCCATTTATTGAAATTTATTAATTAAGTAATTTTTTTCAGTGAAATATGTTCAAAAAACGCAAAGATCACGCCCGAACTCATGAAGAGAATCGTTTTTTAGTTTGTTTATTATGTCACAGGCAAGGAAGTATGACTAAAATAGGAAACAGTTTGAAAGCCAAAATAAAGAAAATATTTAAAAATTATAATAGTGAAAATGAGTGCCTTCCTTGCACGGTGAGTGCTAGTTGCAAGAGAAATTTATATCGTTTAGATAATAACGACTTTAAAGAAAAAATTAAAATTAATTTTTGATTTTTCCAAACATCAACTTAAAAAAAAACAAAATCGAATTTAGAAGCTGCGTGTACCTGTTATTTTTGTGAAATATCAAGAATGAAATTTAAAAAAAAAAACCTGAGATTATTTTTGCACCTTCTGAATCGAGGCAAAACCTGAATAATAAAAATTCAAAAAATGTTAATTGTAGTAAAACCTGTGTTAATTGTTATTCTATAATAGCAAAAGGAAAGCCTCACTCTTGCAAAAAATCGAATCGTATAGATAATATCCATAAATCGGTAAATAATTCATTTAATTTGAAAGAAAAAGAACAATTAGCATCTTTATTCGTGAAAGATATTAGCAGCAGTGAAACAACCAGTAAGGATTTGAATTCATTAGCCTTATCTCAAGTAAAAGTTGGGCAGAAGTTAAAACTTACAATCGGTACGAAAAGTGATGTAAGCTTGCCAAATGAACCTTTACTGACAGCCGACCATTTTAAAAGCATTAAATCAAGCTTTAATCTCAGCACCAACACTACCTTCGGAATCGCATCATTTTTACGTGTCACATCTAAAAATTTGAAGATAATTGAGCCTAATTTAAAAAGAAAGCTTTCGATGAATAATCATATTTTGGATAGTTATTTTGAAATAAAAGAGTTTGATTTTGTGAAAGTCAAAGCCAAGAAAGAAACTAATGATTTGAAACCTGTTATATATTGCACTAATGTTTCAAAATTGATTGAATTTATTGAAAAATCACGAAGTTATAGTGAGATCGAGAGCTACTTGAAGTTCAGAATTGATGGGGGAGGTGTTTCATAAAAATTTGCCTTTCTATTCAGTCAATTTTTGAAATTGAAAATAACCATGAAAAGAAATGTGCACGCCTTACATATAAAGATGCCGATGGAATCGTGTCAAAAAAATTTAAAACTTCGGGAGTAAAAAAAATTATCATCTTAGCTTTGTCACCTCATACCCAAGAAAATTACACCAATATTGGTCAGTTGTGGAATGAGTTAAACATAAATGATTTTGATGGGACAATAGCAACTGATTTGAAGCTTGCAAATATTATCCTTGGGATAATGTCGCACTCGAGTTCGTATCCCTGCACGTGGTGTTATGCACACAAAGAACATCTCGATGAAGTTGGAGACTACAGAACTATAGGTAACTCAAAATTATATGAATTGGTGTAAATCTGGAAGCAAAGAAGTTGAAGCAAAACTTTTCAAAAACTGTATTCATCACCCTCTAATTCAAGACGAGGATAAATTATTCTTAGATGTGATTCCACCACCTGAACTGCATTTGATGTTGGGAATTGTAAACACATTATACTCATACAATCATATGTTGAAAGAATTCGAAAGAGATGCTTTAGATTGGGCAAAGTCCTGTTACGTTCAGCGTGAAATTACTCATGGAACACCTGAATTCAAAGGAAATTCCTGTAAAAAATTGTTGAGTAAAATTGACTTACTACAATCAAATTGCAGTTTGGGTTGTTTAAAATACGTAGATGTTTTTCACAAATTTCACCAAGTGGTAAATGCTTGTTTCTCTGTAGACCTTGATCCAAAATTTTCTGCTTACATTAATGAATTTAAAAGCAGTTATTAAAATTTAAACATCGGCATAACACCTAAAGTGCATGCTGTATTTTTTCATGTCAAAGATTTCTGTGAAAAAAAATGGAAAGGGATTAGGATTCTACAGTGAACAAGCAATTGAATCGGTTCTTCACGATTTTTCACAAATTTGAAAGAAGTATAAAGTGAATAATTGCAGCCCAAATTATGCTAAACACTTATTGAATGCTGTATGCGAATATAATTCTAATCACATTTAATGTGTACCTTAATTATCTGTGAATTTCATATTGTGTACTTTTGTATTATATGTAACATAAATAAAGTAATTAAAAAAAAGTTTAAAAATCTAATAACTTTTGAATATTATTATTTTATAAGATCATATTTAATTCCTAAGTGAAGCATTTCCGTCAACTATATGAAAAAAGATACACGAAAAATAAATATTAAAATTAAATTTTTACACATTTTGTTAAAAAATGCGAAAATCGTTCAATGAAAAAAACGGCCACCTTTAGGATTTTAATTTTTGCATTTTTTTCATCTAAAAATGTCCTAGAATGATCCCCCGAAAGAATCCACAAGGTGCAAAGACTTCACGGTTGAAGTCAATCGAGACCTGCCGGCCTGGACAACCGATAAGTAATATAATAACAAAAACAAAAGACCAAACTCCTTCAGAAAACAATAGAAATTATATATGTAATATACCCTGTAAAAATTTCGAAAAATCATATGTTGGACTCACATCTACAGACATAAAAACCAGAATATATAATCACAGGAGTACCTTAAAACCAAATTCTAAAACTAAGAACTGAAACCGCACTGTCAAATCATTTAAACTCATTAAGACATGAAATAGATTTTGACAATATTAAAATTCTCCACATAAATCGGATTCATGGGCTTAACGGAAAATACTTGAGTCATATATATTGCTGCAAATCTAGAAAGAAGTTAATGAACAAAAAACAGGAAACAGCACACATCCCCTTGCATTATTCCCACATTTTGGATAAATTAAAAAAAATATATAAAACAAACATAAGCTTAGATCTAACAGTATGCTAATAAATAATAACGGAAGTAACATTGGCTTATATCATAATACAAATATTGAAAAAAATTCGTTTAAGTTTATAATTTTGGACCTAGGGGGCGCCTTAATCGTCGGAAAACAGGGTAGAGAACAAGCAGCAGCTATGCTGAGAACATGACTCTCCCCACGACGAGTGAGTAAATAGTATTTTGAAACACCAATTTTAGACATTTACATTTCAGGCATAATTGATTACAAATTCCTACTTTAGGTTATTTAAACGGAAGACTCAACCGATGTAACATACAGTTATATAAAAGATTCTCTCTTTTGGGAACGATAAGAGGGTAAGAGATAGGGCATAGGAACATGATAATTTTTCAAAAAAATATATACATCAATAATTATATATTTATTACATATGTAATTAAAAGTCTTCAACATTTTTTATAAATAGTTGTCAGAACAGTTTTTATAAAACTCACCTGGTATCCTGTTAATTCCTGGTGCTTTGCCATTTTTTATTTTTGAAATTACAATTTTTAATTCATACATCTAAAATGGTGCATCAAGTGTTTCAATTTTAATTACATATTAGAAACAACAGATATACCAAATAGTTTTACAAAAGCAATTATATACCCAATACACAAAAAAGGAGATCCAGAAAAGTACAGGGGCATAAGTTTCCAAGATTTAATTTTGAAAATCTTTACAGGAATATTACTCAAAGAATACAATTATGGGCAGAGGAAAATAAATTTTGAATGAATTCCAAGTAGGTTTCAGAAAAGGTTACGGTTACTCTACAATTGATCACCTTTTTACTTTAATAAGTAACTTATGTCTTTCCGAGCTCAATAATTATTAAAAAAAAAATTTAATTGTTTAAAAATTTACAATTAACACAATTTATAAAACTTAAACAAATATCAGCAAACAGACTATAAACAAAATATACCGAGACAATGGCTAAAATGGCATGATCTAATGACTGTAACTTCGGTCAGACTCTCCGACTGGGATGTCCTTTGAGGGATACATATATAGGGAATGGAGTGTTGAATCAGGTTTCTCTGGAAATCGGTGTAGGTGCATATTGTGTGATCCACAGGTGGTCTCTTAACTGTATTATAAAATTGAAAAATAAAGAAAAGATAAAAAAAAATTGTTCTTTTTCTTCGTAGATTTTAAGGATACCTTTACTTTTCCAGAAAGAAATGCGTTATTTTACAAAATGAGTACACTCGGAATGTCATCAAAAACGCTAAATATTTTAAAAGGATAGTATAAGGACACAAAATCATTTATATGGAAATCAGAATGAATTACCAGAACTGTAGATGTCAAAATAAGGCTTAACCAAGGTTGCTTACTTGGTTTTGTCTTATCACCACCAGTTCTTACCATCACCAGTTTTGTTTTCATACTTCATCAATGACTTAGCTGATTATCTGAATGGAGGAGTTAAGATAGGTTATTTAAAAATTCCTTGTCTAAAATATGCCGGTGACATAGCCATTATAGCAACTGAACCAGGAACACTACAGCGAATGATGAATAAATTAAGCGAATATTGCAAAATATGGAATTTAAAGGTAAACCTAAACAAATCAAAAATTATGGTATTCAAGAAAGGTGGAAAATTGTCAAAAAAGGAAAAATGGTATTTTGAAGAAAGAGAAATTGAAGTCATAAAATACTACAAATACCTAGGATTAGGTCTGACACCACAACTATTATTAACTCGACACTTCCAAGAAAAAACTACAGCCTGCAAAGTCGGAATAAACCTAACCTGGAAAAATCTATTAAAAAATCAATCTATCCCTTTATCAACCAAATATGTTGATGTTTGATTCGGCTATTAGATCGATACTAATTTACGGTGCACAAATATGGGATTATAAAAAAATAGAAATGGTAGAAAGGATAAACAAATTTTTTATAAAAAAGTTATTTTACCTTCCTGATAATTGCCCGGATTAAATGATTTATTTAGAAACAGGTAGGGATCCTCTATATTTACAAACACTTAAACTGTTTATTTGTTATATAAACAAAGTATTTAATAGAAGCGAAGGAAGACTAACAAAAGTACTCGCTAACCACGTAATTAACAATAAATTATGGTGGTACCCAGAATTAATGGAACTCAGCCGAATTAATAATTTAGATAATATTGACTGGTTGGTAAAGGCTAGCAGCATTCAAACAAAGCTAGATATAATCATTAAAAACACAAAAAATAAATTGGGACTTGACATGAAAAGCAAAGTAATTTAAAAGTAATAAAAAACTTTCCCCTTTATTGCAGTATGCCCAGTATTATCAGAAATTTGAGTACTTATTTTCGGGTTAAAACAGATAGATTATAGTTTGTTCTTGCAATATTTAAATGGTTTAAATTGGCAATCTCTCTTTAATTACGAACTTAAGACGCAAAAATATACAAAACTATTAATAACAGAATTTAATCACTAATTTTCTTTTAATTTAAAATTATTTTTCTTAATCATGCAGGAGATAGATCATTCTAATTTATGTTCATCACTATTGTTTAATGTACAGTGGCGGACAAAAATTAAGCAACTATATTTATTTTAAGAAACTTGGTTTTTGAAAACTATAAAATTTAAAATGCCATTGCATAGATTGTGTATTTGACTTAACTAAGGCTTCTATTAACGATTTATGACAATACTTGTTTTTTCAGAGCTTAGTGTATTAAGAATAACATTAATAGCCAAATCAAAGTGTACAACAGAAATTAAGCAACTATTTTTGTGTTGAGGATAATACTTTGTTTACGCATTTGGAGTGATTGTTTACAAAATGAATATGATAGACAACTAAGTATGCGTGAGTTCATAAATTCCATTCAGTTACATCCTTCTTTAGTTTAGTAGCGAGTTTATCATTTTACAGTCAAGATGCTGTGGAATTGTAGGAAAGTTTATTTTTCCGATATGAAATTAGGAGTAGTACAATTATATATATCGGGACGACTACAAAAAGATATTAGTGAAATTTTGGACATTGAAAAGTCAGTAGTTTCAAGAATACTTAAGCGATATAAAATATAATATAAGACAGCTCCACGTTCAGGCCGTCCAAGAAAAACTAGCAGAAGATGCGATCAGGAGATTGTTAGAAAAGCGAAGCTGAACCCCTGGATTACTTCCAACGAAATTATTCGGCATTTTGGGAGCAATATCAGTGTAGGCCAACGGACGGTTCAACGCCGCTTAGTTGAAGGTGGACTTTTCAACCGCAGACCTCGGAAGACTCCACCACTTTTTACCTCCAAACATCGAAAAATGCGACTAAATTTTGCCCGTAAGCATCAAAGGTGGACACCAGATAGATGGAAGAGAGTTCTATTCAGCGATGAAAGCAAATTTAATTTGATAGAACCAGAGGGAAATAAAAAAGTATGGGGTCCAAAATATCAGAGTTTGAGCCCACGATACTGCCGTGAGACTGTGAAACAAGGAGGAGGCAACGTAATGGTTTGGGGATGCTTTTCGCGGTATGGAATGGGTCCAATTCATCTTATCCAAGGTATCATGGATAAATCCCAATATAAAGAAATCCATGAAAAAATTATGTTGCCAGAAGCCAAGAAAATGATGCCTACATAATAGATTTTCCAGCATGACAATGACCCCAAACACACTGCGAAAATTGTAAAAAAGTGGTTATTAGACAACAATATTGAAGTGCTGCATTGGCCATGACAGTCACCGGATCTTAACCCAATTGAAAATATGCGGGATATTGTAAACCATGATGTTCGAAAACCAACACATTCGAACATTAACTTGTTGTTTAGTGCCATTCAAGAGGCTTGGATAAATGTCCCCGGAACTGTAATTAATAATTTAATTGAATCCATGCCATGCCGTTGTGCTGAAGTAATTAAAAATAAGGGTTTTGCAACAAAATATTAAAGTTGCTTAACTTTTGTTGCCAACTATTTATTTACAAAAATGTCTACACTTGTTGTTTGTCTTTTTTTTTGTTTCAAATTATTTTTAATTTATTGTATTTATGTTCAATCAACATATGTTAGTAATAAAAAATTGTAATCAGAATGGATCTTAAATTTCATGGCCTTTACAATAATTTATGCAACAGTTGCTTAACTTTTGTCCGCCACTGTATATATTGTTTAATGTTCATGTAATTTAATTTCATTTCACCTAATTATTATATAAAATATAATTATGGTTGTTTAGCTATGTATTTGATCATTGTTTCTTCAGAGATAAGTTTACTAAAACATTATTCAGGACAACTCCACAGCAGACAGACAATGTCCATGCTTATGGTGTATTCAATGGAATTTGTCATTGTGTTAAGTCTTATATTTCATTCCAATAAAACACTTTATTATTATTATTATTTATTATGTATTGGTTTTGTACAGATGAATATGGTCCTATGGGCACTGAAAGCTCCTGATAATATAAATAAATGGAATATTGAGATCGTCGTGAGGTGTTTTATTTTATGATATATAGAATTGAACGGTCTATTGTCACATTATGAGAATTATAATGATTGAAGCCTACTTTACTAATTATGGTTTTGTATAAAAGGAGTAATAAAAATTAGTTAAAGCCTATTTTTCTATCTGATTTAGTGATTTATTAATAAGCTTTCTCCACTTACTTTATTTGTGTTTTTAATTTCTTCTTCGGAGATTGTTAAATTCTCAGACACGATCGAACTAACTACTGAATATATAGCATTATATAAAAGCATCGGTTTTGAATAAAAAGTTCCGATAGGCTTAAAGTTTCAAAAAGTCTAGGACTATTTGAATTTGCAGCTAACGGGATTGAAGGGTACAAAGGTACCGAATAACTTTTGTTTATCTCTCTTCTAATTTGTTCCGTGGGATCTATGTTAGGATGTCTAAGTGGACTTGAGACCCAAATTTTTTTGTTTACTCTAATTTTACTTTTAACAGATGGGCTTGTTTTGTAAAATATTTGTTTATTATTAGCTTGCTCTAATGTTGGGAATGTTTTGGGTGTCTGCCTCAAAACGGACAAACCATAACATTTGTCTTAAAGCAAATTTTTTGCTTCAATGTATGTCTAATTGTGGAATTTGTGTAACTCTTTTATTTTTTTCATATTTATAAATTCTGGGAAAAGATTTTTGGCAATATCGAATGATTTTGTTTACATAGGGGACACTCTTCTTTGACGTGTTTTTCACCATTATCCGAGCACCTAGGTGTATTACTTTTACATTGAATTTTTATGATAGAAAAAGATTTGTTTCAGGAATAGGCACTAATTTATCAGAGGAAGACATTTTAATTAATATAAAAATGTTGTACTCTGAAGTGCAAAAATTTATGAAAGTGAAAAGGTTTAAAAACATTTTTTTAACCAAGAAACTAAAGAATACAAACTGAAACCAATGCAAACGGTTCTGATAACTTTTAGAGATCAGTTCCTCCCAAATTATATCAGCATACAATATATAACATGCGAAGTACACAGGTACATTCAAGCTGCCGTATATTGTCGGAATTGTTTTCGTTTGTTTGCCGAAAATATACGGCAGCTTGAATGTACCTGTGTACTTCGCATGTTATATATTGTATGCTGATATAATTTGGGAGGAACTGACCTATATCAGAACCGTTCCCATCGGTTTCAGTTTATATTCTTTAGTTTCATGGTTAAAAAAATGTTTTTAAACCTTTTCACTCTCATAAATTTTTGCACTTCGGAGTACAAAATTTTTATATTAATTAAAATGTCTTCCTCTGATAAAGTAGTGCCTATTCCTCAAACAAATCTTTTTCTTTCTATCATAAAATGCGTAATATATTTTAAAAAATTTTTTGATTGTGAAATTTCTGATTTTACTAATGTATCCCTAATCGTGTCTCGACTTTTATTCTATTACATCCTGACTTGGTGATAGATACAATTTTATATATTTCCAGAGGATTCATTCAATTCAAAAGCTCCCTAAAAGTCATTAGGTGAATTCGACTAACACCAATCCCTTCCATCGACCTAGTTTTCACAGAAAAAAATAAAGGCACCAAGTCTCTCTCCTCATATAAGCGAGGAAACGAGTTTTGGTTACATTTTTCCGTGTCTTTATCCTTCATATTATCGTTGTCATCAACCGCTGCCATTTCTACTTCGTTATCCGAATTCTTTGTCAAATCATTAACAACAAAATTATTTGTAACACTATTCAGTTTAATAGGTGGAATTGCCTCTCTCCCATCACTCATCCCAGATATTTTGAATTAATATATGTAATATAAAAAACTGAAAAACAATTAAAAATGAAAAAAAAAAACTACTAAAGAAACAAATAATAATATTCTGAATAATTTAAATAAAAATTAAAGCAAAATTATAATCTTATCTGTTCTGAGAGTCTATTCTATGTTGATTTTTACTGAGCAATGGTTGATCTAAGACTGATTTGTTAGTATTTAAATGTTATAGAAATGAAACAATAAATGGAAACATAATTATAAAATTATTTGATCTTATCTGACTGAGGTCCTTTCTATAAAATCCTTAACTCTTCAGTGAAGCATTTGACACTATAAACACTAAATTTTAGCAAAAATTACTTTGGTTTTTTCTTTGGACTCTTCTATCAATTATAATTTATAATTGATATAATAATTATAAAAATATGTTAGAAAAAAAGAAACGGTACAAGTACTGAAGTGCGGCTTATGCGCCGTTCACTAAGGCGCCCTTCAAAGTAAGGCCCGATCTCCACTGATAAGGACCCTTTTAGGGGTTTATTTATCTCTGAAGAGCGAGCGCAGCGAGCGGGAGTCGAAAGCTAGAATCTATTAAAGCCAATCAAGTCACTTTTTAACTGAAAAAAAGGCGACGGGAGTTCAATAACATCACGGTCATATAACCTCTCAAAACAGGCCACGCCCATCAGCTGCTCTTCAGTACCTTTACCAAAAAAACAGTTAAAAATGTTGAAGTATATTTCTGATAACCTGACATATTTGCTATAAATAATGTTTACACAATTTAAGAGAATAGTAAACTGTGACCTGTCAAAATATTGTACAAATTGACTTTGAACTAAGATTAGTAAGAAGGTTTTTAAGCCTAAAATATAAGAATTTTCCAAAAAAAAAAAAAAAGGCAACTCAAATTATTAAAGAAAAAATAAAATAATGGAAAAATTAAAAAAATCACTTATGAGATATAACAAGTTATTGGGAGAGCAATGCATCACCCTTTTCAAGTTTAAAATAAAAATGTTATAATTTGAAGAATACTTCTTGAGTAATGTTCAGATCAATGTTGGTATTAACATTGATTCATTTCATCAATAAACTGTTAATAAGGCTATTATGGTACAGAAAGCATTTACTACTCTTACAGTCCAGCTGAATAACAAAAGTTTCAATTAAAATATACTCTGTTAAAACCAGCAGAAAATAAAAGAGAAACACCATTATGAATCAGTACACAGTAAAGAATTAACATGCAAATAAAACGTCCAAAGTGAGAGGTGGTTTATAAGATCAGAACTTTATCTCTTTGATTCCATAAACCGAAACAATGGATAAGAAAAGAAAAACTAAACGACAACAGTGCACCTATGAAAAATAGTTTACCTATTTTCAGAAAAATAAAGGTTTTATTTCTCTGTTACAAATGATAAATCTTCTGTATCGAAAAAAGGGCATACTTTTTTTAAATGTTCGGTAAGTTTAGAAAACTTCAGAAGCTAAAGCTATTATTTATAGTTTTTCTACCTGAAATATTATAGATATAAAGATTTTGCAGGTATACTAATCATATTTTGATGAATTTAAATTTAAAAAATTATACGGTTATACAGATACTGGGAAAAAAACCAATTGTGAACAAAAAGGTCAAAAAAACCAAAAAAACAAGTTTTTAAAGTTAAAAAAAAAGTACAAATTATTACTTACATTGGTATCTCCTGAAATTCCTTAATGACCAAACTGATCTCTACTAAATTCATTAATCTGGCATACCTAGGAAATATCAGGTATATAAATAAAACTTATCTTAATAAAAAGTAAATTAGAATAAGAAAGTTGTAAAAAAAACTTATCCATATCCAAAACTATTGCTGATTACCATTTTTACGCTATTGTTCTCATTTCCTCGTTTATAAGTTTTTCTTACAATTTTATAGGGTTTTTACTTTCACTTACCTATATATGAAATATATAGTAAGTGGAAGTATTGCGATCGTGAAAAATTTCGACTTCCGGTTTTCAACGGAAATACACGTTTTGGGGTCCCCTGAGTCATATTAACCAAGTCCAGCGAAATGGTCTGCGTGTGTGTGTGAACAGACTAGCTCAAAAACTATAAACCGTGCGAATCTGAAATTGGGTATTTAGTGTATGTATATGCCCGCGATGTGACAGCAAAAATTTCATCAAAATTGCTCAAAGGGAGGGGGTACTTTATTTAATAACTTTTTAAGTTTTTTTTTTATTTTCTCAAAAACGGCTCTAACGATTTTGATTAAACTGAGTATTTGATCTATTTATATGCCCGAGATATGACTGTAAAAATTTCATCAATATTGATCAACCGGATGGGGGACTTTACTTAATAAATTTTGTATCATTTTCACGTGTTTTTTTTTATTTACTCAAAAAAGGTTTTAACGATTTTGATCAAACTGGGTATTTGATGTATGTATATGCCAAAGATGTGATAGCCAACATTTCATCCAAATTGGTCAAACGGAGCGGGCACTTTATTTCATAATTTTTTTTCCAATTTTTCCCTTTTTTTCGATGATCTCAAAAACAGCTTTAACGATTTTAACAATATCCGTCTTTTTTATATCACTATTGTATTGAAAAGTTCAAATCAGAAAAAAATAGAATAGCTTAGTTTATTTTAGTCGAAGAGACAAATTTTTGTAAATATTTTTTATCTTATCGGTCATTTTTTTTTTTTTTTAATCCAGGTATGATGCAGAAATATTCATTATTTAAAAGCTGTTTTATTTTCTTTCATTATGTTGCCTTACAATAGTCATTGTCATGGGCAAATAATTGGCCACGACATTGAGGCAGGGAAACATCCACAACAATTAGGCGGGGAAATCTCCATGACAATGAAAAAATGACATTTACAAATTTTCCTTTTAAAACTATATGATTTACGATAGAACGAATGCCATAATTTATTAGAGCAAGCTTAGGGGAAAAAGAGAAAATATTTTAAAGCCGTAAATTCATACAGAACAGTGTAAAATTTGGGTCACGTCAATGAGGGTAATAAATATAAACTACCATTTTCGATGAAAGAACACCCCGGCATGTGCCGAAATAGAGCAATGAAGAGAGGTGAAATCTTACTCGACAGTATTGACATTGAAATTCTCTCTTTGGGTCACTTAATTCCCTCTTGGTTGGGGTATAATTCGATAATTCATCCGTCCATGCTAATGGCGTCGTATTCCAGTGACAATTTTTAAGAATTTTTTATTGGCTTGTCATTTACTCCAAATGATTAAACATGAATGATTGGACTTTTATATTCACTGTCTCAGACAATATGGTAATTTGCCTCTATATCGTTTATATCTCATAAGTTATAACAAATCAATACCCATGCTCTTAAATTTTGCAATCGGTATCATTTTGGTAAGTGGTACTTACCAAAACGTACATACTGATAATGTGATAGTCTACTCCAATATTGTTTGTATCGAAGAAGTTGTTAAAGTCAAAACCTAAGGTATAATGCTACAATAGACATCATATTCATAATCAGCACATTTGATAACTTTATAGTCTACTCCAAAATCGTTTATATTGGATAAGTTGTAGTAAATCGATCCCTGAGTAAGTACTGTTAAAATTGATATCATTCTCGTTATCAGCATTTTAGACATGATCATTCATACTAATATTGTTTATATCTTTTAAATCATAACCAGAGGCTGGATTTGTATGCAGTAAAAAGCTTCAAAATATGCCTTATAATATGCAGTAAAAAACTATTAAATTTGCAGCATAAAAAGGGAGGTGGAAAGTCAGGAATCTCGGTAATCATTAATTCGAAGACGAAGAACTTATTTTTATGGCGAATACAGTAAACCCTCGATATAGCGAACCGGTAGGGGGTTGGATATTCATAGTTCGCTATAAAGAGATTCGTTATAACCAAGGATTATTTTTTTTAGCCAATGGCCGCACTAATTTGATCATATTTAGAAGGAAATTCATTAATTAGAACTAGTTAAATTAAAACGCAAGTATGTAATTTATTTTTAGATAAACTACATTTTAATTAAACAATGAGATTCATTAATTTACCTGCCAAGTTCACTTTAGCTTCAGTTCTTTAGCCTTAGCTTTAATAAGAGGGTCTGAGATTGGTATTTGAGATCTCATTTGTTTAAAGCAATTTATCAATTTTTTTCCAAATATTCATGAGTCGCAGAGCACAGTCGTTTATTTGATGCTGAAGTTAATCCTTGGGCTGCGGTTGAATCTATTTTATCTTTGTTATTTATAATGGTTGACAATGTTAATTTCGGAATTCCATATTTTTCTGCGATGGTTTTCTTACTTAGAATTCCCGATTCAATATCCTGGAGAATTTTCAATTTCTCCTCAATGATAAGGATTTACGTTTGTGACACACGTTTACCAACGAACTCATTGTGTATTAAAAAAAAAAACAGTATAAATGACTACAGAACACTGATGATGAAGTCGAAACAGAACTGAGCTAGTTTTGAGAAAAAAGTCAATGGAATCAGAGAGAGGGAGAGAGAGAGAGAGAGAGAGAGAGAGAGAGAGAGAGAGAGAGAGAGAGAGAGAGAGAGAGAGTGAGAGAGAGGGGGTTTTCTACCAGTTGAAAACAAAATTCTCAATCTGATCATTTCGATTCCTCTAGGCAATAGTTCTGTTTGCATGCAGGTTTTGAAAAAACATGTTGTAAGAATGTTTTTTCTTTCTCAACAATCTCTGAAATTCTTCGACATGATGCAAGATCTGTTGTTAAACACATTAACGTTTTGAAAAACTGAGTTGTTTTATTACCAATTAATTGTAATTAATAAATTCAAATAAAACTGCAAATTCAAAAACCCACATGTATTACTATATTACTTAAAAAGTGAGTACATTCTAATTTTATCAGTAATGTATGGTTGTATGAGGATGTTTGGAAGGAGATTTTAGCAATATTAATTTATATGCGCAACTTTTAAATTTAATTGTACTGTATTATATTCAAATTAAAATCAAACACATAATTCAATACTTCACCATTAGATAGAGAAATTCATCCTGCTTTGAGCAATATATATTGATTAGGTAAATCGGGGACAGATTTTCGCTTAAATTATTTTTGATGCCTTTTTTATTTCTAGACAAAATATGATTTTATGTTTAAGAATTTTTTTTCCCATAATAAAAATTATGGCAATTCTTATGGTATCATCCGATTCAGCATTAAATGTGGAATAAACTAAAAAATAAATGCAATTAAGACAGTTTTACAATTAGTCATTGACGTACGTAACTGAAATCATTGCCGTGGCAATGAAATTATAGATTGAATTATCTGAATATCAAGCAATGATCATGAACTGCTATTATGCTAGATTGGCTGTGGATGGGTCCTAATACATGTACATTTTTTTTTTTTAAACACTGAAAAATTTCGAAAATAAAATGTAAAACTTGCCCGTAGTTTGAGAATCACCAAGATAAACCAAAAGTGAATAACCATTTCCCTAATTGGTACAACAATTAATTACAGCTCATTGGATAGTGCCTAACAATTGGTTTCACTGAATTAGATTATAGAAACTAATCAATATTTAGTTAAATACACCATCTAAAATTGGATTTCTTTGACTTAATCATGACATTCGTTTATGGAGAAATTATTCCAAAAAAAATATTATCTGACTAATTTTTTTCTGTTGGCTATACAAACCTTGAGCTTTCCCCACCTCTGCCTATCTTGTGCAACTTCTTTCCAGTTAGTTAGATGCAGCATCTTTGTTGATACTATTGATCCATCAGCTTTTTGGCCTACCATGGGTTTTGTGCCTAATATTCAGAAAAATCTTATTAACTTATGAAGTATAAGATAAAAATTTGAAGTAAATTTACAAAAAACTTATTCTTTTAAATCATTTAATATCTTTCTGATCTTATTAGTTAGTTAATGGACTCATTTGTTACATAAATTTTAACTCTTGACAATATAGTTAATTTCCAACCCATTCTTGATCACATTTCTAAGAGTCGCTAATATATTCCTTAACCTCTGATGAATACTGTAGGTATTATCATCATTAACATTGTCACCAATATTATCATATCATAAATATTATCATTATCACTAAATTGTAAATTTATCCTAAATTTAATAATCAATTAACTTGTGATTGAGCCCTGCAAACGGAAAAGAGTTAAGTACATTTTTACTTTCACTTACCTATATATGAAATATATAGTAAGTGGAAGTATTGCGATCGTGAAAATTTTCGACTTCCGGTTTTCAACGGAAATACACGTTTTAGGGTCCCCTGAGTCAAAATAACCAAGTCCCGCGAAATGGTCTGTGTGTGT
This sequence comes from Aelia acuminata, assembly GCA_911387785.2. NCBI lineage: Eukaryota > Metazoa > Arthropoda > Insecta > Hemiptera > Pentatomidae > Aelia > Aelia acuminata. Next base: position 126,524,484 of record OU426978.1, on the reverse strand, counting down.
GTGTGTCTGTGTGTGTGTGTGTGTGTGTGTGTGTGTGTGTGTGTGTGTGTGTGAACAGATTAGCTCAAAAACTATAAACCGTGCGAGCCTGAAATTGGGTATTTAGAGTATGTATATGCCCGCGATGTGACAGCAAAAATTTCATCAAATTTGCTCAAAGGGAGGGGGTACTTTATTTAATAACTTTTTAAGTTTTTTTCGATTTTCTCAAAAACGGCTCTAACGATTTTGATTAAACTGAGTATTTAATCTATTGATATGCCCGAGATATGACTGTAAAAATTTCATCAAAATTGATCAACCGGAAGGGGGACTTTACTTAATAAATTTTGTATCATTTTCACGTGTTTTTTTTATTTACTCTATAACTGTTTTAACGATTTTGATCAAACTTGGTATTTGATGTATTTATATTCCCGAGATATGACTGTAAAAATTTCATCAAAATTGATCAACAGGAGGGGGGACTTTACTTAATAAATTTTGTCTAATTTTTACCTTTTTGATCGATTATCTCAAAAACGGCTTTAACGATTTTTATCAAATTCGTTATGTTTAATGAAAATTAGTTGTAATTTAATATCAGGTAAGCTTTATCATTATTAAAATGTTCTGAGGGGGCTTAAATGGGGAAGGAGCTTTTTTTGTTTTTCTATAAAGTACCTTTGTTTTAGTTTATATTGAGAAATTAACTGTCCCTCATCACGCTTAAAAATAAGAAATGGCTAAATATCATATATGAAGAAAATCAAGTAAACATATACAGGAGAAAAAAAGAAAAATATTCCGTCAACTCATAAAACACCTTGAGCTCACGCATGGGCCGTACGCCTTTAATGACAAACCAATGCGTTATAATTAAACTGTTCTGTTCATTTGAGAAGTGGCAATTAACAAAACGCATTAATTTCTAATCTAAGTATGTTGGTAAGTGAAAGTTGTGTGTTGCGCGCACGCACCAGATTTTTTTTATAAACATGTATCAAATGCATTAACTAAGGTGGAATGATGACAGGCACTTATACATCTTTTTAGGTTGTTGGGGATGGTTTCTACACCATTTCCCATGATAAAATAACATTTTTGATTTTAAGGCAATTAAACTGTTTACCATTTGCATGCCTCTATTATTTTATAAAATCCAAAAACTAAAAATCCCAAGGCAATATATATTTAATTATTTACACAATCTAAGGATAAAACAAGATATTTTTTATAGCATTTATTTCCAGGTCATTTTTGTGATTTAAAAAAAACCTAATAGAAAAATCAATAACAGCGTTTTATGAAATGTTTAAAATGACTTGAATGATTTAAAACTCATTGTTCAAAACACTTTTTAAAGGAAATACAGTCAGAGCCAGTATGTATTTTATTTTAATCAAAATAAAAAGCTTTGTCTGACTATTATTTTATGAATGTCAAATCAATTGAATTTCACTTAACACCTTTTAAACATCAATAAATAATAAATATAAAAGACAGATATGACTAAGAAAAATAATACATTTATTAACAGCATTCTTACTTATTTGTATAAGTAATAAATATGAATAACAAAACTAATATATTTTAGCAACTAATATTTGTTTGGTCCCCATCCAGCCCTTATTACAGAATCCTGGTGTTGTGGCATGAAATCTTTTAACTTTTGCGTTAACGATGCAGGGATTTGATTTCCTTCTTCCACTCATCTTGCGAATTACTTGTAAATGTTCAGAGACTTTTCAAGAACTTTCAAACATGCTCAATTGAATTTATCCATGTGATGATATCCATGATGAATGATCCATCTTATATATTTCCAAGCAGAGTGCTTGAAAATAATTTTCCTGTTAGAAAATATTATTTTGTCTAGCTCCTAATTCTTGCAGGAGAGTAAGATACGATTACCGAATGTTTAAATAGTTCAAGACATGATCCTAGGAGGATAGGACATGATTGATGATATATTGGGTTGATGTAAAATTAATGCAGGTTTCCTCCATTGCGATATCTTAATTCCAATTGTGTAAACAAAGCAAATCCTAACATTGATCATTATTATCATTATATTATATTATTATCATTATTACCAAAACAAACCTTATCTAATACCCTCTCTTTCACCATGAATTTGATCAGTAAAATCGTTTTGTTCAGTGTGTTCAAGGGTCTTAAATCAAAAATGTTGAAGTACGATTTTCGTCAAATTTATTTTTACGAATTTAAATTAGGGCGCAGCGCTGCGTAAACGGCTCGTAATATTAACGAAGTGTGGGGTCAGGGGGCTATTACCGAGTGCACGGTGCAGCGTTGGTTCCAGAAGTTTCGCAGTGGAGATTTCGACCTCGAAGACAAGGAAGGTCGGGGCCGTCATTTTGCACTTGACAACGACCAGCTGAGGTCAATAGTGGAAGAAGAACCAACCAAAACCACCCGAGAAATAGCGGTAGAACTCGGCGTGAACAGTTGTACGCTACTTGGAAGCAATTGGTAAGGTAAAAAAGTTGGCCAAGTGGGTGCCACACCAATTAAACGACCACCAAAAAAATCGCCACTTTGAAATCTGTTCCATGCTTGTGACACGCAATAAAAATGATCCATTTCTCGATCGCATTGCGACGTGCGATGAAAAATGGATCTTATACAACAGAAGGCGTTGTAGCCAATGGCTGGGCAAAGATGAACAACCAAAACCTTTCCCGAAGCCCAACCTGCACCCAAAAAAAGTTATGGTCACAGTTTGGTGGTATACTGCTGGTGTTATCCACTACAGCTTTCTCAATCGAGGTGAGACTATAACTACTGACAAGTACTGTCAAGAAATTGACAACATGAATCAAAAATTACAACGTCTTTGCCCAGCATTGATGAATCGGAAGGGACCTATCCTTCTCCATGATACCACCAGACCACATGTCGCACAACCAACGCTACGACGACTGCACGAGTTGGGCTACGAAGTTCTCCCACACCCACCTTATTCACCTGACCTCTCTCCTACAGACTTCCACTTTTTCAGGCATCTGGATAACTTTTTGAGGGAGAAAAATTTTCAAAACCAGGATGAAATTGAAAATTCTTTTCATGACTTCATTGAGTCCAGGGATTCAGATTTTTTTCTGTTGGAATAAGAAAGCTTGTTGAACATTGGCCAAAGTGCATTGATTCGGATGGAAATTATTTTGATTAAATATATATAGTTAAAGTAAAGATATGGCCTATGTTCAATGAATATTAAAAACCTGCATTAATTTTGCATCAACCCAATATATCATCAATGAACACAAGTGTGCACACATCCATTGATTCCCAAGCAATGACTGATTTGCCAAGTACATCCTCTAACAGAGCACTAATTTTAGTATTTACTTTGACTATTCTCTCTAAGTCTTTCATCACACACTCACTTAATTTTATTGGACGTCCATTAAGTTTTTTAGCAATTAATTTCTTACACAAACTACACCTATCGATGTCTTTAACTGCAAAAAAGCACCTGTTCCCAAATTAACCTAGTTCTTGGAGCGATTGGCACACATTGTGAAGCCTAAAAAATCTACCGTTCCAATTCACAAACTTTTTTATATTTGAAGCCCATAGAATTTGCTTTTTACTTTTTACTCAAATAGGTATTTCAAACAGAGTTAAAACCTGACATCTCATTGAAAGGATAATACTTTTGAGCCCTGTCAGTCTTACATGTTAATGTGTAAATGTAATTAATGTATAATGAATTCAAATTATAATCAATCCTTAATTACTTCTGCTTATAACACAATTAGCATTAGATTAATAATGAAAAGTAGATTAATTAAAAGATAAATCCAATAAATTCCAGTGAATGAATATTTATGACTGTCACCTACATATCAACTCAGATTTATAATAAAAAAAAGAAAGGATCTGACAAAATATTAATAACCAACAAAAAAATACAAATCGTAAATGTTTCAAAATAAACAAAATATTTTGAACTTAAACTCATGGGTTCTTACAAACATTCAACATGTTCCAGAATTTTGAATACAACTTTAAATTTGATACTAACTCTAAAACCTATAAAATTAAAACATTAGAAAGATGAAATATAAACAATGAACATTGCTTACTATTAATAGGAGAAAAAGATAAGAGTGAATTACTGAAAGATAATACATTTTTATTGATAAATAAGAATGAGAGGGACATGTTCTGAAGATTCATTTATCTCATGTTATGGAATAATTAATTCCATATAACTGCAAAACAAACATTAGTAATTACAAAATATATCAGAAAACGCCGGTGATTAAAGCTTTAAGCTTACCGCTAGTGTTACCGCCGCTTTCTTACTCATATGTAAAATAACCGCTCAAAGCATAATAGTTTGAATGAGTATAGATAAGTAAAAGAGATCTTTAAAAAAGCTTTTCCTGACTTACGAAAAACATTTTGTTTTCTTTAGCAACAAATTTTAAGTCATCCTCTAATCTTCCCTCAAGAGACAAAATAATCCAATACATAACTATCCACCTTTTTCGTTACAGCCATGAAAAACTTATACAAATGCACCACTAATTAATGAACTTATAGCAAAACACAACTGAAAACAAAACTAGCAATAATGAAACCACAGAAATATAACTTCAAACATTGAAAGTAATACCAATGGAACAAGGCTTAGACAACACGAAGTGGACGCAAACCAAACAAAATATCAAACGGGAAGTGGTGAAAATGAGGATTAACTATTTAGTTATCTCATATGTTAAATAGTCTTTTATATTTGGTTAAAAATTAAAACGAATGTTCAAAACATAAAATAATAATAAAATCAAATTATATATATATATATATATATATATTTTAATTTCCAATTGTAAAGTTAATTCTATTCTGTCGTAGATGGGGGGGGGGGGTCAATTAAACGCGAAAAGCTCAAGTGAAATGTCTTGTTTTAAGATTGAATTATTTTAACAAAAAATACATGTTTTATTTTTGTTCTGAAAAGAATGTATAGAAAACCGGAATGAATGAGTAGGAAACTTTTAATTACTAAAATTTGTATCCTGAAAATTAAAATAAGTTTTATTTAAACCTTTAAGTGTCTTACTCAACGTTACTTTTTAAGCACTCCTATTTGAGATTAGGTCCCTTGTGACTCATGAAATTAAAAAAAAACTGTGGCCCCTATCGGAACTTCTCTGGGTACTAGCGTACCGCTCTTACTTCTAGGCGTAGCGTAGTGAGGCCTCTGTAGAGCGAGCGGGAGTCCAAAGCTGAGATCTGGTATAGCTGATCAAACCCCTTTTTAACTGAAATGGAATGGCAGTTGGCTGAGGAATATAGCGGTCACATAACCTCCCAGAATAGGCCGCGTCCAGAAGTAACATAGCGATAGCTTTACAGATAGCTTACTCTATCTGGATCCGCTGTTGGCCGAAATCTAAAAATCTGCTGCGTTGTGCGCAGCACAACTTTCTCTTACCAACCTACAGTGGCTCAGACCCAAAATGATGCAAGGAATGTACTTTAAAAAAAAATTATTTTATACCAAGCCAAAATTTATTTTTAACAATCTTTGTTTACAAAAATTAGGCTAGAATTGACAATAGTTAAAAGTGTATTTGAGAGCAAATACTAAAATTAAACAATAACTTCATGAATAAATATACACTTCTTAGGTCAAAATGAAAAGGATGAAAAATTAAAAACATCCAAAAAATCAACAATATTTTAAATTTTAGTACTTTTTAGGTAAGCCTTTATATTTTAATACATCTTTCAAACGATTGGGCATGGATTGGACAAGTTTTTCTCTGTAAGGTGGGCTTATCCTCTCCCATTGTTTTTGAAGCGCTTTTTGAGATCTTCTCTGTTTGATGTTTCCTCACTTCTGTTTCTAATTTACTCTATGACGTCTAGGTCTGGTGATTGGGGAGGTGTTTTTATAGTTTTGGGGCGATTCTATAAATACCATTATCTTGCAAGATAAGAAGAATGCTTTGGATCGATACCACTATAAAAAGAATGTTTTTGGACTAATGTGGTCAACTTTTGGATATTGTGGATATGGACATAATTTTGGATATTTGTTATTTGGCGCAAAATCCAACGTTTATCATTACCAGTAAAAATTTGTTTTGCACTCACTCTAGCTTTTCTAATTATTTATTCTATTTTCGTTTTTAAAACTTTCTATAATATATTGAACGGTTACATAACTCCTTTTGATAGTAGAGGGGATTTTTCGTTGTGTTTTGCCCATTTTAAAATTGTTAATCACTAGTTCTCGTTCACGAATAGTTGTATGCTCACCCATTTTAAACAAATGCCCTAACTAGACTGATTACTTGTAATTCATATAGTTTTTGTTTTCATTGAAAGAATGAAAAGGAATTAAAAGGTTAAAAAACTTATTTAGCCGATAATTGAAGAATACTTGTTACTTTCACTTTTTTCTAAACGGAAGTAAACATTGCATATTTTTCACTGTTTGAAAATGTTTTATGTTTGCATGTTATGAATGTTTTAATGAAGAATTTTTTTTTCTCTTTCTATAATTGTTGTTGACTTGATTTGATTATATGTATATCTTACAATCAGATTATAATTAATTATTTATGAAGCAAATTATATTGTTTGAAATTCTTTGTCTTCAACTCTGATATTTCAAACTGTTTGAAACAATCTTTTTTCCTTAGCGAATGACATTTAAGTAATGGTATAATTATGGCCATGTTTAATCAGGAACGTATGTACCGCAACTATTTCTTAAGAAAGTAATCTACCCAAATAATATTCGTTTTTGTTTTCGTATAGGCAAAGCTATTATTTTATATTATAATTAAAAAATATTAATTATTAATTCCGTTAGCTATAAAAAGTAAATAAAAAAGTACAAAAAGGTTCTCGACCGTGACAGGACTCGAACCTGCAATCTTCGGATCCGAAGTCCGACGCCTTATCCATTAGGCCACACGGTCTTATCACTCCTGCCTCAAATAATTATATTTCAATTCAGGAAGATGCTCGAAATTTAAGTTGTTTAGTGTATGAAAGGTCAATATGATACCTATTAAAAATAAAATGAAAAATAAATCTAATTGAAAGTATACAAAAACAGCTTCAATTGAAGAAATAATTTCTTATTATTAATTAAATATTTCATATTTATTCATTTTTTTTTTTTAACGGTGCCAAGTATTCTTGATTTTCTAAAGTGCTTTAACGATCAGGACATTACTGCAAACAAGGCCCGAAATTATACGTATTTACTAGCCTTCGTTGGCTGCCAGCTTTTCATTTAAAATAATTTGAAAGCAAATAAAGCCTATTAGTTTTTACATAAATTAACGTAATAGGAGTTTATTGTATATCAGGGTTTTATACAGGGTGTTTCAGTTAATTACGGACAAAAAATACTTGAGATTTTTAATAAAATTTTGCTACCAAAAAGGTACAAAAAAAAAACATTATATTTTCCCTTCCTTTCCGATCAGCAACTTCACACATTTTTCCATATTTATTTATTGTACATATGTCTCCATAAGGTATAGAGTATTATCATTTGTATTGGAAAACTTGAAACTTTTCAGTACTTTTCGATTCATTATTGTTTATTTCTTTTTTTAAGGGGCCTAAAAATCCTAATTTCATCAAAATTAATTTTAAAATGTTTGACTCTCATGTCTTTCCGCAAACCGAACACTCCATCGCGTCCGATTTTATAATGTTCTATTAAGTTGTTCAAGACTTCATTTAGTTACCATAGAAACAAATAATATTCTAAAAGTGTGTTTCAAAACACGTTAACAACTTTAACAGAACGCCTTTACTCATATTCAATGGTCTGTTGTTAAAAGCGTACTTCGCATGCATGGATTTAATGTGGTTTGAGGTGTCGGAATTTTTTTCTTTTTCTTTCACAGGTATTTGTTTATTCAATTTTTCTCATATTTCATACTTATCCATTTCTTGTTTTTAGGCATACTGAGAGACAATTAATTTATCCGTATAAACAAAATCAAAGGTACTTTATAGGGAAACAAAAAAGTTTTCTTCCCCATTTAAGACTAATCAGAAGATTTCAATGCTGACAAAACCTACCTGACATTAAAGAATACTTGATTCTCATTAAATATGATAAGTTTAATAAAATTCGTTTGTGCCGTTTTTGAGAAAATCGAAAACACGTAAAAAGGGGGACAAAATTTATGAAATAAAGCGCGCCCGTTTGATCAATTTTTAGGAAATTGTTGCTGTCACATCGTGGACATATACATACATCAAATACCCAATATCAACATCGTATAATTTATCGTTTTGCGCTTGTCCGTTCAAACAGTCAGACCATTTTCCGGAACTTGGTTATTTGGTCTCAAGGCACCCCAAAACGTGTATTTCCGATGAAAACCGGAAGTCTCATCGCAATATTTCCCCTTACTATATTGTAACATGAAACAAAACATAAAGCATACCATTTAAAAGAGTTCTAGACTTGTTCTTGGAACAAACAGTTCAAGTTCAAGTATATTTTCGTGACTGTTCGGGAATAATCTACGCTGGCCTAGAACCTTCCAGACTGTTCTGTTTCAGACTAAATATTAGGAGCGATGGACTGGAGTGTTAGTCTCTCTTCTTTGCCTACAATATATTACCTACCCCATATCCCTATTTTACCATCACTTAGAAATGAAAACTATTTCTATAACTTCTAGGTTTTTATTTATTTTAATTAATAAATCTTTCTAGTTGAAATTATTAATTCATTAGCGAAAATACAACGAGTGGTCACACTAGATATAAATAATAACTTAGATAATGTAATTAATTGGTATGTACATGCAAGATTATTTCAGTATTATGAAAAAAAAAAACTAAACCAACCCTATTTTTTTAAGTAGGTAATAAAAGTCTGATGCTCGTGAAAACTGGTCGGGTTTGTGGAAATAAACTCTCAGTTGTGAAATCGGAATTTAAAATAATGGAAAATATTAATCTTTTTCATTTTAAAGGCATTGCGAAAAATTGTAGTATTTAAAGAGAATTTAATACACATGCGCTGAATCATGCGTCCGATGACATAAGCGGGAAGGGGTTGTGCTGGTTTTCCTGCCCAAGTGAGACCACCTCTCTATTCACCTTGGTTACAAGTTAATACTTTATGTATCCTTCTTGATTATTTGAGTTTACATTGTTTGTGTGGCATTGTAAATAATTATTTTCTTTCAATATAATTATCTAAACCCACATAAGTGTTAAAATATATTTCATATATGGGTAAGTGAAAGTAATAACAGAACTATTTATTTATTAAAACAAATTAGGGATAATAAAAACATTGATTAACGCAATTCAAACTATTCAAAAGTTTCTTTTTATACTTACATATTTATATTGTTAATTTAGGCAGGCCCTGACAGAGATGACAGGTCAAGTACCAAAATTTTTTAAAAGAGAAAATTAAGCTTCAAACAATGTCGACACAGGGAAAGTTGGCTTCCCTCACCTGTCAGTCCCAGAAGCATCACTTCATTTTTTTATACTCTGCTGGTAAATGAATTATCTTGAACCTTATACTAACACAATTCGTATTAGCTGTTGGTATTAACTGTTTTATTTCAAAAGAGCTCTTTTGATGTTTAATGATTTTATATGTACACTGCATTATATACACATCTGTTCTGTAAGATGAATCATAAATAAACATTTTTTAATAAAAAAAAAAAAAAATATATATATATATATATATATATATATATGTATGCAACTTTATTTATTCGACTTTTTCTGGAAACTTTTTAAAATATTTTTTACTCAAATTTATTTTTTACTAGCAGACCCAGCCACGCGTTGCTGTGGCTCAGTAGCTATAATGTGTTGAATTAATTATATCCTATTATTTTTAATACAGTCAAATCAAAATTCACTGATAAAGATACAAACGTTTCAGCTATTTTAAAAAGCAACGGGATTTAAAATTTAACTTTATGCCAAATTTAAAATTTTTTGGTAAAGAATTTACAAGGGTTAAAGATTTTATTTTTTACATCTCATATTTGACTATAGAGTAAGTATTTACGATCCATTCATTTAGCACTTACAGGATTATTTCAGTAGAGGCGAGATTAAATATGAATATTACAAACGTAAAAGGAACTAATAAAGAATAAAATTGGAATTAGGTTTATTACAATCACAATAGACAACAAAAATGTACTAAATTAATCTTTTGCTTAATAGATATTAAATTAATTCAGAATATAACACATGATGATATGAGATATCGTATCAGTAAGTTCTACCTGAAACAGGTTATGAAAAGCGAGCACGGAGCGGGAGAACCTCTATCCATGCTGCATGTTCTTACAGTCCTACTTATCAAAACATAAAAATTTAATTTTACAAATGCGATAGATAACCTTAATTTATAGCTTTTTATAATGATATTTACTTTTTATTACTTTCACTTACCTATATATGAAATATATAGGAAGGGAAAGTATTGCGATCGTGAAAAATTTAGACTTCCGGTTTTCAATGGAAATACACGTTTTGGGTTCCCTGAGTCCAAATAACCAAGTACCGCGAAATGGTCTGTCTGTGTGTGTGTGTGTGTGTGTGTGTGTTGTGCGTGCGTGCGTGCGTGCGTGTGTGTGTGTGTGCAATTTGGTATTTAGGGTATGTATATGCCCGCAATGTGAAAGCGAAAATATCATCAAAATTGGTCAAACGGAGGGGGTACTTTATTAAAAGAATTTTGCCTAATTTTTAAGTTTTTTTCGATTTTCTCAAAAACGGCTCAAACGATTTTGATTAAGCTCGGTATTTGGTGTATGTATATGCCCGCGATGTGACAGTCAAAATTTCATCAAAATTTATCTATTGGGGGCACTTTACTTAATAAATGTTGTCCCATTTTCACGTTTTTTTTTTTCATTTACTCTAAAACGGCTTTAACGATATTGATCAAACTTGGTATTTGGTGTGTGTATATGCCTACGAAGTGACAGTAAAAATTTCATCAAAATTTATGAATTAGAGGGGGCACTTTACTTAATAAATGGTGTCTCATTTTCACGTGTTTTTTTATTTACTCAAAAACGGCTTAAACGATTTTGATGAAACTTGGTATTTGATTTATGTATATATCCGCAATGCGACAGCCGAAATTTCATAAAAATTGGTTAAACGGAGGGGGCACATTATTTAGTAATTTTTTTCTCATTTTTACGTATGTTTTTTTTCCTCAAAAACGGCTCTAACGATTTTTTTAAACTCAGTATTTGGTGTATATATCGTTCTCGATTTCCAGAAAGGCATAAGAGACCAACTTTACAACGAGACGTAAATGCACCTATCGATGCTTCTAGATATATTTACAAAAAGCAACTTGTAGTAAAAGACAAGCAAGCAGTAAAAAAAACTCGACTGTTGATGAATTTAGGTCCCTTAAAAAAATAAATAAGCCATAATGAATCGAAAAGTTCGTAAGTGAAAGTTGTGTGTTGCGCGCATCGCACCAGATTTTTATTATTAGAATACAGATACATTTTATTTTACACCTAGCGTTCACTGTGAAAAGTACTTGTCACTTTGTCAAGTATATAATGTTACTACCTTAGGATCTTCGTGGTAAATTTAATCAGTTACAACATCCGCCTCAGAGCAGAATTACCTGTATATCGTATTATAACATTTCTTTCAGCTGCTTGCTCTCAACTTTTTTTTAACAAGCATTTTCTTCGATGAATAGATATGAGCAAAAAAATAGATATATCTGAAATATCTACAAATATTTATAAAAATATTAAGTTCCAACAAAAATTTTCTGGGGGTGGCGGTTGGTTGGTCCAACAAAACAATAAATTATAAACTGTAAAAACATCTTAAGTAAGAATAAGAACCATATTGAAATCATATAATTAACCACGACTGTAGTAGAAAATTTGTACAAATTATATGTTTAATTTTATACCAATCATTTTTTTCCCTACATTTCAACCATTGATATAAAAAGCTTACATAAGGGGGCTTGCCCCCCCCCCCCCCCCCCAAAACGTAATTAGTAATAAAAGAAAAAGAAATAAGAGCTCTAATCTCAATTATTTTAATGAATCAAACAAAAAACGAAAATGAATAGTAATGTAATAGTAATAAATAGTAGTCAAAATTGTAAAATGGTAGTAACAGTAATGAATAGTAATTACGAAATTACGAAATTTGCGTATGTTGCTGTGGCAGTTCCCGGCAATAATGCTCTCCCCCACCGTTCATTTTATCATCACTTCCCTCCTCTCCCGAAAGAAAATTCTATATAACCCAATAGTAGCCTTTACACATACGCTCTTTCCCACACGATTGAGTCGCGAAGGATTGCGCGCGCGCAATAAGGTCGCGTAATCGTGTGGGAAAGATTTGGATGCTAAAAGAGTGTTCACGCGCTTTCCCACACGAAAGCGCGTCTACATGATTGTTTAGAGAGGAAAAACATATGCAATCCCCGGATAATCCCGTGAAGGATTGAGCGCGCGCAAAACTCTCGCGTAATCGTGCGGGGAAGCGTGTGCTATAAATTTAAAACCTAAAAAGTGATAACACGCTTTCCTCAAGGAACTGGATGGCGAGAGGGAAAGAACCATATGTTTTAGACGAATTATGCTCGTAATCCCAGGAGCGTGGAGCGTTTGTTAGACCAACAGTTTTGGATGGCGTGTCGAGTTTATGGACTCTTCAATAGCGCTATAAAAATGTCTTTCTATAAATATCGATACCATGAAACTATCAGGCTTGTAATGCCTTCTTATCTTCTTTATATTTTCCGTTCCTCGTGCTATTTCCAGCCTTGCTAATTGCTTCATTTCGATGAGGGTTTTCTCTGTTCTTCCTCGGAGGGAATTCGGGGACGCCCTCGTGGCCTCCTTCCAACTGTCGAGCTTCTTATACCTTTACTAGCTATAATGACATATATGTCGATATATATATATATATATATATATATATATATATATATATATATATATATATTTTATATCGAAACAGCGTCCCTCCTACCAGAGCTATTACTTGCGGTCCTTAAGTAATTACACCATTTCCAAGTCAAACTCAACCTTTTCCATTTTAATTTCAATCATTTTCCAAGTCAAACTTAACCACTTCTTCATGTTCGCTCGGTCCACTCCCTTACCTAAGCATATTATATCATCACCAGGTATCCATTAACATTAATATTTATTTTAAAGCTCAAGTAAGGGGGGGGGGTGGCGTTATAATATTGAAAATGGTAACATTTTCGAATTTCTTTCATACGGGGGTCCAGTACTATGATATCGGGGAAAATCTTTTTTAAAAAAATATTAATTTTGTATATTAGTGGAAGGGGGGAGGCACTATAAAAAAGTTAGAATTTCGGATTTCTTTCGGGGGGCACTAGGAAACAGTTAGATTTTATAAATTCTTTCACTTGGGGTTCCGATATTATGTTATCGGGGACGGTGTTCTTCAAACTAATTTTCATTTTGTATTTTATTGGCGGGGGCAACAATTTAATTTTTAAACGAAAAATGATTCCCAAATAAACCCTTATAATATTTTAATCATATTATTGCAACAAAAAAAACAAAAAAAAAAAAAACTTCCCTGATAACTTTGGATCCCCGGTGAAAAAATCTGAAATTCTAACTATTTTCTAGTCTGCCCCCCCCCCCCCTTCCGCTGCTAAAATACAAAATAAGTATTCATTTCAAAAACATCGTCGCCGATAACTTAATAATGGATATCCGTGTAAAAGAAATCGGCAAACTTAACTATTTCCTAAACCCCCCCCCCCCCTGCCGGCTACTAAAAAACAAAATGAATTTTTTTTGTTTAAAAATCGTCTCTGATAACATACAATGGGACCCCCGTGTGAAAGAAATCCGAAATTCCGACTTTCTTATAGTGCACTTCTAGCTATGCAGATCAGCTAAACATTTTCCGGACATCATTTTGGATACGTGGAAAATAACAGCAGCTCCCTGAAATTGTGATTTCTTTATTACTTTAAATGCGATCCCTCCTAGCTTTCAGCCCTATTACAGATCTACGCAGAAACATCATTTATGTTGCTGACTGGAATTTGTGAGCAGCATGGCCCAGATTTCACCTTTATGTCTGAGATAAGGTGGTACGAGCTATTTATGAAATTGCATTTTAGACTTTTTACCTAATTCAAGGTGGCTGACAGTATTATTAGTAATCGGGTATTTCGCTTGGCGCGTTTGGCCGCACAGTGTGGTCTTCTTACAGACATTTATGTTGCTTACTTTAGCTCAGGCAGCCTGGAGGGGGTAACCCAAAACCCACCTGAGAGCACCTTGCTTCAGCGGCAGCTTTATAACCAATCCCATTGGGGCCAATTGGTCACTGTCTTTATCAGTGATGGCGTCATCTCTTTTGTTTCAAGAACACAAACTGGTCGAGGTACAAGGATTATGGCAGCTCAGAATCAGCAGGCCCCGAGGACCTGTATTTATGTCCCGGAAATAGATTTTCATTGAACCAAAAAACCTCCGAGCGGCTACCGACATCCTGGTTTACCAAATTCGATAAGATATTCGGGGAAGATTATTACTCCTACTCCCGGTCGGTGTGAGTCAGGTCCAGTAGGCTGAGGGTCACGCATACTCGCGGGGGTGGCGTTCGTCGACTCCCGCCGCTACATTAGTGCCGACACTAGCGCTGCCTGGTGGTGAATCGGCGAACAAAAAACCGCTTTTTAGCTGTTCTTTTAGACTCTGGGTTTCGACACTCTCGTTAGCCTACCACGCTTTAACCCACATTGCCACCGGTACCTCCATATTTTATTTTTCTTCAGCCTATAAAAATCTGTATACTTCTATTCTTATGATATTATACAGATAGTTCCAGTCTTACTAAACTGACATATTTCGGCGGCATTGTTAGTGTAACTATTGTTGGTCAAAAGTTTTTATCATTTGAATTTATTGTTTCCACACTTTGAATTTTTGCATATCTTCAGCGCCGTAACGCTCCTACAACTGAACACTGATCGAACTCATAATTGCGTATTTTTTTTACTTTTCATTAAAGAATTATCTTCCATTGGACTTATACTAACTCTGCATGCGACGGATTCTGCACGGTTCGTTTTATGTATTCTGGATTCCTGAAACATTTTAATGATCCGATAAAGCAGGAGACGGATATCAAAGAAAGGGGAAAGAAGAAATTTGATCAGCTTTTGTAAAAATCAGTTTTTGTACCTATCCACAATGAAGGCACCTTCTTACAGAGCCTGACCCTTGTGTCTCTGTCATGAGCCAGCTTCTCCTCCTCCAGTCCGTTCCTCTCCTGTCAAAGTCTTTTGAAATTCTTTCTTCCCAGATCTTCATTAATCTTCCCTGCGGCTACCTCCCGTCGACTCCATCTAAGAGAGTAGCATGGCGTTTGAGAGTAGCGTGGCCGAACCATTCGCAATACATGTCCATCCCACTTGAGTTGGTTTTATTCGATTTTCTGCAGGTCTTGGGTCCATGTTTCCTCTTACGGTTGCTTCCTTACGGGATCCCGTCAGGCTTATTCTTATATTTTTTTTAGGTAGCGCATTTCCATAGCTTGGATTTGGCTCTCATGCTTGGTCTTGCGGCTCACTTGCGAAAGTTAGAAACGCAAAGATTTTGAAAAAAGAATTTGCAGTATTACGAATAATGCTTAAATGGAGGAAACTAAAAAGAAATAGAATATAACTAAATGACTTGTATCAGTATATAAACATGTAAAATATGGATGTACCACTTTAATTGCCTCTCTTCCATGATGTCTCACACTGCTTGTACTCCCAAATCCTTGCGAATTCTTTCATTTCTTGAGTATTAATCTTCAATTAGAAGAAGACTGAGAAGACCGCTATAATAATGAAGGAAGGTTCCAAAAATTATAAGCAGGTAGGCCTTACAAAATATTTATATATTGACCTTTCATTTCTGACCAAAAAGAAAAGCAAATTTTTTTTTTTTAACTTCCTGAAGAAAAAATAAATTTTTATTTATTTTATTTTTGTTTTAAATAAATCTTTGTGGAATACAAATATCATTACGCACCATCGAATTGCTGCGGGGCACCAGGTTTATTTCTATAACCTCCGTACGCTTTACAACTCTACCATCTAAGGGTAATATCAAGATAAATATTTTTTTTTATAAAGGATATATACAATCCTTCGAGCTTTCTGAAAACGCTAGTTTTAATTTTAATTTTATAATTAACAAGAGGTGTGAATAAGAAGGAACGATATCGATAGTCGATAATATCGAAGCAGATGGTATCGGTGATAAACATATTGAATATCGGAAAAAAATCGATTCTTCACATTACTGTTGTGTTCAGTGTTGGAGTGAGATTATAGCCGCTTATGGAACTTCAAAGAAGACACAACATCACTTAAACAATTAAAGTATGGTCACACAAGAACGACACGCAGCATGGTCGTGTATGGGATCTGATTCAAATACGAAGTATAAATATTCAAATACGAACTTAAAAAACCTGTATTCCCTAACAATATCATTCCTTAATTTATGCATATTGCCCTCTAGAGGAAAATATGAATAAATTGAGTTAAATAAATACACGGACTGTATGAGGTATTTTTCTGTTGAAAACTTTTTCAATGAAAGTAATGATTTTAAATTTTTTCCTCAGTCCTCCCTCGGTCATCAGCACTTGGCCCCTACGCGATCATAAAAGATGCAAAATAAAAGAAAAGTGATTGCGCGGTGGTGTTCCTCGACGTTCGCGCTTTTCACAACGTTGCCATGACCACATTGTGAGCTCACCTTGTCACCGGACCTCTAAAACGTGATTGCAGCTATCCTCAGATCTAACCAAATCAATATTAGGGCAATAGCCCATTCAACAAGCCGAATCAACGTACTTCGTGGAGTACACCCAAGGCGGACCCTTGTCGCCTTCGCTATTCAACCTGGCCATAGATCACATCTACCTCGACCTGTGTGATCCAGAAAATTTCGGAGATTCACATGCAACCTAAATTGTGAGGCCAAAGAATGATCCTCACAAGCTTCGGGGACGACCAGGTTGTTACTGTGCACGCTAAGGGTAAGGCACGGATGCAAAGGTTTCTCGTGGAAATTGGTTCACAGAAAAGCATGGGCCTTATTATTGAAAAAGGAGAGCTGTAGCCAAATACGCTCTCCCTTGAGAATGGGGATGTCATCAAAAGCAATAATGCAAATGAAACCATTAAATATTTGATCCACATTCTCACGAGAGCTCTTATTTAATGATGAGGCAATGACGAACCTGAATAAAAACCTGGATGAACTTGTGAGTGCCAACCTTCTTAAGCCGGAAATCCGCTCCCAATGGGCTCCCTTGCAGCATTACTCTATTGCCCACCGACTGTCAAATGTGCCGGACGCCCTTTCCAATCTACATTTGATTATAGAGCAGAGATAGCTGAATGTGCGGAAAGACTTGTGGTGGATCAGGACAACCCAAGCGTGAGAGAATATGGCAGTCTCTGAGAGAAAGCTCTTTTGAAGAATGGGCCAACTGCAGGTGGCAGAGCGTTAGAGTTTGATATTTCAAAGAAACCCTAAACTTTGGGTGTAGGAAGAAGAAACTGACAAGTTCCCACATTTGGGAGGCGAGGCACAGTGGTCCAACCAGGGCAAAAAAACCCATAAAAGTGGCCCATACCTAATTTTTTCTTAGTTTTCGAATACTTAGATACTTGTAGAACAATGGTAAGAATACATTTTTTAACTAGTTCAAAATTAAAATGTGTATGTACCAGTAAAATTGAACTTTTTAATTATTGAAAAAATCGTACTTTTCTACCAACATAAAGATTTTTACTTTCACTTACCTATATATGAAATATATAGTAAGTGGAAGTATTGCGATCGTGAAAATTTTCAACTTCCGGTTTTCAACGGAAATACACGTTTTGGGACCCCCTGAGTCGAAATAACCAAGTCCCACGAAATGGTCTGTGTGTGTGTCTGTGTGTGTGTGTGTGTGTGTGTGTGTGTGTGTATGTGAACAGACTAGCTCAAAAACTATAAACCGTGGGAACCTGAAATTGGGTATTTAGTGTAGGTATATGCCCG
Source organism: Aelia acuminata (assembly GCA_911387785.2). Lineage (NCBI taxonomy): Eukaryota > Metazoa > Arthropoda > Insecta > Hemiptera > Pentatomidae > Aelia > Aelia acuminata. Next base: position 126,506,383 of record OU426978.1, on the reverse strand, counting down.
CAATGTGACAGCAAAAATTTCATCAAAATTGCTCAAAGGGAGGGGGTACTTTAGTTAATAACTTTTTACGTTTTTTTCGATTTTCTCAAAAACGGCTCTAACGATTTTGATTAAACTGAATATTTGATCGATTTATATGCCCGAAATATGACTGTAAAAATTTCATCAAAATTGATTAACCGGAGGGGGGGCTTTACTTAATAAATTTTGTATCATTTTCACGTGTTTTTTTTTATTTACTCAAAAACGGTTTTAACGATTTTGATCAAACTTGGTATTTGATGTATTTATATGCCCGAGATGTGACTGTAAAAATTTCATCAAAATTGATCTACGGGGGGGGGGGGACTTTACTTAATAAATTTTGTACCATTTTCACATGTTTTTTTTATTTACTCAAAAACGGTTTTAACGATTTTGATCAAACTTGGTATTTGATGTATTTATATGCCCGAGATATGACTGTAAAAATTTCATCAAGATTGATCTACGGGAGGGGGGACTTTACTTAATAAATTTTGTATTATTTTCACAGGTTTTTTTATTTACTCAAAAACGGCTTTAACGATTAACAAAAATAAGATATGAATGTAGAAAAATGTGTGACTTTGGGAAATGATTATTAGCAAAACACGTCAATTTCTAATCTAAGTAAGTTGGTAAGTGAAAGTTGTGTGTTGCGCGCACGCACCAGATTTTTTTTTACTCTGTTTAAGATTGACAGTAAAATATTCCCCAATACTTCAGGAGTGTGTCATCTATAGGTGCACTGTAATGGGCAAAATATGTTTAAATAATATTGTAACGGTAAAAAGATAAGCAAATAAAAAAAACATATCCCAAGAAAAAAAACTCCCAGACCGTTTGTTGGAACAAAACAAGCGGTTGGAACGATCTGTTTGGATCTAGATCTTTCCGTCGCCTAGTCCACGGGGGTGTAGAACTGTCCACATTGTTCTGGAACATTCCAGGCTTGACCATTAACGATTATATATAAGGAGCAAGTGAATGAACGAGTAAGATAATAAAATTATTATTTTTGTAACCTGCTCAAGTGTTTAAGTTTTATTAATTCGTTGGCACTGATAACTGTATATTTTTATTTAATAAATATTTGTTACCCACAATAGTCCTACAATATCAATAGTTAGAGAAGAAATTAATTTCTGAAATCATTGCGGAAATAAGTATAATTTTTTGACTTTGTTGGTTTATAAAAAGTTTGCGTTACGGTGCGTTATGGTCGTAATGGTTTAATATGTAAGTGTAGGTAGTAGAGGACTGTGATAAAATTTTCATCACCAACTTCGGCCAACTTTGGTATTTATAAGGATTTAAAACTTTAGCTACGGTGCGAGTGGCTGGTGGTACTATCTTCCATCGACCGTCCAAAAAATTCTTATCCATGGAGCAGACGTGATTGAGCATGCAGCTCTTTTTATCGGTCCCCTCTCAGAAGATGGACATAGAGAGTAGGAACAAAAATTATAGTACAGAGAACATCATTCCAGGAAGATATCTCGAGTCACAACAAATGAAGATGTTTTCCTCCAATTTTTTGTAACAAGCGACCCTTACATTACGAATTTAAGACCAGTATAAAAGAAAAAAGAGCTAACCGACGAAGCATACAATTTACTTAAACACGATTAAATAATTATATCCTATTTGTATTATTGTACATAAAAATGTTAAATAAAAAAATTATCTTTACAATTTTAACTTGTTCTGATGCTCTGATTTCGTTAATATTGATTTCATTAGATTCAGCATATCAAAAAACATATACGACAATACCAAACACGAATTTTTGACTTTTTTACCTCAAATTAGGGCTTTATCTGGTGGTCCCAATGCACTGACTTTGATTTCATTAGATTCGGCACCTCAAAAAATCAATAAACGGCTGGTTCCATGCCGCTAACAAAGTAATTATAATATATATTATGTTTTTTCACATTTTCAGCTTTTTTTGGACCACTGAGCGAGGGCACGTGCCGTTGCCTAGACTATTATAACGAGAAAGAAAAATTAAATTTGTTATGCGGTTACTGTAGCTCCAAAACGCCGTTTTATCCCGCGAGAATCTCAGATCTTATTGTACTATTTTATACGGCCCACAGGATTGCGTGCGGGAAAGAGCGAGCACAATCCCACACTCCAAATGTCACATTTACACATACACTCTTTCCCTCGCTCTTTCCCGTTTGGGCCTCTTTCCGTGCGGAAAGCGTGTATGTGTAAAGGCACCTATTGATTGCATCTCATATTGTTTGATTGGATATAGGTTCTTATAATTTTGGAGTACTATAAAATAACAATGAAATTTCAGTTCAATAATGTTTTATTTTTTCTTGCATTTTTACTTTCACTTACCTATATATGAAATATATAGAAAGGGAAAGTATTGGGATCGTGAAAATAACCAAGTCGAAATAACCAAGCCCCGCGAAATGGTCTGTGTGTGTGTGTTTGTGAACAGATTAACTCAAAAACTATAATCCGTACAAAACTGAAATTGGGTATTTAGTGTATGTATATGCCCGTGATATGACAGGGAAAATTTCATCAAAATTGGCCAACAGAGGGGGTACTTTATTTAAAGAATTTTGTCTATTTTTTAGGTTTTTATCGATTTTCTCAAAAACGGCTTTAACGGTTTTGATTAAACTTGGTATTTGATGTATGTATATGCCCGTGATGCAACAGCCGAAATTTCATCAAAATTGATCAATTGGAGAAAAAACATTTTTTAGTAAATGTTATCCCATTTTCACGTGTTTTTTTTTATTTAGTCAAAAACGGCTGTAATTATTTTGACCAAACATTTATTTTGGTATTTGATGTATGTATATGCCCGCGATATGACAGCCAAAATTTTATTAACTGTATTATGAAGATAAAAACTTTTATTTATTAATAAAAACATTTATTTTACTTTAGAGAGTAAATACGTGATGCTTAAATGTTTTAAAGCATCGAAGGTGTGCAATAGTATGGTATAAGATAATAGTCTATAATTAATTATATTTTAGTCTAGTTACTTTTGTTCCATGATAAATTTCTAAAAGCAATATAAAGCGATTTTAGAGGAACAGTAATCGTTCTCGATTTCCAGAAAGGCATAAGAGACCAACGAAGAAAAAAGACGAAAATGCACCTATCGATTCACCTTCACGATATATTTACAAAAAGCAACTCGTAGTAAAAGACAAGCAGTAAAAAAAAAACTCGACCGTTGGTGAAATTAGGTCCCTTTAAAAAATGAATTAGCAATAACGAATAGAAAGTACTGAGAACTTCCAAATTTTGCTATACAGATACTCTATAACTTATGGAGATCTGCAAATATAAGCATATAAATGTGGAAAAATGTGTGAATGGCGTTTACAAATTATCGAAACACGTCGATTTCTAATCTAAGTAAGTTCGTAAGTGAAAGTTGAGTATTGCGCGCATCGCACGAGATTTTTACTTATTGCATTTTTAGTTAATGTAATTAATATGCAGGTACAATATGTTTTTATATTTATTTAATCTTAATAGTTATGTTTCAAATAGAAAAATAATATGTAGATTTTCTAAGTGGAAACTCATCTCTTAACTGAGTTCAATATTTCGATTTTACGTAAAATGTATTGTTCTTTTATACATTATAGAACAAGCCAGAAAAAAGTGCGAATATTTCGAGGTTCTACGCATTCCGAACCAGAGGGGGCTAACTGTAGGATTAGGACTATTACCTGATATCCGAGGACTGATTAAAACAATTTCCTATTTTCCCCAACAATTAAATCAACCCTACCTCTCGAATTATTCGGCCTTCTGTCGGTCTATTTCATTGAGGTTAATAGCTCATTTCATGATAATCAATTCTTCATTGATACCATGAGTTTAGCCAAAATCACAGAACACACCATACTGAGGTATCTCTAAGCTTTAACTTATGGTGCCAGAAAACTCGTTTCGAAATTTTTAAAATTCGCCGTACCTAAGGGACCGTTACAGTTCTGAAATTTTACATAAACTAACTTACACATATTTTTACGAAAACCATTCGGACTGTTCCTTTTCATTTCAAACAGTAAATATATGGGGCATTCTCACCAAAGAGGGCCTTTTGTATCTTAGGCAGTATCTATCGATTTGGAAAACCTTAGGCACTAAGACATAATTTTTCTAAAGCCAGGCTGGTTGTAAGTAGTCCACATACGAATTTCTTAAAATTATATAGTACATGTACCGTAAAAACGCCAATAAAAGATCAAAATTCAATCCCCATGTGATGCCCCGATGTAGGAGTTTGCTTTAAGTGCACATTCTGTGTCCCTTTCCTACGTAAATTTTTACATTTTTTTTTGTATTAAATTTGTTCAACATACAGTAAAATTTCAGAAAAGCCGTCGAATCCTTGATGATAGTGGATTAGAATCGAAAAAACTAATTTATATGCTGTCCCACAGGTTTTCTTTCATTCCCCTGGCATTTTTCAAAATTAGATTCTTACCTCTTATTTTTGGCGGGGAATTAGTAAAAAACATATAGTTATCAGGGAGGGGTATTTCCCCTAGCAATCCCGGCTGTTGACCTAACCTCAGTACTAATTCAAGCTCTCCCGAAGCAAATAGTTTCTGAAGCCATTTATATTTATAATCTTTCAAACCTGAAAAGTTATGGTTAATGGTTTTCATTCCCATGTCCTCCATAGTTCTTGTCAGATATGATTTTTCTTTTCTAAGTCATTCGAAAATAAATAATTATGTGGCACTGATTTTGTTTTGGCCAGTAGAATTTAAATATTTTTTTTTCCTAACAAATTAAAAGACTGCTCCAAATAAAAAATGTTATGTATGATAGTTGTAGAATACCAAATTCTATGTAAAACGAGCTCCTTAATTTTAAAATTAGCCCACTCCTGTGGAGACAAAGTAATTAAAACGTGAACGTATCTAGTGCTTCGTGGCTTAAAATCTACGACATTTTTTTCAGTTTCTCCCATACAAATCGGCAAATACGGATCACAAAGAATGGCTTTCTCGTTAATATAAAAGACTATACCATTGCAATTAGAATGATATATTTGAAGTTTAAATCGGTTCAGTGGTTTAGTCGGGTTTAGAACATAAAAAATCTGTACTTTTTTAATTACGATTTTGGTAGAAACCGTGTTCCAACGCCTATAACTCAAAAGCATCTAGTTTAAATTAAAAATGTTTTAGATAGATAAAAGTTGCAGAGCATCAAATTTAGCATGAAACAGGCTCTTTTCGTACAATATTAGCTAACTATTGCGTGAAAATACAAATAATAACGTGAAAGTATTCGTAGCGCTTATTTCCTGCTACGACTTCGGTTTTTGAAGTATCAGGGGATTTGATAAAATATTCATAAAAATAACCACTTAGACAGGTAGGGGGTTGGCAAAACTGTTTTTTTTTTTAAATTTTAACAGATGGAAGGTGGTTATTTAGTAGTTCGAAATGGTTTGTACTTCAAAAACCTACGTCTTAGCAGGAAGTAAACGCTACGAATACTTTCACGTTTTTATTTGTATTTCCATGCAGGATTGGCTAATCTACGAAAGGATCTTGATTCATGCTAAATTTGATGCTCTGCAACTTTTACTTCAACTCGATTTTGTTTGCCTTTAAAGTTTGATGGCCACCGATCTGTGGTGGCAGACGTTCACATTTGTTGTTTGTGAAATGAGTACTTTCAGCCTATAGGATCAAAAACTTTCTTCAAATCAGACACTTTTTGGCGCTCAGCTCCCAGACTAATAGACCCTCTCCTTAATGCATACATGGAAGAGCCAATAATTGAGCGCATGAGCCCCATGAGAAAATCGCAGCATTAAAATCAAATGATAATGCTAATAAGGTTTTATTATGATTGCAATGCTACTGTTTTTTTCTCTCATCTTGCTCACTAAATAAATATATATACAGCCAGCACCGAACTCACATGAGCAGGTGTGGTCCTTCTTTACCTTGTAAGAAGATCCATCAATTGCCGTCTTTTAGTCCTGTTTTGGTATTCAAATACCCGTTAGAACTTATCACCCTGTAGAGAAGGAATGATGCAAAAGTCTGGGCCATACACATTAAATACTTTGCCTACCGTTTTGGGGTATCATTAAAACTCTAGATTAAAGAATTTGGGTGTTTAAAGAAACTGTTTCTAATCAGTGTTGAAAATACTGAAAATAAAACATTAGCCTTTGGTTATATTATTCCAATTTTCAAAACTTAGTTTAAGACAGGATGAGGGAACGAAAAATTTGATATTTCATTTTTTTTCTCGAATCTGTACAATGACGTCATTTTCTGTTATAAATAATTACTTTAATAATCGTACTCTAATTTAAAAAAGAAAACATACCCAATTTATTCCATTGCTAGAAAAGCCATAAAAGCAAGGAGAAAAGGATGCGCCTTTTTTAGGAAAATTACCTGTATAATAATAAGCTAAAAACATAATAAAAATCACAGCTGAAACATCAATATGATATTAAAAGTATCTAATATTTTCATATGGTCTCTCTGAGGGCGTGGTGGATTTTTTCCGCTTTCTTCTATGATTCTTTGAACTCGTTGAACTAATGGAAAGCTTTTACTCGGATTAATTAACATTTATCTCGTGGCTTGCCGCTTGGCGTGCAGTGCGTGTCGACCTTTGACATAAATAGAGGATTTGATCCTTGAGTAAAGGAAGGGATTTTTGCGCAGAATACTAAGAGTCTTCGAAGCAATCTTGAAAATCATTTATCTAACAGTAAACAATCCTTTAACATTCAAATTACATTGGTTGAATATCAAGATTAGTGCACACAAGCTATGTAATTTTACTTAATGCTTTCACAACAATTCACTATGATATTATGGCTTAAAAGACTACTTTAATTAATAATTGGATAAATATCATATTTATATATTGGATAAGTATCAATGTATTTTTGGCCAGTTTTATCCAATAGTCTTATTTGATAAGTGTACACCATTAAGTTTAAGTTTTTTTAAACAAATAGAGAAATTAATTTTAAATGTAGAATAAACATAAGTTAAACATTGGATTAATAAAAATCTGGTGCTATGAGCGCAACAAACAACTTTCACATATCAACCTACTTGGAGTAGATACCGTGATGTATAGATAATTTTGTGAACGAAATTTAGAAAACGATTAAATCTACACTTATTTACTCATTTTTGCTTGTCAGTCTCCAAAAGTTATAAAGTATTATAATTATGGCAAAACTTGAAATTCTTCAGTAATTTCCGATTCATTACTATTTATTTATTTTTTAACAGAAAATAAAATGCTAATTTCATGAATAGCCGAGTTTTTGTTTTGTAAATATATCGTGAATGGGAATTGACAGAAGGGGTATTTACGGTTCGTAGAAAATTTGAACTTAGTTTTGGAGTAATAGTCTCTTTGACTTTCCAGAAACTGACGAGATGATTGTCGATTATTGTTGCAACCGCCCCCATAGAAGTTTTGAGAATCAAAAACTAAAAATTAAATAAATTCTTATTCATTATATTTTTAAAGCATTATATAAACAAATATTTCAACTTTTAAACATCAATAAGTTGTATTTGAAGATTTAAGAAATCCTTAAATCCCCCCCCCCCCAGACGAAATCCTTCGGATGCTTTTTGCCATATTTTATTTCATTCAGAAATCTATTAAGGAACTAAGTTTTAAACTAAAATTAATTATACTTTTTAAGGATTATTTGTACCACATGTTTATAAAAAATCTGGTGCGATGCGCGCAACACACAACTTTCACTTACGAACTTACTTGGATTAGAAATCGACGTGTTTCGATATGTAAATGCCATTCCTCAGCTTCATATATTTTTCCACATTTAAGTATATACTTATATTTGTATATCTCCATAGGTTATAGAGTATCTGTATGGTAAAATTCTCAACACTTTCATTATTGCTAATTTATTTATGAGGGGACTAAGTTCATCAACAGTCGAGTTTTTTTTACTGCTTGCTTGTTTCTTACTACGACTTGCTTTTTGAAAATACATCGTGAAGGTGAATCGATAGGTGTATTTACGTCTCTTATGCCTTTCTGGAAATGAACGATTACTGTTCCTTTAAAATCGCTTTATATTGTTTCAAAAATTTATTATGGAACAAAAGTTTCTTGACTAAAATATACCTATATTAATTATAGACTATTATCTTATACGATATTTTTACACACCTGCGATGATGTGTGTGTCGTAAAAACGATGCGATGACACCTTTGGGCTGTCGCATCGCGGGCATATTCATACATCAAATGACCAGTTTGATCAAAATCGTTAAAGCCGTTTTTAAGTAAATAAAAAAAAAAAAAAACACGTGATAATGAGACAACAGTTATTAAGTAAAGTGCCCCCTCCGTTAAACCAATTTTGATGGAATTTCGGCTGTCGCATCACGGTAATATATATACACAAAATACCGAGTTTGGTCAAAATCGTTAGAGCCGTTTTCGAGAAAATCGATAAAAACGCAAAAAGTTATTAAATAAAGTACCCCCTCCGTTTGATCAATTTTGATGAAATGCTGGCTATCACATATTTGGCATATACATACATCAAATACCAAGTTTGATCAAAATCGTTAGAGCCGTTTTTGAGAAAATCGAAAAAAACCTAAAAAGTTATTAAGTAAAGTACCCCTTCCCATTAAGTAATTTGACGAAATTTATGCTGTCACATCGCGGGCATATACCTACACTAAATACCAAATTTCAGGATCGCACGGTTTATAGTTTTTGAGCTAGTCTGTTCACACACACACTCTCACACACACACACACACACACACACACACACACACACACACACACACACACACACACACACACACACACAGACCATTTCGCGGGACTTGGTCATTTCGACTCAGGGGACCCCAAAACGTGTATTTCCGTTGAAAACCGGAAGTCGAATTTTTTCACGATCGCAATACTTCCACTTACTATATATTTCATATATAGGTAAGTGAAAGTAATAGGTTTTTAAAAAGTTTTTGTTGTCTTTGGCGCCAAAGTACATTTAGCATATCACATTTAGCATATTTTACCATCACACTGCCACCCCCATGCTTTACAGTAGGCATAACATTTTGAGGTAAAAATCTGGTGCGTGCGCGCAACACACAACTTTCACTTACCAACTTACTTAGATTAGAAATTGACGTGTTTTGCTAATTATCATTTCCCAAAGTCACACATTTTTCTACATTCATATCTTATTTTTGTTAATCGTTAAAGCCGTTTTTGAGTAAATAAAAAAAAAACCGTGAAAATGATACAAAATTGATTAAGTAAAGTCCCCCTTCCCGTAGATCAATTTTGATGAATTTTTTACAGTCATATCTCGGGCATATAAATACATCAAATACCAAGTTTGATCAAAATCGTTAAACCCGTTTTTGAGTAAATAAAAAAAACACGTGAAAATGATACAAAATTTATTAAGTAAAGTCCCCCCTCCGGTTAATCAATTTTGATGAAATTTTTACAGTCATATTTCGGGCATATAAATAGATTAAATACTCAGTTTAATCAAAATCGTTAGAGCCGTTTTTGAGAAAATCGAAAAAAAAACGTAAAAAGTTATTAAATAAAGTACCCCCTCCCTTTGAGCAATTTTGATGAAATTTTTGCTGTCACATCGCGGGCATATACCTACACTAAATACCCAATTTCAGGTTCCCACGGTTTATAGTTTTTGAGCTAGTCTGTTCACATACCCACACACACACACACACACACAGACCATTTCGCGGGACTTGGTTATTTCGACTCAGGGGATCCCAAAACGTGTATTTCCGTTGAAAACCGGAAGTCGAAAATTTTCACGATCGCAATACTTCCACTTACTATATATTTCATATATAGGTTAGTGAAAGTAAAAAAAAAAACACGTGATAATGAGCAACAGTTATTAAGTAAAGTGCCCCCTCCGTTTAACCAATTTTGATGAAATTTCGGCTGTCGCATCACGGTCATATACATACATCAAATACCATGTTTGATCAAAATCGTTAAATCCGTTTTTGAGTAAATAAAAAAAAAAACACGTGAAAATGGGACAACATTTATTAAGTAAAGTGCCCCCTCTATTGTAATGAAAACCTAATTTATTTACCATGGAAACAAATGATTTCTGTTAAGTAGGTTCATATGTTCCAATAATTATAAAAATGTCTACTTACAGAGAAAAAATGAAATGGTTCGAGGCGAGAGATAAATTAAAGAATGAAAAGATTTCTATTGCCCACGATAGGACTTATTTGGATAGGCAGGAAAGAAGAGAGCTACAGAAAGTTCTAAAAATAGTTCAAGAAATTGACAAAAATGCTATTGTTTTTAAAAATAAAATAAAATTTAGAGGAAATTTATACGAAGCTGAAGAACTTCAATCCACATTAACAAAGGCAACTAACACACTGAATGTTCTACCTGGAAATGACCAACATGAAGAAGTTAACACCTTAAAAAGAAGAACAAATGAGCAGTTAGATGCTTTTCGATTTCGGAAGAAAACATCTCAGTAACCCAGGCAAATATAAATTAAAGACTAAAGAAAAAAATTATAAAATTAAGATTTTAAGTTATAATGTAAATGGTTTAAATAATAAGAAATCTAATAATAGTTTTTTTAGTTATATAAATGAAATGGATATTTTTTTGTTATTTGAAACGCATGTCGAAACAAAAGATATCTCATCATATTGTAATTTTTTCGCCGAGTACGATGTCAAATGGATACCTGCAATAAGATCTGTAAAATATGGTCGAGCTAGCGGGGGCTGTATTTATGGAATTAAAAAGCGTGGTACTGTTCGTAAATATGTCAGGTTTTCTGAAATATCTGAATTTGTTGCAATGGATTTAAAATGTAAAGGAAAACAAGTATATGGGTAATTTTAAAATTTCGGTCACATTCAGGCATCAAATTAAACAAAAAAAAAAAAAGAATAATATGTGTGTTTTTTTGCTCCTTATCAATCTTTAAGGTTGTCTGAGCAAGTCACTGATGTGAGCATACATAATTACCAGTCAAACCATACATACGCCATATTGAAGAAAATATAATTCCAGGGAGTGAGGTAGGTGTCTAGGAAGTGAGAAAAGTTTTTTATTTTAATATTTTTATTTTAAGAAAATAAGAAGCAGTTAGAAAATATCAAAATATAAAATATTACACAAACTTTTGAGCGCTAGGACCCAGAAAGGTTTTAATTTTGTGAATGTGGTATAGCTTATATTGTAATCTACCCGCTTACTGAAGAGAGCATGAAGTTTTTTTAGGGACCCTGATAAAATCCTTTTTTGTTTCTTAATTTCTTGTGATACATTCCTTTTGTCCTGGACACAATTTTGAATGTTCGTCATCCTCAAGAAAATTTATAACATCTTGACGGACCTGAGCATTTACCTTTTTCATTCTGTGCAATGCTCCTCGCTGCACTTCTTTTGTGAGCAAGGAAAGTAATAATGCACAGTGATAGACTTTTTGTATTATAAATTTATTGTAAAAACTTGAAAACACTCAATCACTAGATGTTAACCTCACTCCCTAGATCCCTAGATTTTAAGATTTTCTAGGGAGTGAGAGACTAGGGAGTGAGGTTTCCACCATTAAATGGCACAGGCGGTTAGTAGAGTAAGTAAGTAAGCTATTCAAAAATATTTTCCACAAATTACTATCAAACTACAATCAATGTGAAAAGGATGATTAAAATCCACTTACCTTTATTGGAAAACTTATTCACTAGGAAGTGAGGATGAATAAAAATACCCTATGAGTTTCAAAACTTGAACACAAATTAACCTTCCTAGTCTCGGGATTGTTCTTAGCGGGAAAAATCGTGTGTACTCCATGTTGAAGCAGTGTTATCGCATAGGTTGGAAAAACAAAATTTCCCTGTTCCTCCAGTTTAGCGGAACTTATAAAAAATTTCTAGGGAGTGAGGATCAACACCAGTGACACTCATGAAATGAACTAATTAGGTGAATTGAATTAATTAATTTTTATTCATCAGTTGAATATTGGACTTAGACATAATAACCTTTCTAAAAAACCCTAGATTTATGGACTTACACCCAGAAGTTTCACAATATTCAGCTAACTTGTGGAGTACCTCTGGGTTGTGACATCACTAGGGAGTGAGAAATCAATATTTTGCATTTTTTTTTCCTGGGCCGTAAATTACAAATCACAATTAATGTTTAATGATAAGTAAGCTTTCAAACAGATAGATTTCAGGAAAAAATTATCAAAATGGATTCAACTGTGATTTGGCCCAATTATTGTTCTGTGACATAAATGTGACCAAAATTTTGAAATAACCCATATATATTACCGGTATATATTAATTGTAATAATTGGGATAGTGATTTTATGAAACTATGTAATGTTTTTTCTGACCGTTCCAATGCCAATTTTGTTCTTATTGGGGACATGAATTGTAGAATGTCAAATGTTCAAGTTCTTCCAGAGGATGTTTTAATTGATAACCCTTCCATTCACAGAGAGAGACAATCTAAAGATTTAACATTTAATGATCGGGGGAAAAATGTTAGAACTATTAGATAATCATGACATGGTTATATTAAATGGTAGAATAAAAAATGACCTTAATGGAGACTACACATTCATTAGCAGCTTAGGGTGCTCAATAATTGATTATTGTTGCGTTTCAAGGGAAATTCTAAATCATATTGATACTTTTATAGTGGACCAACAAATATATTCTGATCACATGGCTCTTTGCGTATTTTACTGCATAGAAGAAGAAATAGATAATGAAAATTTTATACCGATTTTGCCTAAACTTAATTGGTACTCACAAGATAAAAATAAGTATAAACAAAAAATTGAAGAAAATTTAGGTAATCAGCAAAAAACAGGTGAAATTAAAGATATAGATATATTGTGTAATATAATTGTAAAATCTTCTAATAAACCCAATATGCATATTAAAAGAAAAAATGGGATTAATAAAACGTGGTTCAATAAAAGGTGTGCCATTGCTAGAAATAACTCTTTTAAAGCTTTGAAGCTATTTAGGAAGAATAATACAGTAAATGCTAAAGATAATTATTTACAGATGAATAAATTGTATAAAATAATTTGCAAAGAAGAAAAAAAAGATTATTTTACGCTCAAAATAAATGAAATAAGGAAAAGTAGAGATGTAAAAGAGTTTTGGTCGGCTGTTAGAAGTTTAAGATTAAACAGTAGGGGAACTGCCGGTGGAGGGATTATGATGAAGAACTGGCTAGATTACTTCTGCGATCTTTATAACCCACCTATAAGTGCTTACAGGATACAGTACGCTGAACCAAAAATATGTGATGAATTTCTTGATGCACCCTTCACTTTTGCTGAGCTTAATGTCGTTCTCAATAATGTAAAAAATAATAAAGCTGCTGGCATAGATCGAATCCCCTATGAATTTTTTAAAAATGCGCCAGAATGTTTTATGACTGAATTGCTACATCATTACAATCAGTTTTTTTCTAAAGGTAGAGTTTCTTCTAGTTTTAATAAATTAATTATTTTCCCAATTCATAAAACTGGAGATATTACAAATGTTGCAAATTATAGAGGCATTGTTTTTGAAAATACAATATCTAAAATATTTTCAGGATTAATTTTAAATAGACTGACAGAGTGGGTTGACAATAGAAGTATTTTAAAAGAATTTCAAGCAGGCTTCCGGAAATCATACTCAACAATAGATAATATTTTTAATCTAATGTGTATAATTCATTGTAAACTCAGCAGGGAAGGGCAAAAAGTTTATGCTTTTTTCGTCGATTTATCAGCTGCATTTGATAGGATCGATAGTTATGCCTTGTTTTTCAAATTGAATGAATTAGGGGTTTCAACTCAAGTTGTTAAAATAATACGCGCGCTGCACGAAAACACTTATGGTTTTGTCTGGAATAAGGAAGGTTTATCCAATGAATTTGAAATGAAAATGGGACTGAAACAGGGTGGAGTGCTGTCGCCATTATTGTTTTTCTTATTTTTAAATGATATTGAGGATTATCTGGAGGGTGGAATTATGATAAATGACGTAAAAGTGAAATTATTAGCATTTGCGGATGATATAGTTCTGTTATCTTCAGATCCAACAGGGCTTCAACTAATGATTAACCAGCTAGAAAAATATCTCACTATCTGGAACCTAAAAATAAACCTGGCCAAATCAAGTATATTAGTATTTAGAAGTGGGGGAAGGCTTTCTAAGCTAGAGAAGTGGAAATTCGGAGGAAGTGATATAGAAATTAAGGGAAGTTATAAATATTTGGGAATCACCCTGACCCCAAGACTATCACTGGAGTTGCATTTTAAGCTAAGGCTTGCTGCAGCAAAGGCAGGAATAAACTCACTTTGGTCTAATATTATAAAAAATAATGATGTCCCTCTAACTTCGAAAATAAACATTTTTAATACAGTATGCAGAAGTATACTATGTTATGGCTCTCAGGTTTGGGGTGGCCAAAGGTATGATACTGTTGAGAAACTACAGACATTTTATTTGAAAAAAATATTTAAACTCCCCACAAACACTCCGAATTATTTATTATCAACAGAAACCAAGTTAAGCCCTATTTATATCCATACCCTAAAAGCACACTTCAAGTTCATCCTGAAAGTTGTTAATTCACAAAACCGCCTTACAAATATTCTTGCTTTTAAAACAATAGAGAGAAATGTATATTGGTTTAAAAATATAAATTTATTACTGCAGAAATATCAAGTAAATACCCGAATACATTCAAACAATATTAGTATGTGGCCAACCATTTTTCATAATTTAACTAATAGCATTGAAAATGAAATTTTACAAGAACAAATTATGTTAAGTATAGCCTCCGAAGAATCGGTAATTTATAAGGATTTGAACCACCATTTAAGTGAAGCGGTTTCTTATGTGAATGATTCGTATTCCACATCTGACATAAGTTGAATAATCAAGCTAAGAGGAGAGCTCTTATATCTTAACCATAGGAGGCACTATCAGCACGGAGAAGGTATTTGTACATTGTGCAATATGGAGGAGAGGGAGGATATTGTACATTTTGTAGCAACATGTCCTGTGTTGAGGGAGTTTAGGATAAAATGGTTCTCCAATTCGGTCTTGAGTAGGGACGAGTTAATAGAATACTTAAATGGAAAGTGTTGGCATAAACTATTAAGATATACTAAAGAGGCTTGGAAATATAGATATGGATTAATTAGGGAATATAATGGGTAAATAGAATATATATGCGTGTTGTGTATATGTGTATGTTTGTATATGAGTATTATATATATTGGTTCATTGTTTATTAACTATTGTTGTTGTTCTCGTGTTTTGTTTTTAGCTAATGTATTGTTAGGACCATTTGATTTACTTATTTTTATGATTAACTAGCTGTATTTCCCGGTTTCACCCGGGGAATTTCATTTTTATAATAAACGTGAACAAATTTAAAGTGAAATCATAACGATTTTTATAACAATAAAGAATATACCCAGAAACTGGCTGAAGTTATGAAATTTTAATATGGACAGGTGTTCGCACCTAGTAAGAAAGATCCACTGAGCGAAATTTGGGGAATTTAGGACAAACGGTATGGAGTTTTATTAAGAAAAAACAAACTAACAGAAATTCATCTTTGAGCTGTATAACCCGGTTTGATCGGGGAATTTCATTTTTCTAATGAAACGGTTGATTTCGTAAAAAAACATTGTAAAGTGAGTTCATTACGATTTCTATAACAATAAAGACTATCAGCTGAAGATCGGCTGAAGTTATGCAATTTTAATATGGACAGGTGTTCGCACCTGGTATGAAAGAACTACTGGCGAAATTCGGAGAATTTAGGATAAACGGTATGGATTTCTATAAAAAACAAACAAACAAACAGAAATATTGGCCTGCAGTTTCAGCTTCTCGCAAATCGGCTTGACTAAGCCTTTGTGGCGCAAAGCGGGCCTCGTATTCCTAGGCAGACTCAGTTTCCCGCGATTCTACCTGTCTAAGCCTCTGTTGTTCAATCCTAATTTGATGTTTGTCGAGAGTTTCAGCTGCTCGTATTTGACGTTGTTTTTAGCTTTTGAGCTCACTACTCCTATTGAAGCTCGCTTCTTAGGAGGCATTTATAAAAAATAAATTCACCATACATGTAAATAAACGTATTGTAATTTAAAAAAAAAAAAAACATATGGTTTAAAAATCCCAGAACTCGACGCCTACCAAGGGACGGTCTTACCGGGCCTTGTTGGCCTCTTCAAAATGTATAAAATGATATTTTAGGCTGTTTTTCGACTCAAACGGTCGATTTCGTAAAAAAAAAAACCCATTGTAAAGCGAGATCATGACGATTTTTTTAACAATAAAGAATATACCATGAGATTGGCTGAAGTTATGCAATTTTAATATGGACAGGTGTTCGCACCTGGTATCAAAGAACCACTAAGCGAAATTTGGAGAATTTAGGACATACGGTATGGATTTCTATAAAGAACAAACAAACAGAATTTCAACTTTATTTATAAGATTAATATATTTTGAGTATCAAATTTAAAAAATGAATCATAATATTAAAAGTATTGGAATTAGAATTAGAAGTATTTATTACTGTATTTATTCTGTATTTATTTGTTTGTCTATTGTTTGCCTCTTTGATCGTTGATATCGTGTGATTATAATGTAAAGAATATTGTACTCGAGTTAATAATTTATATGACACATTCACTGTTACTGTTATTATATTATCGCTAGGTATAAATTAGTTAATATGATATGTGCCGCTTTCTCAACCTCTGATGGTCGTTGACCAAGAGTACATGTCGAGAATGTAATTTGTAATTTGTATGATCAATAAAAAGGCATTGTTATTATTATTATTATTATTATTATTATTATGTTCCAACAAACACTTAAAATCCGCATACAACTGTTTCAGTTCGCCTTACTTGTTAACCATTAGTAAAGTACTGCGCTTGCGAAAGAAGTTGTCAACGTGTTTTAATTCCTTGTCAGAACATACCTAATATTCTTTTTTTACTAAATCTAGTTATGGCCAATTTTCGGGCATATTTATACTTTTTAAGACTATCTATACTAAATATTTTTACTTTCACTTACCTATATATGAAATATATAGTAAGTGGAAGTATTGCGTTCGTGAAAAATTTCGATTTCCGGTTTTCAACGGAAATACACGTTTTGGGGTCCCCTGAGTCTAATTAACCAAGTCCCGCGAAATGGTCTGTGTGTGTGTCCGTGTGTGTGTCTGTGTGTGTGTGTCTGTGTGTGTGTGAACAGACTAGCTCAAAAACTATAAACCGTGCGAACCTGAAATTGGGTATTTAGTGTATGTATATGCCCGCGATGTGACAGCAAAAATTTCATCAAAATTGCTCAAAGGGAGGGGGTACTTTAGTTAATAACTTTTTACGTTTTTATCGATTTTCTCGAAAACGGCTCTAACGATTTTGATTAAACTGAGTATTTGATGCATTAATATGCCTGCGAAGCGACAGTAAAAGTTTCATGAAAATTGATTTATTGGAGGGGGCACTTTACTTAATAAATGTTGTCCCATTTTCACGTGTTTTTTTTATTTACTCTAAAAAGGCTTTAACGATTTTTATCAAACTGGATATCTGATGTATGTATATGCGAAAGATGTGATAGCCATCATTTCATCAAAATTGGTCAAACGGAGGTGGGACTTTATTTTACAACTTTTTTTCCAATGTTTACGTTTTTTTCGATGATCTCAGAAACGGCTTTAACGATTTTTATCAAATTCGTCATGTTAAATGAAAATTAGGTGTTCTTTAATATCAGGTAAGCCTTATCATTATTAAAATATTCTGAGGGGGCGTTTTTTTTTTGGGGGGGGGTTGGGGTCTTTTTTGTTTGTTGGTTTCCTATAAAGTACCTTTGTTTTTGTTTATATGGAGAAATTAACTGTCCAACTGAGGGGGCACTTTATTTCATGACTTTTTTTTCCAATTTTTACCTTTTTTTCGATTATCTCAAAAACGGCTCTAATATCAGGTAAGCTTTATCATTATTAAAATGTTCTGAGGGGGCTTTTTTTTGGGGGGGGGCCTTTTTTGTTTGTTTGTTTCTTTCTTATAAAGTACCTTTGTTTTTGTTTACATGGAGCAATTAACTGTCTCTCGTTACGCCTAAAAATAAGAAATGGCTAAATATGAGATATGATAAAAATAAAGAAAACATAAAGAGGAGAAAAAAATAAAAATATTCAGTCAACTCATAAAACTCGTTGAGCCCACGCATGCCGAGTACGCCTTTAATGACAGACCATTGTTCATAATTAAAGCCGTTCTGTTCATTTGAGAAGTGGCAATTAGCAAAATGCATTAATTTATAATCTAAGTAAGTTGGTAAGTGAAAGTTGTGTGTTGCGCGCACGCACCAGATTTTTCTTTCTTAGGTTATTAGCTCTTCAACGATATATTATACATATATACTACTGCACTCTTAACGAAATTGAAATTTTCATCTTGTGGAAGCAGTTTTCTTTATTTCTATATTATAATTTTAATAAATTCTTTCATATTTCATATTTAGCCATTCCATATTATTAGGAATAAATACGGACAGTTAATTTCTCCATATAAACAAAATCACTCACTTTATTGAAGAAAATATTTTACAAGAAAATATTTCTTTCGCCATTTAAGCACAATCAGGAAATTTCTATGATGATAAAACCAACGCAATATTAAAGAATAGTGGATTCTCATTAAACATGAGAAGTTAAACCAAAATCGTTACAGCCGTTTTTGAGAAAATCGCAAAAAACGTAAAAATGTGTTAAAATTTATGAAATAAAGTACCCTCTGCGGTTCCTCAATTTCGACGAAATTCTTGCTATCACATCATGGGCACATACATACATCAAATGCCTAATTCCAGTTTCGTGCGGTTTATAGTTTTCACTTGTCTATTCACACACTCAGACCATTTCGTGGAACTTGTTTATTTGGTCTCTGGGCACCCCAAAACATGTATTTCCGTTGAAAACCAGAAGTCGATATTTTGCTCGATTTCGATTATGTTATTTCATATATAGGTAAATGATAGTAGAAAATCTTTAAAACAACTCTTGGATTCTTATAAGTAGGTATGTTTACAAAAAAGAAAATTTACTGTTAATCCATAGCTAAACCATTTATAATTAAGCCAATAAATAATAAAACATAATCTTTATGATGGTAGAAGTTGACCTTAAATATAATGAAGTGGAAATGTTGGGGGTAAGGTCAAAATAGATAACATTCATACGGTATTTATTTAGTGTATTATTTATTTTGACTCTATCCACCAACCATTTCCACTTTAATATTAATTTTCAATTGAAGCTTCTGAACCACTACAACCCCTTAATTTGTTATTAAGGGTACCCCCTTTATAGAGGCTGGGTTTTCCCTAGGAGGATCTTTCGGCCAACTAGTCGGTCTGCGAACTCTGGACCTTGAGCATAGCAATTCATCCTCACCAATGAGCAACCCCTCTCCCAATTGAAGCTTCTAACCCATTTAGTCCCAATGGTGGAAATATTGTAGTTTCTTTTTATTTCTGAGTTGAAATATGTTAAATATTGAAATATGTAAGCAAATTATTGGCCTTCCGGAAGCCTATTTTTAGGAAATGCACATCTGAGGCATTATGGAGTCGAAAATAAGAAGGGTAAAAAATCAGTCCCATTTTTAAAATTTTTACTTTCACTTACCTCTATATGAATTATATAGTAAGGGAAAGTATTGCGATCGTGAAAATTTTCTTCTAGTAGGCTTCCGGTTTTCAACGGAAACACCCGTTTTGGGGTCCCCTGGGTCCAAATAACCAAGTCCCGCAGCATTGTGTGTGTGTGTGTGTTTGTGTGGAGCATTGTACCTTACGGAAAACAACAAACGAAACCTGTGGATAAAACTATTTCTGTGAATTTTCTAAATTGCGTTTACACAATTATCAAAACAAGTCGGTTTCTACTCCAAGTAGGTTGGAAGTAAGTTGTGTGTTGCGCACATCGCACCATTTTTTTAAATTTATAAATATTAACTTCATTTCACCAATATTAGACTTACTAAACATTTCAAAACTTGTTGAAAATTTATTTTCAGGATATTCTTGAAACACCAATGATTCAATGTGAATTTTCAAATGCCAGATTTATGATGTGTGCATATTTGTAGTTTCAAGTTTTAAAAAAATTAAGCCATGTTTTTCATCTCTAAAAATGATTCAGAACCTTGTACATTAATTTTATAACAGAGGTAAATTCAAAAATCTACTAATAATATACTGAAAATATTAGTGATGCGTAAACGCATATCTGGGACATAAAGAATTAAACCTCTACCTCTACACTTATACTCTGCTCTGCGTTCTCTGAGGTAATCATTAACTGAGTGACAGATATTCAAGCCTCCGTTAGAACAACCTTTTAACAATTGGACAAAGGATGTAAGAACATGGAGGAGGCCAGTAGCTATTGGACAGCGAACGGCCATGAGGGCGGTGATGGAAATTACTTTTTGCCAAAGCAGGGGCCGGGAACAGGTGGACACTGTTTGCCTTAATGTAATTAGGTCTGTAAACACCGGCACCCATTACCATGTTTGCCAACCTACTTCCATCCCTCTTGATCTACTGCCTACCTCTGCCCTTATCTTCAAGAGTGTAGGGGGGGGGGGGGGGGTGCGGTCAGTTCTCGATGCCTATACTTTATAGGCTTCGTCCCCATACTTTAATCTTGAAGTTTTCAATCAATATATTTTCAATAATAATCACATAATTCAAATTAACGAATTACCTAAATCACTTTTAACCTCTTTCCAGGAAAAATTATACCCTCATTGTACACTTACTTTTTTATTATTTTCACGTAACTAAATATGAAATATATAGTTTGGGAAGGTATTGCGATCGTGAAAAAATTCGACTTCCGGTTTTCAACGGAAATATACGTTTTGGGGTCACCTGAGGCCAAATAACCAAGTCACGCAAAATGGTCTTTTGTGTGTGAACAGTCAGTGTGTGAACAGTCTAGTTCAGATACAGAATTATCTGTATTTAAGGTATCATATGCCCGCGATGTGATAGCAAAGGTTTCGTCAAATTTGCGTTATCGTTGGGGTCTTAGGGTTATCGTTATCCCACTATCTTTTTTCTCTTTACAATTTCACAAAAATGGCTCTGGTGATTAAACTTACCTTGTTTAGTAAGAATAAAGTATTCTATAAAAAGAGGTAGGTTTATAGAAACGACCAGATACGGCTTAAATTACAAACGAAGAATTCTTAGGAAGAAATACAAAGAACATTCTTATCAAGTACATTTAATTTTGATTGTTTAGAGTAAATAATAGTCCCTTTTTATCTATTAATTTTATCTATTAATTAATAAGATATACCAGTTAGTAACAAGAAATGGTTAAATATGAAATATGAAGTCATTTCATAATAAAATAAAAGAGAAAGAAAATTTATGATTTTTCAAAACACAAATTTCAATTTACAGTAATATATGTATATCGTGGTCCTCAAAATGTAATCTAAAATAAAATTTAGAGTAATCACTATTTCTCAACTATTGATATCAATAAAGAAATATTAGCTGCCCTTACCTGAGAAGAATACGATTTAGTCATCGTTTTCTGAAAATATTCAAGCTCTGAAAATTTAGTTCCGATTAATTATCGGCCGTTATTATTTATGAACCAATTCTATCGATTACTTTATATATATATATCATCAAAAAAGTCGATCTTTCAGTATTTCGACTCTATTTTTATTTATCACCCCAGGAAGATGGCAAGTGAAAGTTGTTTGATTTTATTTTTTATTTTAATGTCGTTTTTGTTTATTTTTAAAATGATTATAAAATATCAAACAAAATAAATTTTGTTTTAGTCATGTTTCTCAATAAATTTTAAAAATTAAAACATTATTCTACCTAACCTTTTGGTTGTCTTCCTCAACATATCCATACCTTCATTTATGTAAAAGAATACATGTTCTTTTAAAAGGAAAAAAATCTAATGGATATTTTCAAGATCCATTGTTATTTTTGAACAATGAATGTTTTTCTTCCCAGACTCGCTTTTTCAGATACATGGGGGAGGGGGGGAGGTTAACAGAAGTATGAGTGCTTCGGGATTAATGCAGAATTAAATACCACGTCATGCCGCTTATGGCCGCTCAGCCACCTAACCCCTTATTATTAAATAAAATAATTTCTCTTACTACATATTTCATATATAGGTAAGTGAGAGTAAAACCAATTTAATTTAACATTGTGGATTAAATATACCATCATAACTAATTTACTATATTTGTTTTTTCTTTACTTATAGAGACAGCTTAATGAACGTTTTTCACATCATTATTGACCTTGATAAATTGAAAGTATTTTAATGGTATCTAAATCCATTCGTGAAAATTGGATTGGATTCAATATAAAAATAGGCTTAGAGTCTCCGGGGTACCAATACATACCAATATATAAATATATATATATATATATATATATATATATATATATATATATATAGTTAAATTTTAATATTTACATCAAAACGTATTTTAGAACACAATAGCTGATTCAGGCGTAAGTTTAACACAAATCTAAATATCATTTTTTATATAATTGTATTTTCCCAGTTCATAATTTACTATTTAGATTACTTTTCTTTAGAATTTATTTTCAAGAGACACTACTAAGACAGCTAGGTATTTTTTGCTACATATTATTTACTTATTTAACATTTCATTTTCCTGGTTTTGAAGTGCATTTAAAAATCTTTATTTTCATTGATTTTCCAATCTTTATTTTCTTTGCATTTCCGTTCTAATATTTCCGTCATTCTTTGTTTAAAACATTTCGTAATGATTAAACAAAAAATAAAGAAGTGTGTTTAAGGACTTTTGAAAATATTAATCGTATTAGCTTAATGGCATGGTAATTTTTTGTAACAAGATACGTTTAACCAACAGATAAGTGAGTAATTCTAGTGAAGAGTCCATACCGATAATGTGTTTGCGACCTCGCTGTTGGATTAAAATAAGTTTTAAGAGCATCATCTTAATTACTGTATTCACTCGACCTCAATATTCACATAACGCTTGCTTTAATTTGGAATTAAGCTGGTTTATAATCAATTAGCATAAAAACTACGATGTCAAGTACATATTTTTGTGTTTGAATTCCCAATACGTCTTGAAAAATATATTCTCTCCTTATAAACCCAAGTGGGATGGAATTGTTTTTTAAATACTGCCGTTTAAAGCGTGATTGTGAAACAAGAGGAGACTATGTCAAGTGTGTACGTGTGTGTTTGTGTATGAGAGTGTGAGTGCGTTTGTCAACAGACTACCTCAGAAAGTATTTGTCGTACAAAACTGAAATCGGGTATTTGAGGGATGTATATGCCCGTTATGTGACAGTAAACACTTCGTCAAAGTTGAGTAAAAGGAGGGGCACTTTATCCTAACGTCTATTTTATCTTTAAATTTTTTTTTAAAAACTGCTCTAATGATTTTGATTAAACTTCTCGTGTTTCATCCTAATGAAGTATTCTTTTAATGAAGTAGGTTTTATAAATGGCTAAGGAAAAATCTTTCCGTGAAGTGTCTTTTATTTTGTTCATTTCGAGTAAATAACACTGCCTTGTTATCCCTAATCACAAGAGAAATGGCTAAATATAGTATATGGATGGATTTAATAATAAAATATAACAGAAAAAAACATAATTTTCCTAAACAAAAAGTTCAATATCGGTAATATTAGCGATAATATATCGTTGAAAAGCCTAGAATTCAAGAGGTAGTAATATTTAGTATACAATATGGTAAATGGTCGCTGAAACGAGTATCAAAAAAGAATAATTTCTACTTTCAGATTATTTAACAGAAACTATTGTTTTCCATGATACTAATTTCAATTATCTTAAAAGTATTTCAAAACTTACAGTATTACAAATAACCTTTTTAATTTCATTTTAATACGAAACACTAAGATTAGCATGGCAACCTACAATACTAAAGGTCGCAGGTTCGCGCCCAGCGGTGGCCCTAGGATTTTTTAATGGGAGTAAAAAATCCTTGGCCATGCCGTCCCTCGGATAGGGCGTAAAATGTAGGTTCCGAGCCTGTACGATGTCAGGTACTCGTTAAAGATCCCTATCCCAATTAGACCTGGATAGGCAAAATTTAGGACTCCCACTGTAGCATCGTCCGATTAGCCTTAGTGGCATAAAGTGACGTTAAGCAAACGAAGAGAACTATTGTCTGTGAGAAACCAGCAGAGTGCGTTGTGAAATAAGGCGAAGTGCTTCCCAGTTGCTCAAAATGTTATCATTTGGAAAAAAAAAAACATATGGCATTGTTAGGAACCCTTTCTATCGATTATTATTTACGATTTATCGTCCAAGAACATGATCGTTCAGTTTAAAACTCGATTATTATTTCTGCAATCTCCTTAAAAATATTTACATATATAAAAAAATTCAAACGAATCCCAGGAAAGTACGGAGTCCCATGAGTAAATGGGACCAACGTCATTCTTGGTTTACCATTCTGCAAATACTGGTAAGTTTCCAATAAAAAAAAAAAAAAAAATTCATGGAGGAAGAAAGTTTAATCTTCCCTCTCCGGTATGGTTGAAGTATGTCATTTTTAAAAAAATTGTCTATTTTTATTCAAAGAAAGAAGGGTGGTGAGTAAAAGTTGTGTGATGCGCGCACCGCACTAGAGTTTTATTTTAAGGCCCCTTACCAATGTTTATGAGATTCTAATCTTTTTTAATAATAAATATTAATACTAATGTTTAGCACTATTAATTATTCCAACTTATGATGTTCATTGTTAGTAATAATTAAACAATACATACTACTAATGATTAGCACAATTAATTGTACTTGAATTTTAAAATGTAGTTTAAAATTTTAATTCCAAGGGTTGGATGAATGAATTTTATTTAAACAGTCATTGAAAATAGACTTGCGGCAGTCTGGCTCTCAGGTGCCGATTGGTTGTACCATATGTTTTTTAATTAAAAAAAAATGGAGAATTCAATTGTCTTAAGACTCAGTCTTAAGACTGCTGCCTTGCTCCCAGGTATCGATATTATATTGTAATTAGAGTTTCTGTATTCAGAAAATATCCCATTACGACAAGATTCCTTTTCTCTAAGTTATAACCGCCATAATTTTAAAGTACACTTGGGTCTCCCATGATGACATACAATTGATTTTCGAAATTATACTTTTGTATCATCTATTCCTTATTTTTAAAATATTCTGTGCAGAAGAAAAAATTAGGACTTTAAAGGAAATCTCTGTAGATACAGCTTAACTAAAAAAAAAAAAAAAAAAAAAAAAAAAAAAAACAGAGAAAAAGGTCTTATACTTTCCCATGAATTTTAAAGGATACTTTTAATAGGATGTCTATTGGAGAAGGAGGTTCTTGAATTTTCTTCTTGTAACTTTTTTTACTCAACGTGAGGCTAAAAATATGAATTAAATTGTATATTTCGATTTTTTAAAATATTATTATAATTCTCTAAATTTATTTTTTTGCTACGACAAAATTATCAATTAGAATAAAGACAGTCTGGCTCTTAGGTATCACAAACACTTTTGAGATTCTCATGAACCTTTACAGAATCGAATATTTTAAAGTGCCAATGGATTCAATGCGTTCGATTTTATAAAGATCGACCCTTACCACGAAATCAATAAAATGGACTTAAGGAACTCTGTCATTTAGGTACCGATGTAATACTTTTTACTTACTTATATTACTTTTCTTTTTAAATCTACGATGCCGGAAACAGGGATTTACCCTTTGATTGTTACAATCGGAACAAGGGTTTCCGAATACAACTCGGAAGACTTCTATTTTCTTAATATAAGCGACCCCATACCTGAAACTGAAAATCAATAATGTTTTTGAAATCCACTACCGCAGAAAGTAAGAATTTACCCTTTGATTGTTAAAATCGGAACAGTTGTATCTTCCTGACGTAAGTTCCCCACCCACCCCCGTCTCCGAAATTTAAAATTTACAATATTTCCGAAATCTACACCCCCGGAAAGATAGGTATTCGCCCTTTGATTGCTAAAATTGGAAAACCTTTAATTTTCCAAATGTAAGCGCCGCCTACCGATCCGAAATTTAGAATCGAGAAGTTTTCTGAAATCTACGTCCCTTATCTGAACCTATTTAATCTTAATGATAGTAATAAAGGGTTCTATAATTTCTATAAAATTACAATACAATCTACAAAATTCTATAAAAGTACATCCATCTCATATCTCTGGCCGGTTAGTAAAGATTTTTCAGCCATTGCTATACACAGTGTTACTTTTTTTCTCTCCCTTTTGGGAAGTTTAGAGCTTAATATGTCTTTATGCAGAGGAAACTTTGTTACATACAAATTAAATAGACGAAGGTCGAATTGTTAAAGTCAATTGTTTAACTTAAACAGGTCACGAGGTCATCTTGTCAGATACCATGGGGAATTGCCAGGTATACAGGAGGAAGCGAGTTTAGAAACAAGTGGGTTCGGGTGGTTCGGAAGAAAAATAAATCTGTAAGGAGTGTCACAAGCATTACTTATATGATTTCATCTTAATATTTTAGCCACCACATCGCCAAACCAAAACAGCGTGGTGTTAAATGATCTTTTATCAAATACAATCAATCATTTTCGATTAGAAAAAAGCAAATTATCTAACTATACTTCGAAAACAGTTAGTTAAAATTGGCACGTTGTACAAAACACGACTACATAGAAAATGGTCTTGTATAGATTTCTTTTAATCCCATCCCCACGATAGGAATGTCATTGAATTAGATTTGTTTTACTAAAAAGGCTATGTTTTCTTCATGCAAGCACCTTACAAAAGTATAATTAAGTTGTTGGGAGTATTAGTTTTATGTGTATTGTTCCAGCATGAATGACGATTATTTTATTTATCTTACCGCGGATCCGAATTAATATATTAGAGCCTTGAAAAATTCAAATTTATTAAGTTGAATGTTGATTGAATATCTTATAAACTACTGATGTTCACGTCATAATGGATTTTGTATTATTGTCGCAAGTACCTAAGTTATAAGACTTCTTTATTTCCTTTCAATTCTCAAGATAATTTTATTAACATATCATACGTAACATTAGAGTGTTATTAATTTCTATACCTCCGAAAAGCCTCCTCCTGTCCTAAACGAAGGCCCTGAAAGAGAGGGGGTAAAGAGGAGGGCCAGTCGAGATGTTGCTGCTGTTGGGAGTACAGCTTGTGTGGGCTCTGCCCGCGCTGGCGAACATCGCGGTTAATATCCCAGGTCTCGGAGATATCCTCTGGTCGACCAACACTTCGCTTTGGACCAACCGGACGATTTACCAGTTCCAAGGGATACCGTTCGCCAAACCACCCCTAGGTGATAGGAGGTTCAAGGTACTTACTTATTTAAATATCCGCTACTTCAAAATAATTATAAAAATGATTAATTAACTGAGTAGTGTAAACGATGATTATTTATTCCCTAGCAATTGGCTTTTCGCTTCTGTTTTGTGAATATTGCTAAAGTTTATTTCAGCACAAAATAAATAAAATTCTTTAGCCATTTTTTAAAACAATTATTTCCCGAAACGTATTCGTTTATTTAGTATTATTCTTTTGTTTGTGATTACTTAAGCAATTTCGACATTATAACTCGTCGATACAAACATTTTCTGGATGGAATAATTAGTTCAGGAATAGTAATCGTTGTTTTGTATTGGGTGAGCACATGAGAAATCGCTGCGAAAGATGATCTTAAACGATATATTCTCGGTTTTCGAATTAACAATGCTTATAGTTTTTCATGTTGTTTGTCAATAAATAAATTATGTTCCTCATCTGAAACCACGAGATTCCTAAATAAATAATTTATTCATGAAATATTTGGTTATTCGTTAATTTATTTATTTAGTTTTAAATCAATGATACAGTTTAAATACGATGAGTCAGTTTACACATGTATTCAGTCATTCCAACTACTGTTCTTTAGATCAATTGAAATCGGAAAGTGGTGTAGAGTGTTTAGTTGTACATAAATTGAAATAACGTTGTTATGACTTTGTTCTATATTGGGATAGTGTTAGTTCCAATATTTCTTCCTATTTTTCCAACATCCGTAGGAAGTTATATTTTTTTTTTTTTTGGCATCTACTCATTTTTATACCAGTTCTACGTAATTTAATTTCTTAATAAATAATTAAGAGCAAGTGAATGAATAACATTTCATAATGAGTATTGACTGTTTTTTTGTTATTGTTTGTTTAAATGAATAACTTTTTTTTTTGTTTTCTCATAATTACAAAAGTTGGTTTAGCAAAATATTAAAACTTTTAAAGAAATAAAATTAAATTTCGTTTAACCGAAAACAAAGTACATAACATTATGGGAGAACATTGTCTGGACATTATGGGAGAATAACAAAACAAAGACATGTCTGTTTAAGGTCAACGCTGATTCAAACATCTCAGGGGAAGAAAAATGAGATCTCACATAGACAACAAACCTCACATCTGCAGCACGAACTGGATACCTTTTTGTGACGTGTACTCCAACTACTAATGTAATAGTGTAATCACTGCTCTCTTAAATTTTTTTTGGAAGATATATTTATGTTAATTAAAACTAACACCCGGGTCACCTGTGCTGTTGTGGGTAGCCTAGCAACCTACAATACCAATGGTCACGGGTTCGCGTCCTGAGGTAAAAAATCCTTGGCTATGCCGTCCCTCGGATAGGACGGTGAGGTCCTCGTAATGTGAGGTCACCGTTAAAGATCCCTGTCCTAATTATCCCTGGATGGGCAAAATTTGGACTCCCATTGTAGTATCGTCCGATTAGCCCTAGTGGCATAAAGTGATGTTAAACAAACAAAGAAAAACTAATAGCCATCGGTTTTATTTTTTTATTAATTTCTAAAATCTAATCATTATTATCGATCCAATACATGTTCATATAAGTTATTTCATCTTCAAATTTTAATAATATATGAATGGAATATTAATATGGTAATGCCTCAATTTTCATTCCCAATTTTTACTTTCACTTACCTATATATGGAATATATAGTAAGGAAAAGTATTGCGATCGTGAAAAATTTCGACTTCCGGTTTTCAACGGAAATACACGTTTTGGGATTCCCTGAGTCCAAATTCCCGCGAAACGGTCTGTGTGTGTGTTTGTGAACAGACTAGCTCAAAAACTATAAAGCGTGCGGACCTGAAATTAGGTATTTGGAATATTTATATACTCGCGATGTGGCAGCAAAAATTTCATCAAAATTCATCAAACCAAAGGGGTACTTTATTTGATAACTTTTCAGGATTTTCGATTTTCGATTTTTGCAAAACGGCTCTAACGATTTTGATAAAACTGAGTATGTTGTATTTGATTTAGGTGTATGCCCACAATATGAACGGCGAAAATTTCATCAAAATTGATCAAACGGAGGGGGCACTTTATTTCATAACTTTTTTCCAATTTTTACGTTTTTTCGATTATCTTAAAACCGGCTTTAACGATTTTCATCAAATTCGTCGTGTTAATTGAAAATTAGGTGTTCTTTAATATTTAAGCTTCATTATTATTAAAATGTTCTGAGGGGGCTTAATGGGGAAGGGGCCTTTTTTGTTTTCCTATAAAGTACCTTTGTATTTGTTTATATGGAGAAATTATCTGTCTCTCCTTTCACCTAAAAGTAAGTAATGGCTAAATATGAGATTTGATAAAAATCAAGTAAACATATACCTACAGGAGAAAGAAAAAATATTCCGTCAACTCATAAAACACGCCTCATGTGCCGACGCATGCGCAGTACGCCTTTAATGACAGACCATTGTTTATAATTAAAGTCTTTCTGTTCATTTGATGGAAATTATTTGTTTCATGGTAACTAAATGAAGTTTCCAACAACTACATAGGGAATTATAAAATCAGACGACATGGAGCATTGCCGAATTATCGCAAGTAAAAACTTTTATTTAATAATAAAAAATGTTAGTGTACTTTAGAGAACAAATACAAATAAAAATAAGCAAATGAATGTAGAAAAATGTGTGGCTTTGAGAAATGGCGTATAACAAAACACTTCAATTTCTAATCTAAGTAAGTTGGTAAGTGAAAGTTGTGTGTTGCGCGCATCGCATCAGATTTTTTTTTCTTAAATTTAAAATCGACTTGAATTATTTTATGATTCATTAGTTCCAGAAACATATTTCACATTAATTTGACGTATCGGAGTCACATTGCCATTATGTGTATACTATTTTTTTTAATCCCGTATTTTTGTTTGTTTTGTTTAACATCACTATGGACTATTAACATCATAAACACTTTTCGGAAGATGTTTCAGGAGTCCTAAACTTTGCCTTTCCCGATGTAATTAGTGACGAGATCTTTAACGAGTACGCGAGTGTCTGACATCGCACAGGCTCGGTTCTCTATTTTACTTCCAATCCGAAGGACGGCATAACCAAGGATTTTTTACTCTCATCAAAAATCCTTTGGCCACATGGCGGCATGCGAACCGAAGACCTTTAGTATTGTGAGTTGCTATGATGACCGCTACGCCACAGGTGATTCCTTCTTATATTATCTACTAAACAGTCATTTCTGAAATCAAAAGCGGTAACCATTTTACGTTTACTGAACTATTTGAACTGTCCTCTCTAGCGGCTGAGAGGGCTTAAAACAATTACTTTATAACAGTAATTTCGATTATAACTATTTGTTTAATTTTATTCTAAATATTAATTTAATTTAATATTTTTATTTATTCAAACTATGGTAGGAAACGAGCCATGTCAGTTAAAATAAAATCATTATTTTGATTCTTCGTGAGTTAATATTCGTCTCTTTCTGAGCTCTATATTTATTAACAATTGGCTCCAGAAGATTGGTGACCCATACCAATCTATCGAATTCCTTGATAGTAGTGTTTGATAAATTAAATTAAAAAAAAAAAAAATTGTTTTTTTACCGACTTCGAAAGAGGAGGTTACTCAATTCGATACGTATGTGCCTTTTTTTTTTTTTTTTTCTATGTATGTCCACCGATTACTCCGAGATGGGTGGACCAATTGTAACGAAACCTTTTGCATCTGGTAGAGTATTTTCCCAATGTGGTCCCATTAAATTCTTTTTTGGGTTTTTAATTTATTTTAGAAGTTATCGGGAAAAAACATGAAAATAATTATTTAATTATCGCTTAAAATATTTACTTATTGGAAAAACATATGGCATATATAACATAAGGTATGCTCCAACAAACTAATAACTAACGTTAATAATTAACAAACTGCTCATGTACTTTCCTCATTTTTTTTATTCTAACTTTGATTGGTTGATTTTAAGCTATGCTTAATAATGTTTCAATGTTCGATGAATCGGTTGGAAAAACCAACCAATCAAATTCAGACCCAAAGTGTGGTGGGGGGGGGGGGAAACATGAGTAGTCTGTTGATAGTTATTGACGTGTTTCAGGTTCTTGTTGGAACAAACCTGATACATAACCTTAGATAAATTTTCAACAATTGATTTAAATAAAGATATTCTGGAGTGTTACTTTTGTTATGTTACCCGGATTACTATTATCGGTTTTTAATTTTGTTTCTGCAACTATTGAGGCATATAAATGAAAATGGCTTGATTATGAGAAAGAAATAACTATTATCTAAGTTCAGATGTGGTTCGAAAATACAATAAATACGTTCTACAATTCCATATATGATGGCTAATTGTATGATTTTGTACTTTACGTTATGATAACGTCCCAAGCTTGTAGCACTTAGGATTTGCTATTTTCTATATCGAGCCTCTATGTGTTAGTCTCAATCGTTTGCTATGTAATAACTTAAAAGTAGCAGAATAAATCGTTATTAAAGTGCCAGATTGTGCTTTCAGTTTTTATGGATTTTGAAGTCTTGATCGATCTTTATTAAATCGAAAGAAATTTAAATATTCTATGAAGGTTGCCAAGATTTTCAAAAGTCAAAACGTCATTAAGTGTTACTTAAGTGTTTCCTGAAAGCATGAGTGCGCTTTTCAGGACCCAAGTCTAGTATTGAATGAATGCATTTTATTGAAACAGAAATGATAATGGACTTAAAACAGTCTGGGTTGGATGTGTTTATAGGTTTTTCGCATTCGAGGCGGCCATGCACTCAAGTATATGTTGTGTATTATATTCCCAATTAAATGAAAATTTTCCTAGGAAACATTCTCCCAGTAGTAGTGTAATAATAATTAAATCGTCTTTACAGACATTTAAAAAAGAAATTAAAATTTCTATGTTTGGCAATGTTCATCTATCTATATGTTTATTATAGGCCATATAAACATCTTCATTATATCATTATGTATATTAGAAATACGGCCAAATCTCGACTGTTCAGTGACGTACCTACATCATCTTGGAGTTATGTGACAGCGGAGCAAACTCGATACCTCCTCTCGGAACACAGATGTATGTATGTAAATGACAATTACTGACAAAAAAATTCAGCAAATGAAATTATTGTCATTTTGAAAAAAAGTTTTGTTTTATGTGTCGTCCCAATGAAACATTGGTTCTTTAAAAAAAAACATTTTTTCTGATCAAAGTAGGCAGGGTGTTAAAGGGAGTGTAATGCACCGCGCGTATTCATAAAATTGAAAAGGTGACTCTTAATATAATTATAATATAAAGGCCCGGGATAGACGATTGTGGTAGAGCGCTACCTGGGTGGACTTTTATTTCGCGACGGACCCACGGAATAAATCTCGTCCTTCCCACCATAGATAGAACAACCAACCAATGAACCAAACTCTCCTGTAGTGTCCGAAGAGGGGTACCCATAAAAAAAAAAGAAAACGACTACGAAAACCAGAAACCAATACAAAAATGCACTTAAAATCCGTATAAAAAAAAAACTTATTGTTCTCTATAAATTATCTCCCGCCACTAAAAACATTTTATAAAAAAAATTAAACCGACTTCGAAAACTAGGAAACAGTAAAAATAAATGCACATAAAAGTATGAAATAATTACCTTCTGATTTTTATGAATACACGGCAAAATCGAAAATGGTATGAAAAGCGGGAAAATGCAATAAAACGGAAAAAAATATTTTGATTTGTACGATTACACACTAACTCTTAATAAAAAGTATTAAGTTTAAATATTAAATACTATGTTTAATACATCACAATCTTTCGGAGGCGGCGCAAAATTTAAAATTTTTAACACTAAATATTATGAAAAATCTATCGATTTTATATTTTGCGCCGCCTCCGAAAAGATTGTGATGTATTAAACATGGTATTTAATATTTCAACTTAATACTTTTTATTAAGAGTTAGTGTGTAATCGTACAAATCAAAATAATTTTTTTCGTTTTATTGCATTTTTCCGCTTTTTATACCATTTTCGATTTTGCCATGTATTCATAAAAATCAGAAGGTAATTATTTCATACTTTTTAGTGCATTTATTTTTACTGTTTCCTAGTTTTCGAAGTCGGTTTAATTTTTTTTATAAAATGTTTTTTTTTGCCTATACTATGCTTATGAATTACGTAAAGAAGACATAAAAATATAAATCTGCCAGTGAAAGATGTTTACATTCTACAGCTATAAAATAATAATAGAACAAACAGTGCGTATCCCATTGTGGTGTAATATCTTTATCTATGTCTAAGATATTAATTCCTTAAACACATGAATGTTTTTTACCAGTTTTTAAAATTTAATTGATTGAAATTTAGAACTGTATGCAATAAGATAAAAAAAGTAAATGCGGTTACTAAGTAAAATAAGAGGTTTTTAGAAATACTATCCATTTGAAGAATTTTAGTAATAATTTGAAATTGTCTTGCCAACTTCTTTTCAAACGCCTCCGAAGATTATCAGGAATAGGGGAAGAAGGAAGGTTGGATACAAGTGGGTTGGGAAAGCTATGGAATTTATTATTAAATGAGATTGATGATAAAATATATGTTTTTAATTATTTTTTTCGCTGTCTATTCTCATGCCCTGCTGAAGACAATCTATTTCATTGTTGGGCCTGATTGTAAGCTCCACAATACTTACTTAATTTGAATATCTTTTTTTTGTTTTTTTTTTCCAAATGATAACATTTTGAGCAACCGGGAAGCACTTCGCCTTATTTCACAACGCACTCTGCTGGTTTCTCACAGACAATAGTTTTCTTTGTTTGGTTAACGTCACTTTATGCCACTAAGGCTAATCGGACGATGCTACAGTGGGAGTCCTAAATTTTGCCTATCCAGGTCTAATTGGGATAGGGATCTTTAACGAGTACCTGACATCGTACAGGCTCGGGACCTCCATTTTACATCCTATCCGAGGGACGGCAAAGACAAGGATTTTTTACTCCCATTAAAAAATCCTAGGGCCACCGTGGGACGCTAACCAGAGTTCTATAGAGTCTGGAGGCAGATAAACTGCAACCCTATGGCCCGATGCACACGGACGACACTTTTCTGCGATGCGGACTATAAGCCTGGTCAGGGGTACCTGGAGTATAATGGTAAATCCGGTCGGTCCATTGTACTCCAGGTACCACTTAGGCCCGGTGCACACGGACGACACTTTTCTGCGATGCGGACTATAAGCCAGGTCAGGAATACCTGGAGTACAATGGACCGACCGGATTAACCATTATACTCCAGGTACCCCTGACCGGGCTTATGGTCCGCATCGCAGAAAAGTGTCGTCCGTGTGCATCGGGCCTTACCTGGCTTATAGTCCGCATCGCAGAAAACTGTCGTCCGTGTGCATCGGGCCTATGACAAAACGGCTATTCTGAATTTTTAAAAATATGTTTTATCCCAGGTTGACTCGTCTTCTGATACAATTGTTGTATTTTTCGAATATCTAAGGAGTTAATAAAGTCAAATTAAATGAAAGAAGTATTAAGTGACTAAGTGACGACAGAATTAAGAAGTAGATAGGTTCACGAAATAATGTTGCAAGTCACGTCTTCATTAAGGAGTATACAAGAGCAGAATGAAGAAAGGCGACCCTTGCTTCCAAGTTTTATCGTTATTACATCAAAGTTAGAGCAGACCATGTTTCCAAAGTAAATATAAAATATACATATACACATAGGCTTGTATATGTAGATCATGTGATCACATATGCGACATATTGGTCATTTTTATTGCCCTAAATATTAATTTATCCTAAAAAAAGGATAAAAGAAAATGATTAAATTGATTAATAACAAGCTAGGGTAAACACCAGGACCATCTCCAGGTTTCTTTTTTTTTGGGGAGGGGGGTGACAGAATATTTATTTAAATTACTGTGAGGAATGTGGCTGACATTATACTAATTCAGATCCTTTTGTTATATGAGGCGAATTATCAGCAAAACTTTGTCAGTAATTCACTAAAGAACTTTCTCAGTCTTTCTTCCTTAATCTTAATTTAAACTTATTCCATTTACTTTTTTGCTCCAACTTTTCCGCTTCTCGTTGGGAGTTGTCAAAATTTGTTTGTGTTTTTATCCATAGTGACATTACACGTCCAATATAATTAGTAATTTTTTTTTACAGCCATATTTTTTAAAACCATTATTCTTGGCCACCATGTTTAATCACAATGTGCATATTTTTACGTCGCACATTTAGTAGATTAAGGTGGTGGCCACGATATGCTAAAATAACAGCTTTCGTTTTAAAATATTTTATAATTTTCATTAAAATATAGCTTTTTTTTTACTTTCACTGATCTATATATCAAATATATGGGAAAGTATTAAGATCATAAAAAATTTCGACTTCCGGTTTTCAAAGGAATACACATGGTCATTCCACGTCAAAGCATCTAGCCGAATTTCAATATTATACCCTCCCTCCTCAGATTTTCATAAGAAAAGATAACTACTTCAGCTCAAAACCTACTTGTATTTGTTAAGACTTTCCTCTGTAGAGTGGGTATTAATAGAACTGGAGCTTTAAAAATGTATTCATTTATTCTACATTTCATACAGAATGAGATGATGCCATGTTGTTTATTTCAATATATTAGAGGGATAATTTTCCTTCATGG
Organism: Aelia acuminata; assembly: GCA_911387785.2. Classification (NCBI taxonomy): domain Eukaryota; kingdom Metazoa; phylum Arthropoda; class Insecta; order Hemiptera; family Pentatomidae; genus Aelia; species Aelia acuminata. The sequence goes on along the minus strand of OU426978.1, from coordinate 126,470,200 downwards.
TAAAAAAAAATCATAAACATAAAAAAATATATTTTTCCCAGTACTAAAAAAAATGCCTACATCGAAAAATGCCTTGAGCAAAAATCTCTCCCCAACCAGCCTAATCAACTATATAGCAAAAGAAAGAGAACGAAATTCTCTATAATGATGAAATAACATGAATGGGTTATTGAGTAATAAGAGTTTTATTTAGATTTGCATCTAATATAGTGAAATTAAATTTAATTGTTGCGCATACTAATAATGATAGCTGAATTTTCTCTCCAAATAACATCACTCAAACCTATATTACTAGAAAGAGCATTTAATTAGCTTTCAAGCGATATATTAATATTAATTGGTAATATGCGTAGCAATAAATTTGTATAATATATCATTGGAAAACTTAGAATTCAAGAAATAATATTATTTGGTTCATAAAATTGTTGAAGGTCAAGGAAACGAAAAATTGGGGAATCAAGAAAATAACAATTTCTAACGTAAAAAGTTACGTTACAGTTAGCATTTCAAATACAACTCTTTCGCATGCGCAGTAAGTCTTTACTAATAGCCAATTATTAAAAAATGAAAGAGTTCTCGACGTATTTAAGACCTTGTTGGAACACATATAAACTATTGAATCGTTGAAAAACTTGTTCGTTCAGTTTAAAACTGAATTTGTTAGTTGCTTAAAAAAAAATATATATAGATATTAAATAATATATAGATTATTTTAAGAATTTAATTTAATGAGGATCTTTTAATGGGAATTCCTTGGCTCTCGAAAACACGGGTAATATACCCATAAATAATATATAGATAATATCTATTACCGATCTCCTACGTATTTTTCCTCTAAATCAGAAAAGAGTGTGAAAGTCAATTGTGCTTTACTCATATTCCAAATTTAGTTACAAGAGCTAGATAGTAAATTTGCTTCAACTATTTATTACTCTTATTGTTAGCTCATTTGAGCCTTCGAGAAGAAATAATGTGTGACCCTCATTGCCCAAAGTTTTCAGAATGCTTAGTTTACTGTAGCAAAATATAACAGTACAGTTGGGTAAGTAAACTTGTTTGGTAAGTTTTTTTATTTTATTTGGTTTTTACTGTTTTAATCAGGAGTAGTTCCCAGTGTATTAATTTCTTTCAAGGATTTTAAATATTAAAAAGATTTTTTTATGGGAAAACACCGGGAAAAACATTCTGATTGTATGTAAAATAAAGATTTTTTTCTCACCCTAACTGAATGTGTAACTAATGCTACAATATGAAATTTTCATCACCTTTATTAGGATTATTCCACAATAATGATCCAAATTCTCATATACTCTCATAAAAATACATTCTACATAGTTCAATAGTCATATAATTTTCTAAGTAATTAATGTTCACTAGAGGTATAACTGCAATCCATTTCCAATTGGGTTTTTATTTTTATATACAAATATTTCTTAACGTTGAATATCTGTTGAAAGACTACTTGATTCAATATTTGTGAAAGAATTGTTTTTTTTTTTTCTTTTCTTTCAAATATTGACTTTATGATTACGAATTTAGCCCATGATTGAAGGTGAAACAATTCCTTTTTATTATCGACTTATTTCCTACTTTAGAAATGGAAATACGGTTTCTTTGGCAATTTCCCAAAGTGGGCTTGTCGTTTTTACGTAAGGAGTTGATATAGTACGAGTACGTTATCCAATACTGGCTTCGGGCCTTGGTGGGGGTCTCTACTCCAAACATTTCGTTTTTCTGATCAGCTATTTACCTCGCTATAGAGGGACTTTATGAAAAAAAGGCAGTTTCTAGTTATTTACTTCATTATTTTGGTAAATAGAATCAAGTAAGTAACAAAATTGAATTTTGTATATATATATTTTTTTAACTTTATTTTATTCATCCACACCTGTCTAAAGTAGCATAGACAATCAGTTGAGAATTTGATATTTTAGCATTATATTCTTCTATGTGTTAGAATACTCGTTTCCCCTTACAACCAATTATAACCTGAAGTAAACATATTGAAGTCAAGATGCCCAGATTTCTTTTAACAGCTCGGCATTAATCTCCTGACATCATTCATGGCCAGGGAAAATTTCCCGATATTACTAAAATGCTAGGAAGGAGAGGAAAAAAAATTGATCATATCATTTGGTTTGGACCATATTAGTACATAATATTGGTTCCAAAATATCTGGAATTCGAAGAAAATTACATAAAAAAGTATGGATCTCCATTAAGGTTTAAAAATAACTACTCTAAAGAGAATCTCTTTGATCCTTTAATTATGCCCCTTCCATTCATGCTTGGCAAATTTATTTTCAAGCTTTATTTTATTTACATTTTCAGTTGTTTTATATCTTTACTATGTTACTATCTAATGATATAATAGATTGTTACATCAGGTAATAAATTGTATACAATACAGGACCTGATAAAGAGGGAAAAATTAATGATATTAATAAAAAAAAAGATCATAATGAATATAAATAAAAGTATATATGTATATTGTAATGTAAGTATATATATTGTATATGTAAAATATCTAATGATTATAACATAAGTTATATTTTATCCGATTTCTTGAAAGGAAAGAAACATCTTACAAATTAGCCAAACTCCTCTTACTAATTGGGTTGGTCACTTTGTTAATAACGGAAACGAGACAGGAATATTTCATCGGTGAATTTCCTCCAGGAGGTGCGTCCTCTTCCTGGATGGTGAAGAAACTAGTTTTCTTGGGAAAAAAAAAATGTTACAAAAGCTTGCGCTTTTATTACTATATATTTTTTAAACTTATGTATTTTTTATTATTGTTCCTCCCCTTCCTCGCCATTTAGGGGATACGAGGTTTCCCGGGGCAGGAGAGAGGGTGGGGGACTAATGCCGAGTATTATTTAATGTCCCCGGGCTCCGGGTTTTGAACTTGCTATCTTCGGGTTCCCGATCATACGTTGCCACGGGCCACACGTATTTTCTAACACGTTAGCGTACTAGGCCATCCCGTCACCCTATTGTTATACTCTTAATAAAAATATGATTTGTATGGTTGAAAGTTGGAGAGTGAAAGGTATGTAATGTGTGCACCGCACCAGATTTTTACATACAAATCATTACTATCTTCTTAATAAAAATATGATATGTATGTAAAAATCTGATGCGGTGCACATGATACATACCTTTCACTCTCTAAGTTTCAATAACTGAAGTCCCATTAGAGATTTTAGAAATGAATACTGAATACCCCACCCGGAACTATCACTATCCCCAAACCGTTGCCCGCGCGCCCTAATTAGCTGTTTGTTTCTTTTAACGTCCCTTTATTTACAATTTGCCTATCCAGGTTTAATTAGGATAGGGATCTTTAACGAGTACCTGACATCGTACAGGATCGGGACCTCCATTTTACGTCCTCTCCGACGGACGGCATAGCCAAGGATCTTTTACTCCCATTAAAAAATCCTAGGGTCTCTGCGGGACGCGAACGCGCGAACTTTAGTATTTTAGGTTGCCATGCTAACCACTAAACTACAGGTGATTCCCGCTCTAGTTAGCTCTCGGATGTCTGTGAAATCCATGAATTTTGTGGTCTTATGATTATGGTGTCCATCCGTCGTTTAGCCCTAAATTTAGTTTTTTCTGTTTACGGTGTTTTATTGGTAGCTTTAAACTCCTTAAATCCATAAAAATAATCTTTTAAATAACGCAAACAATTTTTCTTGAGTTTTACTTATTTCTTTGCAAACTTTTCCATGAACAGAGTCGAAACTACAATAACTAGAACCATAAAAAAGTGATTCATTTTTCAAAAAACGAGAGCAATAATATATTCTACTGATGTATCTTTATTTAAATCAATTGTTGAAAATTTATTTAAGGTTATTTAAAGGTTTGTTCCAACAAGCACTTAAAACATGTCATTAACTAACTGTATGCTCATGTTCTCCGAGATTCATCGAGTATTAAAACAGTATTGAGCATTGCTTAAAATTAACTAATCAAATAATTAAGTAATCAAATTTAGAATAAAAAATAAAAAACATTTTATAAAAAAAATTAAACCGACTTCGAAAACTAGGAACCAGTAAAAATAAATGCACTGAAAAGTATGAAATAATTACGAATACATACTATCTGCTAATAAAAATTATTATTGTAAATTAAAATATTAAATACTAAGTTCAATACTTAACAATCTTTTCGGAGGCGTCGCAAAATTTAAAATTGTTCACACTAAAAATTAGGAAAATCTTAAAATTTTCTATTTTGCGCCGCCTCCGAAAAGATTGTTAAGTATTGAACATGATATTTAATATTTTAATTTACAATAATAATTTTTATTAGCAGATAGTATGTATTCGTAATTATTTCATACTTTTCAGTGCATTTATTTTTACTGGTTCCTAGTTTTCGAAGTCGGTTTAACTTTTTTTATAAAATGTTTTTTATTTCATACTTTTTAGTGGCGGAAGAAAGCAATGCGTTGATTTCTAAAACAAATTCTGCATGCTTTTTTTTATACAGATTTTAAGTGCATTTTGATTGATTTTGGGTTTTCGAAGTCGTTTTTTTTTTTTTTTTTTCTTATTCGGTACCCCTCTTTCGATAGTACAAGTGAGTTTGGTTCATTAGTTGGTTTTTCTATCCATGGTGGGAAGGACAAGATCTATTCCGTGGGTCCCTCCCGAAATAAAAGTCAGCACACTCAAGTAGCGCTATACCACGTTCGTCTATCCCGGGTCTTTATATTATTATTATATCAATTTTAATCAACTTTGTATTATAATAGTCACATTATCAATTTTATGAATATGCACAGAAAATTGAAAATCGTTTGCGGTAGGTGCAGTACACCCCTTTCAACACCCAGTCTACTTTGATTTTTTATAAAGACCAATGTTCCATCGGGAAGACACATAAAACTTTTTTTTTCACAATGACAATCTTTTTCCTTTGCGGAATATTGTCTTCGGTACTTGTTTATTACATACATCCATCTGTGTTCCGAGAGGAGGTGTTCAGTTTTGCTCGGCTGTAACATGAATCCGGCAACTTCAAGATGTAGGTATGCCACTGAACAGTTGGGGTTTTGGCTATTTTTCGACCAGTTTTATTGGTAAATATAATAAACAACATATACGTTTGTTATTTCGGTATCTGAGAATATGACTGCCTCGAAATGGAAACAATTCTGCACAAATGACTCTCTTTAAGATTTTCGTCTTTAGGCTCTCTTATCAAGTGCCACCCTAGGGACGTTAAAAAAGTAGACAATTCACCATCATAGATGGAATTGGAGATGGAAGAAAATAATATTAAAATTTTATAACAGGACATATTTATTTCATGACTGGAATAATAATAAGTCCATATTATGGTCATATCCAATATCCAATATTTTTCTTAATTTTCAAACCAAATTTAATCTTAGTTAATAGTTATTTGTTATCTCAAAATCAATAATTTGGCACTTACAGCAATTTTCATCTAAACTCCTCAATAGTTGCAGAAACATAATTAAAAACCGATAATAGTAATCTGGATAACATAACAAAAGTGTCACTCCAGAGTGAAGAATCCGCACAAGATTTTATGATTACATTGTATAATAATATCGGACAGTGATCGAGTGTATCCGGAAGCTGACAGAAGTGCCTGCCTGAATCCTTTGTTAAGGCCTGTAAATCAACTGAAAAAGAGCTTTTCCAGGAAGTATTGAATTCCTTTTTAATGTGCATAGCGAGTGGAAGACGATTTTACGAATCTCTTAAAAAGGGTTATTAATGCTCGACCTTTTTTTAAATTCTATCAATTTTGTGGTTTTATGATTATGCTGTCCATCCGTCGTTTAGACATTCATTTAGGATTTTTAACTGTTATCGGTGTTTAATGTGCTTTAATCTTCTTAAATCTATAAAAACAATCGTTTAAGCAACCCAAAAAATGTTCTTGAGTTTTATTTCTTGGCAAAATTTTCCAGGAACAGGGTCGAAAAACAACAGGAACAACGGCAAAAAACTTTGCCGGAACCATAAAGAAGTGTTTCATTTTTCAGAAAACGACAGCGATATTCCACTGATATATATCTTTGTTAAAATAAACAGTTAAAATAAATCTATTGTTGAAAATTTATTTAAGGTTATGTATAAGGTTTGTTCCAACAAGCACTTAAACCACGTCAATAACTAACACACTTCACATGTTCTCCCCACTCTTTTAATTCTGAATTTGATTGGTTTGTTTTCCCAACCGATCATCGACCATTAAAACATTATTGAGCATTGCTTGAAATCAACCAATCAAATTTAGAATAAAAAAACGGGGATAGTAGATGATCAGTTTGTTATTTATCAACGTGTTTTAATAGTTTGTTGGAGCATACCTTATGATATATATGCCATATGTTATTCAAATAAGTAAATATTTTGAGCGATTATTAAATAATTATTTTCATGTTTTTTCCCAATAACTTCTTTAATAAATTAAGAACCCAAAAAAGGTTTTAATGGGACCACATTGGGAAAATACTCTACAAGATGCAAAAGGTTTCGTTCGAATTGGTCCACCCATCTCGGAGTAATCGGTGGACATACATAGAAAAAAAAAAAAAAAAAAAAAAAAGGCACATACGTATCGAATTGAGTAACCTCCTCTTTCGAAGTCGGTTAAAAATTGGGAAAGTTTTTTAGTTATCAACCTGTTTTAATAGTTTGTTGGAGAATACCTTATGTTATATAAACCGATAACTTCTTAAATAAATTAAGAACCTAAAAAAGGTTTTAATGTGATCATCTTGGGAAAATACTCTACTTCTTCTACTTCTTTCTCTATCTCCTTAGTGCTGCTAAGCGTGCAGTAGCCTCGGCCCACTTCCTGTAAGTGTCCCTGTCCTGGGCCTTCCTTTTCATCTCTTTTAGGGTCGATCCCCGCTCTCGACCGAGTCTGTCCATATAACTATTATATGAAATTCTTGGGCGTCCAACCGGTCGCTGCCCCCTTGGTCTGGCCTCCATTAGCTACCTTGCTATACGCTCGAAAATACTCTACAAGATGCAAAAGGTTTCATTCCAATTGGTCCATCCATCTCGTAGTAATCGGTGAATATACATAGAATAAAAAATAAGGCACATACGTATCGAATTGAGTAACCTCCTCTTTCGAAATCGGTTTAAAAAAATGCACATGGGCCGCGCCGTGGCCGAGGGGATAGCTTCTCCGACTCCCACGCGGTGCGGCTTCGAATCCCGCCCAAGCCTGCTCGATTCTGTTCGATGACAGCCTCACTGAACAGACTCAGCGGCTTGCCATGGATTAGAAGAGGTTGGTTACCCTTAGATAACCCGTCCCGATTAGCCCTCGTGGCATAAAGCGGACGTTAAAAAAAAAGATGTAGAAAAAATGCACATACGCATCGAATTGAGTAACCTCCTCTTTCGAAGTCGGTTAAAAAAGTTTCAAATTATTAATTGTTACAAATAACCATATGTTTTTTCCCGATGTTTGAAGTTTCGGCATCTTCGAGAAGAGGCTGAACGACAGTGCCTTTCTGTTGCCGGATGTCGAGCCGGACGAGTTCTTCAATGCTTGAAGGGCTACCGTATCGTTTTCCACTCTGTCAATAGCCGCTTGGAGGTTATGGAGATTTCGGTGCACATCGATCCATGGTTGGGGCTTGCTGATTTTGAGGAGTCATAATTCCTGGACCTTGACCAATTGACCTGAACCTGAAATATTTGCTGCCATTGGTCGGTAAGAAAATCCCATCGGGCGACCAATGACCTCTTTATACCTATAGTACCAACCGAAAACAAACTGAGCATTTTGAGCTGCATTACGTATTAATGTAGAAATTATTATTTTGTCTTCCAACTCAACAACCTAATACCAATAAAATAAAATAAACATCCCTTTATCTTCCTTAATTCTCGGCTTTCCAATGATAATCAATACTAATAAATTTTTGGCAGATACATATCACCGTATTCCCTACACTACAAAGCCAAGCAGAATAACTTAATACTTCAAACACACAATTGGAAATAGAATTTAATTTTCAACAAAGTATTGTTATTAAAAGACTGTGAAAGTTTCAAGACTCTTCTAAAACCTCTTGTTATCTGTTTACATTTGATAAAAATTAATGCCTGTGTCGAGAGTTGTAACGAACGATTCGAATTCTGAGCTAATCTGTCATCGATTTATGTTGTTTGAAGCCTGATTGGTCCTATATCGTTATAGCTCAATTTTTTTTCTGGTGTAAATACCATTTACGGGCGATTCCCAAAAGTCTTCTTAATAGAAACATACGAGGGACTGTTATCAATTATTGAGCCAATTTACTCAATTGACGATGGGCATTCAATCTTCCCTCGGGCCAACTATGTTGGTTCATTATTATAGCATTTCCCTAATTCACGTGATCCATGATGTTTTAATCTTATTTGTGTTTATGGGGGGGGGGGGTCTCTAAATGAAATTATATTTATATGGAAGTGTGATATTTTTTTTTTAAATTAAAATCTAGTTGATTTCTATTTTCTATATTCAGAATGAGTCAATTAGTTGGCTTATAGATTCAGTATGGTTCACGATTTAGTATATAAGTTTATTTAGTAGATACGTTTATTTATTTAATAATAAGTTGGCTTTCCATTTTTTCCATCTTATTTACTTTACTCGTTATTGTATTTATATAAGGATTACACGTTATTGTATTATGCGGATATTTTGCGAAATAAGTACATATTTTTAATTTAGTTAAATTTATTTATCCTGTGCAGAATTCCTCCAGTCCCCGCACGCCTAGGTGAGTCTTAGCATCTTCAGCCACCCCATCGATCCACCATAAGTTCGGTAGTCCCACTCTCCTTGTCCCAAAGATTTTTTCTGTGGTCACTTTCTTCGGCATCTCGCCATCCCATCTTTCCAGTTTTATGACTTTGGAGATCTCGTTATCTTCGAAGAGCCAGTACAACTCTTGGTTCTTTCGTCTTCCCCATGCTTCACCTACTTTGATGGGTCCATCCCTCTCTCGAACGCCAAGAGCCGTTTTTCATCCGCATTCTTAATGGCCTACGCTTCTGAGCATAAATTAGTACCGGACAGACTATGGTTATATACAGGCTGATTTTTACCCTGCTGCAATTCCAAGTTCAGGCTATGATCGCTGTCTTAATCGATTTTAAATTTCAGTTGTAAATATACATGGAGTTAGTACTTTGAAAGGCTCAGGATGGCACTGCTAACTCATTTTCAATTTTTAAAAATTCTGTAAAGGGGTTTTATCCTTGAACCCTTTATTTAGTGTCTTATTCCTGATTGTTTTGCGATTATACTCATACTTCTCCTCTCTATTCGGTTACGAATAAATTTCTTATACACTGCAGATTTTTTTGGCTCATTCCTTTACCCTTAGTAATCGATAAGGGCAATGAAGCCCCGGAATGCCTCTGTTCAATATTTCTACCGCTTCTTCAATTACTTCCTGATTTTTAAATTTTAGAAGGACTTCTACAATATATTTAATATTTATTTAATACAAGCAGTTCCAATCCATATTTCAATAATAGGTGTTTTTCCTTATCTACGGTTGATTTAATTTACTAGATCCTGTAACTTACTAATAGCCGAAGATAATGGTATGGGAAAGTAAGAAATCATACTAAAATAAAATATTAAAACGAGTAAAGAGGAAGTTGAAATAGCCATTGGAAAATTAAATCGCATAAAGCAGCGGGAACAGATAATATTCCTAGTACACTAATTAAGATATGCGGAAAAGCTTGGATCTCAAAAATACACCTTTTGGTTAAAAAGGTCTGGGAACATGAAAAAATACCCGAAGATCGGAAAGAATCTCTTAATATTCCGATTCACAAAAAAGGGATCAAATACGGATTGCAATAACTATCGCGGAATCTCACACCTTCCGGTTTGTTATAAAATATTTACATTAATCCTGAATCACCGGATACGCCGAGGAAATCGTTGGAAACTATCAATATGGTTTCAGACGAAACCGTTCAACTGTTGACGAAATATTCTCCTTCCGAAATAAAAAAAATAGAATATACCGGTACATCGATTCCAATCCCTTTTCATCGCGGGCATTTACATACATCAAATATCCAATTTCAGGTTCGTAGGTTTTATCGTTTTTAAACTAGTCTCTTCACACTGACAGACAGATGTATACCCACAAACACACACACACACACACACACACACACACACACACACACACACACACACACACACACACACAGAGGGAACATTTCTCCGAGACTTGCTTATTTGGACACTAAAACGTGTATTTCCGTTGAAAACTGGAAGTAAACAATTTTCACGATCGCAATACTTTCCCTTGCTATATGTTTGATTTAAAGGTAAGTGAAAGTAAAAACAAAACGAATTCAGAACGTTTGCAACTTAGCGTTCTTTGTTGAGGTCATATTATTTCTCAGTTTGGATCATTGATTAAAAGTCGTTTTAATATTTTATTTATTTAGTATAAGAATACTGAATTTAAAATTATTATTTTTTTCTCTCCGTTTTTAAAATCGTTTTTGCAAAGGAAATTGAAGTGATTTTTGCATATAATCGCGAGAGGAAGTTCTGGGAAGTCGGCACCTGCGGTAGAATCAAAAAGCTGATCTTCAAAGTGACAGATTTAAAAATGAGCAAGTAGTAAGATAGAGGTTGAATAATAAGAGGAACCAACGAGGTAAATACCTAGTTTAGAGTTCATACGTTTATTTGGTTCACTAAAAATGCATACCCAATAGTATATCGTAAGAGAAATAAAGAAATATGAGATCAAATGTTTCCAAAAAAGTTATTACCGGCCAAAAGGTATGGGTTCTGAGATCTAGGGGCTCTATTCAGGAAGCAGTTGTAACCTCTGTGATGTCTGCAGCGGCCACGGGAGGCGGGGATAAGGAATTAGTCCAGGTAGAGTGGCTAGGCGAAGAAGGTAAGGTATTGGGTAAAACAGTATCAATCGATGATGTAATTCTAAAGATACCCAAGATTCCAAATCCGTCCAGAATTACAAATGACCAATTAAACGATCAGGAACCGGGCTGTTCCTCTAGAACTACTGATAAAACATGTCCCATATGTAGTCTAAGTTACAAGGGTGATAGGGGCCTCGGAACCCACATTGCTAAGAAACACCCTCTAGAGGCTAATGACAATAAGCTAAGAAGATTAGTTAACATTGAGGGTACGAGTAACGAGAATGGAAAAGACGAGAGTGATGGGGTAAAGAATGAAGTAAGTGGATGGTCGGCTACCTTTAAAGTTTTTCTACAAAGAAATGAGTTTGATAAAGCGGACTTTGACAGAGAAGTGGGCAACTTTCTTAGCTTCTTAAAGGTCATTAATGCTGAATTGCCTGGACCACAACACCCTGCCTTCAAAATGAGGAAAAAAAACAAAACCGTTATAGCCGACAAGGGCGTGGGAAAAGTTTCAAATCCACAGAGAGCGAACAAGGCAGACAGGAACCGCAGGCAACAGCAATATCAGTATGAAGTGGCTCAGTACAATTATTATAACAGGCGGAAGAAAGTTGTTCAAAATATAATGAACGCCGATGCTCCTAAACAGTGCCCGTTAAAAATAGCTGAAATCGAAAATCACTATAGAAATCTTTTCGAAAGGAAAAATTCCTACAAACGTACCGATTATGAAAAATGTGCCCCGAACCCAAATTTAATATCCATCGGCATCCAATCGTTTAAAAAAGCGATTAAATCGACATCACTAGATACATCTCCGGGTCCAGACGGAGTTCTGATCCGTACAATAAAATACTTTGACGTATCTCATGTCATTAAGACTATTGCGGAGATCATGCTGAAGAATGCTTATGTTCCAGAACCTTTACGTCAAGGGCGCACAATCTTGGTCTATAAGGGGAAAGGAGATATCAAAAACATGTCGTCTTGGAGACCTATAACGATCTACTCTGTTGTGCGCAGGATCATAGAAAAGGTTCTAGATCACGAATTATGGAAGCAAATCACTTTCAGTAAATACCAAAGGGGCTTTACCAAAGGCCTACCGGGGACCCACGTCAATGCAAGAATCATCGAAGCCATCATTAAACATGCCAAGCAAAAGAAGAATGACTGCGCAGTAGTGTTTCTCGACGTCGTGGGAGCATTTGATAACGTAGGGCACGATCATATTGTTAGCTCACTTGAAGCTAGAGGGGTGTCAGCAGACCTAAAAAACGTTATCGCAGCTCTCCTAAGCTCCAACCAAATTAGGATTAGTACGGGAGCCCTCTCAACAAGCCAGATTAAAGTGCTTCGTGGAGAACCACAAGGAGGGCCCTTATCGCCTTCACTATTTAATCTGGCTATTGATCATGTATACCGCGATCTTTGTGATCAAGAGTTTTCTAATGCAAATGGATATAAATTAATCAGTGACCAAGAATCCATGGTCCTCACGGGCTTCGCGGATGACCAGGCTGTCACGGCGCGCGATAAGAGTACTGCTGAAAGAGTTATCAACAGTGTACAAAGGCTGCTCGCAGAGATAGGTCTATCTATAAACCCAAAGAAAAGCGTAGGTCTGATAATAAGTAAAGGAGAGCTGACGCAGAGTACTCTCTCTCTTGATAATGGAGATACCATAGAAACGATTAAAGCAGGCGAGTCTATAAAATATTTAGGTTGCAAATTCTCAGGCGAATTAGTTTTTAACGAAGAGGCTATAAGTAAGCTCAATAATAACCTTAACAAATTGGTGAGCTCTAGTCTGCTCAAACCAGAGCAAAAGATTAACGTGGCAAATCAATATTTATTTCCTATGTTAACATACCCTCTCCAAACTGCGCCTCTCTCAAAAATACCTCAAGCGATATTAGATGGTATTGATGTAAACATCCGCAGGAGTGTGAAAGCCATCATCGGGCTCCCAGCTAACACCTGTACAGGGATGCTTTACGCCCCGAGGAGATATCGGGGACTGGGCTTGATCCGCTGCCAAATGGAGGCTCCTCTGCAGCATTGGTCCATTGCCCAGCGGCTGTCAAATATACCGGACGCCCTGTTTCAGTCCAGTTTCGATTATAGAGCGGAAATCGCTGAATGTGCGGAAAGACTTGGAGTGGATCAGGGCAACCGAAGCGTGAGAGCTCTACGGCAGTCGCTGAGAGAACGTTCTTTTGACGAATGGGCCAAGTGTAAATGGCAAGGCGTTGGAATTACGCATTTTAGGGAAAAACCAAAGGCAAATAAATTTATTTATCAAAAACAAGTACTCTCAGGGTCAGAATGGTCCAATGCCCTAAAACTTAATATTAACTATGCGCCTTTGCGTGGGGTCCCTGGAGTCAGCGGAGAGTCAAGAGAAGTTGTGTCCCTCTGCCGCAAATGCGCAAACACCGGCCCATGTGCTGGGAAAATGCCCCAATAACTCCCTCCTCATAACCCGCCGACACCATAGGGTCAAAGAAGAACTAATGAGGTTCCTTAAAAGAAGGGAATACACATGCTTCGACGAGGTCCATTGCATTGATTCCGATGGATCAGTAAGGTATGCTGATATTGTAGCCTTCCCCAGGACAGGAAGTACAGCACTGATCCTTAATCCGACGGTAAGATATGAGGGCAATGACCTCGATCAGGCGGGTGCAGTTGAAAGGGAAAAAAAAAAACAGATCTATGAAAAGTGTATCCCTTTCTTAAAAGAAAAATTCCGTGGAACCTTCGGAGAAAGAGATTTCCCCGTGAGAGGCCTCTGGTTCGGGTCTCGCGGATCAATTCCGAGATCTACATATGCTTCCTAGAAGACCTAGGGGTCGCAATAGGTGATATAGGGATCTTGGCCGAGAGCATAATTCTTGACTCCTTGAGCATTATCCACCATCACCTGTATAGCAACTAACTTTTGATATGGAATTTATATTATAATTATTTGTTTCTGAAAAAGATCCAAAAATTGTAATCCAACCTCTGATGACAATATTGATAAGTTAAAAAAAAGAAAGGAAAAGAAAAGAAGACCAAAAATGGAACGAAAAAATAGGTAATTTAATGTCCAAACGGATTGATTAGTATGCTGTGTGTCTAGCAATCCTATGAAGTAGGGCAGCACTACTTATCAATAAAGTATTTCTCTCTCTCTCTACAGATGCATCTACCCATGTTGGGTCATTAGCATGAATACATGGTTTAGTTGTATAAAATTTTAGTATTTTTCATGCGGTTTTACATAGTTATAAGTATGATAAAATTACAAAGAGTTCTATTTCACAGAATTGCTTATTATGCTAAATAAGATGATATTAGGTACTGTGTCTTTTTTAAAAACTTAATCAAGTTTTCAATAGCGGTCTCTGTGTCGCCTAGAGCGATGTCCAGTCTGCTACTATGCTGCACTCCTTCCTTGCACCCTTAAGGGTCTCACAGTCCAGTAGAATGTGTTCGACGGTGAGCGGTATCTTGCAGGTTGAAGGGTACAGTCCTTTAGGAGATAAGTATGCGTTATGGAGGTATGTCCGTAACGCAACCTTGCCTAAACAACTTCTTCTCGTCGGTTTCTTCTCTCGGCAGTTTTCCAGAACTCGGGACTATCTTTGATTTTTACCAATTTGTCGCTCCTCTTTCTCCACTCAGTAGAATTGGATCCAAGAGTTTCAAGGTTGAGGCACTTGCTGAGCTGAAAGCGACTGCCCCGTAATCCATAATAGGTCTAATCAGAGTACGGTAAATCATTAGCAGTGTTCGCCTGTCAGATCCCCACTGAGTATTGGCCAGAATTTTAAGTAGATTTAGGCCTTTTTGGCATTTTAACTTTACATGGTGTATTTGATGGGACCACGTTAGCTTTTTATCAAAGTATACCCCAAGAAATGTGAATGAATTTGTATACATAATAGGCTGAATCAACAACTTTCTTTGGCATTTTGTTTTTTTGCAAAAATGAACAGCCAATGTTTTTTTACTTGAAAAACTGAAACCTGTAGTTTTGGACCAATGTTCAAGGTTTTCCAATGCTTTTTGAAGCCTCCATTCAATGTATTAGGGTGACGTGTTTCTTATATAAATTGCAAAATCATTAGCAAATATGGAACAGTTTACTTCATTTGGTTTAGTATTTGCAATGCTATTTATGGCTACCAAAAATAATGTTACGCTCAGGGGAGACCCTTGGGGTGTGCCGTTTTCTAGTAGGAACGTTTGAGAGAGGTTAGGACCAACTTTTACTTGGAAAGTTCTATCCTTTAGGAAGTTGTTGACAAAGGTTAACAATCGTCCTGTGAGGCCAACCTGTGAAAGTGTCCTGACCACATTATATCGCCACATAGTATCGTATGCCTTTTGGATGTCAACGAAGACAGCAACTAGGTGTTCTTTATTTGAAAACGCAGTTAGAATTTCGCTTTCAAGCTTCATTATCTGGTCGATGTCGGATCGGTTCCTTCTAAATTCAAATTGAGAACTTGAGAAGAAGTTTTTGGAGTCTAAGTTTTATTTTGTAAATATATTCTTTCCTTTATTTTGTGTATATAGAAAATAATTGTCAGTATTATTTCATTTACTTTATTCTAGGATAGTATTTATGTTGATATGGTACATATCATTTGGTAGTACCTATTATTCTTTTTATTATTGAATTTCTGAATTTACTGGCACTATTGCTTGAGGTCAGTTTTGTCAAGTTCAATTTTCGAAAACCTACTACCGCCACAGGACCTGTAAAATTTTAATTTGTATTATTTGTTAATATCTTCATTTTAATCTTTGTTTCTAACCAAATAAATCTGTGATGAATTTCAGTGTTTTAAATTAATAGTTTTAAAATATTTTTTCTTAATTTTAGGTACATAATGTATACGTATACAATATACAATATATATGTTCTTAACAGATAAACACTTCAAGTATTCATTAGGCTGAGATGGGGCAGTTCTGTACCTCAAGAATCGGTACCTAGGGGTAAACAAATTCTTTCTTTCTTTCTTAATTCAAGAGGAAAAGAAAAAAAGCGGGAGGGAAGGGGGTGGGCGGGCACGTGAGCGGGTCTTCGATAGAATTCCTGGTTAATGGAATCTCGGACAATAGGGACTCCACTGCACATAAACATTGGAGGGAATTTAAAAAGGTTCTACTATTCTTCTTTAGGCCTCTGTTTCTTCGGCAAACCTTGAACCAATATGTGTCAGGTCAGTCTACATTACGAGGATGCATGCTCCACTATTTTTCCATAAATACACCTAAATAGTAAATAAGTTTTTTTTTGCATTAGTTTACTTAACATTTGTTAGGCTCTCCTTTTATCTTAATCTATGAATATTTTAGGGGAAGAAAAAAAGAAGTTACTCTATTAATTTAATAAAACATGAATTCACAGGACTAAATTACAGGCCGATGATGGCATATTTTAGAATAAAAAAATCATTACAAAACCCGTAAGTGTACAGAATTAAATTGTCATTTCGAAATATATTGTCATTGTGATACTGGAATAACCCTAATGCATTTTCCGATAGAAATAAATTAAATCATCGAAACTTAAAGCAAAACCCAGAACAAAAAAAAAAGAAAACAAGAAAGATATATGTCTAATTCAGATGTGAGTTGTGTAATTCCGTTGGCGTTCCAAAGAAGGATGGACGAAAATCCCGTAGTAAGCTGATTAGGGGCCATTCGGAGGATACATGGCTTGGGTCACCTGTGCGAGCTTTTGGAGGAGACTAAAAAGGCGTTTGATTTTAGACCATTAAGTAATTGAACCAACTCAGGAGGGGCTGTTGGGTGAATTCCTGTCTCACGCCCGAACATGTTTGATTTTGAGATAATTCGCTTCACTGTCCTATCTGCTGTGAAGATGATCCCTGCTGATGATCCGGACGAGTCTCAGCGTATGATTTTTCTGCAGTGGTCGCTCCGCGTGCTTGGGTGCCTGGAGCAACCGATAAGGTTCGAAACTCGAGGGCAAAGGTGGAGGCGGAGGCGAAGATCGCTGGAAGCGGTTGAATCATGTTTCTTTGGGTAAATAATATTGAAGGTATCATCAATACGCTTCAATGTAGCTTCAATATACAACGATCTCTTTCCATATACATCGATGAATAGACATTTCCGGAAAAATATACAAATCACTCATTTCGCCTTCGATTGCAAGTTATAAGCGCAAAACAGGGGATTTGGTAATACAGGACTGGTTGTCAATCTTTACAGGTTTTTAAGGAGAACTTTTCAGTCATATACATTTTTTCGATTGAACCCGCCACACCGGAAAAATATACAAATCACTCATTTCGCCGTCGATTTCGAATTATATAGTTTTTAAAAATCAAAGTGGTCATCGAATCTTCTGAATGGCTTCAGTCTTTTCAAGTTTTCAAGGAGAACATTGTCGGTCATATACATTTTTTCGATTAAACCCTTCGTTTGCGAGTCACAAGCAAAAACGTGCGATTTCAATCTATCATATCATATACTTATTTCTAAGAGACTTTTTTTGTCGGTACGCCATAACTTTCTTAATACTTCATCAAATGTCATGAATGTGGCATCATTTTAAAGCTTTCCTTAACCCCTACACCGGAAAATATACAAATCACTCATTTCGCCTTTGCGAGTTATAACCGCAAAACCGCGGTTTTTGTAATTCAGGGTTGGTAGTAGAGTTTTTTAAATGGTGTCAATCTTTTCAGGTTTTCAATGAGAACATTTTCAGACGTATACATTTTTTCGATTGAACCGTTCGTTTGCGAGTTGTATGCGAAAAACTGTAATGGACAGCGAAAAGGGTGCAGGGCTTTTTTGAAGGGGTTATTTTTTTCAGTTTGTCGAGACGAATATTTTTGGTTATATACACTTTTCCGATTTTAGCCGTCGTTTGCGAGTTACAAGCAAAATCATGCGATTTCAGTCAATAGAATCAGCGCACTCACTTTCCGCGAAACCGATATGTCTATTTAAGTATTCCTTCTTCTAACTTGACTACAAAGGAAAGGAATTTTGGAGTTTCAAAACATAAATTATCTACAATTTAAACACATCTTATCTTTACTTCAACCCTCACAAATGCCCATGACGCACGAAATCCACACTATACGATACTAAATATACGGTGTGTACTTCAATTAAGTAGGATGATTTAAGTAGGTTGGAGTGCGAATGCTTCCCACGGGTCAGCTAGTACTATATTATTTGTCAAAGCCTTTTATTTTATCGGTACACCATAACTTCCTTAATACTTCATCAAATTTCATGAATGAGCCATCATTTTAAAGCTCTTTACCGCCACACCGTAAAAATATACAAATCACTCATTTCGCCGTCGATTTGGAATTATATAGTTTTTAAAAATCAGAGTGGTCATAGAATCTTCTGAATGGCTTCAGTCTTTTCAAGTTTTCAAGGAGAACATTGTCGGTCACATACATTTTTTCGAATAACCCCTTCGTTTGGGAGTTGTAAGGAAAAAACTGCAATTCTCAGCGAAAATTTCAAAATGGTCGCAGGGCTTTTTCGAAGGTGTCATTTTTTTTTAGTTTGTCAAAACGAACATTTTTGGTTATTTACACTTTTCCGATTTTCACCGTCATTTGCGAGTTGCAAGCAAAAACATATGATTTCATTCAATAGAATCAGCCCACTCGCTTTCCGCGATTCCGGTTTACACGATACGTATGTTTATTTAAGTATTATGTCTATGCCCAAGACGCACTAAGCGATACTAAATATACGGTGTTTACTTTCATTAAATCCCACTTTCATAGTGGGATTTAAGTAAGTTAGAGTGCGAATGCTTCACACGGGTCAGCTAGTTTAACTTAATGCAATACTAATAATAATGATAATTATATTTAATTTTATTAACTCATATTTCCTTTAAATCAGCTTCGCTAATGTTTGTGGCTGTTTGGGCTCCGTTCCGAGTGAGTTTAAATTCATAAGACGAAATTTGGCGTAAATCACGCTTTGAAATCTTAGGGCAAATTAGATTAGGTTTATATCTTTAAAATATCTCCTTTGAGAACACCGAATGATAGCGGAACGTTTATTTATTGGACGTAAACAAAAACTACTAACTTGTGTTTCTAATTATAAATGTCTTGGTCCGACCTGAAACAACATTCACTGGATGTGAAACACTATTTTGGTCATAATGTTGCGCTATTCTTATATGGTAATTTAGCACTGAATGCCTTTGTTACCTTAATATATTCATTAGCACTCGTTAAAAGTTGCAAATCATTCGTGACAAGTGACGCTGAAACGATCATTTCATTACCTTTCAATTTTGATCATTAGGGTTGATAATATGCTACTGTTCATCTTCTTCTATGGGTCATAACAATTATCCCTAGAAACATTACAGGGATGATGCACGTATATTGGCTAATGCGGTCTCATAAGAGCACAATTTTCAACAGCTTTTGTTATGTACTTTGAATGGTTTTCTATTATTCACTTCTTGGAATGAGTCAATTCTTTCACTTTTATTGTAGTGAAGCTTTAATGGTTTTTATTATGAATAAACTTTTTTTATTTCTCCCTTCCTGGCCTTTCAGCCATACGGGTTAATTATTAGGAGTAATCATCTCTTTAGGAGCCCTAACATACCTTTATTGTAATGTAAACGAAATATTTTGTTCTATTGTTACATAAACGACGTGTCTCATTGTAATACGCTCGCTAAAAAAACTGACCCACCATTATTTTTGCAAATATCATTTTGTGAAATCATATTAAGCGTTCTAAGTTTTTTCTTTCCAAATTATCAAGTTTAAGCTCCTATAAGACTTAAGGAAAATTAAGAAAACATGATTAAAAAAAAATCATATTTTACTTCTTCAACTTCATTGAAAGAGAAACCAGGCATACCCAGTACAGTGCATTTCCTCCCCTGGCTCTAATGATTGCTAGAGCAGGTTACAGCCCCCTCCCTCCCCTTTGGAATTTTTTTTTTTTTCATTTAAAGATAGAATTTAACTTTAATAAAAGTAAGGAAGTAAGGTAAAGAACAAATAATATTCAGAACAAGTATAATTTTATTTGTGTGAAAGAAAAAAAAAGGTAAAAAAGCTGATTGACAGATCCAGGGGAAGGGCTATGGGACTGCATCCCCTGTTCTACTAGTTGGATCCACCCACGTTCAGAGGACCTACAAGATAACTGGAGGGATTACTCGTAAATGTTATAATGGAGAGGTAATGATGGGGAGGGTTAATTTTCTTTCTTCTGAGATAACCGAAATGCGACAGGTAACCTAGTTTATTAATAAATCCTTCTTATCTTTAATTTATGGTTGGCGGGAGCTTTAATAGGATGGCGGGATGGCCTAGTGTGCAAACGCGTTAGAAAATAAGTATATTGGAAACCGGAAGATAGCAAGTTCAAAACCCAGAGCCAGGGGAAATTCAATAATACTTGGCATTAATTCCCCACCCTCTACCCTGGCCCGGAAAACCCCGTGGAGCCTAAACGACGAGGAAAAATAAAAAAGGTTGCTGATTAAATAAGTATTGATAAGATACTGATTGTAGCACTTAGCACTTAAATAATTAAATAAAAATCATTCGTTTACACTATATTAATAATGAACTTTTCCTCTCTTTCCTTTTCATTTTATTTATTTGATCCATAAAATTAATAATGATTTAGCCTCCTGAACCTGCAGAACCCTGGACAGGAGTCCTCAATGCTACTCATTTCAAACGACAATGCCCACAAACTTTTGGAAAGGAGTTCAAAAAGCAAGAAGATGATAACATTGAAGATTGCCTTTATTTAAATGTGTACACAAACCAGGTTAGTCCTATCCTCCATTCTATATGAAGAAAGTTTCTGGTGTATTTCTTCTGTTTAGAGCTACACCTTAAATTATCTATTAAGATATATTTCCAGGTAGAAAGATATGCTATATTGCATATTACAAATTGTAAGTTAAACAATTTGCTTTGAAAAATGTATTTTGCTTAAAGTTAAAGATTATATTTCGCAATTAAGTATTGATTTCATGAATATGTAAGATTTTTTTATTATTCCTAATTATCTTATCTCTAATCTTATATCTCATCTTCTTTCGTTTGCTTTTTTCAATTTGTTTATTTCTGCTTTACAGTAATTTCTATTTTGTTAAAGGCATATCCAATGCGAAAACATAAAACTGTGGTATATTTAATAACCTAAGTTTAGTTTGAAACAATTGATTAATCTATTGAAAAATAATTAAAATACAATTAGTTACTTATTCAGAATATTTTTTAACATAGAGTCAAACAAATAAATCAAAACCCTATTAAAGAAATTAGGGGTTTATTGCAATATTGTGAGTATTTTTTAGACATAGAATAATAATTATCAAAGATGTTTCAAATCTTCAAATGATTATTGGAAAGATTTAAATAATCCTTCCAATCAAAAGAACTTCAAAAGATTTCAATGTGTTTAATAAATTAAAGTTTTATATTTTTTTAGTTGTATTTCTGTATGTTTTTATTCATGGTAATAATAGTGTTTAATTAATAACAGTTTTGTATTTGTTTAGTTTTATTTCTGGATGTGTTTATTAATTTATTTTTTAAAATTATTTGTTAACATTAAATTAATTCAGCAATGACTGCTAAAGATAAAAATTCCAAATGAAACTTTGTTCCAGTTTCCTGGAAATTGCAGAGGGCTGTGGCCTGTCATGTTTTTTATTCATGGAGGTTCTTTCCTTATCGGCTCAGCTCACAGTTTCAGGCCAAATTATCTTCTTGAACAGGATGTTGTCCTTGTAGTAACCCAATACCGATTGGGCCCATTGGGTAATCCTATAACTGAGCATTTATATATTACCGTAAATTTTACTCATATAATTTTTCTACTTTCATTTACTATTCAGTAAATTTTGAGGAATTTTCATTTTTTTTTTTTTTTAAACAAATATTTAATTATTCTACTTTTTTTGAAAGCAAGTTTACAAACACATTTTATAATTACAAATTCATATATATTTGTTCAGGTTTTCTGTCATTTCAAAATGATGATATTTCTGGAAACATGGGACTTCTTGATATGGTGATGGCATTGGAATGGGTTCAAAAACACATAGCCTCATTCTGTGGTGACCCTAAGAAAGTTACGATTTTCGGACAGAGTTCTGGAGGTGCTGCCGTCTCCCTTCTGATGGCTAGTCCACTTACTAAGGGGAAAAGTATTATTCCAAAGTACCTTTAATGATTAATTATTGATGCATGAGTTTTAGTTTTTCGGTGTAATTTATTTTATCATTTTATTTTCATTGAATTTGGTTTACTGATAATTTTTTGTCACACTAAATGAATCATTGAATTACTATTTCAATAAGAAAATGACACAATTAAAAATACCACAGTTGTAAGCTTAACCTCTGAACAAGTTCTTTATTTGAAAACTCTCAATAGTTCATACATTTTTACATACAGTATCTTTGAAATCTTAGAAAAAATTAAAACTCACTGTTATACATCATTTACCAATTACTTCATTCTGGATTTATGATTTCAGCTGGAAAAATTATTGTTCTAAGAGGACATTGAATAAACAGTAAACGCAATTTAAGATTATTATAAAAATTTGTAAAGCAGAGTCCAGAGTAGGGACATGGTTATGTCTAAGAAGTATCTTATAGGATTTTTACTGTGTCACTCTCCCACCGACTACGAAGATATATCCATATAGTACTTTGAAACTTCATTAAAAACAAGAAAAAGTTGATTCATACATAACCACGATTCATATATTCAGTATGTTGAAATACAATAGGCAAAAAAAGTATTAGTACACCATCTTTATCAGTCAAAAATATTTTTATTTATGTTTTCAACTTGAAGTAAAAATAGATAACAAATAGAAATTTTGGATCATTTTATTACAATTATAATGCACTGTGTTATGTTATAACTCATTCCGTATGAATAAATTTAAAGTGGAAAAAAAAAAATATTTGTACACTTACCTAACCCAAGGCAAATATAATAAATATCAGTATCCATTAGGTTTATTTTGTAGGGTACCCTTTTGCATTTATCCTAGTGTTGAGTCTTCTTGGCATTGATTCCACAAGCCTCTTGGCATTGATTCCACAAGCCTCTTGGTATCCTCTAATTTCTTCCCTGTCCTAATTTCTTCCCAAGCTTTCTTTAGATTGTTTATTAAGTCATTTCGAGAGGAGCAACAGTATTTTCAGATTTTCGATTCCAGGAGCACCCATAAATATTCAATTGGATTAATATCTATTAAAATAATTAACATGGTAATTCTAAAGTAGCATTTTCTGTAGATAGGTGGTTCTGACTCATTTGAAAGGAATTGAGCCCTGTGCAAACTATAGAACTTATTAATTTAATTATTTTAATTTATCAATTTACTAAACTTATTTTTGTTTTTTGATACTTGAACATTTAAGTTTTGCTCTGGATAATAAACTATTGTCCATTAAAAAGAATGATAGGACTTTTATTATTAAAGGTTTTATTGACAATTTTTTCACTTACATGTCAGATCAAGATTAAATTGTCAAAAGCTATGAAACAATGTAAATGTAAACAAAACTTGCAATATTTTAAATTATAAGCATTGCAATTATCTAAAAAAAATCAAAATTTTGTTTTCAGGATTGATCATGAAGTACTATTTTTTCTCAGGCTTATTTTTTTTTTATGCATTAATAAAAAAATTTATTGTGATTATCACTTATTTATTTTTTATGCCTATTTAATTAATTAATAATATTTAAAAATGATTTAAATTTTGTTTCGGATGGTAAGTATTGTCCATAGTATACTATGAATATATACTATTCCCTAGTATAAATATGTACTATGTACTATAGTCCAAATAGTCATGAAGGTCCATTGACCATTAAAAATAAAGCTAGAACTTTTATTTGTAATAAATTTTACCATTTTTTCTGATTATTTGTATATCAAAAATATTTTTGGTCCTTTCTTACAATGCTTTAAACTATATTATAAATATATTTCTTTCAGACCTTTTTCAACATGGTATAATTCAAAGTGGGTCAGCAATTTGTGATTGGGCTGTGGACTTAAATCCCCTGACTACAGCTAGAGGTATTTCCAAATTCGCTAATTGTACTGGAACTGATCAGGAATTGGCTACTTGCCTTCGTAAACTAACTGCTTACGATATTCTTCAGGCTCACCAAAAATACCTCGTAACGATCTCATTAAGTTTTTTAATATTCATTTATGTTCCATCCAGAATCAATATAAATGTTATTTGAAGTATTTTTAATTTTTATGAAATATAAAAATCAAAGAAAATTCATCAATATACTTTATGTTTATTTCTTATTATTTAGGACTGTAGCCTGTAAAAGAAATGTTATTTAGTTTATTATTATTATTATTATTATTATATTGATTTTAAAAATCTATTTATATTTCTATAAATTAATAGATACTATTGGAGGATGGAATTGAAATAAAGTGTAATAGTTTCCCTGTTCTGGGCATGGCCTACTCCGTGAAGTTGTATGACCATGATATAAGCGAACTCCAATCGCATCCTTTTCAGTTAAAAGGGGCCTTAATTAGCTTGATAAGATCAAAGCTTTTTACATCCACTCAGAGCACACACTCTTTAAAGATAAATAAACCCCAAACGGGTCCATTTATAGTTGAGATTGAGGTCATACTAAACACTGCCATATTGGCCATGCCCTGAATTGACATGAGGGATCAAGTCCAAATAAAGTAATTTCTAAAACATGTTAGCCCCTAGCTTAAGAATGTTCTATCTGCCAAACAATTGTATGACTCATGAAACAGTTGTTGATAGAGAATTATCGAGAAAAGATTAAAGCTTTTCTTATGCTTAACCCTCTAAAGCAGATACATATACTATTTTTTTCTAAAATTGATATATTTTTTACATTTTTCTATTCAAAAGTTGTATTAAAACATGAGAAAATAAATTAGTTGGCATGACAAAATAATGACAGGCTAATAATTTTTTTCTCATTTCAACCAGTGAATATGCCTCTAAACGGATATCTGAAATGGAAGCTGATAGATTTTTAGTAGTGTTATATTAATAACTAACAAAAGAATATTCATTTATATTAGAAATAAAACAGATGTAAATTTTTATTTTTAATATATATATTTTGTTTACTTCCATTCTCTTATCAGGTGCAAAAAAACATTTCACACACAACCCTAACTCATATTTGCCACAAATTTTATTTACTGCCCTCTTACAAGTTTCACTTGCGCATCTCTATTGCCCGTAAAGTTGTCTTGTAAGGGCATCCATTCTATCACAGTGAATAGCAATAGAAACCCTTGAAGATCTGGGACCAGAAGAGGTACAAGGCCCTGGTGACTTGGCATTTGTTTCATTCATCTCAATTAACATTCAACAACTGCTCATCTGTACTCAAGTTTCTTACAGCTTTAAAATCTATCACGTCTGTATGTCAGCCATGCATTGTCCATGGTAGTATCAATTAGCCATGTAAATAATGGTTCAGGCCGAACAATGAGAACGCCAGTCACTTCTTCTTGAATATTACTTTGTACAGAATCATTTTTTATACTTTGTACAGAAGCATTTTCTTCAATGATAGATAAAAATAAATATAGGCCGGGATAGCCGAGCGTGTTGGAGCGTGACCCGCTTTAGCATGCTCGAGCCGAACGGTGGCGGTTCTAATCTGCCCTGGGTGGGTACACTTTTATTTTGTGGAGGCCCCATGGAATAAATCTCGACCTACCCACCATGGTTAGAATCGGTTGGTTACACCTCTAGAGTAACCCCCCGTAAGTCACAGATGGGCAAGTTGGGGTACCGAACAAAAAAAAAAAAAAAGATAAAAACAAATAAATAAAACTTCATAGAAAACATGATTATTTTATTATCTACCTAGAAATATTTGATATTAAAAAAAATTGTACTCCGATATGGATTTGAAAATGTATTAATATTCAACCAACAGGGTCATTTTGGTTTAGATCAAATTACAGGGAAATTTAGAAAATCAAAAATAAAAATAAAAATACAAATATAAAAACAGGACAAACTACTCATACAAGAAACAAATAAAGAATAAATATATACAAATAGAAATAGAAAATACAATGTATAATTATTACTATCTTTTTAATTTTGTAGTATATTGAAATAGTTTTTAAAAAAATCAAAAGTTTTTTTGCCGGCTTCATTAAGGTTTTCTACATCGTTGCAATATCATCATCTATTCCAATCCTGGTCTGTTTATCTTCATCTGCTGAAAAATAAGTCAGGATATGAGACACTGTTAGCTTTACACAAGAGATACATTGAAGCAGTGTCCTTCTCCTTGTCATTAAATGACCTATCCTTAAGCGAGTCAACATTTTTCCTTTCCTTCCCATCCCTACCTTCCTTTCCTCTTGCTAAGCTGTAGGTCTGTTCGATTAGGGACTATACAAGACTCAACTATCCTTAATCTATTTTCTCTGGTTGCTAACCAACAAGTCTTGGGTTGAATATGCTATTTTCCCCCCATTAACTTATAGATTCTGATTGTGAATATAAAGTTGCCTGTTATTTAGCAGTTGATACTTTAAAGCCAATGAGAGATAGATGAGAGAGAATCTTGCAAAATTTTATGGATAGATGGAGGATGTAAACAACAACCCTTTGTGTAAACAACTACATCATCTGCATTCATCAAAACAGTGGCTGCGGATTTTATAGCTGTAGCTACTCAATTGATAGCTAGGCAGAAGAGAATATGACTAAGTACTTTGCCTTGTGCGGCACCGCTACATTGATCAAATTCTCGAAACACCACACTGCCGTATTTTATATACGGATTTGAATAAATAAAAGGGAAAAGAGATTTCAGCTTGTTGGGGAGGAGCCTGATAATTCCTATTTAAACATCTATTTGGCAGGATTTATTTATTTTAGATTTTTACAGTATCTTTCATAAAATAATTCTCTATGTGGTTCCTAAATTTAAACAACTAACTGTTATTACTCATGATCACAAATAGATTCCTTTCCCTAGGAAAAACAAAAATAGAATTTTTTAAAATTGTGTATTTTTATTTAAGTGTGTAATTTTAGGAAATCACAAATAAATTAAAACCACCATTATTTTACCTGCAATAAATTCAAATAAAAAAAATTATTTTTATTTTTTTTATTTTTAAACAAATTCGGAAAGTTTAAAAAAGTAGTTTCAAGTCTGAGTGTGAAAAGTCTGTATATTCTGCAGCTGAAATTTGTTTATGAATGTTTTGTTTTCATTGTTTTATCATTATGATTTTCTGTGATTTAACTATGTTAATTAGAGAAACTTAGAAACTATGTTAATTAGAGAAATGTTAAGTTGCTTATCTTCAAAGCTGTTTACCTACCTACCCTTCTTTATGGAAGTGAAAGCTGGGTACGATTAGATAAGCACCTAAGCAGAGTTACTGCATCGGAAATGAGGTACCTCCGAAAAGTAGCCGGCCGAACCAGAAGGGATCAGGAATGATAGGACTAGAGAGGATCTAGGGGTTACTTCTCTAAAGGATATCCTTGAAAAGAGGCAACTTAGATGGTTCGGACATCTATGTCAGATGAATGAGGACCGGGATGCAAGAAATTACTTCAAGGCCAGACCAACAGGAAAACGTCCCTGAACCCCCCAGAACTCAATGGACAGACTACATCACCAGTGTGGGAGAGAAAAGAGGCAAAAACTGGAATGCCATGAAGGCGCTGGCTCGGGACCAGGACGCTTGGTTTACATGGACAGAGGCACCTCCACGCTTAAAGGCACAAAGGAGGAAGAGAAAGAAGAAGAAGAATTAGAGAAACTAAAAGATCAATAATTAAAATTTAAAAAATAAGGTAAACATATTAAAAGACATGTACAGCATGTATATTGATTGAATACCATTCAATTTTACAATTTCAATATAAACTCAAAAAAACACTGCTCAAACCCCACTGTTGGTACACAACTGACAAACAGGTAACTAATTGTATTTCATTCTCAATTATAAAGGAAAAGAAGGAGGGTTGTAAGGACAGATTGTGTTTTGCTGTCACACAACTGTGTCACACTAGGCTTTGGAGGGTTAATGCAGATTTTACTCATTGATGAATATTTGAATAATTGCTTTAATCAAGAGCAGGTGGTTTATGGATATGTTTTAACATGAGGTCCATTTTTTTACTTCCTATGTATTCCGTATATCATCATATAGTATATCATCTACGTAATCGACGAGCTGGGTAGCAATGACATACCCTTGTCTCTTGACTGAAAAACTGAATGTTTGATAATTCACCTCCTAAATTTTTCTTAATTGTTTTTGTGACATTTTCATCACAGAGACAGAGAGGCTTTGTAATCTACTTTGGCAAAAAATCCATGATTATTTTTTATTTTTTGGATGATCTAATTTATAATATTTTCTTCTTTTCAAAACTGTTAACTAACCCCTTCCAGATTCTCTTGAATCATTAAAAAAATTGTTCATGCTTAACTTTTTTCTTTTGAGCTGGTCAATTGTTTGCTTTAGATTTTTGGCCAATAGCGTATGGGTGGCTATCAGCTTCCTCTATACATAAATATTTTTGTATAGGTTTTTAAATATTTCATGAATTAATGTAAATACTTAAATTTATCCTCAAATATGTTTCTATTTTTTTTATTTAGTTTTTTCTTGGTTCGATGTTTATATGTAGTTTTATACTAATATCAGGATTTTGTGTTTACATTTTAGAGAAGTGTAATTGTACAAGACAGAATGGTAGTTAATGGCAAGTTGGGTGGAAATCATGCAGTTGTTCAAACTGCAGGCTCAAAAAAATTTCTGGTGGAACACCCTAAAGATAGCTATAAAAAAGGAGACTTTCAACATATACCTACGATGATAGGAATGACAAAACATGAGGGTACATTTTTTCTTGGAAGTGAGTTTTTACTTTTTACATTTTTGATTCATTTGTGTTAACATAACTATGCTTAATTTAAATAATTATGGTTAAAGCTATTTTTATAATATTTGAAGTAGAGATATCTAGAAGTCATACAAAAATGATAACATAACAATAAATTTATAAAAGAGATAACTATGTTTTAATTAATTTGTGTAAATTAAAGTTATAATTAAAGAAAAACATTTATTTGAAAAAGAATAAAGAAAAAGAAACGAAGGAATAGATATAGACTCAACAGATCATTCCCAAACCTCTTAGGCCGATAAGGAATATAAGCTGTACCTGTATAAGCTGAAGCTCTTTTTTCTCGCTCTCTGTTGATTGTAATGCACTCAGAAATGAAGATATATTTATAGAACAAGTTGAGTGACTCCCGTGTGTTATGAAGTTAGTGTTAAACAGGATATGTGTTAACATATTCTGTTTTCATGCGGTAAATTTTCCTTAAGTATTTAGCCTCAGCAGAGCTGCTTTTCATTTCTTGGGCTAAGTAACTAACATCCATTTATGCTCTTCATAATTGTAACAGACTTTATTGATTCCAGGAAAACCTACCATAACCTATGTTATATTTGAAGTTTGTCAATGCATTTTTGTTTGCATATTTGTTGATGTGTCATCGTTCTTTTTAAAAAAATTTATAAAGTTTTTAATGTTTAAATTTTTTGTTAAATTGTTAAGGGTATAATTGTTTTCATTTGGAATCAATTTTATAATTAACAACACTTTAAAATTAAAGTTTATTAATTTCTTTGACATAATTCATAGATTATACTTTTTTTAGAGCTAGCAATAAATTAATCATAGTTTCCTTATGAACGAATCTTATTTCACTCACTTCTCACATAAGAAATAGGCATTGTAGGATTATTATATTATAGAAATAGGCATTATAGGATTACTAGCTAGTGTGCCCGGCTTCGCTCCGGTAGTTGTATGGCAGTTTCAATAACAGAAAAACTTTAAAATTAAAGGAAATATAGAACAAAATTAGCACTTTTTGAAAATGTTAACATTGTATCAATATTAAGATTCGAGATCTGCAGTGTCTGCC
Organism: Aelia acuminata; assembly: GCA_911387785.2. Classification (NCBI taxonomy): domain Eukaryota; kingdom Metazoa; phylum Arthropoda; class Insecta; order Hemiptera; family Pentatomidae; genus Aelia; species Aelia acuminata. The sequence goes on along the minus strand of OU426978.1, from coordinate 126,440,209 downwards.
CAAATAAGGAACCCTATATACTTTATAGGGTGTTGAATGAACAATGGTGAATGAACAATTAATTTTGCTGCAACTTTGTCGAGTCATGCATCGTTTTTGATGGTTTCTGTGATTACGAATCCTATAAGCCCATTCCAAGCAGTCAGCAGATTATAAGTTATTAGATTATTAGTTAAAAAACTATATTTGGAGTACAACTTAAGCGCCGACTACTGTGATGGTCCCATTAGATCCAGAAGTTTAGAAAATACCGAAGATTCATAGAAACATTTTTGTAAGACCTTTCTTCCAGTTCAACCTCCCTTAATATATACCCCCCCACCCTAATTTCGCCGAACTCTGCACTTCTCCAATCTTACTACTATTACTAAGCGAAAACCAAAATATCATGAAGGCACAATTTTTTCATCATATTTCTTTTTATCCTGAACTATGAGCGGTGATAAAATCTTATTGAAAAAATTGTATTAATGGAGTCAATTCATCATTTTGTCAACTGGAATGCTCATCATACATTTTTCATAACTACATACAATAAGAACACTTCAAACTTGTTATTTTCGGTTTATAATCGGTCTATTCAGCTCTTCTTTTTTGTTTTATGTCTGTTTTTATTCGCTCACTCATATTGCATTAAATTTACTTAAGTATATGTTAGATATTGATTAAATGTAAAGTGTTAATCAATCAACCATCTTATGAGAAAATTAATTTTGTAAAGTATCCAGTCGGTTTTCTAATTGTTTGCAGATATGTAAAATCCTTAATTTATTCTAAAAGAACTAATTATTTTCGCTTGATTATTTAGTAATTTAAAAAGAACAGCTGACAAAATATATAACCTATACAAATATAACGGAATGAATGAACAATAAACATTAAGTGAAACACACCCTAGCGCTTCCTGGTGGTCTGCAGCTCGAACTAAATTTTTCATTCATAAACTCCTATGTCATTCTCAGGTAGGCTAATTAAATGTTACGAGAGGCTTAAAATTCCAGTCCTTTTCTCTTCAATTTCACACCCTTAAGAGAACCTTCTTCTCCGTTAGGGGACATACAGTTACACGCTGACATAAATCTCTTAGTCGTATGTGTAGTCGTTTCTGAGCCTTTTCGGCACGCACATTGTACACTTTGCTTTATAATATATATTGATTATATTTTTTAAAGAAACGAAAAACCATAAATAAATAGTTAATACACTTGAATAAATATATCCAAACCTTTTCAACATTTCCCTGAAAAATCTAATCCTACGACTCTAAAGGCATTTTAAGGTGGCAACAAAAGATAAAAAATTTTCCCTTCACATCATCTCTTACACGTCTAGCAATTCTTCACCATCTTTCTGGTTACTTGATTTCCCTTTAGAATCCAAAATTTCTTCTGAACTCTCTGAACTACTTATTAAGGTTTGTGGGCCTATATGACTTAACTTTAGATGAAAATCGAAGAGGATCTTTGCAATAACGTATGCTTTGGTGGGAGTAAGACTGGTTTACAAAAGTGTAATTCATCTTCTCTCAAAAATATTTGCCTTAATACATATCACATCCGCGGAGTCTTTGAAAGGAAGTAAATTACTAATTCTTCCATCAGAAATAGTAAGAAAAATCTCTTTTTGAATAATATGAAGATTGAAATTATTAGCATTATCTAATTCCTTGACTGAAAGAGGATCGTCTCTCTTTGGTCAAATTTATCAGGCCCATCATCATACAACCTTTTTACTCGATCTATCTTTGCAGTCAATTAATCTAGCATTCCATCCTCCTAATAATCTTTTTAAACCCATATAGATTATTATAATCTTATATTTCTGGTGCTAACATTGCGAGTGCCATGGATTTCCTTAACCTTTCCTTCAAAATTTGCTCCTCTTCATAATAACATGGCATATAGGGTCACTGTTCTTAGTCTTTAGCCACAGTGGGCCCTCCAACCGTATGGATCCTACCAAAATTTTGATACCGCAGCCTCTTGAAGGCAATCTGCTAGATTGAGGTCACCTGGAAGATGTTTCCTATGAGCCAATCTCGTGAGATCTCTAATCTCTTTGACTGTATTCCTGACAAAAACAGACCATTCTTCCTGATGTTATACCCACACCGATACTGTTGAAGAGTCCATCCAGATATATGCTGGCACATCCTTCTACCTAAGCGTTTTTTTCGCAGCTGTCAATAACCTTATACCAAGTTATACTTGGTTATGGGAAATTTCTTAAGTAAGGCAATACTGGCCTTGGTCTGAATTAACGCTATAACCATGTCTTCTCCTACTCCAAAGTATCCTAATCCAAAGATTGCAGGTTCATACCTCTCACTCTCCTCTGACTCAAATCCTGTCACGATACCACAATTTTTGATAATTTCAAAAAGAATGAATAATTCCTTTAGTTATAATATTTTTAGATTAGAACTCTCATGGTTTAATAAATAACACCGCTAGATAAAGAGAAAAAAGCTCAAAAACATAGTTCTAAGAAATATATTTTTAAAAAAATCATTCTTAGAATTATAATTAATTAAAATTTTAATATAATATTTTCTTTTAAAGGTTTCATTGTTATATATTTTTTTCCAGATGTATATGATTTCTTGGCTGAAAGCAATATATTTATGAACAATACTGAATTCGTTAAAAATGACTTGGTGAACACTATTCTTCTGTTTAGTGGTATCTATTTTTTGTATTAACTTTTTTCTATTTCCTTAAATTCTTAAAAATGAGTCAGTAGATTAATTATTTAATCCCTGTTTGAAGAAGTTTACTTAAAATTTTACATTTTATCTTAGATTTCTTTAACATAATTGGATTTTATATTTAATTTACTGTATATGTAATTTAAAGTCATCCCTGTTAATCAAATTAAAAGAGGGGAAAGTAGAATGACCTCGTTTTAAACTCCATCAAACCTCATGTCTGTCGAAAAATAATAATTTTTTTCAAACAACTCTAGTTATCAATGTAATCATAAATTTTTATCAATATTTGAAGGGTTCTGACTAAAACCACATTGGTAGTCTGATAATTTTTCAGCCTATTTCATAATTTGACTTGTTAGGATCAACAAAAATATTTTACAGTCCTAATATAAAAATTTTGATTTTATAATTATAAATTTAAAGGAAAATATATTTTTAATATTATAGTTTATGTATTCATATTTCTTTATGTATATACATATAGAGGATGTCCTTAATTTTCACACACAATCGGTTCATGGAGTGTGTAAGAAAGTTGAAATGTTGAAAAGGGAGGAATCTGGAAATACAAACGAAGAGCCTTAACTTTGATAATTGTTGTACTTACAGGGATGCTTCTCAAATGCTTTCGAAGTTGGTCTTCAATCAACACCGTCAAACATTTCTCCATTTGATCGATTACTACACAACGTCCTTTTAAAACAATCTTTGACGAAATCTTCCCACTATGCTGAAAAAACTCTCTGGAACTTATTCTTGATCTGCTTATGTCATGAAAAAGTCTGATTGAACAGAAAGATTAGCCGCTTTTTCATTTATCTTTTTGTATCATGATTTTTTCTCCCCTTTTAAACACAGTCAGCCTTTTTTTTCACTGATGTTTCTAACTCATGAAAACAAGAAAAAATTATTTGTACAAGTATCGCCTATAATATTTAAACTCAGCAAAGTATCAAATTTTGGATAATATTCCGAGGATCTAAGATTAGAATAACATCAGCTTAACTTAAATTTTGTAACTTAAATCTTTCTATAAAAATTATTTAAAACAACAAAATTAAAAATGTGTTCAAGCAAGGGGATTGTATGAAAGTAGAATGTGGGAAAATCGAGGACCACCTGTATATATACTGATATGGGCAGTTCTAGGAAAAGTGACTTATCTTTTCTCAGAACCTACTTTTTTCAAATCTAATTACTTCATTAATTAAGATTTTTCCTCAATTTTATAACTTTATAAAAGCTAAATAAAATGCATTAGAGAATCCAAAATATTTTAATTTCAATTTGTATCTACCCACCTAGTTTCTAGACTTAGAAATCCTACTGAATTGCTAGAGTTGTAATATATCATTCGGTTATTTATTTTTAGTTTATCATTCAGTTCTGTTGAGAATATAAACTAAAATAAAAGATTCATTGAAAAAACATACAAAAGCTTCTCACAACTAATAAAAAATTAAATATTCATTGGTTTTCTGTACTTCAAGAATAAAAATATATTGATGAAAATATTTAAATTTTACACTATATTTGACTATCACTAGATATGTATCTGTAATTTGAATTTTGGAGAGGAAATGTACTCTTAGTTTAACGGGGAGCGTTTATGGCAATTCTCACTGAATGATTTCAAAAGGAAATATAGGAGACAGATATCCTAATAGTGGTTAGATACTTGGAAGTGTTTTCAGGAGATAGGCAGATGAATGAAAAGTAACTCTTGAATTTGATTTTGATTCTGATGGTAAGAGTAGTTTTGCTTTTTTAAATGTTTTACAAATCATTAATTTGTTAAATACTTATACTTCCAGGACAAATATAGCAATTTTTATAAGTCCCTGAAATGGATTGGGATACGAGAAGGTCACTTTTACTTAGAATCACTCATAATCAAATGATATAAAAACTAAACTAAATACATTATTTTTATATTTCATCTAATATAAAATATCTTGTGTTAACTTGTTCTATTTCAGGAATTATTGATACCACTGGTTCATTAACAGATATATTCACTTATAAATTTTTTTCAAAGGATCAACTTGGAGATTTTAAGGCTATGACACCTGGACTTATTGATGTTAGTTGTTATTTTCTTAAATCTTAGTATCCAATTAGCATTTGAAATATAAACAATTGTTATTTCAATTCTAATAGTATATTATCTTAGTAAGGAATAAGATTACATCATGTTTTTGTATTAATTTCCAAGAAATTCTTTAATATTTTAACAAGTTTATTGACTGTTATTTGATTTGCTTTTATCTGTTCTTTATAAGTGTTACTTGTGTGCTGATTACTTTTAAAGCTGGTACCAAGCATCGTACATTTAAAAATTAAGTTAAATTAAGGTAGAAAGAAATATTCTTTGTTTTTTCATGTTTGCAATTTTATGTTGCACTATAAATTTCAGAAAAAAAGCTTAATTATATTTAAAAAAATACTCATATAGGCCATTGTCAGACTAATCAAATGAACACTGGAAATGGGTATAACTTAAACAGTACCCTGTGGTATTCTTATGTTGCTATAAATTACTTAAATACTTATGTAAGTGGGCTCCTCATCAAGACCCTTTTCAGATGGCTTCTAGTATTCTCAGGCATATTGATTGGAGCAACTTCTTGTTTTAGCAGGTGGTGTGTTTAGCTTATCATGGAGTTGTTTTTAGTACATCTGTCCACAGTGTTCACTGACTGTCTGGAGGTTATGTTTGTGTTTAATTTATTGTCATTCACATTCCATGGTACATAGGTAATTAGTCATATTATTTCAGAAAATTTTGAAGTCTACTCTTGTATGTATGTTCCATGGGTCCAGAAATTTTTCATTATGATTAGTAAATATTTTAATTTTTTCCTCTTATTATTATAGATTGTTGTCAAAACAATGATCACAATAATTTTAGTATTTGATTTAATGTTTAATAAAAACATTAAATCAATAAAAAATATACATATTATTAAAAAAATTTAATAAATTTTTTTCTTTATATGTGGACCCATATCATTCTTATATCACGCCTCAGTCTTGAGGTAGACAGGAGGACAGGAGTCAATGTGATTTGTTAGGACCTTTGATAATTTATTTAAGTCTTTCAAGGTTAGCACCAATCTTTTATTTTTAGTAAGTGATGTAAGTTGAGTTATGCCACTATAAAGTTTTTGTGACTATTAGTGGTAGCTCCATCGTTTGAGAAAGGGTACGAGCAGTTTCATGTATGCCATGTGTGAAGGTGATGGATGTGTCATAGTGGGGCAAATATTGACACCTTGGGTACACCAGTAACCTATACTGCATAGTAATTAGCTACCTCAATGAAAGAAGCGTCAATATTAGGGGTAGCTACTAAGATAGCTAGCTCAGCACTATTATACCTAGTTTACGACCAGTTGCTAGGGGAGCTTGAAAGAAGAGGGTTCCTTGCCACGGCCTATGTCAATGACCTGGCAGTCATCATAGAAGAGAACAGCAAAGCCAGACTGAAGATAGAAGAGGAAAGGTGCATCAGCCTTGTTGTGGGATGGTGCTTGAGTAAGAAGCCGAACATGGCTGTAACCAAGACCCATGCCATGCTAATGAGGGGATACACGGACATGAGATATACAAGAGGAGGGAGATTATGATTAGATAAGGAGGTGACTGATCTAATCACTTTTCCTTACCTTGTTAGGCTGAGAAAAGAATTCGACCGCACTCCTCATCTGGAGATAGGGTGGCCTTGTCGCTAAAGGTGTAAGCAGGATTGGGGGTGCATCCTGGGATCTCAGCTACCCCACATCAATGACCACCTATAAAGGCATGGGATTGGGTATCCTGCAGTATGCATCCCCAAATTGGAGCCGCAACTTCACGCAGCAGCAGAAGAGGAGACTGGCCACCATATATAGAAGTGCTGTCTCCACCGGCTGATGGAAGAGAAAGTCTACCCCCTTTTCAAGGAGCTTGTCTATGGGTGGAAAGAGATTGGGGGCCCAACGCACTTCACCCTTGGAAAGGCTCGACTATAGGACACCAGAAGAAGAAGAAAAAGACCCTGGGTCAGGAGGGCTAGACTAGGAGGAAGCTATGGAGGGGCGGAGACCTGGAGTGCTGTACGTGACTGGACAGATGGTGAGATGATGTGAGATGCATAGAGTTCCAGGAGGGTTTGACATACATGCGGTGGAGAAAACAAGGTGCAGCCCCACCTTAAAGGTGTACATCTATGCACTGGGCTGCACCACAGCTTAGACTGGCATGCACCCTTGTTGATTTTGTTCCAAAATTAAAAATCCAAATAAGAAAATATACAAAATAAAGTGTAGTTTATTGGGAGCTCCAATGTGGCATGCGTAATCCCAATGCACTACCCCACTGCTACTGGAACCAGTGTGCCAGAAATGGCTTGGAAAGAGCGGGGGAACAGTTTTTTTGTGATCAGGAATTATTTGCCATGGAAGCAATAATTTTTAGAGTATTTTAGAGCATAACGGTAGCAAGCTTTTTTTCTACATAAGAAAGGGCTTTTTGTGATTTTGTCTGGCTTTTTAATCATATCATCATATTGGCAATGGTGGTGTTGTGAATGCGATTGACGATTGTAGTTAGAAACATTCTTGTTGTTGTTGTTGTTGTGAAACTTGTTGGAGTACCAGGATTTATAAAGTCATACCAACGGGTTTTTCGTTTCATCAATTGTCTAATTTCTTAATTTCCCTAAATGTTATTTTGCTGATGTCCATTGTAACAGTTACAGACATTTTCAAGGTTAGATTTCCTGTCAACATAAATCTGTTACACTTAAATTGGCGAAATGTCCTTGTCAAACAATTTGAAAAATTACAATGGTAACCCTATCATCTGAAAGCTTGCAAGATTTCTTTTATTGTAGTTTTGATTTTTAATATTTAAGGTACAGCTATCCTTTCTAAAAATAAAATAAGGGTGGGAAAATTTTATTTTTATGATATATTCTATTGATGAATGGGCGAAACTTCATAATCTTTCGAGATTAAACTTGAATTTTCTGTATATCCTGTTTGTGGGTTTTGAATTTGCTCTATAACATCAAACAGGATTATTGCTTCTGAATGGAATTTAAAGTTTCTTGTATACATAGTTGCTAGCCTTGTTCTTTTAACGCCAGTAGCCCAAGAACACGTAAGATTATCATTATGATTTGTATGATGTCCATCTAACATCCCTTAGGTGGCTCACCTAATGGCATAGAAGCATTCCCTATTTTCTTTTTCTCTACTTGCAATAAACAATTTTGATCTTATTTAAACAATTTTTTACAAGTAACTAAAAAGTTGTAAAGTCATAATCAATGATTTTTGAAAGATAATTAATTATGAATTCAATTTAATTACTAATTTTTGCTTTCACTCGTAACTAAAAGTAATTTCTTTGTAGTTATGTGGCATGACATTGCTGAAATCATGTATACTACAAGTTGCTAAAAAGCAATTTTCAAGAGCTCCAACATATTTGTATTCCTTCAATTTTCTTGGACATTTGACAAAATTTGGTTATGGAGAAGATGTTGATTATCCATTTTCGGGAGGTGAGTGTAATTAAATTAATATATATATATATATATATATATATATATATATATATATATATATATATGTGTGTGTGTGTGTATGTGGACATTGGAAGATAAAGGGTCTAAGTAAAATTTTTCCCATTTTTAAGTACATCAAAGTTAAACTTTAAAAAATATTTTTATGTGGATTTAAAGGTTAAATTTTAATCAATTTCTATTATTCTTACATTTTTAATTTTAAAAAAAAATAATTTTGTTTGTGTTCTAAAATTTAGTTACACTATTTATAAATCAAGAATGTCTAATCTAGACTGATTTTCATGTCTTGGTTTGTTAGATTTGTCTCCAATTACCAGAATAAACATTAAAAAATTGGAAGAATAAGTGGAAAGGTGCGGAGATAAGCATTAACTTTTTACTATTTTATCTGATTTAGACAAAATTTATAAAAAATATTCGCTTTTGGGTAATACAGTAGTTTGTTTGTTTGTTTAACGTCCATTTTTATGCTGCTTAGGCTAATCGGACGATGCTACAGTGGGAGTCCTAAATTTTGCCTATCCAGGTATAATTAGGATAGGGATCTTTAACGAGTACCTGACATCGTACAGGCTCGGGACCTCCATTTTACGTCCTATCTGAGGGACGGCATAGCTAAGGATTTTTTACTCCCATTAAAAAATCCTAGGGCCACCGCTGGAATTGAACCCGCGATCTTTAGTATTGTAGGTTGCCATGCTAACCACAACACCACAGGTGACCCCCGGTAATACAGTAGTATAAGAAGAATAAAATTTCACATAAATTTTATGTGGGATTCCACATATGAGGTTTTTGGTGGAACCAGGGGTGGAGGTAAATTTATTATTTTCACATCATCATCCGATTCCAATGAATTTTGACACTTGTTTAATATTACAACTGTCATTAAATTCACTCCGATATCTTTTCCAATCGAAAGAGTGGCATTTTTACTACCATATTCCACATCTAAATCATTTTTTTTTAAAATATCACTTTGACCCCTTGTCTTCCAAGATCCACATATGAATAAAAAACTAAAATTCAATAATTTTCTTTTAATCATTCATCATTAATTTTTTATTTAAAACTACATCATTAATTTATTTATATTTAAAACTGTATAAAATAATACATCTAGTAAATGTGAATAAAAATAACAAAAATTATATAAATAAACTTTTAGGTAAACTACCCATCGGGTGCTCTCTAATAATAATTCTCAATTATAAAGTCCCGAGGCCATCTTCTTTTCAGATGTCTCGGTGGGTTGTCAGGAATTGAGGAGGAAGCTAGGATGGAAACAAGAGGGTTGGGATGAAATTTTTTTAGGGAAAAAAGAATTTGAAAGTTTTTTAAATTTTATGTAAATTATATGCCTAATATATGTGAATGGTTAATTAAAAACATAGAAAAAAATAAAGAACATTTTTATTAGGAAAAAGGTTTATTAGGTGGAATTATGTTGAAAGATTGTTTGTAATATTAAAAAAAAAAGTACATATTTGCAATTGTTTTGTCACATGATTGTTAAGCAATCTTATCACTATATAATTTTGTTTTGATGTTTCTAATTCCGGCATATTTTTCAATCTGAAGTTTTCTTACCTCATATTTATTAAGTAAAGTTGTTTCCTTTGGAATATGGTAACTTCTTTATATATTATATTTCCCACTAATAAACCTCACAACTACCTCTCTAACTAATTTTGACGTTATTTAAAGATGTCAAATCTAGTAATTTATTGAAAATTATTTGATGAATGGAAACTAAAAAATTTTTGTATACCTAAATTGAAGAATAAAAAACCATAACTGTTTAAATTTTCAGGTGTAGCTCATTCAGATGATTTAATTTATCTTTTCCCCATGGATTCTGGAACTCTTAATCAGGACGAAATGACTATATCTTATAGAATGGTTAAATTATGGACCAACTTTGCTGCTAAAGGGTATTTTTATTTTCTTTTATAACCCTCTCTCCCCTACCTTAACCCTTTTCCCTCGCACACTCAGTAAGATATATGCAATATATACTAAACAAAATATCTAAAATAACTTTGATTTCTCACAACCTAAAATCTGTTTTTTTTTAACTTATAGTTAATTGATAACCCAAAAGCAGGTGCGCAACGGCACTCAATACCTACAGCATTTCCTGTAAAACGTGTCCCATCAGGAACTATAACATCTAAAGGTGCCTTTACACTCTATGAACTTTACCCTCGAACATCACCCTCGAACAGCCTTCATGAAGGTGGTTTGGGTGTTCTAGGTACTTCATCTTTTCACCTGTGGTCGGGGGTAGCGCTAGTGTGACTTCTGATTTGGGTTTTTCCCTAGTGATAGGAGTTGTTTGTGATACTAGTGCGCCGTTGTAACTTGTCTCCTATTTTTTTATTTTTCATATATTATAAAATATATTGATAATCGAGATTTTTTTCTTCAACAGAAGCTAGCGTTGGGTGCGTCAGCCATATTGGTTCGCTTAACGTCACGTCATGTATAAATGGCTGTTCGTGGAACGCCAGTATGGCAAGGTTCGGGGGAGAACTTGTTAGAGGGTGAGGTTTATAGAGTGTAAAGGCATGTATTAGTTTTAAATGCCTTCTAGATTAGTTTAGAGCCTGCAAGAAAGTTAATTAATGTGGTTTAATTTTTTTCATTCAGTCATAAGTGAGTATTTTCCCAGTGATCTCCCAAAACTCAGTAGTGCACCCTTTGAAATTTAAGTAATATTAAAATTTAGTACAGTAAAAATTAATTCTTATTTGAATTTTTCGTCACACCTTCTTACATCTATGGTTCAATAACCCCACTAGGCAGCTGGGCTGCTAGTTCTAGAATTAATAGGTTCGTTCCAAGCTCATTTTTCTCTATTTTCTGGTAATTCGCTGATATCTCTGGTAAGATAACCATCAGAAATTTTAAGCTCACTTGGAATGCTATTCTTATGACTTTCTGATAGATAGGTTCTTCTCCATCGGGCAAGGTTATCTCTCCTGCTAACCTAGTGGCTTTACTGTAGTATTTTTCAAGTATTTAAGTATTATTCCGGAATACTTGATTCATCAATGTAAATTTAGATTGGGTGGGGAAAGATTTGTTCTAAGTTTATTAAATTCACTAGTAATTGGAATCATTTATTATCTTCATTGAGTTCATGAATTTTGACATTTCTTTTCATTTTATTGATTGACACATCATTTACTGCATCCGATATCTTAATTTTGAATCAAATAAAATGTTTTGATTTAGGGTTAGCCATTGTATCATGCAGTGATATTCAATAAACACAAAACTCTGGTAGTTGATTTTAGACACAATTCCCAACAAAAAGTTAATTTGATGCCTAATCCTGTTGTGATTGAAAAATATATAAAATCCATTATTGTGTTTTCTTAAGAGGGTGTAGGTTCTTATTGAATATTTAAGGGCTGCTTAAATTTTTGAAAGATTATTAAAGTTTTAGTCTAACAGATATTAATTGTACTCATTGTTAAAAGGGACATTCTGGAGATCTAATTAAGTTGAGATGTGATACTCAATATCTTGAAAGGTTTATAATTCCTCAGTACCCTCATGGAATACAGATTCCATACTCTTAGTGAGACTTATTCTTACTTAGCATTAAATCTCTGCAAAAAAAGTTTATGTTTATTGATGAATTTATTATATGATTGACTATTTGGCCAAAAATGTGAAATGAAGTTTTGTTACTCTAATTTTTTACATTATTTTGGATTCAGTCCATAATGTCCCAACTCTGTGAATTAATTGCATTTTTCAAATAAATAACTATTTATACCTAATTAACTAATTTATTCATAAAGATTATCCACCTCTTGATAAAATTCCTGGTACCATTTAATTTTATGTCCTATTGCTTATACTTAGGTGCATTAACTTTTAATTAGTAATGTGCATTGATTCTAGTCCTGGAAGCACTGCTAATCTTAGGTCTCCATTTTAATAATGGAAACTAGGAACCTATTGAATGTTAAGATATATACCTATCACTACTGCGGAAGAAGAGTGCCACAATTTTCACAACTGAAATTTTACAGAAGCACATGTTATGATCATTATTACTATATCACAACTCCATGGAAGACTGCTGTCCAGCATTAAATGTTGGATTTAAAAATCTATTTTTTGCTAGATAATATTATTTTATATCTCTTAAGCAAAGACCAAAATTTTTGTACAGTGGCAGACTTCATCCAAAGGAGTGATATATTTGTAATATGAAGGGAGACCTTTAATGAATAGAAAACACCCTTCATTTAACAAGGCTTTAATAAGCGTTAAATTGCTGTATAGAATTGAATACAAAATACATGAGTACAACTTAAAATTAATAATTACTAAGCATTTGATATAATTTGATAACAAAAAGATATATGGGCGATTCTAAAAGTATGGTGGTATTTGTGTCACAACATGATTAGTTGACAACAGCCTGAAGGATTTTAAATTTTTTTTTATTTATTTATTACCTCATTGGTTAGGAACACTGCTAACTAATTTTCAAACGCCTAAAGACAGGATGACATTCACTATAATCAACAACAAAGCTCTTTTTGTCACTCCCTAGCCTGTCAAAAAGTAGCGGTCATGTGCTTTGAAAAATAATTAAACCCTTTTCCATCACAATAATTCTAAAAACTCAGGCACCAATCTTATCAGCAAACTTTCAGGATGCAAAAGAAAATTGAGCCTACACTCCAAAGAGCACAGGCAAAGTACAACAGCTTTTCTCTTTGTCACATAGTTGTGAGGTCACTCACTAGCTAGTTTTTTATAAACCCACCAATCCCTCAGAAAAGGAAATTTCTTGATGGGAACATTTGGCTATGAACCTGACTACAAGTCAAATCACATCATTTTTCCTAAATTTACTTTAGTTGCTTTCAGGACGTGGAGGAAGGTTTAATGCTAAACAATATTTTTATAGTGAGTCACTCCATATACCTTATCAACATGATTAAAGTTAACTAAATATATACTTAACTATTATCATGTTGATATATACAAAATATATATATACTTTATTTGTTACAGTTTTATAGACCTTTCAAATCTCTTTGCAGCCATACCCTCCTTTTAGTAAATTTTGTACCAATTTTGCCGAAATTAATGATAAATGGCCAATTTGTCACTTGGAGTGACCATGTTGGTCAGGGGTAGACTTTTGATTAAATTTGTAACTTTGTTATGTTGATTAATAATCATTGATTAAGTATGCATATCTTATAGCTCCCCCAACCCCCTCAAACCACCAAATAAACTTTTGTTTCAATAGTTAACTTTTAGTTCTTTAACTATTTTGATGGTAGGGATCAAACTGCAACCAGAAGCATTAGAAAAGATGACTTTGAAATTCCAAAAAAATTAAGAGCCAAATACTACCAAAATTTTAGAATCACCTATATCACACCTTCAAAAATTCAATTATCTGTTCTGAATTTCATTGAGAAAAATATAATGCATAAAGTGTTGGCATCGATAAGAAATCCATTTCAATATTTAAAAAAAAATGTCTTTAATTTGTGAAAAGCAAGGAAATTGCTGTGAAAATAAATTAGTGAAGGTGTGCAGTGAAGAACAAAATCTCAAAATAAAACAGGCCTTTAGGAAAAAAATTATCTTTTATTAACAAACAAACAATTTAATGTTTACATAACTATACATGTAACCTGTAAACGGACCTGAAAGAAATACATATATAACATCATTTTGTTGCATTAAATGGAAATTGGAAACTTCCTAGAGATGACTCCTATTAATAAGTTAGTAGTATCACCATGTTACTTCTGGGCGTAGCTTATATGGCACCATTAAAGAGTTGCCCTGATCTCAACTCAAAAGGACTCCTTTGGGGTACTTAGGTTATTAGTTTATTTATCATTGAAAAGCAAGCGGGGGTCGAAAGCTGTGATCAAACAAAGTATTTGAAATAAAATACAAAATCCTGGTGTTTTCCTTGGTAGAATCTGTCTGTTGAGCTTTCTACAGTGGATATATATATAAAATATTAAAAAAAAATTTATATATACATATATATAAATTTTTTTTAACTTTAATTGATCCCATTCAATGTTGAATTTTGAATGTATTTTTTGCCTTATGAAACCATTATTCATTGTTTTCTGGCTAGTTGGATGAATAAATAAGAAAATCTTTTAGCTCTGGAAATAAAAATTTTGTTTAAATTTTAGGAAAGAGATCAAAATTATATTCAATCAGCATTAAGGCCTCACCTGTTATTTTCTCAGGAGGAAACGTCCTGGATTCCACAATATGTTGATTTCAATATTTCAGAGATCCTAAAATAAATTAATTTTAAAATTATTAAGAAATAAAATGAAAACTATCTTGTATACCTTTGACAAATATTTTTAGTGAAAATTATGAAATTAAAATAAAATACAACCTGTTGGATCAAATAGTTTTCTGGTTCAATACTTGCATATTGTCACTTATATTTTCTAAATAAGAACAAGCTGAGAAAGGAATATTACACTATCAGGAACATATATTTGACAATATTTAAAATCACTAAAAAAATTGACAAATAAAAGATCATTAGGATGGGAAATATTTGAAGAAACAAAATAAAAGCAAATATTGAGAAATCTATTTAAAAGTGGTTGAAAATGAGTATGTAAAAGTTCATCCTCAGGATAAAAATTATATAAAATAATGGAAAACAGGACTTTATTCCTTTAAACTTCACCAAGAAATTTCTGGATTGCATTTATATTTATTTATATTTAACTAGCTGTATATCCCGGTTTCACCCGGGGAATTACATTTTTCTAATAAACGTGAACAAATTTAAAGTGAAATCATAACGATTTTTATAACAATAAAGAATATACCTAGAGACTGGCTGAAGTTATGAAATTTTAATATGGACAGGTGTTCGCACCTAGTAAGAAAGATCCACTGAGCGAAATTTGGGGAATTTAGGACAAACGGTATGGAGTTTTACTAAGAAAAAACAAACTAACAGAAATTCATCTTTGAGCTGTATAACCCGGTTTGATCGGGGAATTCCATTTTTCTAATGAAACGGTTGATTTCGTAAAAAACCATTGTAAAGTGAGTTCATTAAGATTTCTATAACAATAAAGACTATCAGCTGAAGATCGGCTGAAGTTATGCAATTTGAGCTCACTACTCCTATTGAAGCTCGCTTAATTTATTATTAATTTATAATTTATTATTTTATTATTAATATTTATTTATTATTAATTTATAACTTAAGATTATAAATAATAATAAATAATTATAAATAAATTATAAATAAATAATTAATATTTATTTATTATTAATTTATAATTTAAGATTATTTATTTATATTTAATTTAAATAATTATTTATGCAAGAGCTAAATCTAAATATTATGTAAGAGAAAAATAAAATGATTACCTTCAAGTTTAGATTATTGGGATCGTGGACAGAAGACAAGTTGTCAAAATTGTAGCCTTCCCCACAAAGGTTAGCTGGGCTAGAAAAAAAATTCATTGCGCATGTCGCTGACAGGCTGTAAGAGAAAAATACGCTGATAGCTCTGGTAGTAAGCAAGTGGTTATCTTACAGAATTCTGGCAGGGTGGGAACAGCTTACTAGTAATAAGCTAACTGTAAGCGACAGGGTGGGAACGCTAAAATCGTACTGCGCATGTTTCTAGCAGTTATCTTATGGTTATCTGGCTGGATGGGAACAAAGCTAATCTGATGCAAATTTAATACAAGATAATTATTCTAACAATCTATTTCTATTTAGATTTCATGACGTGCTTTATTGATAAGAACTTTTGAATATTTATTTATTAAATATTGGTCCCAGTGGAAGAAAATCATAAAGATTCGTAGTCTACCCAACATAGTCACTCTCTCTCTCTCTCTCTCTCTCTCACACATTATCCGTAACTCCTTTTTTTAATTTTATATTATATTTATACTTAATGTTAGTGAAGTCTTTGACATAGAATTTTGAATAATTCTAAAATAAATTTTCTTTTTTAAAAATTAATAAACATTTGTTTGAAACATATTTTAATATTAATATTTTAAACGAAAATATTTTTCTGAAATTTCATTTTTTTTTTTCATGTTATAATTTGAATTTTATATTTAAACTAGCTGTATGTCCCGGTTTCACCCGGGGAATTTCATTGTTCTAATGAAACGGTCGATTTCGTAAAAAAAACATTGTAAAGCGCGATCATTACGATTTTTATTAGGATAAAGAATATCAGCTGAAGATCGGCTGAAGTTATGCAATTTTAATATGGACAGGTGTTCGCACCTGGTATGAAAGAACCACTGAGCGAAATTTGGAGAATTTAGGATAAACGGTATGGAATTCTATAAAGAACAAACAAACTGGAAAATTGCCCTGCAGTTTCAGTTTCTCTCAAATTGGCTTGCCTAAGCCAAGGCGGGACTCGTGTTCCTGGGCAGAATCAGTTCTGCCTGTCTAAGCCTCTGTTGTTCAATCCTATTTTGATGTTCGTCGAGAGTTTCAGCTGCTCGTATTTGACGTTGTTTTTTAGCTTTTGAGCTCACTACTCCTATTGAAGCTCGCTTCTTAGGAGGCATTTTTAAAAAATAAATTCACCATACATGTAAATAAACGTATTGTAATGTTAAAAAAAAAAAACACATGGTTTAAAAATCCCAGAACTCGACGCCTGCCAAGGGACGGTCTTACCGGGCCTTGTTGGCCTCTTCAAAATCTATAAAATGATTTTTAGGCCGTTTTTTCGACTCAAACGGTCGATTTCGTAAAAAAAAAACCATTGTAAAGCGAGATCATGACGAATTTTATAACAATAATGAATATACCCAGAGATCGGCTGAAGTTATGCAATTTTAATATGGACAGGTGTTCGAACCTGGTATCAAAGAACCACTGAGCGAAATTTGGAGAATTTAGGACAAATGGTATGGATTTCTATAAAGAACAAATAAACAAACAAACAAACAAACAGAATTTCAACTTTATTTATATAGATTTGTATTTTTTTTTAAATTATATCATTGGTTTTCTTTTCTACAGGAATCCTAATCCAATACCAGATACAATGTGGAAGTCAATGAACAGCAGCTATGGTCCTTATCTGAGAATAGATGCACATATTACACAAAGATATGACATTAGTTGTGAGTTTAATATAACAGCGGAGGAAGGATTAGGTGAAGTTAAATCGTATCTAAGTGCCTCTGCTAGCCAAATTGATCCCTGTGTTCAGATATTTATTTTTTCTTTGTATTTATTTATTTGTTTATCTTAATTTTAGTTTCATTAAGAAGAATTATACGTATATCATTTTCCAAAGTATTTTTTTTACCATATAAAATATCAATTTATTCTGAAAAATCAATAAGTAACATTTTATTAAATTGAATCTTTAACACATTCAGCCCCATGAGATTTTTATCTAAGAACCATTGGTTTTTTAAATATATATTTTTAATATCATATTTATATCCCTTATAAATATGATATTAATCATATTTATTTAAATCATATCATAAATATTTATAAATTAAGATATAATTTATGCTTTTAACATAAATAACATAAATTATTATCTTAAACTTATAAATATTTACTTTTTCTTTTTATGGATCATAAACTTATAAATATTTACTTCTTCTTTTTGTAGGTCAGTTTTTAAAGAATTTCTTTTTGAATTAATAAAAAATAAACCTTACACTCATTGGGAACAACTTGTTTACTTCTGTTAGAATATAGCAAATTGTTTCACTTATTTTCTATAATTTAGTTTGTGAGCATTTCCTGAAAACACCCATACCAATAACCATGAGTAGTCTGTTCATTATGGTAAAAAAAAATTTATTTCTCCCCAGCCTCCTTTCTACTCCAAATAAAACAAATAACCAGGTAGATGAAAGACATAATTTATCAAGACAAAGACAAAACATAATTTAACAAAAGAATATGAGATGGAAATGGTTGGGGGTGCTACTACTGACTGGTACACTTAGCCCAGGCAGTGAAGGCCAAAAATGAGCGAATGTCGGGAATAATTAGAGACAAGCTCAATTTTTGCCAGTTGTTAGTACTTACTAAAAGCAGCTTTTTCTCAAAAGTCCCTGCTCCTGCCATTTGTGCTAACCCCCCCACCAACATTTTACTGTAATTTTCCATTTGTTCAGGTTTTACTTCACACCTCCGTTATTAATAATCCAATTCAGAAATTTTTTAAGACATCTTTTTCTATACACGCTAACCTTTAAAATAATGTATAGGAAGTTTTTCCTAAAGCCCATACTTTGGCAGTTATTTGTCAAAATACATTTTTTTTTTCACAAAAAATAAATTTCATAGTTACAACTTTCTTTTATAAAATTTAGCCTAATGGTGATTCTTAAAAATTGTTCAGATAAAATTTTTAGCGCAAGAATTAAGCTTTAATATGATATGTAAAAAAACCGATTCCCACTACAGGGACGCCAACAAAACTAATGTATAACAAAAAATGTGCTGCTGCCGGCAGCCGGACGGCAGCGGGCATGCCTATTAACCATCTCTGTTTTATTTCTATTTTATTATATTTAATAAGTTTATTATATACTATTTTATAATTTATTGAGTAATATAAACTTAATCAATTTAAAAACAAATAAATTAGTAATTAAATTCATTTCATAAATTCTATTTAATTTCATAAATTCATTAAAATTTATCAATTAAAAAGTTAAGTATAATCAAAGTTAAAAATTATATTTTGATAGAGAGAGGCGTTTGAGTTATTATTGTTTTATTACTCTTTTATAGAAAAAATAAATTAAATAATATTAGTATATATTTATACAGCATTATGTTTTACTGCTGTAGGTACAAAGTAGGAAACAAAATCAGTCATGTATTGTAACAGCCTTTGTTTTTAAAAGCTTCCGAGATCGTAGCTTCTGCAGAAAGTGATAGTGAAATTGGGAAAATCGTGTTGAGGCTTGGAGGGTTTCATCTTCTGATGTCGTTTATGGGTTCATAGGGATATCTCGAATAACGGAAGATAGTGGGCTAGAAAGTTTGTGGGGTACAATTTATGTCCTGAATACGGTTCAACATATGTTTAATGGCCATTCTTATGCACGGTGTATCCGAGCATGCATGCTAAGCGCAGCCGCATTAATAAACATTCTAAAAGAACACGATATTCAGTTTCAAGATAATATGTCAATCTTAGAGAAATATCATACTCAGGTATCGAATCATGAGATGAACCCAGAAACGAACTGGTGATTGGAATTTGCACATATCAACAACAACTAAAATGCTTCCTTACTTCCATTTCGCTGGACATTTCCCTTATGCGAAATCGGCCCACTTATACATACAACAAATGTAAAAAACTAACAAAAAGAGACCTAGAGATGTTTATAAATAACGGTTGCTTTACAGTAAGAATTACCGGCAAATTTTGGTCGGGTACTTTGGAAAATATGTCAATTGAGCAATGCCTAATGAGGCCGATGAAACCCGGTGGAGGTTTAACCCATGGTAGAGGCATTACAGAAAGCACACTTTCAAAGTGGTGGGTACTTGGAACTCCCTATTTTTTAAAAGTACATGAAACTACTGAAGAGTTCTTAGAACATCAATAACGTTTAATGAACAGCATGTTGAAGTTCAAGATTCAAGAAAGAAGAGAGATCAATTAGATATTCATAAGTTTACATCCTGGCTTCAAGAAAATAATCCATTTACAAAAGAATCTGAAGAACTAATGTTACCATGGTCTTCGATAGATATCCTCAGTATCCGACGGTTAAAAACTGAAGAACATAGTAGAAGAGCCTCAAGGAAAAATTCTTGTGATATAAATTTTGAAAAAAACACAGAATGTACAACACCCAAGGATATATGTTTAGGAAATGTAGGAAACAAACGAAATTTAATGCGAGCAGTGACTTCAGAAATGAATAAATGAAAAATATCAACTTTCACATTTGAAGAAGACGCAGATTCAGATGTAGTAACCATTGCTATAGAAAAACTGAAGGAATGCTTTAAAGTTGTTGTAGTAGGTTCGGATACAGACTTAATAATTCTATTAGTGGCTCTTGCACCAGAAAACCAAGATATTTACTTCTGTAAACATAAAATTGGAAATATTCCGACCAAACAATATTATAATATTGATATTTTGATCAAGCAGCATAATAATATTAGAAAATGTTTGTTGTTTGCCCATGCAATGACAGGATGTCATACAACATCCAGCTTTTATGGTTTAGGAAAGATAAAAGCGACGAAATAATTAATACTTCGCCTTAAGCTAAGAATCACGCTTCTTTATTTCTACTGAAAAATGCACCAAAAGAACAATTACTAATAAATGGGGAAAGATTCGCACTTGAGCTGTATGGACTAAACAGGTTTGCAAACTTAAATGAAGCTCGATATTTCAAATTCATGAACCTGACAAAAAAACTAATCTCAGAGCAAATTTCGATATGGCAAAATTACCCCCGACAACTGAGGCATGTCATAAACATATATTGAGAGTGTATTTGCAAGTGCAAAAATGGTTAGGCTACGTAAACCGGCAACAGAATGGGGATGGATGTTAGAGGAAATAAGTGATGGTGGAAGAGAGAGGAATTTATTTCAACCTATAACCTCATTAAAGCCATTTGCTCCTGGCTGCAGGAAGTTAGGTCTGCATTTGTACAAATATGTGCGAGCACTGCAGTGGGTATTTTGTCACAACACTTTAATTATGGATGAAGAACCAGAGACAATCGATGATGAATGATATATATAAATTAAGCGTTATTAGTGAGATTATTTTTATTGTGAGACATATTTTTTAATAAATAACAATGATATCTAATTTTAAAAATGAAAATAAATATAAAGTGTGAGGGTAGTCCGTGATGCTGTGAATTATTAAAATTGATAGAACATCAAAAACAGTTTTCCAAAGTTCACAGCCGGTTTTTGCAAGTCCGGAACACGGGGGGGTCCATTGGTGGTGGATAATGGAAAGATCTTTAGTATTAAGATCAGGAGTAAAAATCTTCCCTGAACCAAAACTTGCAAAGAAAAAAAATTTAATACATTTTTATGATAATTAAAGTATTTTCTATCAAAATGAATATATTTTTTCAATTTTTTTTTTAAATATAAATAATATTTTTCTGGAACATTGTGCTATCGGTTTTAATGCATGATGAAAGCGTTATCTATGAGGAATAAAAATCAAATAAGCTATAAATGTCACAACTACCAGTCACGCCTTATTGCTTGGTAAGTGTCGGACGCGTACTAATACGTAACACTGTTCGTGTTCGCGATCTCCAAAATGTAAAGCTAGCTACATATTTTTAAAGAGTTGAAAACGAGCAAAAACTTTTATTTGAGAAGTTTTTTCATAATATTTCAATACAAAGAACTGTTCCCTAAAAACTATAAAAGATACGAATTTTTACTCGAAAATTTGGCATATTTTAGGGAATTATAGCAAAAGGGTTAATTTCTCGAAGAAACATTACATGACCTCTTTTGAAGAATAGATAATGAGGAATAAAAGGATACACGCAGTATCATTAACGAATGAAAAATAGCGGAGTTATGATTAATACCAAAAAGAGTCCCGAAACGGATGTTCAAGGGGGCCCCCCCAAGTTAGCACAAAGGGGAGAGTCGGGGACTTTTGAGAAAATACTGCTTTTAGTAAGTACTAACAACTGGCAAAAATTCAGCTTGTCTCTAATTATTCCCGACACAAAACCTTCATTGCCTGGGCTAACTAAACCAACATACTCAGGCCGGCTCTTAAACTTTCACTCCCAACATCCATACCACCAAAAAATAAATGTTGCAAAAAATCTTATTCACAGTAGTCTTTCCCTTTCTGATCCCCAGTTTCATAAAACCAGTATCCAGCGCATCAAACAAATCCTTTCTTCCAATAACTATCCTCCCTACATCATCAAGAACCGCTTTAATCGTCCCCTTTCTATTCAAACAAACTCCACCGTTACTCCACAATCCACTTCCACCTCAATATATAGATCATTGGCTTCCATCCCCAACCTCTCCGACAACATCCAAAAACATTTACGTTCCACTAACCCTAACTTATGCCTAGCCTTCAAATCACACAACACACTTTCAAAACTCTACACTCCTCTCAAAGACACCACCCCTCCTTCACACCGCTCTCAAATTGTTTTTCCTTGCTCTGCCCCAAATTGTAATTCCTGTTACATTGGAGAAACCAAAAATCTCCTCAAAGAACGAATCACACAACACAAATATTCTGTTTCCTCTCATAACTACAATGCATCAAAACTCTCAGAATACTCCTTATCACTTAACCACACATTTGATTTTGAAAAAACATCCATACTTGCCACTGTTCCCAATCACGACAAACGACTTATTATTAAAGTTTCTACATTAACCTTGAAAAAAATCCCGTAAATTTAAAAACAGACAAACAAAAATTATCTTCAACCTATTCCCAAATTTTTCAAATTTTAAAAAATCCATAATTTTTTTTTTTTTTCCTTAATTAATTACATACTAATATTCTAACAATTTCATTCAATCGCTATTTAATCAAAAATCCTTAATATTAAAAAAAAACTTCGCTATAATTTAAAATACGTTAAAGCACTCGGCAGTTACACCGGATGGTTTGGAAAACAAACATAACCCCCCACTTCTTCCGATTGCAGTCGATCTCCAACAGTTCACTCGACAGGTACGTTTTATTTCTTGTTACATATATTTTTAGACTTCTACCCATCTCTTTCTCTATTTTTATTACTATCTCTTTTTCTATTATATGCTACATATATCTTTAGACTTTTACCCATCTTTTTCTTTTTTCACTTCGCACATATTCCTTCCGCTTCCTCGTTACATTATAGGCATATTTTTGATTTGTACAGCTTTCCATATTTGACAATTGTATTACTTAAAATCCAAAAATTTTATTCATATTCTTTTGTTTAATATCTAATTCCACAAAAAAAAAAAAAATAAATAAATAAATAAATAAAAAAAAACATTAATTTATATTATGCTATTATGCAATTATTATCTCATTTTCATTTTTCATGCATATATATGTATATATAGATATATATACATATATATTCATTTAATTATTTTATTTATTTATTTATTTTTTCTTTTCTTCATATTTATTGGTTGCTATCTTGTTTTATATTTAGCCCTGAAGAAGACCTGAATATCGGGTCGAAACGTCGGCACAATATATATGTTATTTCACCTATAGTGTTTTCATTTGACCGCACGCCCAACCATTTCCATCTCAAATTCTTCTACGGTCAACAAATTTCCTTCATTAACAAAAGAATACATTATTTCTTTAATAAAAAAAAAAATACTAAAGCAAATGGATAAAAACATCAGGACCAATGTGGTCTACAGAGATAACAAGAAAAATCCTGTCCTCCTCCTGCAAGGAGAAAATAATAGTGGAGAAGATGGGCACGGTATCTTGGCCTGTTTGTGTTAACAGGTATTGGAGCTGAATGTGCTAAGTAACTTAATCACAATTAATCAGAATCATTACACAGTTCATTCTCTCGTAAAATCATTCATCATTCTCTCATAAAATCATTCTATTCTTTATTGAAGCATTTTTTACATTCATTGCGGTTTGTGTTGATGTTTATTTGTATTGATAAATTTGATAAAAATTCATAACTATATTATTAGGTTTAAATTCCATCAAAAGTGTACTTAGTGAATTTTAACAATATATGAACCATTTGCAGTAAATGTAAAATAAATTAAAAATGTTTTAAATATATTACATAAATCATGGTTGATTAGGAAGAGCGAAATAGTGTATAAAATCAATTTGAATATAATTATAAAAATTATTTGTAACTTAAGATTTTAGCTTGGTGACAGCATGACAGTGGAGTACCTAGACCACTCGGGCCTCGGGTTGGATGTATTTCTAATAGCACGATGCGACGGCCCCTTTAAGATATTGATGGCCAGGGATGGGCCTTCGTGCACTTTTTTTAAGGGCCTCCTTATCAACGGAGGGTATATGACGAGGTGGGCTCATAAGCATGCTAACCCTGCATGGAATGACACCATGGAATGGTTGGTAGAATGAGACTAGTTTATATCACCTTTCACTTATTTAATTGTTAAATAAGGAAGTTGCTAGGGGTGCTTGAGGAAGAGCAGTTCCCTGCAACGGCCTACGTTGACGACCTGGCGACTATTGTAGCGTCCAACAGCAGAGCCGGCATAATAATGGAAGCTGAAAGATGTGCCAACCTGGTAAACCAATGGTGTGAGGCTAAGAAATTGAAGATGGCTGCTGTGAAGACCCAAGCCATTCTCCTAAGAGGAAAGACGGACACCCTATAAATCTTACCATTGATGGTGTTAGAATACCTCCAAGTGAGGTAGTCACCTACCTCGGTGTAAGATTTGGAAGGCAATTTAACATAACCCCTCACTTGGACTACCTCGGAAACAGGGTAGCCCAAACCTTGAACGGTCTGAGTCGCTTGGCAGGCACTTTTTGGGGCCTCAGATACCCAGCAACCATGTCTATATATAGCGGGGTAATATTGGGTATCCTCAGGTACGCCTCCCCTGCGTGGTCCCAAAACCTCACACAAAGGCAGAAAACCAGGTTGGCAACGTTTCAACGGATGGCTCTGTTGCGAGTCACCAGGTCGTATCGGACAGTGTCTCACGAGGCGGTGCAAGTTCTAGCAGGAGGGGTTCCTCTCGACCTTATCCTGCGAGAAGACTTTTTGAAGAGGAAATATAAAACTGATGGCTCAGCTAGTCTACCGGAAAATATATGGGTAAGGGTTGCAGAGGAAAAAAGCAAATGGAAAAAAGTCATACGGGAGGATACCATTGAAGAGTGGAACAGGCGGTGGGTGGCCACCGCGAAAGGTTCCACTTTGAGAAAGTAGTAGAAAGTTCCCCACCGTTAACGCACGTTTGGAAGCAAAGTGGGTCCTCCCGGACTATTGGGTCTCTCAATTCCTTACCGGGCACGGGGCTTTTCGAGCCAAACTCCATAGTTTCGGGAAGGATATTGATCCTCTGTGCCCAACATGCGGAATACCGGAGACAGCTGAGCACATTATATTAAATTGCGCCGCCTTTGAGTCACTGAGGTCGAAGTTACTGAGGGAAACTGGTCTCACGGAGAACGAGTTCCCTGAGTTGATGGCCGAGCAAAACTACCCGTATTATAAAGCATTTGTATACGGGTGGAAAGATGTTCTTGGACCAGCTGCCTTCAACCTTGGAAGACAACAGCACCGACCACCTGACTGAGGCCTCTGAAGAAGGAAGATGAAAATTGGAAATGATGAAAAACGGGAAGTAATGTCTAGAGACTACATGAGAACATGCTAGTGTTTTCATGTTGTCAACACCCGTGTTGCCGATAGGCAAGGTAGGGTGGATATAAAAAATAAAAATAAAATAAAATAATTCTTAAATAAGAAACCTATGGAATCGAAATAAAAAGTGTAATATGTAAACCTAACTCATTTTTTGTGTGAACAGACTGGCTCAAAAACGAAAAAACACACAAAACTGAAATTTGGTGTTTGAGTTAGGTATTTGCCCATGACATGACAGTGAAAATTTCTTCAAAATTGAGCAAATGGAAGGGTTACTTTATGTCATAAATTTGATCAGTTTTTTATGTTTTTTGCGATTATCTTAAAAACTGCTCAAACGATTTTGATTAAACTCGTCATGTTTAATGAAAATCAAGTACTCTTTATTTCAGGTAGGTTTTATAATAATAGAAATGTTCTGATGGTGCTTAAATGATGAAGGAAAATTTACTTCCTATAAAGTATCTGTGATTTTGTTTACATGGAGAACTTAACTGTTCTCATTATGCCTAGTAAAAAGAAATGGCTACGTATGAAATATGAAAGCATTTCATAAAAATATACTGGAGAAATAAAGAAAAGTATTTCCACAAGATGGAAATTTTTTTAATAAAAATACAAATTGATATGCATTAAATCTTGACTTAAAATCTAGTCATTTTATGAATTTTAGATTATTATAATGTAACACTTATGTGGGTATCAAATGTTAATTTAACGAAAACATAACAATTTCAATGTCAAACGAATTATCAAAACATAAATATTCGAGCAGGTTACAAAAATTATAATTTTATAGCTCAAATTATATGGCTTGAGCTTCACAGTCAAGAAAAAGACTAAGACTAACTGGCCCAGTCACTCGCTCCTTATATTTAGTCGTAGAAGGAACATTCTAGAAGGTTCGGGGTCTTCATGGAAGCTGGTGGAAGGATGTGGATGGAGCTCGAACAATCTAGATCCAAACAGTTTGCTACAACCGCAAGTTTGTTTCAACAAACACACTGGGATTTTAAATAATATGTTTTTCTTATTTATTTTTTTTTTTTATTTAACTTGTTAATGTTACAATATCTAAAATAGCAAGTGATTTAATAAAAAGTGAATTTACATTTAAAAATTTGAAATTGCAGACACTATTTAAAAATGTTATGTTTAAAAGTGTACCTTCCCTCCATTTTCGTGAAATGTTCTGGAATTTAATGAACACTTTCTATCAGTTTAAAGCTTATTAATGTCTCCAGTTTTCAGGTTATGTGATCTGTATGTCGATTCAATGAGCTATCAAGTGAAAAATCCACGTAAATATGATTTGTTAGCACTCACTGATTAACATTATCACTTAAATTATTACAATAATAAGGGCTTAAATGGTGAAGGAAAATTTTATATTAATAAAGTACCTTTGATTTGGTTTATATGGCGAAATAAACTGTAATAATATTAGAATTTTTCTTTAATTCGTTCATTATAACTTTGCGAGTTTTAAATCTTTCAGCAAGAGCAAGAGAATGTTTTTTTTTCCGTAAGTTTTTTTTAAGGTAGTTTTATGTTTAGGTAAATTTTATAACTTTATATATTCCATGTGGAATGCATAATACTAAATTGAAAGCACTATCTTGTTATATAAGACGAGTCAATTGATTACATATTATGTAAAAGTCATTTACCATGAGTTATATCATGGTAAACTAGTTTTTAATCATTAACATAAAAACTAGCGTTATCAGCCATATATAGTACTTATCCTTCACTTTTACTCATATTTTTATAAAATTTGTTTTGTTTATTTGTATCTTTTATACATTGTATTTATATATTTATTTATATAATATTTTTGGAAATATATATATATATATATATATATATATTATTGTGTATTATTGTTATATTATTTGTTATATAATGCTATGAAGTAATATCATTATATTCATCATTTAATTTAATCTTGCCATTTAAATAATGGTGATCATGATTTATGGATGAAAATTTTGTAAGTATTTTAAAACATTTATTAATTTTATATTTCTACCCATTTTTTTTAAAGAGTGTACTAATGATTTTAATTTGTATATTGTCCACTTCGTAAATGTTCTCAGATACACATAAGACGAATAATTGAATATACATGTGCAGTGGTGGCAAAAAGTATTTGCTCACCAAGTTTTTTCATTATATAATATTGTTAGGTAATAAAAAAATCATACACTTTACAAAAATAAAAAGTAAGTATAATTAAAATAAAAAACTTCTTTCATGTTAAAATGAAAAATAAAACAGGAAAAAAGTATTTGCATATCACACGTTTACACTTTGATTTTATAATTTATGTAAAATTTAATATGAATCAAGTTTTTTATTAAATCTGGATTGACTTTTTCCTATTCCTGGATTAAAAGATTTTCGAGATGGTGTCTTCCTAATGCATTGTGTTTTTTAAAATTTAGTACCAATGTGTGTCATAAATTTTTAATTATATTTAAGTCAGATAACTGCGGAGGGTTTTGTAGTTGTTTACGAAAATTACAAAATAGTCATTCTTTTGTTTTATTGGCTGTTTGTTTAGGATCGTTGGCCTGTTGAAAAATGAATTGATCATAGATTTGCAATTTAGCAGCACTTGCTATGAGTTTACGGCACAAAATCCTCACAGAACTTCTGCATTTGAAATTCTCTCGATTGGTACGAGATTTCCAACCCAATTATAAGCTACGCATCCCCAAACCATTACATTTTCCCCTCCATACTTCACAGTAATGGACACATTTCGCTTTTTCAATTCTTCTTTTTTTCTTCGCCAAATAATCTTCCGGCCATCAGATCCAAACAAATTAAACTTGCTCTCATCAGAGAACAACACATTTTGCCAAAACCTAATGGACAAGTTAGTGTATTCCCTAGCAAAAGCAAGCTGTTTTCTGCGATTTGTCTCACTCATATAATATTTTTTCTCGGGTCCCTACCATACAGACCTTTACAATTTAAAACATTCCTTACAGTTTTAATGCTTACACACTCCCAGAAGTTGATTCGACCATATTTGGTAGTGTACCTGCACTTACAGCTAGATTATCCAGATTATAGATTATTTGCAGCTGCACGTTCTTCACATCTCTTAATCACGTAAATTACTGTAGAAAAATGAAGACACAACGAATCTGCTATTTCGCTATACGATTTTAGCGGCACTTAGTTCTCTTTCTTTTGGATTTATTAATAATCAAGCTGTTAAAATAGGTTTTAAATGTTTGAAATACTTTAGAATACTAACAGGGAAGAACATGATTATATTCAATCGAGTAAACAACAACAAAAACTAAACAAACAAATCTCTGTACTTCAGAAATCTGCGTCTGCAAATACTTTTTTTTTTTTTTTTTAATATTTTATGTTTTATTGTTCATTTTACTATGCAAGAAGTTTTTTATTTTAATTGTATATGTAATGTAAATTGTATTATACAATTGTAAATTATATATGTATTTGTAACTTGTATGATTTTTTTTATTGCCTAAAATTATTATCTAATGAAAAAACTTGGTGTACAAATACTTTTTGCTGCCACTGTATATATGCTGGAAATTTTACCATTTTGGCAGAATGACTGTTATAATTTTATTTATGCAAGGCATGTTTTAAGAATTATGTAGTTATTAAATGGGCAAGCTGTTGAAGAGCTGAAACTACAATACTTAGGTACATAACTAAATGTTATTATTGAATTTCAAACTTTCACTTTTACTAATTGTTACCTCAGTGATAAATTCTATTTAGTTTATTTTTAGGATAAAAGAATTTAATTTAATTCATTAAAACTTCAAAGAATATTTTTTTAAAATATCAGAATGTTTGATTTGTTTTATTTTTTAATCAATGGTATTAAATATTGTACAACCTTCTTGGTTATTTTGTATAGTAAAATTCCTTTTATGTTCTTGTGCATCAAAAATTTTAAGCACAGTGCAAATGGCTGGCAGAGTAACCTGGGACTCTGAAATTGCTTTCAATCTTATAACTATCGGAGTTTCACAGCACATGAGCAGCAAATTAATCATGATGCCGTGTCATTTTAATTTAATCTCTTTGATACCCAGAAATTTTCTGTATTGACTCTCATAATTGTAGTGTTGTTTCTCGATATAACACAATTTCTAGAATTTCATATTTTTTTTTTTCATTTTGTAGAGAATAAGGAGACCTTTCATTTATTTTGCAAATAATGTTTTCTTTTCTTCATAGCTCTTCTCCTGGGTTTTACTGGTGGATCTGAATCATACGGGAGGGGAAGAACTCTTCAAATTTTTCTCAATCATCAAACCTGATCAAGTATTAAGAAAGTTATGCCATACAAATTAAGCAAACACTTTTTAGTAATAATACATAAGATTAAATTTTCAGAATCCTAAAAAACCTTATAGCGAACATATTACAATAATTAAAAGAATTATTGAAGCAACACAAATCAAAACATTAAATTTGCATCACCTCTGTATATCCAAAATATTTTGCATTGAAAACTATTGCAGCATCCTGGTTACTTTACAGCTCATGTGCACCAGATCTTAAACTGGAAAATCTATCATTTAATGAATATCAATTGTCATGACTCTTATATTCTGGATTATTGGTAGGTAGCAGGTAGTTATTGTTTGTAACATTACAGTTTGAAAACATAGACATTACAGAAAAGAAAACATAAACATTACAGAAAAGAAAACATAAACTAATTTGTAATTCAAAATTACTATGGTTTTACTATTAATAAATATCACTATAATATTTATGATAATGATAATGGTTAATAAATATGATTGAAGATTATTGACTTTTATCATTCAGGTTGTATTTTATATTTTAAGTGATAAATACCAATGACTCATCGTTATTTACTGGATACAAAAATATCATTACTTTTACAATTTACATTTTATTTTTATTTCTGATCAAATTTTGTGTCAATTACATTTTATATTTATACCATTACATTTTATATCTTTATTAATCAAGTAATTTTATATCATTAGATATTATATTATTTTTTAACACAATAATAAAGGTATTATTAAATGCTACTCAAATTTTTTAAAATGAAAACATGAGTATAGAAATATTTTTGGTGAACTATTGTTAATTTTTCAGGACCTAATTGTTGTTTTCTCAAGAGCTACCTATTTAAAATAAAGTATATGATTGAAGTTTTTTTTTTTTTTTTTTTTTTTTTTTTTTTTTTTTATGACTAATTAGTTAATTATAAGTCTACCTATTTACAATATTGAATTTATTCTTTGTAATTTAAATATTGTAAATAATCAAATGGGCATCTGGGTGGTGGGAGGGGATGGTAGTTGCCAACCCCCTATAATATATGAGAAACAAAAACTACAAATTAAATAACTTTTTATTAATTTACTATATTTATCAAGTAATACATAAACAAATATTTTAATTTTTAAATATCAATAAGCTTTATTTGAAATATTAATTGAACCTTACATGGAATACATCCACCCCTTCCCCCCCCCCCCCATCCCCGATCATAAAAATTTTACAAGTCTACTCCCCTAGACGAAATCCTGCGTCTAAAGACCTGTTTTACACTGTATCATTTTTGGGACGAAGTTGGAAATCAAACGTTACTTCTCTATTTGACCGCTAGGTACAATTACAAGATAGTACAGTACGAAGTAAACCTGTTTACAAGGTTGTTTTTTCATCAATCTTTGTTTAAAAATGATTAGTTTCCTTATTAACCGATTAATGAGAATAATAATCATCATCAGTTAATAATCATCCATGCAACAGGACTCAGTAGCGAATCCAGGGCCCCCCCCCTTAGAGGTGAGGACACTCATAAAGTATTACTATTTCTATATGAAATGAGCTATATTTAGTCATTTTTGAAGTCCACTAATTGAAAATGAATTGTATTTAAACATTTACAGTAATTTATTACGTCATTATGTACTAATATGTATTTTAAATTAGGGCCTTCATTACTCATGAAATGTAAAAAAAAAAAGTGCGCCCCCCCCCTCAGAAAATTTCTGGATCCGCCACTGACAGGACTATTTGGTCCATTGTAATGCCCCTGGTGGTCAAATAGCGAAGCAGCGTTTGCTTCAAAACTTCGTTCTGATTTTCATGATTTTTTTTTAAATTTGTAAGGCATGTAAGAGGACCTTTCACTTACATATTCGACAAAAAATCGATAGTTTTTTAGTATTGCGCAATTAAAATATTCTTTTATTCATAGAAATTTTGGCGTCTGCCGAAGGATCGGACTATTTTTCCCCACCTTGATGGGAAGGAAATACTTAAAATGATTCCTTTATCATCGAATATTACATATTATATAGTATCAAAACATTTATGGCTTACCTACAAAGATAGACCTTCAGAAATAATATATAGAAGATTACGAGGTCTAAAGTAAACCTGACCGACATGCAATTTTATGTTCACATTTCCTTTAAAATTTAAATTTTTCATTCATATTGAAAAAAAAAATCTGGTGCGTGCTCGCAACACACAACTTTCACTTACCAACTTACTTAGATTAGAAATTAATGCGTTTTGTTAATTGCCACTTCTCAAATGAACAGAACGGCTTTAATTATGAACAATGGTCTGTCATTATAGGCGTACTCCGCTTGCGTGGGCTCAACGAGTTTTATTAGTTGACTGAATATTTTTCTTTCTTTCTCCTCTATATGTTTTCTTTATTTTTATCATATCTCATTTTTAGCCATTTCTTATTTTTAGGCGTAACGAGAGACAGTTAATTTCTCCATATAAAAAAAACAACGGTACTTTATAGCAAACAAACAATAAACGCCCCTACCCCATTTAAGCCCCCTCAGAACATTTTAATAATGCTAAAGCTTACCTGATATTAAAGAACACCCAATTTTCATTAAACATGACGAATTTGATAAAAATCGTTAAAGCCGTTTTTGAGACCATCGTAAAAAAGGTAAAAATTGGAAAAAAAAAAAAGAAATAAAGTGCCCGCTCCGTTTGACCAATTTTAATCAAATAATGGCAATCACATCTTTGGCATATACATACATCAAATACCCAGATTGATTAAAATCGTTAAAACCGTTTTTGAGTAAATAAAAAATAACACGTGTAAATGATACAAAATTTATTAAGTTAAGTCCCCTTCTCCGGTTGATCAATTTTAATGTAATGTTTACAGTCATATCTCCGGCATATAAATAGGTCAAATACTCAGTTTAATCAAAATCATTAGAGCCGTTTTTGAGAAAATCGAAAAAAAACTTAAAAAGTTGTTAAATAAAGTACCCCCTCCCTTTAAGCAATGTTGATGAAATTTTTGCTGTCACATCGCGGACATATACATTGGTTATTTGGACTCAAGGGACCCCAAAACGTGTATTTCCGTTGAAAACTGGAAGTCGAAAATTTTCTCGATCGCAGTACTTCCACTTCCAAATTCATCATGTTTAATGAAAATTAGGTGTTCTTTAATATCAAGTAAGCTTTATCGTTATTAAAATTTTCTGAGGGGCTCATATGGGGAAGGGGCCTTTTTTGTTTTCCTATAAAGTACCTTTGTTTTTGTTTATATGGAGAAATTAACTGTCTTTCGTTACGTGGAAAAATGTGTAACTTTGAGAAGTGACAATTAAAAAAACACGTCAATTTCTAATCTATTTATGTTGGTAAGTGAAAGTTGTGTGTTGCGCGCACGCACAAGATTTTTTTTTTTTTACTTTCACTTACCTATATATGAAATATATAGTAAGTGGAAGTATTGCGATCGTGAAAAATTTCGACTTCCGGTTTTCAACGGAAATACACGTTTTGGGGTCCCCTGAGTCCAGTTACAATAATTTTGTAACATTTTTAGGTGTTTTTTTTTATTTACTCTAAATCGGCTTTAACGATTTTGATCAAACTGGGTATTTGATGTATTTATATGCCCGAGATATTACTGTAAAAATTTCATCAAAATTGATTAACCGGAGGGGGGACTTTACTTAGTAAATTTTTGTATCATTTTCACGTGTTTTTTTTTTTTACTCAAAAACGGCTTTAAAGATTTTGATCAAACTGGGTATTTAGTGTAGGTATATGCCCGCGATGTGACAGCATAAATTTCATCAAAATTACTTTAAGGGAGGGGATACTTTACTTATTAACTTTTAAGTTTTTTCGATTTTCTCAAAAACGGCTCTAACGATTTTGATTAAACTGAGTATTTGATGTATTAATATGCCCGAGATATGACTGTAAAAATTTCATCAAAATTGATTAACCGGAGGGGGGACTTTAATTAATAATTTTGTAACATTTTTACGTGTTTTTTTTTATTGACTCTAAATCGGATTTAACGATTTTGATCAAACTGGGTATTTGATGTATTTATATGCCAAAGATGCTATAGCCAATATTACATCAAAATTGATCAACTGGAGGGGGGACTTTACTCAATAAATTTTGTATCATTTTCACGTGTTTTTTTACTTTCACTTACCTATATATGAAATATATAGTAAGTGGAAGTATTGCGATCGTGAAAAATTTCGACTTCCGGTTTTCAACGGAAATACACAATTTGGGGTCCCCTGAGTCCAGTTACAATAATTTTGTAACATTTTTACGTGTTTTTTTTTTTATTTACTCTAAATCGGCTTTAACGATTTTGATCAAACTGGGTATTTGATGTATTTATATGCCCGAGATATTACTGTAAAAATTTCATCAAAATTGATTAACCGGAGGGGGGACTTTACTTAGTAAATTTTGTATCATTTTCACGTGTTTTTTTTTTTTACTCATAAACGGCTTTAAAGATTTTGATCAAACTGGGTATTTAGTGTAGGTATATGCCCGCGATGTGACAGCATAAATTTCATCAAAATCACTTTAAGGGAGGGGATACTTTACTTAATAACTTTTTAGGTTTTTTTCGATTTTCTCAAAAACGGCTCTAACGATTTTGATTAAACTGAGTATTTGATGTATTAATATGCCCGAGATATGACTGTAAAAATTTCATCAAAATTGATTAACCGGAGGGGGGACTTTAATTAATAATTTTGTAACATTTTTACGTGTTTTTTTTTATTTACTCTAAATCGGCTGTAACGATTTTGATAAAACTGGGTATTTGATGTATTTATATGCCAAAGATGCTATAGCCAATATTACATCAAAATTGATCAACTGGAGGGGGGACTTTACTCAATAAATTTTGTATCATTTTCACGTGTTTTTTTACTTTCACTTACCTATATATGAAATATATAGTAAGTGGAAGTATTGCGATCGTGAAAAATTTCGACTTCCGGTTTTCAACGGAAATACACAATTTGGGGTCCCCTGAGTCCAGTTACAATAACTTTAATTAATAATTTTGTAACATTTTTACGTGTTTTTTTTTATTTACTCTAAATCGGCTTTAACGATTTTGATCAAACTGGGTATTTGATGTATTTATATGCCCGAGATATGACTGTTAAAATTTCATCAAAATTGATTAACCGGAGGGGGGACTTTACTTAATAATTTTGTAACATTTTTACGTGATTTTTTTTATTTACTCTAAATCGGCTTTAACGATTTTGATCAAACTGGGTATTTGATGTATTTATATGCCCGAGATATGACTGAAAAAATTTCATCAAAATTGATTAACCGGAGGGGGGACTTTACTTAGTAAATTTTGTATCATTTTCACGTGTTTTTTTTTTTTACTCAAAAACGGCTTTAAAGCTTTTGATCAAACTGGGTATTTAGTGTAGGTATATGCCCGCGATGTGACAGCATAAATTTCATCAAAATTACTTTAAGCGAGGGGGTACTTTACTAAATAACTTTTTAGGTTTTTTCGATTTTCTCAAAAACGGCTCTAATGATTTTGATTAAACTGAGTATTTGATGTATTAATATGCCCGAGATATGACTGTAAAAATTTCATCAAAATTGATTAACCGGAGGGGTGACTTTACTTAATAATTTTGTAACATTTTTACGTGTTTTTTTTTATTTACTCTAAATCGGCTTTAACGATTTTGATCAAACTGGGTATTTGATGTATTTATATGCCCGAGATATGACTGTTAAAATTTCATCGAAATTGATTAACCGGAGGGGGGACTTTACTTAATAAATTTTGTATCATTTTCACGGGTTTTTTTATTTACTCAAAAACGGCTTTTTTATTTACGATTAACAAAAATAAGATATGAATGTAGAAAAATGTGTGACATTGGGAAATGATATTTAGCAAAACACGTCAATTTCTAATCTAAGTAAGTTGGTAAGTGAAAGTTGTGTGTTGCGCGCACGCACCAGATTTTTTATTTACTCTAAAAAGGCTTTAACGATTTTGATCAAACTGGGTATTTGATGTATGTATATGTGACAGCCAAAATTTTATTAACCGTATTATGAAAATAAAAACTTTTATTCATTAATAAAAAGATTAATGTTGCTTAAGAGAGTAAATACGCGAATGCTCAAATTTTTGAAGCATCGCAGGTGTGTAAAATTATGTTATAAGATAATAGTCTATAATTAATATAGGTATACTTTAATCTTGAAACTTATGTTCCATAATAAATTTTTGAAAACAATATAAAGCAATTTTAGAGGAACAGTAATCGTTCTTGATTTCCATAAAGGCATAACAGACGTAAATACACCTATCGATTCACCTTCAAGATGTATTTGCAAAAAGCAACTCCAGTAAAAAACAAGCAATCAGTAAAAAAAAAAAAGTTCGACTATTGATGATATTAGTCCCTTCATAAATAATTTAGCAATAATGAATCGAAAAGTGCTGAGAACTACCAAATTTTGCTATACAGATACTCTATAACTTATGGAGATATACAAACATAAGTATGTACTTAAATTTGGGAAAATGTGTGAAGTTGAGCAATGGCGTTACATTTTATCGAAACAGGCGATTTCTAATCTAAGTAAGTTCGTAAGTGAAAGTTGTGTGTTGCGCGCATCGCACCAGATTTTTTCATATGTAGGTAAATGAAAGTAATAATACTAACTTCTTCCGAAGTCACAAATCCAGAATTGTTATATTTTTATATAATTAATTGAGGCGTAGAATTCCAAAACCAGCCAAGTCCAATTTCCAGATTTTTATTTATTTTTTTTTTTAAATAGTTTTTCTACAGATTATCTGGCTGGATTTGGAACAGACCTTATTTTTGTAGGGCCGTTTTCTATACGATTTAACCTCTTTTGGAAGAAATCCTTCCACCTAATGATAATCTAATAGAAAAACTATTTAAAAAAAAATAAAAAATAAAAATCTGGAAATGGACTTGGCTGGTTTTGGAATTCTCAATTGTAGTAATAGTTGGCCGTAGAAATATATGTGATGGAAATGGTTGGGGGTTCGATCAAATGAAACACTATATGTGCAATAACATATATATTGTGCCGACGTTTCGACCCGACATTCAGGTCATCTTCAGGGCTGTCGAGTGAACTGCTGGAGATCGACTGCCGAATATACAGACAAAATGACTATATTACTTTCAGACCGTTCCACATATATACCTTCACCCCGTGATGATGTGATATACCTACACCTTCCCTTCACTCGACAGCCCTGAAGATGACCTGAATTTCGGGTCGAAACGTCGGCACAATATATATGTTATTGCACGTATCGTGTTTCATTTGACCGCACCCCAACCATTTCCATCACATATTATATTTTTAGGTAGGTATCGATTTAACTTCAAACAAGATGGTTGAAAAAAAAATAAGTTTGCAGAGCGAAACTAATCAAATATCGATTACTTAATTACTAAGATCGCAATAGCCATAGAAGATTGTCAATACTTCTGGATATGTCTAGATGTATTTGGAAATTATGATTGAGATGACAGCCTCCCACACTTATTTTCATAGACTCTATTCCTCAATATAATAACGCGTAGGTAAAAAGCAGAGGAAACGAAGAGCTTAAAGAAAGTTGGATGATGTAACCCTGGAGACGACTAATCACCGAGGGCGCCATATTGGTGGCGGAAAGCGTGGACCGTCCCAATTACAAAGCCACCCCCGGATACTGACAATGGCACAGTTGCCGCCACCCCTTGTTATCCCCCTATCAATATAGCAGGTATTCATTCCGTACCGCTGCCTCCACTCACCGCTACGGCCCTATTAAAAGTTGAAACTGGTTGTCAGTCCTAATAATTTCTCACCTAGGCAATACGCTCCAGACAAACTTCGATTAGAAACTTTTCATAACAATTTAACAACTGAAGAAAGGGTGGAGTAAGCATGTAACGAGGCTAACGAATCCTTTTGTTTCTTTAAGAATACCTCTATGTATACGAGCTGAATTCACACAACTAAGAACACAAAAACGTCAAGTTGCGTTGACTACTGACCACACCCCTTCTAAACATCAAAATCAACTGAATGAATCAACAAACAACAAACAACAAAATCAAAAAATGAAATATTTCCAAATTGAAACAAATTAAATTTAAAATTAAAGAATTAAAATGAAATAATAATTCAGAGACCTTCGGATTAATGGACATTATATAGCAGTGATAATGGTGTGAACATATATTCGGCGATTCTTAGACAATATGATTTTTTAATGTATCGAGATCCGGAATCGAAAAAGTAGTAGCAGAGGAACTGTTCATGACTCAAAATCATTTTTATAATATTTTATATTTTTAAGCCTTTTTTTAATAGTTGAGGTTGATCTATTCCAATTTGTGAAGAATTTAGTTTTGTATAGCCGAAATCCTTGATATCAAGCTTAATTATTTATGACGACCCGTGTTTTAGAGAATGGGCAATAAACGACAAATATTATCAAATATATAAATAACTATCCTTTAATATTGATTACATTAATCCAAATCTAACTATTTCTGATATAGGCAACATATTTAAAATTAGAGGCGAACTTCTCAACTTGAACTACCATCCATTCATTCAGTGTAAGAATTAGGGTGTAGAATATTCAATTAATTTTGGGGAGAAGAAAGACATATTTCATTATTTTAGACGTTGTAAAATCTTTGAAGAGGAAATGAGGAAAAAATATTTTGAAGCAGTTACCATGACCGAACTTGATAATATCTAAATGGTGAAGAAGTGAACCTCTAGTGATTTATCTGAAGGAAGTCTGCATCTATCTTTCTTTTTTTATACAAAATTTCAATTATTAATAAATTAATTTAATAACTTAATAAGTTTTTGGCCATTGTTATTTAACGATAGATATCACGATTGGATAGTAAGGATCATTATATAGTATAGTAATAGTTGGATTTTGTAACACAACATAAAATTAAGATATTATTATGAGATTTAATTAGATTATAATTCAAAAAACATAATATAACTAGTTTTTTTATGGTCTAAAAAGAACTCCAGACCGACATCCTTGTAGCTATGTTAGTAATTACTTTTGTAAATAACATAAAAGTTTGTAATTACTATCAATAAAAGTATTTTATATCTACCTATTTCTTGTTTTAATTTTCGTTCATGGTTAAACTGAGGAAAGATTATTTGGCACTTGATTTTTCGTAAAGCGAAATATACTATTCAATTTTTTGTTTTCTTTAAAGAACAGAAATGAAAAGGAGTCAGCTCTGGGTACTAAACAATTCTTTGTAAAAAACAAAAATATTTTCTTCAAAATTAACAGATTATTTTAAGATTGGGACTTATGAAATAATAAGGTTGGGCACAGTTCTGGCTGTATAATTATTCGAGAAGAGATATTCCGCTCAATGGATGCGAACTGTATTACAAGAGGGAAGGAGCGCTCTTTGTCTTGCAGCAACTCCTCGGATTATTGTCTTCCCTACTCTAAGGCTGTTATGTGACAGCCCTCAGCGGTTACCACTCAGTCTTCATCTCGAGGATAGATTAAAAACAGTTGTGATTAATTTAGCTTATCACATCGTAAGTCTCAAGTAATTAAATATTTGATCGCTATTAGTCGGTTGCAGTGGTCCCAGATAAAGTTTCGGGGGGGAGGGGAGAGTGGTCGATATAAAAAACCAAACAAAACATACATAAAGCAAAAAACTCTTTTATTCGCAAAAAGAATACGGACTTTATTAACTTCTCATACATAAATACTACTTCACTATGACAAATCTAAGCAATCATTTTTCTTTTCCGAATTTGCGATAGATCTATGCCACATAACCCCCTTTCTGAGACCACAAGTCTATTTATTTGATTAAGTGTGCAAGTTACGTCTTAAACATTTGTCCATTCTTTCTTGGCACTTAGATAGAGACTTCGTTGATGATGCCCTGATAAAGACCTGAAATCCTGGTCGAAATGTTGGCACAATAATCGTATTACAGTACATAAGTGGTCTTTTCTTCTGATCACATCCCCAATCATTTTCATTCTATTCTACGGTCAATTATCTTACATTATATCACCGGTGTTTGGGCAAAAGGGGTTAAGTGTTGGAATGTGAAGTTTAAAAAACGATTTTTCAAAGTTTTGAAAAATCATTTTAAATCCTGTCTAAGGATTTCTTTATTCATGAATATATTATCTCATAAGAGGCTAAACATTATAGTGAAATACAAATTTAAACAAAATATTACTTGTTTATTTATTTTAAGTGCATTTAAGCCCTTTGTATCTTATATTTTTGTCTCTAATGGCCTTCTGATCATAACTCATTAGCCTTTTGTACTTAACAATAATCAACGTAATTCCTTTTTACCATGGATATGAGAAATGGACCATGCCCTAAGGGTGTCAAAAAGTTTGGAAAAATCAAAAATATTTTATTTTATATTGATATTATGATTTTATATAAAAACGTGTTAACACTAAAAATACACAATCAATTACAAAAATGATGAAAAATCAATCTACAGGTACATTATTAGTTTAAAAATGAAACTCTTGACCAAGTTATTGATCTGTTTCTACATCAACTAAATCAGGGTCAATACCTTCATCATTATTACACCTAAGGTTTCTGTAAAAATCGTGGAAGTAGGGGGGAATTAGTTGTAAAAGATCTAGTAGCTCTTTTTTCTTTTCCTTGGATATTGGGACTGGTTTACTGTAGGTATTTTTCAACGTGAATGTGCTTGGCTGTCGGCCTCTTCTTTTAAATGAAACATAATCAAAGGGATCTTCTCTATTCAGGCTGTTTTTAAAACCAATACGTCCAAAGTCCTTGTCGTACCGAAACCATTGTGCTAGAAGATAAAGAGTACAAGATTTAATAAATGCATAATTATCTTAGATCCAAATCGGTTGTTCTTCCATCAAAATTAATGCATGCTGCTTAAGAAGAACTAGGTAGCAGACATATATTTGTGGATCAAATCCAAAGGGCGTAGAATAGGCATACATAACTACATGGGCCCGTTTGATCTGCACACGTTCTGGTATAAAGGATGTAAGTTTTATCAAGTGTCACTTAACCCTTTTGGATCATTGCCAAATAGCAAATAAGACTTGTGCCTTTAAGATTTAGTAAGGTGATTTCACTTTAAACAAGCTTTAATAACATTAAATATTATAATGGTTAAATTTTATTAATAATAAAATTTAACCATTAAAAACAGATAGATTTTTTTGACAAGAAGCCATAAAAACCTCATTTTCATAAAATTGACACTTAAGCCCTTTTGCCCAAACACCAGTGATATATCAATTCTTGTTATTAAAAAATACAGAAACATAGGCCAGATAACGAATGAATCTAGAAGGAAAGTCAATAAGCGAAAAACCAACTATGGTAGGTTAAAGGGCCCTGTTTTGTTCGTCCGCTTATATCGCATTAGGGGTTGGTCCTTCATAAATTACATGTGTACTGTTATATTTTACTATTTAGTATGATATACTATTAAGTATCCAAAAACAACCTACCATAATTGGTCTTTCTTCTTATTTATTTTCCTGCAAGATCTTCCCTGCTGGGCAATCATTGATTGTTAATTAGGACTGTTAAAAGAAAAAGGTTACTATAATTTTGATTCGGAATTTCGAGATTTAAATATTCACTTATTAACCCAACAATATATGGAAAATATATTACCTACTAGGAATTCTTATTCCAGAAAAGAAAACGTTGCAGGTGCTTTTACTAATCCTGCATAAAAATAAGGCCCAGGGTGTTTGAAGTTTGCTAAGCATCAACGTAAATATTCCTAAATGGATTTTTTTTTATAATTATAATTAATATTGTAAGATAAGTTATTATATTACATTATACTCCCTTTGCAGATTTGCACCTGCACTGTGTGGCATCAAGCAAATAGGATCTCTTTTGCTTTTCGCTTTCAGTTTCTTGATAATTTGCAATGTTTAGTATATATTGCCGTAGAAGACCTCTTAGACACTGTCTTTTCCGACCCCACCAGGAACCACCTCTATCGCCAACTCGTTCCCCGCGCGCTGTAGCTCAAAATCGGCCTAATTAACCGAATGTGGGCTAATTTTAAAATTAAAGCGATCGTTTTACACACAATTCGATATTCTACAACTATTATGGGTATTTTCTATTTGGAGTAACCCTCTTTAAATTGCAGGCTTTGGAACATGAGCGTAATTCATTTTTCCGCTGAAGTGGCTAAATTGACAATCGGTTTTGGCGATAAGACTTACCCGATTTTAACTATGAAGACCTCAGTCGACGGGAAATTTAATGCCCTTTTATTTTAGAAAGAACACAATTTCTTCCGCGATAAATCGTTTTCGATTTATTAGCGAGAATTTGAAAAAAGTTCGAAAATGTCGATTTTGTTCCCCTATAAAATTTTATGGCAACCGATCTGAGGAGGCAGACGTTCACATTTGTTGTCTATGAAATAAGTACTTTCAGCCTATATGATCAAAAATTTTCTTCAAATCAGGCACCTTTTTGGCCCTCAGCTCCGGGATCAATTTGGTTTAACAATAATCTTATCCTCGATCGAAATTCTCAAATTTATTTAATACACAATCTGAAAATGAAATGCTTGGATTTCACCTATGTAAAACTTGCTATGAATGGCGTAAAACCTGGGCTCTAATCATCACCATCTATATAATAATTAAAAGATACAACAATGGATTCCAACATAGCCTCTATGATCAGAGAATTGATGCATGGAGGAGAAGGATTATAATTAATTTCTTCCAGATTCTGTAGATTTCAAGATGTACCTCGCAATAATCCATCTGAACGCCAGTGGTTGGCGGTAACTAAAAACAAGATTTATAATCTAAAAATTGGAAAGAACTGCCCCAAGAATGAAAAAAGTGGAGAAGGAAATTATTTCTATTATGTTACAATTAGAAAATAGTCATTATATGTTATTGACTATTTTTTTCCTCTCCCCTTCTTTGTATTTTAGGCTCTACGGGATTTTATTTTTCTAAGAAAAATAATAATTTTTCAATGAATGTAACTATAAAGAATTATATTTGCATATAAAAAATCTATTTCTAAAGGTTGTTTGCATTCGAAGGTTAAATTTTTCTTCTTTGTGTAATTATACCTGAAAT
Source organism: Aelia acuminata (assembly GCA_911387785.2). Classification (NCBI taxonomy): domain Eukaryota; kingdom Metazoa; phylum Arthropoda; class Insecta; order Hemiptera; family Pentatomidae; genus Aelia; species Aelia acuminata. The sequence continues at coordinate 126,397,005 of OU426978.1, read as the reverse complement.
TTGGATATCTGAATCTGATGTAATAATTTATATTATGCAAAGTAGAATTATTTTAAATGTTTTGGAAACAACGCGAGGGAGTGTTGGAAGCGGTTGCGAAATGACAGTGATGTCTGATTAGTAATGTTAGCTCTCAGAGGAGAGAATGAAACTAATTTCCGAAAGGAGCTTACGGGAGGGTCCTCTTCCTCTGCTCCGGGAAATTTGATCGATAGATAACTAAGGAACCCTTCTGTTTTAACTCAAACAGGACGGCTTCATTTTCTCATTGTTACAGAATGTATAATAAACGGTCTATCAAAAGTTATAAACTATTTTGCAAATAGGAACTTAACACTTAAGGAAATTATTCATTCATATCTTACACACTGATTTACCTTTAGCATAAAACTCTTCAACGAATCAATACATTTAACTATAAAGTACATAATCATAATCGTGATAATAAAAATCATACATTGTTAGGTTTTTTGTGGTGGAAGGAGGGAGTTGAGGAGAGGCTACTAATGAATTATTTTATCTCCTCTTCTTTACGAAATTTGGTCAAAAGAACAGGAACTTCAACAAAATTTCTGAGGGTGGCGGGATAGCCAAATTGGCATACGCATTCGGAAAGATGCGTTTTCATAGAGAACATCAAGTGATAACCAGATGATAGCTAGTTCAAAACCAGGAGCCTGAGGTCATTTAATAATACTTTGCATAAACCCAACGCTCTCCCCTGGTCCGGGCAACCCCGTATAGCCTAAACGGCGTGGAAGAGGTAGACAAAAAACAAAACAAAGAATTATTAAAATCTTGTGTGATGCTCGCAACACATAACTTTCACTTACCAAACTAATTAGATTAGAAATCGACGAGTTCAGTATAAACAGCATTTAAGTTCACACAAAAAAAAACTTTTTCCATATTTATTTGTAGTTCTCAATCAGGTATAGTATAATATAATCATTGTAAAAATTGACAGTGGTCTGTACTATTCGATTTTTCATTATTTATTTATTTTTTTAAGGGTCCTCAAATATAAATTAGGATAGGACCAAAACCCACTGGATTAAAGAATGCCTGGTATGATGAAGTATGCGAAAATGCAGTGCGGGAAAGAAATAAGGAAGAAAGAAGATGCTATGCTACTCCGGAGAACGAGAAGAACTGTGGAGGAGTATAATCAGAGGAGAAGGACAGTTAGATCTTTGTGCAGAAAGAAAAAGAGGCTCTGGGAAACCAAAAGATTGGAAGCAGTAGAAGAAAACTTCTCGGCCAAGGAATCGAGAAAGTTCTACATGGGGGTGAGAAATTTCAAAGATGGATTCAAACCCCAATGAGAAATGTGTAAAGATAAGGAGGGGAACATCATAGGAGACAGAGCAGCAATGCTTGAAAGATGGGCAGATCACTTTCAGGAACTTCTCAACGCTCAGAGGAACACAGACACAGCTATGCCGGGACCAACTCAGAGACATGCCCAAGAAGATGCAGACGAGGTCTTCCCACCAGAGAAAGAAGAGATATCTGAAATAATTCACACACTCCATAACAATAAGGCACCGGGAATAGACCAGATCCAAGGAGAACTGCTAAAGTATGGTGGGACTGCAGTGATTGATCAAATGTACGATCTAATCTTTGAAATATGGATAAATGAAGAAATGCCCCAGGAATGGAGTACGGCATTGCTATGCCCAATATATAAAAAAGGTGATAGGCTTGCATGCAAAAACTATAGAGGCATTGCTCTACTTAATGCTGCCTATAAGGTTTTATCTGTTGCAATCCACAATAGAGTGCTCGTGTGGATGGAAAGATTGGTTGGAGAATACCAACCAGTGGTTTCCGATCTGGGAGGTCTACAACCGACCATATATTTTCACTGAGGATAATGCTAGAAAAAGCAAATGAATTTGACATCGAACTGCATCACTTATTTGTGAATCTTAAAGAGGCGAGGCCTATGATCGAGTCGATAGAGGAGAACTAATAAGGAATCTTCAAGGCTTGGGTATGCCAATGAAACTTGTCCGACTCATTGGAATGGCCCTAACAAATACAAAGTGTCGGGTTAGTCTCAAAAAATCACATATCCCTAGAATTCGATGTCTCCATTGGCCTCAGGCAAGGAGACCCACTGTCACCTGCATTGTTTAACCTTGGTTTGGAAGTGGCAGTAAGAGCCATTAGGACAAACCCAGGTGGAACAATTATGAATAAACTGACACAGCAAATGGCCTATGCAGACGATATAGTCATAACAGGAAGAACACTAGCATCAATGGCTGGCTGGCGCCTATGAGGAACTTCAGGAAGCTTCCAAGAAACTCGGTTTACAGGTTAATGAACAAAAGACCAAATATATGAGATCTTCGCGAAAGACAGATCACCGTGAGGGGCAAAAGGTAGAAATATGTGGACAAAGTTTTGAAGAGGTCGACAAATTTAAATACCTAGGATCTGTGGTCACAAATAAAGATGACATAAAAGAAGAAATAAAGGCGAGATTGGCTTCAGGTAGTAGGTGTTTGTATGCACTCCAAAGATTGCTCTGTTCCCGAAATATCTCACGGAAAGCCAAGATAAATATATATTATATATTATACGAGAGACCAGGAGGAAAGCGGTTAAGAGGAAGACCCCGTCTGAGGTGGCTGGAGGACGTGGAGGCAGACTTGCGGCAAATGGGAGTGAGGAGATGGAGAGCGGAGGCGGCAGACAGAGAAAGTTGGATGAGGATTCTTTCGGAGGCCAAAGTCCTTCATGGGCTGTAGCGTCAATGGATAGATAGATAAATATAAATTCCTTATTTTATCTACTGTCGAGTTTTTTTAAACTTTTTTTTTGTCTATATATCGTGAACGGAAATCGATAGAAGGGGTACTTACGACTCAGTAAATTAATAACTAATTATTGATTCTTTTACGTTTTCAGAAAATCTACAACGATTACTGTTTCAGAAAGGCCACATTATGTTTCATTCAGAAATATATAATGGAACTGAATTTTGTACACTAAAATGTAATTAGTTATTTAACAAACAACTACAACAACAACAACTACAACAATTAGTTTTTAAGTTTTCAGTTTGCTATCTGTCTCTGTTTCACACATTCAACGTTCTATGTGTACGCACGCCTGAATTAGGCTCTTACCAATTAAAATTTATCATTTTAAATCATATTAAATTACACGGACATAACGATAGACTTATTAATGACATGGCCACGACTGAAATGCCTTTTATGAGGCGACTGAAAAGGAGTTGGATGAGGGACCTCCTCTCCTGAAACAAGTACGGGATGATGTGCTGCTGGGCACTATATTCCCTCATGCCTAAATGCCAACATCAAAGCAGTTTATATCACATTTGCTGATTGTCGCTTAGCTGCGACAGGTGCGAATATAAATATGAAGCAAAAAAAAAAAAAAAAAAAAATCATATTATCAAATATGAAAAACTTATATGTGAGTAGTTACCTATATTTAAAAAGTTATAGTAAATAAATAAATAAATAAATAAATTCTTTATTCATTTGTTCTGGGACGTATCCCTTAAGAACAAAATTAAATAAAATACAGAGAGGGCTTTAGAGCCTTGAAGTTTAAGTAACAAATTGAATTGATAAAAATGATTAGAAAACCTCTAGTTTAAATAAATAAAAATAAAAAGAATACACATTAAATGTTCAATCGAAAAGTGAAAAGAAGCTAGTTTCTGCATCTTATAATATACACATATGTACACACTTATTTACAGGTTGGTTAAATAATATTTATATTTTCTAAAAAATAAAAAAAGAAAACAGAACAAAGAAAAAATTAAATTAAAAAGAAAAAAATGAGATAAGAGCTTCTAACGGTTTAAAAGGTAAATTATAATAGGAATTGTCAATTTACTTTTTAAGGAGACTGGATGGCTATGAAGTGATGATATAGGCGGGATTTAAAGGTGGAGAGGGTATTGGAATTACGGATGAAAGGAGGAATAGAATTCCATAGGGATGAGGACCTAATAATGAAAGATCTATCAAAAGCTGACGTTCGGTGGGCCGGTGTATATAGATCTGAAGACCTAGAGCGGGTATTGCGGGAATGGACGGAGGATTTGAACTGAAGGAGTTCAGAGATATATGAGGGACGACGGGAACGAATAACTTGGAAAAGGAAGGAGGCTAGGAAATACTTACGGCGGTAGGAAGGATATAACCACTTTAACTTTTCATAATAGGGCGATATGGAGACGTCTCTTGGGATCCCAAATATAAATCGGATGAAACAATTTATTAAACGTTTTAGTTTTGCTTCGAGATCCCCTGAGATACCCCTATACACTGTGCAGCAATAGTCGAAGTGGGGGAATATCAAGGAGGTGACCAGAAGTCTGCGTGTTTCAAAAGGGAACAAGTTACGGAGATGGTTCAGTTGCTTTAGGGTTGAAATAGTGCGACGGGAGATATTGGAGATATGGTTTTTCCAGGAAAGAGTTTGGTCAAAGGTTACACCAAGGTTTTTGACAGTTGGATAGAATTTGATGGGATTGTTATTTAGGAACAGGGGTGGGATGTTAGGGGTGGTTTTGAGGAGGTGATTGGAGCCTATTAAGATTGCCTTTGTTTTTTCAGCGTTTAGCTTCAACTTGTTAGCCTCTGCCCAGAGACTGATTCGATTCAAATCCTCCTGAAGCTTTTTCGTCGCTGGCAACAGCTCCGAGGGTGGGAAAGACAGGTAAATCTGGAGATCGTCAGCGTAGATATGGTATTGGGAGTGATGAATCAGAGGTGGAAGGTCGTTAATATAAATAGCAAACAGAGTGGGGGATAGAGAGGATCCTTGGGGGACACCACAGGAGAGGGTAAGTGTTTTAGATGGAGGTTGACCAGGAACGACTACATATTGTGCCCGGCCTGAAAGGAAAGATCTGAACCAATGTAAGGCGCTGCTGGAGAGGTGGAGTTTTTGCAGTTTTGTAAAAAGGATGTTATGATCGACAGTGTCGAAGGCTTTGGAAAAGTCCAGAAGGATTAGAATACTTAGTTTTCGGAGTTCTATGGAGGTTTGAAGGTCATGGGTAATTTTTAGGAGAGCGGATTGAGTTGAGTAACCTGATCGGAAGCCGGATTGGAGTGGGTTAATGAGGGAACGTTCTTCTAGGAAACTTGAAAGTTGATTTTGAACTAGGCGTTCTAACGGTTTAGAGAGATTGGAGAGAAGGGAAATAGGACGGAGGTCATTCATCGTGGAGGGATTTGAGGTTTTTTTCAAAGGTCGGACTAGAGCGGTTTTCCAGGAAGAAGGGAAAACCGAGTTTTGCAATGAGAAGTTGTAAATATGATAAAGAATAGGAATTAATGAGGGAAGGCAGGACTTCATTAGCTTAACTGGAACGTCGTCAGGACCGTAATCGTTGGTTTGGGATTTTAGGACTGCAGTAAATAGGTCATCGTAGGTTATGTGGGAAAAAAAGAAGTTCTCCGGATTAAAATTAGGATAATTGATAGCGGCGACTTGTGATGGATTAAGAGGGGGGGGATAAGAAATGGTTATTGAGGTCATCTGGAGTGAACGGAAGGGAAGTAGAGTTATTGGAACCAAGGAGGGATAATTGACGTAGTATTTTCCACTTGCTTTTGGTATCGTGGGCACTGGAGAGGGCATTGTGAAAGTGGAGGGATTTGGCACGTCGGAGTTCGGATTGGGTAACATTTCTAAGTTTTTTAAAAGACGCATAATCAGCTGCCAAACGGATACGCCGAAATTTGCGTCTTGCAGCTTCCCTTCTTTTCATCAGATCCTTTATCTCAGACGTCAGCCAAGGTGCAGCGGGGCGACGTAGGGTTCGGGTTTTCAGGGGAGCGTGGATATCTAAAATGGATTTCAGATTTGTGGTGAGGAAGGAGACCATGGGATCGACAGAATCGTAGGAATATATGGTATCCCATTGGACGGCTTCGAGATCGGATTGGAGGGATTCATAGGATAGTTGGTCAAGATTTCGAGATGATATGGCCTTAGGAGTAAAACGTATGACGGGGAGGTCGTATGAGATCTGGATGAGGTCGTGTGATGAGAGAAAGGGAACAGGACATTGCGAAGAAGAAATGATTTTGACAGGAGAATCAGAGATGCACAGGTCTAGCCAAGTATCAGAGTATTGTGTGTGATGTGTTGGATAGTAGGGGACTAGGTAAAGGTTGAGGGAGTATAGGAGGTCAGTTAGAAAGGACTTCTCAGAGGATTCAGAGAGTAGGTTTACATTGAAATCGCCGGTAATGACGATGTTGGAATAATTGGAGACCAGGTTGACGAGGGAGGATTCAAAGAGATTGTCGAATGGGGCGCGGGGAGGTCTATAGATTACGGCGAATAACAGAGGGGAGGAAACAGAGGAAATTTCAACGAACATGTATTCAACGTGAGGAAGGTCCTGGGAGGGAGACTGGAGAAGGACTTTGGCTTTAAGGCTTTCATGGATGTATAGTCCGACACCACCTCCCGTGCGATTAGATCTATCATGGCGTAAGAAAGAGTAATTGGAGAGGGAAATCTGGGAGGAAGGGATGAACGGTTTTAGCCAGGTTTCGGATATAGCAATAACATGGTGAAAATTGTCCTGAAAGTATTTTTGAAATTCATTAAAGTGGGCAATAAGGGATTGTGCATTTACGTGACATGCGCTTAAAATGTTAGTCATAAATATGAAGTAGTAGAAATAACTGAACAAGGTACGTGGATGAGGGATAGTTTGAAACGTATTTAGGCAAAAACGGTATTTTAGTGATGTACAACGCATGGCTATGATTCGAACATTGAGCAGAAAATGATGGAATTTCTATTATTTGAAATAGATATTGAATATTAAAGTTGTTACTTAATTTAGAAATGACTCGAATTTTAGGGTAGATCCACAGTGAGGCACGAATAATCAAATGATGTTTAGGGGAAAGCAGAACGAAGTATCTAAAATAATAGTAAACAGAAGTAATGAGGATTATGATATCATTAGTTGAAATGAGAATATATATAGTTGAAAAAAATCTGAGAGTAAAAATAGCTGTAATAAAAATGTAAATATCTATGATGAAAATATAAATATTCACAATAAGAATGATAATTTTTGAATCAAAAATAAAATTATCTGTGGTAAAAATAAAAATAAGAATATCTTCTATAAAAACTAAAAAGTTCACTAGCTTGGTGGAACATAGAAACCGCATTCAGCTAAAAACGTCCAGGTCGCTGGGCTTACCAATAATCACTGCAGGGTGACCGTCTGCCTGCCTACAGCGAACTCGGCCTCCGCTAAACCAGACGTATTTGATTTTGGCCGTTGCCTTCTTCTGCCTGGCCAACCAGTAGAGATGTTTGTTGGCGGGCGTCATAGCTTCACTCAGATAAATCCGGGAAGCTTCATTGTCACTCCAGCCCAGGTGCCGTGTGGAAAAGTTCCTCTTTGCTTTCCTTTGTTGGACAAGTTCATCGCTTACTGCCTGGCGGACAAATCTTGCGATTATGGGTCCTGGGGTCCCATCCTGCTTAGGCCTGAGCCTCACCGCGTGGTCCAGATCCTCCGGACACAGCTTAACGCCCAGACCCGCTCCGATACTGAGTATAGTGCCCATCACGGTGTCTCCCTGCCTCTGCGGAACACCTCTTATCTCCACTGTATTTTTCATCTGCAGCTGTTCGGTATAGTTTAATCGGCTTTCTAGTTCCGAAATTTTTGTCTTTAGGGCGGTGTTTTCGAGCGTCAATTTTTCAACGCTATGTTTTTGCTCCTCGAGGAGGGTCTCTATTTTCAAAAGCCTATCCATATTTTCGAATGAGAGTTCTGATTGCTTCTGGAGGGTATCTTTAATATCTTTCAACTCTTCTAAGCCTTGAAGCTTGGACTTCATTTCCTTAACTTCCGCAGTTAGTGCCCTCAGTAGTCCTATCATCGAACTTGCCTCGGAGTCAGATGCAGCCCGTAGAGGCTCTTCGCAATCCGGGCAGGTCCATTTTTTAATTTTTTCTTTCAGACCTTCTGAGTCCGCGGTGTCGATTTTCGAGCATTTGAGGTGAAAAATATTTTGACAAACAGCGCAGGCCACATTAGCTTTTTCTTCTCTGCTCACGGTTTTAGTACATAATTTACAATTAACCATTTTAATTTATTTGTAATGTATTTCGGAGAGCAAGCGATGTAAATATTAGTGATCGAGCGATATAAATATTAGAAAGCGAGAGTGTAAATAAATAATGTCAGACCTGTTTGTTGTGGCGGGCGCAGGAGGGATTAGGCTGATACTGAACTCCCCACTACTTCAACTCCGTTGTCTTCTCTACCGGCACTTTCTACTATTATACTTTAAAACCGTAATCAGGATATAGTATTTTTCGACTGATTGTGGATGGGCTTGTCTTATAAGTGATAAATGTAGAGATTTTAAAACAGAATGACGGAGAAAAACTAGTGAAATGTTATAGTACAACGAGAGGCGCAGGATTGAGCTCTTCACTCATAGAGATCTACTCCAAGACTGGTAGATAGTACTATAGTAGTACTAGTATATAGTAGATAGTAAGAACTTATGTTTACATAACTTTTCTAAAACAGGTTTCGCGGAACTTATTTTTACAGAACCTTTATCAAAAGGTTATTTTTATACGAGCCTAACAGTTGAAGGAATGACTAACTCCAATTTCATCACTTTTTACGAAAGTACTTATAATAATATTTCTCTGTTGAAAATTCTTACCTTTTTTTTTTTAATACCATTTGTAATACCATTTGATTAATACTAATGTTTAAATTAATTGTATATATATATATATATATATATATATATATATATATATATACAATATACATATATATATGTATATATATATACTTGAATTAATTGTATATATATATATATATACATATATATTGTTAAAAATATGTATATATGTATATACATATATATATAATTTTCGTATTTTTTCTTTTTTATATTAACATTATGTATTCAATATCAGTAACCAATAACGGGCTAACGGTCAAGAGACCAAGCCCTACTAATGTTTGCTATATTGATTAATACTAAACCGTTAGAGTATACTGAAATATACAAACCATGTCAAAAGTTACGAATTTTTCAAAGAGAAATATAATATAAAGTCCCTACAGCAAAATGTTGATATTGGAGTTGGCCTTTTTGACAACTGAAAGGCTGATATGAGTACTTGAGGAACTTTTTATAAAAAATCATTTTAATAAAATATCTGGTGGAACTTTTATATTAAAAATTTAAATGTAAAAGTTCTTTTGAAAAAGTTCAATGAATTTTTCGGACCCTGGTCAAAAGTATTATGCATAAGCTTCCCTTCGATTGGATTCAAAATTGTCCCATGGTATTTTTTTTTTTTTTGGTCCCCTACTACCTCGCCGTTTAAGCTATACGGAGGTTCTTGGGCCAGGGGAGAGGTTTGGGGATTAATGCAGAGTATTATTAAATGTCACCTGACATCTTTCCCACATAGACCAGTATTGAACAAGATTACTCTGTATCCAACTAGTTAAAACATTTTAAAGTTCTTTAAATATAAAAAATATAAATATAAAATATATATATGTATAAATCCCCAAAAATCGAAACTTAGCGAGCTGACAAGGAAACCACACAATTAAATAGTTGGATTAACAGTAACATAATGATCTGAGCTAACTTAAGAGGCATAGCAGGTAAGGTAATGATTGTGGGGACAGTGATACCATTAAGGAAACCCATTCTGTGGGCAGTAATTGTGGAGTGTGAAGGAGCAGAAAGGGCTGTAATGGGCCAGCGCTAGTGACCAGCTGAGCTATTAAATCCGTGACATATGTTGATGGGGGAACAATGGCCACCACTCCACCTTCCTTCCTTGTTTACTAACCATCTTTGTCAACACCCGCCGCCACTCGTTCCCTGATTGAATTCCACCCCCGGCATATGCTCATTTTCCTCCTATCACACAACAAAAAAATAGTGATATCTGCTATTGATAGGATTGAGGTTTCTCTAAGTCCCCTTCCGTTCCACTAGCCTGTTCTCTTAATTATGAAAGGATTAGAAACCCATATACGGTTATCTAATACTTATATATAATTAATGGTCCAAAACATTTATTTATTTCCTTTTAGAATGAATTTATGTTTGTCAGAAATCTGATAGTTAAATCTAGTGATTCATTCTGACAATAAAACATCCAAAACAACACCTTGATTTATATATTCACCTAGGCCACAACATTTCGATGTTTGTTTGTTCTTTAACGTCACTTTATGCCACTAATGCTAATCGGACGATGCTGCAGTGGGAGTACTAAATTTTGCCTATCCAGGTATAATTAGGATAGGGACCTTTAACGAGTAGCTGACATCGTACAGGCTCGGGACCTCCATTTTACGTCCTATCCGTGGGACGGCATAGACAAGAATTTTCTATTCCCATTAAAAACTCCTATGGCCACCTCGGGACACAACATTTCGAGGTTCACCTATAAGTTAAACATACAAACAACAATACGCTTTTTCTTATACTAAGAATCAATTTGTCTTAATTTAAAAGGAATACCAGCATGACAATTAGGTATAGACATATTATGAAATTTAACTTTATTAAATATTAAGTTTAAATATTTGCGTTATATAAAAAGTAGTGTTAAACTGAGTTTTAAATAACTTAATTTACGAAAATATTGATATTAAATTGTAATAAATTTATTAGACATAATAGAAGGTTAAATCATTATTATCAAAGGCAACCGCCCATGGAAGATGGCGCATGTCTTTTCCTATTCCCCAAAATTTTCCTTAAATTCAATTTTTCCTTTACTTCAGAGTTCCCAAAAATCGAATGCTTACAAAAATATTCTTCCCACAATTTACATTTGGAAAGTAAATGTATATTTGTATAAATTTATCTTTAGTATAATTATGACCCGATTCGATGATTTTGTTTATAATCGATTTTAATGATAGTTCTGCGAATTTTTTTAATATGGATGTGATTATTTTCGGTACTCTAAATCATTTCTAAATTTTTACATTAACCTATGATATACCTATTTCCTTTATCTTTCTCTCCCATTCATAGCCATTTAGGCTATGTTACGGTGTTTTACGGGCCAGAAGAGAGGGTGGAAGATTAGTGCTGAGTATTATTAAATGTCCCCTGCCTCCGGGTTTTGAACTTGCTATCTTTGGATTCCCATTCATATGTCGGGAGTCAGGGGCAACATGTATTTTCTAACGCGTTTGCCCACTCGGGAAGCAGTTCTTACTGGAAAATTGGGGTAAGTGGTGAGCCAATGATGAAATAATGGTGACATCTGCTTTGTTGCTGAAAAACAAGTACAGCAACTTGTAACTTTGTAATATTTATACTAAACCGCGTAATTCAGCTGAAATATTTATTTGAAAATATGTTGTAATGGGAAAAACCCCCGCCAGTCATACATTGTGCAACACATACTATAGCAAGACTTTAGATTTTGTTTTTATAGGCAAGATATAAGTATTAAAGGGTCATTAGATTATCCTTGCTTCTAATTATGGGTGGTAAGCCTTAAGTTCTAAGTCTCTGAAGCAAGTCTCAAGCACTAATTTATATTTGACATGACTAAGATAGAATATGAATGTTTATTTTTTGAGCTTCCTTGAAATGGAAAACATTCGATTGCTTTTTTCTCAAAATTAGCTTTTTTTGACTGACGGGCTTTTTCCCTGTGTCCTTCATTTGTTTTAGTCGATTTTTCATTTTTATAAAATTTAACTGCTAAAGTAACACATTTGAAAATATTTTGTTTTAAAACTAATAATATTAGTGCGATATAAAAACATTTAGAGCTGTTTTGCTATTGCATAAAGAAAGAAGATAGTAATGGCGGATTTTTAAGATTAATTGAATATTTGGTGGGTTTAAAACCATAGTGATCTAAGCGCCGAACCAGTTTAATAAATTTTTATTTTATTATCTATTGTTATTTTCTTTAATAATGCTTCTTCATATTTGAAAAAAAGACATAGTGGAATATATTGTGTTTCAAAAGTGATAGCAGTAAACTCAAACTTATTTTACAAAATTCAGCTTTAGCTTCTATTTTCTCAAAATATGGTGTTTGCCGCTTAGTTTACTTTGGCGTTACACCGACCATGTCATTTTCTCTGATATAGGTATTTTGTAGTTAAGGTACCTTGCATTGGAGGCGAGGTATCATTGTCTTACATTTAATATATCATTTATAATTCAAGGAAATCAAATGGGTGTAACTATAAATTATTGTATAAGATTAAGAATTATAACAACAAGATTATTGCGAGGAAAAACCCATTAAAATAAAGTTTAAAATGTGTTTTGAGAAGGTATAATAATCGTTTATAATATCCGAAGGAAGGAGAATGGTATAAAGAAATTAAAGGTAGAAAAGAGAACCCTTTTATTAAAGCTGGGATATTGTGTGGGCTAAGGTAAAGAGCCACAAGGGGGATTCCTCCTCAATGCAGGATTCAAGTTTCCTAATTCTATTGAGAGCGTGGTAATGGCGGCTCACCGGAGCGACACTGCCGTCGCTCAATCCTGATTAAAACGGGAGATTGTCCGTCAGCTGAGTGGAAACTAATATCTGGCCGCTTTGTCGCGCAACCGGGAGTGGTGAAAGAATCGCGAGCGGCGTGGAAATTATTCCCTCGGACGGAAAGATGAAAAGCGGTCGCGGAGTTTTCATTAGACAGACAGACGGACTGGATATTGCGGCGGAGCATTGTCGCCCTGACGCAGGAGAGATAGATGTGACACCGCTTGGATTTATTATGAGCCCTACGAGTCTATCCATTACCGGAGTGGCATTAATATCCCGGAGGCACAAAAAGTGCATGACAACCGGCCCATTAATAACTGCTACATCACTTAAATACACACGTTTTTAGCCGGGCGGATCCTCCTGTCGTTTTTACCATAGCCTCTGCAATTAATAACGTCTTGTGGGACAAGGATCAATTTGCAGGAGGAGAGTCTTCTAGCTGCTGTTGTCGCTCTCTCGGGTATTGTCGCCGGTGTCCTCCCTTTGCTGCTCCGTTTCAATGCTTGCGTAGTTATTAAATTATTGCTCTGTCACGGAGAACTGTTTCACGAATCTAATATAAGCGAGGAGGCTTGTTTAATCCATTCCATAACATAGTAATTACAAGTAATTATCAATAGCTGAAAATACAATGTTTTTATTTTCCGGTTCATTATGTTTTTCTGAAGAATAATTTACAAATAACTTTTTTAAATGGTTGTAAAAGTTTTCTAGATAGCTTTCCTTTCATATAATAGATTTTTAATTGAGCCTTTTGGGAGACAAAATTACTCCAATTTCAACATTTTGCAGAAGAGCACTTTAAATATTATTTCTGCTTGGGAAATACGTATCTTTTAACATTTTTTACCATCACTTACCTATATATGAAAAATATAGCATGGGAAAGTATTGCGATCGTAAAAAAAAGTGTGAACAGACCAGCTCAAAAATGATAAACCTTACGAACCTGAAATAGATTTAATTGATGTATGTATATGCCGACGATGTGACCGCAAAAATTTCATCAATATTGATCAAACGGGGGGGGGCAATTTAATTGATGCATTTTGTCTCATTATTACGCTCTAATGATTTCAATTGAACTTGTCATGTTAATTGAGAATAAATTATTATTTAGTATCAGGTAGGTTTTATTATAATAGAAATGTTCTAAAGGGGCTACAATGGCGAATAAAATTTGTTTGTTTCCCTACAAAGTACCTGTTATTTTGTTTATATGGAGAAATTAATTATCTATCATTATGCATAATAATCAGCAATCAATGAATATGAAAATATGTCAAATATAGGAGACAAAAAGAAACAAATATAGGAGAAAAAAAGAAAAATGTTTCGAAAACCTTAAAACAAGTTGAACCAACGCATGAGCAGTACGCCTTTAATCGCAGACCATTGTCTGTAAGTAAAGGCTTCCGTTCATGCGAAAGGGTGCGTCCATAGAGCACCGCTAGCGCTCAAAAGATCAACCTGATCGATTGCTTGACCCGCGAGCAGGTAACCCGCTCAAATCCAGCATTTTATAATTATAGTTAAGGAACTTTCACCGTGACATGACGTATTTTGTTAAATCCAGATAATTATTATCAACTAAACATTATTAGATGAATTTGTTTTGGGGATTGGTTTAAATTGTTACGGAATATAACTTATTACAACAAACGGCACAAAACAACATTGAAAAAAAAGATTCATCAATACCAAGAGGTATGAAAATAATGTTCACATTCACTTATAGCTTTTTGTAACTTTAAGGTTAGGAGGTAATTCTTTTAAATAGCGTGGTTATTTATTATTCTTTATTCTATTACTTATTAAACTGTTTCATGGAGCTTATCTTATGAATGTTAATAAGGCCTGCTACGTCACCTAGAAAGAACAATTTGGCAAGGTCCTCATTTGCTCTATTAGTAAAACGGAGGCGGTAGGATGTTAGTAATCGGCTAAGTAGATAGGAGGGGGGAGAGCTGGGGGGGGGGGCAGGAGGAATCATCGAGGAAGAGGCCGAGGATTGGATTGTACAAGAGGCGCCGCCTAATGAGACAGCTTGGAACAAGGCCCGGGGGAACAGTGGCTATGCAAAGCAGCCCCACTCAGAATATATTGCACCTCCCCGTTACTAACAAGTTCACTCCTCAATACTACTGATTGCTTCCCTCGCCGGACCATTCTTATCCTAGCCCTCCTCATTAGCTCTGGTTGTCCGAGTTGTCGCCAGGTTTGTTCCGGCCCTCTCTTCGTATCCAATCGAAATCAAATCGAATTTATTTACCTCCATTTAGGCAGACTTCTCCCGCGAATGTATACACTCAGGTACAGCCGGTCAATAGAATACATAGAAAGAGTCCAATGACCATCATTTGATATTCCTTGTTGTTGGACAATATTTCAATAGTGGTTGAAATTTATTCGAAATCAAGACAGCGTATTCTAGTTTATATATATTCATTAGTCCCTTTTAGGTGTATCTCCCAAATGATAAACAAATTGTTTATCACGAAACTTGTGCATGCATGATATCGTTCAATCGTACATTGCTCCCTTCTTTTAAAAACACAATATCTCAATAAACGTTATTTTTCAGGAGAGTGAATTTAAAGTTTTAAAATAGAAAAAAAAATGTGTTCGTCGTAAATACAAAGCCTTATAATATACATTCATGATTCAGAAAAATTTGCTTTCTATAGAATAAAGGGAAACAGAGACTGACATATTATCAGTTAAAAATGGTTAAGTCGATCAGCCTGTCCGGTGACTGCAAGCTAGCTCGACAAATTCGGACCCAGACTTGAGCTAAGATTCAGGCGTGATGGCAAGCAAATTGAAGACCAACAATAATGGAGTTCTCTAGTGAAGGTGGTTTGATATACTATAGTCAAACAAGCATCTCAACTTCTATGTGTTTGAAATAAAACATAAAAGTTTCTCTCGATTTCCAATAATTATTGGAGATTATAACCTGCCAAACATTAGTTTAGTATTGCTAACTCACGGAGTACCTTGAACTAAATTAATTTCTAATCGATAGTTATAGTAGCCTTGGATCCCCTTTGCGTGAACGGCGGTAATAATTTCCAATATCCTAATATCGCCTCAACATTTTGGAAACGACAAAAGGATCAGGCCAGAGCGGGAAGACGATTTGCTGTAGACTGATTCCTTCTTCGTTTAAAGTCACTACTATTTTTTCTATCTTTACGAACCTATTTTCTTTGATCCATTGTTTATCGCAAACGGTAAAAAAACATGAAATAAAACATGTTATAGAATATTTAAGCAACGCTTAAATATTTCTTTAAAAAAAAATATTCTATTTATAAGATTAACTTATATAAATTATATGTGTATCCGTCATCTGCTGTTTAATAGAAGATGATTGCTGTCTACTCTATTTTCATTTTACTTCTACTTTCCATTTCTGCAATGAAAAGGCAAAATACTTTGACAAGACTTTGCTGTTTTCTTAGCGTGCTATTTCCGCTGTGTAACATGAAAAAAAATCATAATATTTTGTCTGTTACATTCAAAAGAGTTTTAGACTATTGTTTGAACAGTTACATAACTGTTTTAATACATGTTCTGGATCTTATGAGGATGTTCGATTTTGGATAAGTGAGAAGCAATCGATTAGGGGCTTAGTCTTGCTCTGAACATCGAAGGGGGCGGTTACGTTTGGGTCACTGTATTGTCACTTGTAGTTACTTTTTCTAACGTTGTTGTTAATTTGAGCTGTTATTGTTATGAAAGCTTTTATTGTTTATTGTTAGTCTGACGTTGTAAAAATGTTTCGTAAATAAACTACTCACATCAGCGTTACCATATTAAGTAAACATTAACGACAACATATTCATTATTATGTCACATATTATTCAATGAACCAATGATGAACCGACTTCCTTGATTATATTGCGTATAAAAATGTCTTCATTTATCGCTAATAATCTGAATATCGAAGAAAGGGTCAAAAATATATAGGTGCCAAATGTGAGAGTTCTCGGCGGGCTATGCTAGTAAATATTTATTCATTAAGGGAATCAATTATAGTAAAAATTTTATTAGATTATTTAGGCTTCTCACCTTAACACACTTTAATTCTCTTCTGAGCATTTAAATGGATTAACGAAAGAGGTGTGGAGAGGAATCTGTTAAAAATGATAATGATGTTGACTTATTGCAGTTGAAGATGTGCCCGGGGAGGGTGCTAAGTACCCGATTAGAACAGGGAGTGGAGTAACGCCTACTTGCATCCACTTGAGCCGTCCATTACTCGGATTGGATCTCGCCCCCATTCCATCGCGGGTACCCTATTGAAGGAGCAGGCATTGACAGAGTCGTTTATAACCGCGATAATCTCAGTTTATAAGAGACAGCCGTGGATTAATAACCTCAGTAAAAAGGATCAATCCTCTTTATGTTTACAACACCATTTTATTGCACTCCGCTTTAGTGCCAATTAAAACTCCCTCACATCTTAATATCGATGAGAGGCAACTTATTGGGTCTCCGATACTTATTTAACCCTTATAAATGCGTTTGCTTTTAAATAATTGTCGTTGACCATTGAAATTGAAAATTCTATAAGATCTGAAGTCTTTCTGATACATCGATTCAAGTTTGAAGTACTAACATGGCCCATTGTTTTATATTATATTAATGAAATATATAATTTACTTAATAATAACGATGAATAATGACAACTGTTTTATTTACACTGAAATAAGAATATTAATAGGAGCATTGCAGAAAAAGAATATTAAATGAAAAAACAAATAGAAATATTACAAACTAATACTGAAATAAATATGGATGAAACAAATAATAAAATAACAGTTGTGAAGTAATAAATAAAAAAATTACATTTATTTATATGGTGCATCCTACCCAACTCGATGTTGGAGCACCAAGCCGGCAAATACTTTTCATTTTGCTGTCCATTAAATAAGTCGTGCGCCATGAGCGTCCCGGAACCTGTAGAGATTTCTGAACACGATTATTTTAACCATATATTGCGATGCCGCTACATATATATTTAACAAAAAAAAAAACCTATGGTATTATTAAGTATTTAAAAAATATCGAACATACTATGATTTTAACGTAGTTTCATAAATTTAAAGACCACGGTAAATTAAACAGTACAATAAAATGTATGCCAAATGTCTCTTGCAATCACTAAAAAATTTTCCTATCGGACGAAGTCCCCCCCCCCAAAAAAAAAGCAAAAAAAAAAAATAAAAACACTTAAACACTTAACGCCTAAACGTAATAAATAGTCCAGTATGGACCTTGGAAATATTCACAGTTTGATGAAAATCAGGGAAATCATTACCCAGTACCCAGAGGAGCTGCAATCAATTCTTACAACAAAAATATTCCTTAAACGTTCATGTGGATGGGAAAACCCGTCACTTTTTTTAGTTGAGGTATGGTGTAAGTAAAACTTGAAAGGCTATTGGTTTAATTTGGGGTTCTAAATCAAATTAATAAAAAAAGCTAAGTTAAAGCTATATTTAGAATGATTTTATGATTATTTTCATTTAATATGATTAAAATTGTTTTAATTAATCTAATCTTAATTTGTGGCTGACCACCATTTTTAAATTATTTTTAAATAATTTATTTTTTGAAGAGAAAAGATTTGGCTCCGCCGGGAGTCGAACCCGGGTCTCCTGCGTTACATGCGAGGATGCTAACCGCTACACCACAGAGCTCGGCTCAAGGCAGAGCAAATCCTTCCTCTTCACTGATACCTACTCCCCCTATCTCACAAGTTTTGCGAGTAGTAGCGGGAGGTGGACAAATTTTGTCCAATTTATGATATTTTATTGACTTAAGTCAATTTTTTAAATTATTTTAATTAATCTAATCTTAATTTGTGGCTGACCACCATTTTTAAATTATTTTTAAATAATTTATTTTTTGAAGAGAAAAGATTTGGCTCCGCCGGGAGTCGAACCCGGGTCTCCTGCGTTACATGCGAGGATGCTAACCGCTACACCACAGAGCTCGGCTCAAGGCAGAGCAAATCCTTCCTCTTCACTGATACCTACTCCCCCTATCTCACAAGTTTTGCGAGTAGTAGCGGGAGGTGGACAAATTTTGTCCAATTTATGATATTTTATTGACTTAAGTCAATTTTTTTAAATTATTTTAATTAATCTAATCTTAATTTGTGGCTGACCACCATTTTTAAATTATTTTTAAATAATTTATTTTTTTGAAGAGAAAAGATTTGGCTCCGCCGGGAGTCGAACCCGGGTCTCCTGCGTTACATGCGAGGATGCTAACCGCTACACCACAGAGCTCGGCTCAAGTTTTGCGAGTAGTAGCGGGAGGTGGACAAATTTTGTTAATTAAAATAATTTAAAAAATTGACTTAAGTCAATAAAATATCATAAATTGGACAAAATTTGTCCACCTCCCGCTACTACTCGCAAAACTTGTGAGATAGGGGGAGTAGGTATCAGTGAAGAGGAAGGATTTGCTCTGCCTTGAGCCGAGCTCTGTGGTGTAGCGGTTAGCATCCTCGCATGTAACGCAGGAGACCCGGGTTCGACTCCCGGCGGAGCCAAATCTTTTCTCTTCAAAAAATAAATTATTTAAAAATAATTTAAAAATGGTGGTCAGCCACAAATTAAGATTAGATTAATTAAAATAATTTAAAAAATTGACTTAAGTCAATAAAATATCATAAATTGGACAAAATTTGTCCACCTCCCGCTACTACTCGCAAAACTTGTGAGATAGGGGGAGTAGGTATCAGTGAAGAGGAAGGATTTGCTCTGCCTTGAGCCGAGCTCTGTGGTGTAGCGGTTAGCATCCTCGCATGTAACGCAGGAGACCCGGGTTCGACTCCCGGCGGAGCCAAATCTTTTCTCTTCAAAAAATAAATTATTTAAAAATAATTTAAAAATGGTGGTCAGCCACAAATTAAGATTAGATTAATTAAAATAATTTAAAAAATTGACTTAAGTCAATAAAATATCATAAATTGGACAAAATTTGTCCACCTCCCGCTACTACTCGCAAAACTTGTGAGATAGGGGGAGTAGGTATCAGTGAAGAGGAAGGATTTGCTCTGCCTTGAGCCGAGCTCTGTGGTGTAGCGGTTAGCATCCTCGCATGTAACGCAGGAGACCCGGGTTCGACTCCCGGCGGAGCCAAATCTTTTCTCTTCAAAAAATAAATTATTTAAAAATGATTAAAATTGATTTAAGATGATACAGTTAAAAAAAAAAAAAATTACTCCTTAAGTTGTACCATGATAAACCAGCAATATGCCGCTAGGAAAAAAAACTCCATGACGGATTTACACTAAAAGTAATTGCCATTAAATATTTTTCCTTTTATTCTAAATTTCCTTTTGTAATCAATCGAATCTTTAGCCTTGTTTAATTGAGAATAGCGGGTGTGAATTCAGAAACGAAGAAGGGAAGAGGCAAAACATTATTATTTCAATTTATAAAAAATGTCCTTGTTACTTTTTAATGAAGTTGAAACATATTAAGTAATTTACAAATTAGTATTATCAGTAAAATAGGGGCGATAAGGCTATATTCCTTATCTGAATGGACACACATGAAAGCCGTAAAAAATTCCTTAGCAAATTCGTTTTCCGTGCAGCCGTAAATCCGTCGACTGCCAAAGGTTCCGTGTTCAGTGCTACTTGACCCGATTAGAATATGCCAGCGCCTATTTTACTGTTCTTGGGGACTATAAAATGTTCGAGTAATATGTCTCTGCTCACTACTTCTGGGACATATAAAGATTTATCGTATGATTTACGGCTGCATTAGCGTTAGTAATGATATTATTGTAATACAGCTCCGCCCCACCCCCCAGATCAATCAAGCTTGACTAAGATTAATATCGTAATTAGATGAAATTTATGAAAAATAATACAGGTACTAATTATATCATGATTAGTGGTGCAGAATATACAATTTTTTTTTTTATTCTATTTATTTTTATTTCTATAGCCTTCCTCATTAATTGTTATATTACATCGCTTTAATAAGATATCGAATACATTTCCGAAGGTCATACCATATTCCAATGAGGAAATACTGTGGATGAACCTTAGACATTTTTTGTAGACGTTGTTCCACGATAGCTATTAAATTCTAACTATTAAACAAATTTATAATTTTTTCTCTTATTTTTATTCTTTATTTGTACTATTATTCTGCAACTGGATCATTAGTGGCATGAAGTAATTAGGAGTCATGAAATGTTATTCACCATGATTGTATTTTTCCGTCATCTTCGAATGCTCCGACCATAGTGGAAAGTAAAGAATTCTTTGTTCTGGTGTCAGTGTTTTGCAAAAGTGGTGTGTTGCATTCATATGTACCCCAGAATTTTCAGGTCACGCCTTAGGCAACTATATGTGATGGTTGCGATTCAAAGTCTTGTTAAGATTATTCTTCAAATCTTGATTTCCTGAAAGAAGTTTTCGAAGGGTCAACATTTCCCACGATTTCTTGTAATTTGCTTGGGTTCATCTTTTTTGTAACTGTTCGTCTTAAGCTGATTAATGGTCTAAGAAAAGTACTCAGAGTGCCTCTTTGGTTATCATTGAGCTAAGCTCTGTTCTCTAGCACCTGTCTATATACGTGACTATTTTTAATTATAATGAAATAAGTATATTCATTGATAAAATATATTTTTCTATGTATATCTTTTTTTTTAATTAAGGGAAAAAAGCCTGGCGCTGGAGCGTGATCACGGTCAAATCACCTCCTTGCATGACCGCTGAAAAAGAAACAGTACTTCCACAGTACCTACTGAACCCAAGATCCTTCATGGGTTGTTGTTGTACATGTTTTTTTAAATTTATTTATTTTTTTTATACTTGCATGTATTTTACCCGTATTCAAACTACCAGGCTAGGCAAAAGTTCTCTCCCAATAAATCTTCTCCCCCAGCAAATAGACTATCAATGTCACATAGAGTCCCCCCTCGCCGACAGAACCTATCGATTGTTACTTTTGATGTCATTATGGGAGGGGATAATACGAGGAGCGGTGCGCGGCCTGCCACACAATGGCGGATCCTCGACAAAAGCCTTTATCCCGGCCTCAGGTGACCGCGTCAAAGCAGCTTAGAGCGTTCGGCTATTGAGCTCTATTGGAAATATTGTATTATACAGGATACCTATAATAGCCCATTGTGCGGTAAAATATAAAAAAAAGGATTTGCTCTTTGTTCCCAGTTGTTTAATAGGTGTAATATTTCTCACAATCTAGCTAACTCAGCTTTACATCAGCATTGGGTGATTCATCCTTTTTTCCATAACTGTTTATGATTTATACTAGTGGTTTTTAAGAAAATTCGGTGCGATCCGCGCACTACGCAACTTTCATTTACCTCCCCCCCCACTTACTTTAACTATAAATGGACGTATTTTTCCAAAGGGATAAGTGCCATTGGTACACCAAGGTACACACAAACTTTTTTTCAACAATTTCAACATTTTTTATTTAATCGGAAAGTGTTCTTGAAGGTATTTCATAAGGTGGTGTGAGGGAGAGTGGAGTAGGCTCTCTTATGCTTACTTATGGGGCTCAATATGGGATATTCGTATAAATATAAACATAAAAATAAACAAATAAAAAAAAAATTATAAGGTAGGCGAGAGAGAGGGATTCTTTTTTATTTTTTTAGTTATTTTTCTGGTAATATAACTCTGAATAAAATACATTGCGAAAATATAATAAAAACTGAGGAAAAGTGTTTGTGCACATGCGAGATAATGATAGATTTAGAATTAGGAAGAACTCCGAGTTAATAGAGTTACACATTTTCTGACTCGGACATTGTAAATGTTTTTAAGAAGTTTGGGCTGGCTGGGACACGTGGAAAGGGTGCTTTCTTTCGCCGAGATTGCCAAGACGAATGCACTTAGGTCATCTGGTAGTAGGAGATGTGAAAGAAAGATCTCCAACAGTACAAAATACGGCGACTGCTTGGAGTGGAAGAGGCTCTGCTTCTTATTGACCATAACGCCAATCAGTGTGTGAAAAATTAAATAAAACATTGAGCTATTGAGGAATCGCTAATTGGTGCGTAAGCGGACTATCTCTAATGGGTCTGTGGTAGATTTTGAAATTAACACCAATTATGGAATATTCGAATTCATTTCAGCCTGAAATTTCCCTTTATAAAGCCTTTCAAATCAGAGGACTTAAGAAAGCATCTGCTACAATATGATTTGGAAGCAATAAAGATTTAAAAGTTTCTTTGCCGGAGAAAAGTTGAAGAGAAGATGGTTGGAGTTATCTCGAGCGGGTGGTACAGAGGAGAGTTGTGAAGGAACATTATACAAATATCCAGAGATAAATGGGATAAGTTATTCGGGGGAGTGGTGCTCCCGTGGGGCAAGGCGGATAAAAGATTCCCTCCCCGCGCTCTGCGGCCCACCATTCAATATTATGTTAAGAAGAAAAAGTTCGGCGCTGCTATTGTGGTCTCCGGCCTCGCACACACTCAAAGAGGAGCCCTGTTTAAAAATTCGTCCTGCATTTGACAGATATTAAGGGCCTGTAGGTGTGAAAACTTGGGGAAGGCACAATGGGAGTAGGGTTTGTTTTCTTTGACTGACGGAAATTGAGTCGTGCCTCGACTGGAACCGACACAAAACTTCCAGCTGATAAGGCCTGGAAAATATAAAATATATAGGAGAGGACAATCTCTGGATCTCGGCTCCCTTGTCAGTTGGCCAACTTATATAATTAAAGTTCCCTTTCAAAGATTAAATATTAAAAAAACGCATTCCCTTTTCATTTTTCTTCTTCCCGTTTTTTTCTCTTTTTTTTTTTTTTTTGGTAGTGACCCGCGCAGACCATAGTGAGTTAATGGACGGCCACTTAAACAACTGGACCCTCCCCAGGAAAGAAGAATAAGATAAATTTAATTATCTTTCTGCCACCCCTGGCAGTATTGTCCCATGCCCGCCTGTCAAAAGCAACGTCCCACCTTCTTTTATAAGAGGTCTCTTTTTGTTTTTTAATTTCATTTTACATTTATAGTGAAGTCTTCTTTTTGACTGAAGAGAGTTATTTATTTTCGTTTGTTCTGTAGTAATGTTTTGTGGCGAGTTTTATTTAATTTAAGACCATTCTAAAAGACTGGAATATTTCTTTTAGTGAATATTGTTTAATTTATTCACAGATATGGTGATATCGTTCATTAAACACAATACCACAACTTCGATGAACTGTTAATTGACAAATATTTGTTCATATAATTACCAGATAACGGACGGCTGTATGTAATGTTGTTGTGTAATAGGGAAGGGATACCGAAAGCCCAATATATCAATAATCAATAGTAATATCGGCGATAATAATCCATACCATATAGGGAGTCGATATTTCCATTGATATCAATTTCCAAATATGAATATCAAGAATAATAGTGATTCTCTAGCACATTTGTGTACTTGAAAATATGCAGTTTTCCTCATTGAAATTAATTAATGGGACATATGGCTTTACCTGACGTCTTAAACATTTCAGCGCAGGTATGATATTTTACAACCGTAAACACAACTTACTTGTTGAAATATGACCACCCCTTCCTTTCAGAGGTATCACAATTTCTTACTCTTAAAAAGGTGTATTTCACTAAAGCTGTGGTTATTAAATAATTATATATCTTATTTGTTATAGTTTATTTATTGTTGAATTTGCCTCTACTCGAATGGGTCATTATAAAATCAAAATTATAAAATATTATAAAGTCTGATACTATTACAAAAGTGTCTTTATGCCAGGTCATCCAGGAGGATGAAGAAAGAGAGATAGACCTCGCAAAAGATGGCTGGATTACGTAGAGGCTGAACTTCAGCAGCCGAATATACGACGATGGGGTGCCAAAGCCATGGACAGGGTGGAATTGAGCAGGATAATGGAGGAGGCTTTGGTTCTGAACGGACCGTAACGCCAATTATAGTCCGGGAGCTGAGGGCCAAAAAGGTGTCTGATTTGAAAAAAGTTTTTGATCATATAGCCTGAAAGTACTCATTTCATTGACAACAAATGTGAACGTCTGCCACCTCTATTTGCAACAGTATGGATATTAGAGGCTTCTTATTGTAAGAAGATAGCAATAATTTGTGATATTTGCCAATTTATTTGCGAGAAACTGAAAAAAAACCACTAAGATTTTAGATCATAAGGCGCTAAATGCGTTCACGTTTTAATTACTTTGTCTCCACAGGAGTAGGTTATTTCAGATCATGGGCGGATCCAGCCGATCGTAAAGGGGGGGGGGGGCTGCAGCCCCACGGCCCTTGATTTGGATCTGCTAATCAGCTTTTTTACTTTTATGTTCTTTTCCCACAACTAAAATTCTACTTGTACTGCACATTATTTGTTCTTTAATTTGTTTCCCTACATTAAGGAAAGTCAAATTCTATCTTTAAATGACGAAAAATTTTTCAAAGGGAGGGGCTGCAACCCCCAACCCCCCCCCCCCCCTGGATCCGCCAATGTTTCAAATTAATGAGCTCGTTTTACACAGAATTTGATATTCTATTACTATTATACTCTTATTACTTTTCAAATTGCAGGCTTTGGAACATGAGCGTAATTCATTTTTCAGCTAAAGTGGCTAAATGACAATCGGTTTTGGCGAAAAGACCTAACCGATTTTAGCTGTGAGGACCTCAGTCGAAATTTTATGCTCTTTTATTTTAGAAAGAACACAATTTTCTCTGCGATAAATCATTTTCGAATTATGAGCGAAAAATTGAAAAAAGTTCGAAAATGTCGATTTTGTCTGCCTATAAAATTTGATGGCCACCGATCTGAGGCTGCAGACATTCACATTTGTTATCTATGAAATGAGTACTTTCAGGCTATGTGATCAAAAACTTTCTTCAAATTAGACACCTTTTTTGCCCTCAGCTTCCGGATTATTAAGTAAGTATAAAATCTGATAATTTTCAAAAAATTCAAAAGAAAGTTCTTCCACACTTTCCTCCGAATCCTGCAATACTTCAGGTCGTGATGTGCTCAGCTATATTGTTCATCTGATTGGATAATATTATTTATTATAACAACAATAAATTCAAGTTATCTTTTGAACACTATTAGTGAAGGAAGGTATATAAGTATAGATATTCCTTGACGAAATCTGAGCTCAGTTACAAATGTCTCCTAAAATGAAAGCGTGGGACAATCTTCTCCCTGCACATGGACTGGCCTCAAGGTGCGCTGCAACCATGATGCGAAGTCCCGGGTTCGATTCCCGGCCATGGCCAGTTAGTTCTTTTGATACAAACAGCAAAACGTTTTCAAAACTGATGGACATGTCAATGGGAAGTTTTTGCTCTTCTGAAAATTTTCTAAAATATTTAATACAATCAGCCGGATTAAAGGACAATTATTATGTGGGTTCTCAATTTTCCTCAATATACAAATTAATTTTTATTAAAAAAAAATTAGTTATCTAGCGATTTCATTACGAAAAAAATGGAATATTTTTTATAAATTAATCATTGGTCGGTGTAATGCCAAAGTGAAATAAGCGCAAAACCATTTTAATTTATTATTTTTTTTTTTAAATTCCCTATTGTTATTTATTTTTTTAAATCCTAGTACTTTGTATGTAGGCAAAATAAACTATGCTGTAGTTCATAAGTGCAAGTAGTAAACATATTTTAAGTAAACGTATTTTGGAGAACTGAAATTTTTACTCCAGGTTTCTCAAAATATAGATTTAGTTTGGCGGATAGTTCACTCTGGCTTTACACCAACCAATTAAAACCGTATACCTGTTTTTTACTTTCACTTACCTATATATGAAATATATAGTAAGTGGAAGTATTGCGATCGTGAAAAATTTCGACTTCCGGTTTTCAACGGAAATACACGTTTTGGGACCCCCTGAGTCGAAATAACCAAGTCCCGCGAAATGGTCTGTGTGTGTGTGTGTGTGTGTCTGTGTGTGTGTGTGTGTGAACAGACTAGCTCAAAAACTATAAACCGTGGGAACCTGAAGTTAGGTATTTAGTGTAGGTATATGCCCGCGATGTGACAGCGAAAATTTCATGAAAATTGCTCAAAGGGAGGGGGTACTTAATTTAATAACTTTTTACGTTTTTTTCGATTTTCTCAAAAACGGCTCTAACGATTTTGATTAAAATGAATATTTGATCTATTTATATGCCCGAGATATGACTGTTAAAATTTCATCAAAATTGATTAACCGGAGGGGGGACTTTACTTAATAAATTTTGTACCATTTTCACGTGTTTTATTTATTTACTCAAAAACGGCTTCAACGATTTTGATCAAACTAAGTATATGATGTATTTATATGCCCGAGATACGACTGTAAAAATTTCATCAAAATTGATCAACCGGAAGGGGGACTTTACTTAATAAATTTTGTACCAATTTCACGTGTACTTATGTTTTATTTACTCAAAAACGGCTTTAACGATTTTGAAGAAACTGGGTATTCGATGTATGTATATACCAAATATGTAAAAGCCAACATTTCATCAAAATTGGTCCAACTGAGGGGGCACTTTATTTCATGACTTTTTTTCCAATTTTTACCTTTTTTTCGATTATCTCAAAAACGGCTTTAACGATTTTTATCAAATTCGTCATGTTTAATAAAAATTAGGCTTTCTTTAATATCAGGTAAGCTTTATCATTATTAAAATGTTCTAAGGGGGCTTTTTTTTTTTGGGGGGGGGGCCTTTTTTGTTTGTTTGTTTCTTTCTTATAAAGTACCATTGTTTTTTTTTACATGGAGAAATTAACTGTCTCTCGTTACGCCTAAAAATAAGAAATGGCTAAATATGAGATATGATAAAAATAAAGAAAATATAAAGAGGAGAAAAAAAGAAAAATATTCAGTCAACTCATAAAACTCGTTGAGCCCACGCATGCGGAGTACGCCTTTAATGACAGACCATTGTTCATAATTAAAGCCGTTCTGTTCATTTGAGAAGTGGCAATTAACAAAACGCATTAATTTCTAATCTAAGTAAGTTGGTAAGTGAAAGTTGTGTGTTGCGAGCACGCACCAGATTTTTTCTAATGACATCTACTTGCCGGTGATTGGTTTAAATTGAATCAGCGATATTGTCTTCTTCTCAAGTAGATGCAGTTAATAATTCTTTATTTAAATGAATATCTAAGAAAAAAAGTTTTATTTAAAAAGAATTAATTACCACATCCGATCGATAACATTTTGAGCAGAAAGCGCTTCGCCTTCTGCCACAGTGCTCTTGTCTCCTCACAGAACAGTCTTCTTTGTTTTCCATCGTCTAAACTACACTACTAGTCGACACCTGTGCACTTCTGAAAAATTCTTTTATGAACATAAACTCTTCTAGCTCCTCCGCTAAGGCAGGTTTTATTTTTATACATTTTTTGTTAGCATAAATTTCTAATGCATTCCGTAAAAAAGAGTATTTCCGTTGCTAAAAGTTGATAAAAATATTCTTGACCTATTTCTGCACAGTCAAAATATATCATAGAGAAAATTAGAAGAAAAAAAATTATTTCTGATTTTAAAAAGTACTAATGAGAAATTATTATTACTTTTAATAGTAAAAGTTTTACT
Source organism: Aelia acuminata (assembly GCA_911387785.2). NCBI lineage: Eukaryota > Metazoa > Arthropoda > Insecta > Hemiptera > Pentatomidae > Aelia > Aelia acuminata. The sequence goes on along the minus strand of OU426978.1, from coordinate 126,368,841 downwards.
CAAAAGTAATGAACAGGATATTATTTTTTCACTGAGTATCAAAATTAAAAATTACTCTTGATAAGAATCATCAAATGATTTTCAAAAATGTTAGATTTAGATTTTATTTTGATTTATATTTTTAAATAATCGATATCAAACCCTGATATACTTTTTTTATCTCCATATTCCTTGGGCTTAATAAAATAAAATTTAAAATCATAATTTTTCCACTAAGAAAACATTTGAAGAACAATATAATTGTGCCTTTCTCAACCTACCTAATCATAAAAATATATATATATATATATATATATATATATATATATATATTTGTATTTAACCTGTAAATATTGTATTTTTTAATGTTTTATTTTTAAAAGTATCTGCTTCTCGAATTAATCAAAACATAGCTTTCTTGAATAATCCTCTTAAATATTCGTGTTTATGATTTAATACTGTACCTCCGACCACGTGGTAGCGGTATTTCGTCTTTCTTCACATGGCCAACCGTTGGACCAGGATTAAAGATGTATTGAGAAAAATAAACTTGGCTCCGCCTAATTGTACCCAGAAGGGCCTATGCCTAGGGCTAGGGTTACAGGTTAAAACTGGGCAAAGGTCTCAAGGACTTTCATCCAGTTATGACTCTTCATGGTCTAATAGGCCAAAAGGGCAGATAAGTCCACTGTCTTGTGCACAGTTTAGACGGATTATAGAGTCCAAGAGGAAGGAACCACAATGACAAAAAGTTCACAGAATTGGACACACAAGCTAAAGGCGCATTTAGTCCTGTTTAGAACATTAACAAAGACAGTACACCTCCCTTTGTTTTTCACTATTCCTTCTTTTTATTGATATTACAGCCGATTTTAAAAGCTAAATAAAAAATTTGGTGAATCAACTAAAGACTGATAGGAAATAACTTTTTTTTTATAATAAATTCATTTAAATAAATTAATAACTTATCGTTTACTACCATTAATCCCATTCTTCAATACCCTATGTTATACCTCTATTTTTCAGGCAGCCGGCATCCACTTCTTTAAGCAATGTATGTTTCTTTAGTAGTAGAAAAAACAAAACAGGTAACAGTAAACAGAAGAGGATCCAAACAAATACAATTGCCAAATCGTTGACAGGTTGGTTGTTACCTTCATGGTAGAGACTTGTCTATGTCTTCTTTAAAGTGTTTACTCTTTTATGTTAACATAAATTGAATTATTAAGTTCTGATTGCGAATTTAGGTGAAGATGCCTATCTCAAATTGGAGATTACTATTCGCCTAGCTCACATTAATGTCCATTTTTTTAAAAAACATAAACTACAAATCATTTTTATATTTTGGAATATTCATTCCGCATTATCCCTTTCTTGAAAGAAAAATTCCGTGGAACCTTCGGAGAAAGAGATTTCACCGTGAGAGGGCTCTGGTTCGGGTCTCGTGGATCAATTCCGAGATCTACATATTGCTTCCTAGAAGACCTAGGGGTCGCTATAGGTGATATCGGGATCTTGGCCGAGAGCATAATTCTTGACTCCTTGGGCATTATCCACCATCATCTTTATAGCAACTAACTTTTGTAATGGATTTTATCTTATAATTATTTGTTTCTGAAAAAGATCAAAAAATTGTAATTCAACCCCTAATGACAACAGTGATAAGTTAAAAAAAAAAGAAAGGAAAAGAAAAGAAGACCAAAAAATGGAACAAAAAAAAGGAAATTTAATGTCCAAACGGATTGATTAGTATGCTGTGTGTCTAGCAATCCTATGAAGTAGGGCAGCACTACTTATCAATAAAGTATTTCTCTCTCTCTCTGCAGTTAAAAGAAATGTTCGAAGTGAAAGCTACTGCATGGACCGGGATTCAGATTGAAAAACCTGAGTTTGATTAAAATGTATTAAAAATACAAGAAAACGTCTTCTTTTTCCACAATCGGCAGTGTAAGTCTCAATGAGATCTTTGGACACATGAAAATAACGAAATTTCTTCTAGTAAAAATTCTGAAATCTTTAACGTAATTCCAATTATCAAACAATCTTTGGATACAATCAGTGAAATAAATACAATAGGTTTCAATACAATGTATGCTGTACTATTAGAAATATAAAAGTTTTTTATAAATTCAAGTATCAAGAAGTTGAGAGCGGTAGTTATCGACTCGAGTTGCGGACAATACCAGAAAAGGGGCTAAGCTTTTCAAAACATACAATGCAGAAAATCTGGCTCCGAGTTACAAAACGAAGTGGTACTCAAATTCGAAACTGGAAGGTAAATTCTATTCACTGGACATTCGTTGCTAGTTGGCTGAAGAAGAAAACCGTAGAAGGAGAATAGACTTTGTTATCCGGTTGAGCTGACTCCCTTGACAAAGTTAACAAAGTCGAACGGCGGAGCACTCGAGACTGTTGCCGTACTCCCACGGTACTCGAAGCAGCACTCCTATTCCCTGTTCACCGCCCTGTCCATTGTCTCACCTCAATGTTCACAATCTCGGTCGACACTCCAGCAGCCTTGGGAAATCGAGTCAAGAGCTCCGAGCCACTCCAAACTTGCCAACGGAACCGCTTGCAACAACTGAATACAGTCTTTAGATTGTCCCACACCAGCCATTGTAGGTATTGGTCCTCCGGGCTGGAAGTGGTCGATAAAAAAAAAAAAAAATATCAAGTCAATCTTCAGTCGAATTTATGATTATAAATTATCAACTTTAAAAACCTAATAAGAGTCATAACTGGTTGAGAACCTACTAATCAAATGAAGAACATTAAATATGTAGGAATTTCTGCAATAGTTATCTATGATTTTTCATGTTACATCACAACCTAATAAATTAATTATTATTAGTTTACGATAAAAATAATTCATATTTTTTTCATAAAATAGCATATTCTAATTGAAAAAGTAAAAACATTCCAATATATTCTTCATAAATATTATACAATAAAATAAGATAATATTGATGATGTTTGATCCTATCCTATTTCAATCACTCGCATAAGTCGTATTTTATATTTCTGCAGTTAAAATTGTAATATTAAGACAACATTTTTAAAAAGTAATACAAACATTAAGAAAGCTAAACATGTCTCTGCTAAAATTTAAAAATATTAGGTATTATACGTGCACCGATCAAAATTTATAAGATCGATTCCTTACTAATTCTATATTATCCATATTCAAGAGCTGTGGGGTTACATTTGATGATAAAATATATTGATCCAAGAATTTTTGGAAAAAAAATAGTTTATCACCACAATTTTTGGGTAGTTCTTTCATCAATGTTTAAGGTAATCCTAGTTTAGAGTAATTTTTAACCTAAAGAAATGTTTGTTGGAATAAATAAAACTGGAATTAATTGTTTTAATATGCCTTATAAAAATGAAAAAAAATATTGTTATTTTCTTCTAAAATTTAGTTGGAAGATATTTATATATTAATTGATAAAAATAGCAAAAAATCTTCCATATTTCACCATAATTTTTATTTATATCACATGTTGACTGTGGTGGTTTCCCCATTCTCAAAACCAGTAAATTTTTACATCTATTAACATTTAATAATCATAACACTAGTTTAACAATTTAGATAAAATAAATTAATTATAACTTACATAAATAATTTTTCAATCATATGATTGAAGGTCTTTTAATAAATATTATAACAAATATATTATTGTCATATGCTTAAAACACACTGTTTTACATTTTAAATATGTCAGCTACTGATTATGGTGAAATATGGAAGATTTTTTGCTATTTTTATCGAAAAAAAATATGTAGAACTATTTTAAGTTTTAGAAGTATCCCAAAACACTAACATTTTTTACTTTCACTTACCTATATATGAAATATATAGTAAGTGAAAGTATTGCGATCGTGAAAAATTTCGACTTCCAGTTTTCAACGGAAATACACGTTTTGGGGTGCCCTGAGTCCAAATAACCAAGTCCCGCGAAATGGTGTGTGTGTGTGTGTGAACAGACTAGCTCAAAAACTATAAACCGTGCGAACCTCAAATTAGGTATTTAGTGTACGTATATGCCCGCGATGTGACAGCGAAAATTTCATCTAAATTGCTCAAAGAGAGGGGGTACTTTATTTAATAACTTGTTACGTTATTTTCGATTTTCTCAAAAACGGCTCTAACGATTTTTTGGTGTATTCATATGCCTGAGATATGACAGTAAAAATTTCATCAAATTGATCAACCGTAGGGGAGACTTTACTTAATAAATTTTGTATCATTTTCACATTTTTTTTTATTTACTCAAAAACGGCTTTCACGATTTTGATCAAACTGGGTATTTCATGTATGTATATGCCAAAGATGTGATAGCCAACATTTCATCAAAATTGATCAACCGGAGGGGGGACTTTACTTAATAAATTTTTTTTCCAATTTTTACCTTTTTTTCGATTATCTCAAAAACGGCTTTAACGATTTTCATCATATTCGTCATGTTTAATGAAAATTAGGTGATATTTAATATAAGGTAAGCGTTATCATTATTAAAATGTTCTGAGTGGATTATAGAGCAAATAGAAACAAAAATAAGAAATGAATGTGGAAAAATGTGTAACTTTGAAAAGTGGCATTAACAAAACGCATTAATTTCTTATCTAAGTAAGTTGGTAAGTGAATGTTGTGTGATGCGCGCACGCACCAGATTTTTATATCTTTTAAATCGGTAAAAAATATCAAATCATAACTTTTACACCAAATAAAAAAAATCTGGTGCGTGCTCGCAACACACAACATTCACTTACCAACTTAGATTAGAAATTAATGTGTTTTGTTAATGGCCACTTCTCAAAGTTATACATTTTTCCACATTCATTTCTTATTTTTGTTTTCATTTGCTCAAAAAAAAAACACTGATTTCTTTTAATATTAAATAAAAGTTTTTACTTTTGATAATTCGGCAATGCAAGCATAATACTCCAAGTCGTCTGATTTTATAATTCTCTATGTACTTGTTGAATATTTCATTTAGTTTCCATGAAACAAATAATTCTCATTAAATGAACAGAACATCTTTTATTATAACGCATTGGTTTGTCATTAAAGGCGTACGGTGCATGCGTGAGCTCAAGGTGTTTTACGAGTATGAGTTGACGGAATATTTTTCTTTTTTTCTCCTGTATTTGTTTACTTGATTTTTTTCATATATCATATTTAGCCATTTCCTATTTTTAGGCGTGATGAGAGACAGTTAATTTCTCAATATAAACTAAAACAAAGGTACTTTATAGGAAAACAAAAAAGGCCCCTTCCCCATATGAGCCCCTCAGAAAATTTTAATAACGATAAAGCTTACTTGATATTAAAGAACACCTAATTTTCATTAAACATGATGAATTTGATCAAAATCATTAAAGCCGTTTTTGAGATAATAAAAAAAAAAGTTAAAAATTGGAAAAAAGTTATGAAATAAAGTGCCCCATCCGTTTGACCAATTTTGATAAAATGTTGACTGTCACATCTTTGGCATATACATACATCCAAATCCCAGTTTGATCATAATCGTTAAAGCCGTTTTTGAGTAAATAAAAAAACACGTGATAATGACACAACATTTATAAAGTAAAGTGCCCCCTCCGTTTAATCAATGTTGATGAAATGTTGGCTATCACATCTTTGGTATATAAATACATCAAATACCAAGTTTGATGAAAATCGTTAAAGCCGTTTTTGAGTAAATAAAAAAAAACTCGTGAAAATGGGACAACATTTATTAAGTAAAGTGCCCACTCCGTTTAATCAATGTTGATGAAATGTTGGCTATCACATCTTTGGTATATACATACATCAAATACCAAGTTTGATGAAAATCGTTAAAGCCGTTTTTGAGTAAATAAAAAAAACTCGTGAAAATGGGACAACATTTATTTAGTAAAGTGCCCCCTCCATTTAATCAATTTTGATAAAATTTTGACTGTCGCATTGCGGGCATATACATTCACCAAATACCGAGTTTAATCAAAATCGTTAGAGCCGTTTTTGAGAAAATAAAAAAACACGTGATAATGAGACAACATTTATAAAGTAAAGTGCCCCCTCCGTTTAATCAATGTTGATGAAATGTTGGCTATCACATCTTTGGTATATACATACATTAAATACCAAGTTTGATGAAAATCGTTAAAGCTGTTTTTGAGTAAATAAAAAAAACTCGTGAAAATGGGACAACATTTATTAAGTAAAGTGCCCCCTCCATTTGATCAATTTTGACTGTCGCATTGCGGGCATATACATTCACCAAATACCGAGTTTAATCAAAATCGTTAAAGCCGTTTTTGAGAAAATCGAAAAAAACCTAAAAATTAGACAAAATTCTTAAAATAAAGTACCCCCTCCGTTAGACCAATGTTGATGAAATTTTTGTTGTCACATCGCGGGCATATACATACACTAAATACCCAATTTTAGGGTCGCACGGTTAATAGTTTTAGAGCTAGTCTGTTCGCACACACACACACAAACCATTTCGCGGGATTAGGTTATTACTCAGGGGACCCCAAAACGTGTATTTCCGTTGAAAACCGGAAGTCGAAAATTTTCATGATCGCAATACTTCCACTTACTATACATTGCATATATAGGTAAGTGAAAGTAAAAAGATTGAAGTCATGCTGCATTGCGTATTGTGAACAGGGTCAATCCTTGTTGTTGAATCTTTATTTATATGCCTTATTTATCCTCCGGAAATATGGCTACAATAATTCAAATCCGATGATGTAATAAAAATTAAGGAAATCGTAATTAGATAGTTTACCCTTGACGAACAGAAGTAGAAGATAAATTTTCTAACAATCTCAGAAGGCTTGGGCAACAAGTTGAGTATTAAAATAGGTTCGTTGCCCGCTCTTGAATATTCAGCCTGAACAATAAGAATGAAGACGCAAAAAGGAACACAATAGCAACAAGTGTATAAAGTGACGATGCACTATAAAACCAAAATGATTATCGATTCCTCTTTCATGTCACTTCGGCCTATGATCTATAACCCTTTCTAAATGGGATTTGAATTGCTTCACTAGAAGTTTCTTATATGTATTACATCTCAATGCTGCCAACAATACCGATTAACAATGAGACATTGATTGCAACTAAAGCTAACGACACACCAATTCTCACAAAACATTATGATCATACATAGATTTCACTATGTTTATTACTACAACATTTGCATGAGGACGCTATTTATAGGATATGGCTACAGCTGACATTCGTATAAATACGAGGATGTAAATTATTGGTTCAATCCAGAGAAGAGGTATTACTGTGCACTTTCCTTGCCAATGCCTTGTATTGTGGGCAGGGGGCAATCTTTATAGTTTATTCGCGTTATTTATCCTCCGAAAATATGGCTATAATGATTAAAATTATTAATCAATAATAATTTCATTTATTTTTTTCTAAGAAATCACCAGCGCATTTTCTGATTGTTAACGAACGTTACCAGACGCAAATAAGTAAAAGAATGTGGAGTAAAAAATTAAATGTAAGTATTAGTAAATCGGATTAGTTACCTCATGAAAATGTCACTGATTAAAATATGGGCTTTAGTGAATAGTGGTTTTTACTTTCACTTACCTATATATGAAATATATAGTAAGTGGAAGTATTGCGATCGTGAAAAATTTCGACTTCCGGTTTTCAACGGAAATACACGTTTTGGGGTCCCCTGAGTCCAAATAACCAAGTCCCGCGAAATGGTCTGTGTGTGTGTGTTTCTGTGTGTGTGTGTGTGTGTGTTTGTGTGTGTGTGTGTGTGTGTGTGTGTGTGTGTGTGTGTGTGTGTGTGTGTGTGTGTGTGTGTGTGTGTGTGTGTGTGTGTGTGTGTGTGTGTGTGTGTGTATGTGTGTGTGTGTGTGAACAGACTAGCTCAAAACTATTAACCGTGCGAACCTGAAATTGGGTATTTAGTGTATGTATATGCCCGCGATGTGACAGCAAAAATTTCATCAAAATTGCTCAAAGGGAGGGGGTACTTTATTTAATAACTTTTTAAGTTTTTTTCGATTTTCTCAAAAACGGCTCTAACGATTTTGATTAAACTGAGTATTTGTATGTCCGAGATATGACTGTAAAAATTTCATCAAAATTGATCAACCGGAGGGGGGCTTTACTTAATAAATTTTGTATCATTTTCACGTATTTTTTTTATTTACTCAAAAACAGTTTTAACGATTTTGATCAAACTGGATATTTGTTGTATGTATATGCCAAAGATGCGATAGCCAACATTACATCAAAATTGATCAACCGAAGAGGGGTCTTTACTTAATAAATGTTGTCTCATTTTCACGTGTTTGTTATTTACTCGAAAACGGGTTTAACGATTTTGATCAAACTTGGTATTTGGTGTATGTAGTGCCCGCAATGTGACAGTAAAAATTTCATCAACATTGATCAAATAGAGGGGGTACTTTACTTATGTTGTATCATTTTCACGTGTGTTTTTCATTTACTCATAAACGGCAAAAATAAGAAATTTCTGAAGAAAAATTTCTGACTTTGTGAAGTGGCAATTAACAAAACACCTCAATTTTTAATCTAAATAAGTTGGTATGTGAATGTTGTGTGTTGCGCGCACGCACCAGATTTTTTTAATTACATACTATGTTCGTGTCGTAAGGGATAAGAAATTCCTATCCGCATCAAGCAGCAGCCCCCCCCCCTAGAAAATATCAGTGACAAAAGCTAAACTTTAAATACATTTATATTCATTTATTATATTTATTAAGTATTATATACATACGTGTTTTAATTTGCAAATACCAATAAGTTTTATTTGAACATTTAATTGTGCCTTACAAAGTTGAAATACTCCCATGGGCATAAAATTTTTACCAACATGCCCTCCTAGACGAAAATTTTACCTGCCAGCCCTCTAGACAAAATCCGCCCGCCGGACGCCCTTGTTTTCAAACCTCTTAGAAAAACGCCTATGATCAGCTATGTCTTAAAGGACGAAAATACATAATATAGGAATTCATAGGTCATATGAAAATTGAAGGGGTCGGGGTAATTTTTAGGTGACATTTCCATCATAGACATATAGTCCTACGTAATATACAGCAGACTGCAGCTACAGTTATTTTGTCAAAAATGTTGCTTGGCTCTATTTTGCCCCGACTCCTTCAATTAATCATTATCCTCACGTAGTTTACGTTCCTTGATGTCCGTCTTCCCAGTGAATAAGTAGTTCAGTCAAATTTCCTTACTTTCAGGACACGACTTGTAGTAAAATGTGATTGAAGTAAGTCGTAAAGTATTTCATTAGATTCTTACTTAGGAGAACTCCTCTACTGATTATCCCAAACGAGTCATAAATCCAAGATTTTCAAATGCCTTTTTGAAAAAAAAAAATTTGTTAGCGAATCTATTTGTTATTCGAGGTATTTATCTTTCTCTAAATTCTATTCCTGCACAATCCACTAATGTTTATCAACATAAATCTTCTTATGAAAAATCGCTACTGTTATCTTATTTCATACACAATTTAATTATATTTTTCCATGATAGAAAGTCGAAGGGCAAATCACAAACTATAACTGAAATCTTTTAAATAATTTTATTTGCAGAGCAAGAGATTTGCCAAAGCCGGCATTCGAATCCGGACATCCGCGATCCTTTAAAATGCTAAAACAAAGGCTATATGGATTCCAAGATCCGATTCGGAGTCATGATGAAGAGAAAGATTACTCTTACGATAAAATTATTTAAATAATGGCTATTGGAATTTAATGTATAACTAAATCCATTGATTATTTATGTGAACTCACTGGTTCATTGGTTTCCGGGCCTACGGGTGTGCATTAATTGATTAGTTACTTACCCAATTAACGGTTAAGGTAACCTTATAAAAAGTTATCTCCCCAGCCGAGCTCGAGCTTGGATATAATAAGCTACCTTACTAATGGAGTTACCTCGCTCTAAATAAAGTGGTTCTATATAGTCACGTTAAACAAAAACAGATGATTATTTCAGTTAAACTGAAAGATTTCTATAATTTTCTGGAACCGTTATATCCATGTATTAGTACGTTACCAAATGCTTTGGAATGATCAAGACCTTTCTTAGTTGTTCCATTTCGGAATAAATATAAGATAGTATTGGCTTGAACATCGAAGCATAGGATTACTTTTAAGTCACTGTCTGTCAGTTGTACTGATTTGTAACGTCTTTACTAATTTGAGTTCACTTGTTTGTTTGATTTTTTCTTTATTAAAATAGTATATTCAATAAAAGCATATTAATCCACATAGGTGCTATAATGTATAAATATTATTTTATAGTAAATTGTATGTTTTATTATTAAGGTATAAATTAATAATCGTTAGTCTATACATAATACGATATTATATATCCCTTTTCCGCCACACACACACACACACACACTCACACACCCACACACTCACACTCACACACACACACACACACACACACACACACACACACACACACACACACACACACACACACACACACACACACACACACACACACACACACACACACACACACACACACACACATACAAGTAAATATAAAGTTGTCTATAATGATAAGTGATAAGGGGGTTAGGTTTTATTCATTTTGGATCAATTTTCCTTCAAAAGGAATCATTTATAGTTGGATGTAAAGCATCAATTATAGTCTAAAGTGATATCCTAGGTCGGTTTCATTGGGCTGATTGCCGCATGCTTCCACAAGAATTCTATACTATTCAACTACAGTTTTCGTCGCCATGTTTGAAAAGATATAAATAGTGTTCTATTCACTTTGGCGATTAGAATGATATCCCGAGTATTAGATCCTGAGTAAAGTTGCTTTCAGTACTGCCAGATCACAAATGAAGGAAACTTACGAACACATCCAATATTTTCAAAACCTTGGATCTAATAAGCTCGAATCTTATTCAACTAAGGTTCCTATTTTTTTTTCTAAACTCGTTGCAGAAACTCAAAAAACTAATAATGAAGTTCCATTTCTCTCCTTCTCCATGCTTTTTTCGACTCATCACAGACCAAACCAATCCTGTTGGTGTGGAAAGGGGTGCGAACGGGAGGGGGTTAGTTTAGAAGTAATGACGCATGGCCATAAGAGGAAGACAAGGAGGGGCTAATTGGATGAGGCGGTGGATGGGGAGGATTGGAGGTGGCAGGGAGGAGGGTCCTCCACGAGATAAATTAATCCGCTAACCGCGTTTTATTATGCACCTTCCTCCGGTACACACTTGAGCCGCCGGATTAATCTTTTATCGGTCGGAAAATTGTTTTCTCTCTCCGTCGGGCGAGCTCTGTTTGGACAGCCGCTCCCTCCTCTGTATTGAGCGACCCCCACCAATCAGCCAGACAATATGTCTAGTTATAAATCCGTTAGGGCTCCCTCCCGCTCAAGAAAATCAAACTTCCTTTTTTTTTTTTTTTTTTTTTTTTCCACGTTATCTACCTCAGACCGCTTTTAATCTACTTGAAGATGACAGATTCACAAATCGATTTCTTTTAAAATTGACATGAAATGTTTTGAAGCATATGAGAATCCTTGCATAGATGAATAATATTTAATTAATCTTTATAAATTGGCATATTGTTATTTTCCTTTCCGTGAATGCTCCCATAGTAGAAAGGCTTAGGCTTTGTCTGAACTAAAAGTTCAATGTGGCTCCGAAAACGATTTTATTAACTTAACAAAAAACACTGAAGCAAATAAATGTTAAAAGTTCGAGTAAGTTATTTATTTATTTTTTTTCATTAATTTAATTTCAAAATGAATTCACAAGGTACGTATATACAAGGGAAAATAAAAATTGAGGTTCAACTATTATAATTTTGAATTGGGAAAAAACGTTTATTGAGTAGAATAAGCTATGTTTGAAGATACATACGAGTATACCTCACAGTTATTTATAAAAATCAATAATTACAATAATGTTTTGATTGTAAAAACATCGATGTTTTGCCTTCGCTCCAGTTCTGAGCATAGTGTGGTATGTTGTCGGAAGGAACACTAGAGCTTTGCTGGAGCGCCTCGGCTGTTATTAAATAATAACCACGGAATTTCTTTCAGTCACAAAACCAATTAAAAAAAATCGAAAATTATATTTTACTGAATATCTTAGACCAAAAACTTACAACACATGTAATTGAAAGTATTATGTTACAAATCAAATTTTTTTAGAAAATGACAAAGATTTTTTGTGCCATTTTTAGAAGCATGACCTTTCGCAAACACGGTGCTTGCAACCTTCATTATTATTAAGGTTTTGGTACAAAATTTGATGAAATCCAACTTTTTTTTATGTTTCACATTCAAGGTGAAGTAATTTGTAATGAGTAATTTTTTTTATATAAATTATTTATTGAAATTTACAACTGTATATACAAAGCAATAAGTAAATCTGATTTATGTACATCATTGACATGAAAAGACGGGGGAGAAACCACCCATTGGTAGCACTCGAAAATTGTTTTAGCCTAGAAAAATTCTAGGCCATCTTTTTTTCAGACGCCTCGGAGGATAATCTGGGGTAGAGGAGGAAGGTTGGAGACAAGAGGTTTAGGATGAGTAGGGAGTTTACTGTGAAAGGTCTGGTATCTGGATCGGGCCGAATCGGTGACAAGGAATATTAAGGTCTTCATGGATAAAGTAATCTTAAATATGAGATATACCTTTAATTTCATTTCGTCCCAATAGCAGTTCGAATAATTATAGGAAAACGCAATACTGATATGATCAATTGATTAATTATTTATTTCAAAGCAATACGAACGTCAAAGTCACAAATGACAGAAACGTAAATGCCTTTAATTGTAATTATTCTTGTAGAAAAGCGAATATTTTTGAATAATACTTCAGATTGACGTTTATCGTTTCTTAAAATGAAGAATTGTATTATACTGGTACTGTTTTATTAAATCCATTGTAGTTTTATTACCCACACACCAAGGGCTCAGTCACAAAGGGTGCATTCACTAGGCTGGTTCAAGTCTAATTTAATTTGAATTCTTCAGTTTTAAGTTATCATTTTATTTATTTTTGCCATTCTGTTGCAGTTACTGATTTTTTCTGCCTGCATTCAATGGTGATTTCACTCATATATAATATACAGTTGAAAAATATATACAGCAGTAAAATTTAGCCTCAGAAAATCCACTACTAGAATTTCTAGATAGATTGCTAAGTTGTAATGTCAGGCCAAGCCAAAAGATAGTAAATTGAGATCAGCAGGAAATATTTTTATAACAATAGCATTAAAGAAAAATACAATAAGATATAAGATAAGATCATCACTTTCATTAGAGAAAGTTTTCAACGGATCATAGAGTTTAAAAAAATATATAACAACAAAGAAATAAAGAAAAAACATTAACTTCGCCGAGTAATAAATTTTGTTTTGTATTTTCTCTGAAAATAATGTTAAATGTTTGATGTTTTTTGTGGAGCCAAGTGTCTTTTTCTTCTCTGACATTTCAATGAACCATTCTCCTATGTAACTCAGAGCTCAGTCAGTGGCTTTTCAGTTATAGAGCCCCCTGCATGGAGTGTCTTTCATAGACAAGACCGAACGCCAATGCTAGAAAACGTTTCCCATTGAGGTGCAAGAGCTAGTTATTTGGTGGTCAGGTAGGTGCTGTCAGGTTGTCTTTAATGAATGAACTGCCTCGTTATGAATGGACTCAGGTATAGCACACGGGCTTCTAAATGGGACCCGACGAGCGGACTTCCTCTCCTCCTTGACTCTGATCCGGTCTTGACCACTTCTTGGCCTCTTGCTACTTCTCCTCACGCTAGCTTAAACATTCCTATATAAATTGTATTTATACAGCTGACGCTTGCCAGGTATTTGTTTACTAGTTCTTACCTGCTAAATTGGCTAAGTATTCCGTCAGTATAGGTTTCTTGATTCATCATTATCTGAGCCTCATCAGAAAAAAAAGTTTCAAAGCAGTTGAGAATATTTTCAACTAACTCAAGATTTGTCCTGAACGGTAGTAAAAATAAATAAATAAATTAATAAAAATATATATATATATATATATATATATATATATATATAAAAATCTTAATAAACTATTTGATTTTAAAAATTATATTCTGGTTGGTCTATGAGGACATGAGATTCTTTTTTATTTATGAAGGAATATGTATTTTTAAGCAAACCTACAAAAACAAAAATTAATTGAAATGGAAATATATATAAAAGATGAAACAATATTTATACGTTCATGAAACGTTTTTCATAACTTTTAATAGTAGTAGACATTCATAATCTATTGAGTCCGCCCAAATTAGAGTAATGCAACCAACATGCAGATCTCAAATTGTTAGCGTAGGTATCTGCAGGGGCCATTACTTATTACTAACACGGATTTATTATAACTTACATTAGCAGGATCAACTAATCAATAGTAGATTAGTATTAACAGTTTTTTTTTTTAAATCTTTACTTACTAACTGTTCGATAATCTCCCTTGGGGCTATACCGATAGGGTTCACCACGAAGGTTGTTAGGCTATAGAAGTTAAACTGAACACCTTATTTGGAATACTAGAGAAATAGGGTGGCCTTATGGGGCATGGGGGTTTCCGAGCGAAGCTCACTGAACATGGTAAGGACATCGATCCCTTATGCCCAACATATATGAAACCGGAGACCGCTCAGCATGTTTTACTGGCCTGTACAGCCTGTGACACAGTGATAGCTGCAGAGGGAGACAGGGCTCGACATTCTGACTGAGGACGATCTCCCTCAGTTGATGGAGCAGGAGAACTATCCATACTTCAAAGTCTTTGTGGATTGTGGAAGGAAGCAGTGGCTCAAACCACTTCATCTTGGGACGGAGAGCTGGAGCTTCTCCGGGAAGGCCGACGGAATGAGGATTTGAAGAGGATTGGACGATTACATCAGTAGTATAGGTATCTGCAGGGGGCTCTTACTAATTACTAACACGAATTTTGATTGATTAAACAAAAAAATTGATGATTTTATAGCGCTTATAAACTAAAAATATTGAGTTGATTTTCAGAATCATCTCACTGATGCCAATATTCTTATTGCCTAAGCAAGCAAGTAGGAAAAATAAACAAATAGATAAAAGATATTCTGCCAAACTTAGTCTAACATCATTACAATGATTATTATAAATACTATCTTTTCTAAGATTTTCTTTAAATAGACAACACTAGAATACACTAATGTTCTATCTATCCAGTCGTGTTGTTAATATTAACAAGGCATGTTAGATTTTCGGGGCGTTTACAGCCTTCGTTTTGGACGTTGCTTTCCGTAGCTACAAAACCAATTTTTTTTTTCAAGTTTGTGCATTCCATTGAGTTCAGATTCTCTTCTCCGACCATAAGGGACAATAGTGAATGGGAGAGGAAGACCCAAACCTGTCCATTAGTCAATGTTGGAAGAGGAGGAACAGGATTAAAAGACATGTTGAACAGAAAGGGGACTTGGTTTTGTAGTAAGAACCGCTGTTGGGAGATAGTCATCAGTGGTCACAGATATCTCGCCTCTAAACGGATTACTGCTTATCTTCCGATGCCAGCCATCCTCGGCAGGATAGTGTAATCGTCGTGGGACCTCGGGCAAAAAACAGCATTTCGGTTATAGGCACTCCAGACCAGTGAGCCAGGGCTCGTCTGTGGCGATGTGATGGCTGAGTGAGCCTTAATATCAGGGATACAAACGTCACCCAAGTCCTACAAATATCCTAAAAAAAAGGAAGCAGTTTTTACTTTTATTTACTTAGGGTAAGGTTACTAGCTTTATTTCCCCGAAAATATATTTTTATTTTTTGTTAAAGGTCTTCACTATTGCAAGTGATGTTGGTATATAACCTGCAAATCAATCGTATCCTAAACTACTAGTTGCCATCATTAAAAATAAAATAATTGATGTTACATAAATATGTAAACAACTAAAGAATATAAAAAGCCATAATTAGGTACGTATTGCTATGAGAAATAACAAGTCAGAATAAAATATAAGTAATGATTAAAATTAATCATAAACATTAATAATGAATTACGTTTAATTAGGCGAATAAT
Source organism: Aelia acuminata (assembly GCA_911387785.2). Taxonomy (NCBI): domain Eukaryota; kingdom Metazoa; phylum Arthropoda; class Insecta; order Hemiptera; family Pentatomidae; genus Aelia; species Aelia acuminata. Next base: position 126,352,788 of record OU426978.1, on the reverse strand, counting down.
ACAGAAATTATGCATTATATGTCAAACACTTAAAAGTATATCATAACACATGCCGGTGCATGTGTTGTATTTATGTGTACATATATTCGCAAAGTTATATATTCGCATATTTATGTGTTATGTGTTATAACTCTCGCATATCAAATTTGAGTTATAATTACCGTTGGAAACAGAATTACAAAATCTACCATGCCTGAATACAGTCACAATATTACAGGCATAAAAAATCTCTAAAAAGGGGATGATTGTGGTAAAGCAGGTAAAGGGTTACTTTCCAGTTACAGTTAGTACCAGTGTTACTAATTGTCCCAATAGTAAACTATATTTGATCAAATACTATTTCCCCAAATCGCTGTTTAAGGATACATGTTAAAATTAAGAATGCAGTCGAAACCACATGTAATTATAAAAAAATAAACAGTTTTATTAGTTGTCACCATCTTCTTGCAAACGTGCAATAATAAAATAATTTCTAATTTACTTTCAATTTAAATAGTAACCTTTACGATATTGAGTTCCACAGATATACGGTAAGAAAGGTGAAGTAATAATTGTAGAGGTGAGAGATAGTCAACTGTTCTACAATTACGATAGGTTAAATGATGGTCAGGATTTTCAGTTTACAATGATTTTATTGTGGTAAGCCAACGTTTCGATCCAACTTGTGGATCTTCATCAGGGCTACTGAGTCCAGGTGGATACTAAGACTCAAGTCTTGGTATCCACCTGGACTCAGTAGCCCTGAAGAAGATCCACAAGTTGGATCGAAACGTTGGCTTATCACAATAAAATCATTGTAAACTGAAAATCCTGACCATCATTTAACCTATCGTAAAGTAATAATTATTTATTTAACGTTGCTTAGTGCTACTGTGGATAATTAGACGATGCTACAGGGGAAACTTTTACGCATATAGGTATTATAAGGTTAGGGATCTTTAAACAGTATCTATCATCGCACAGACTCGGGACCGCCATTTTACATCCCCTCCGAAGGAAGGCCTAGTCCAGTATTTTTTATTCCCTTTAAATAATCCTAAGGCCTCCTAACCCGACCATGCTTGTAATTAAATGAGAAGAATGTTTATTTTATTTTTATAATATCGGAATCGTTAAAATAAAAAAATATTTATTAAAATAAAAGAATTTTTATCAAATCATATTTACATTAATGAAACGGTTGCAAAATGAACCAATGATAAATACTAGAACTTTCCAATAAAAAGACAAGAAGCTATGTTGCCGGGGGTACTGTTGCATAGCTGCTTTTGAAAGAAGCACAAGCAATTTGGATCCGGTTATTAATGTTCCTAATCCGTGGCAGTGGTGAGAGGGTAAGCACAATAGACTACTATAGCCGCAGCACAATGGACATTAGAATTATTCAACTTACCACTATTAGGAGGGGGCCGAGTAACATATGCAAATATGCGGGGCTGAAATATCGCGGGGGTCGTGTAAACCCTGCCGTCCACTCTCTGAAATATTTATGGCAACTCTTCAAGTTTTCATGCTACTTTCTCTGTCCGCTCATATTGTTCGTTTGATAGAAACATAAATTTTGTCGGGTTTACACTGGGCAATTGAGATATATCATACATGTCACGTTCATACACAGCCAATATTCAAAACTGAGATATAGGGATTGCTCATTAAGACATGGAAGGCAATTTTCTCTCCTGATTTAGAACCATCAAGAAATAAATCTCTTACTCTACATGCATTTCATTTAATAGGAAACGTTCTGGTATTATTTTAAGATGACTTAACATGTTACTATATGATATTAATTTGACATTGACATCTAATGTATATATACAAGTCATTTTTTAGCAAGATTTTATTCATTGTTATTTATTATTATAATTTTATTAATAATAAGAGATATGCCTCAGGGTTACACACCATTTGGTTACGCCTTTAGGCTGAAGTAGGTACATCCTAAATAATTTATTTTTTAAAGAGAAAAGATTTGGCTCCGCCGGGAGTCGAACCCGGGTCTGTCTGTTTATAATTCTATACTCTTTATTTATTTATATATAATTTTTTTTCTAAAGTAAATATTTTCAATTTTCACTAGTGTAGTCTGATGTCCATATATTTATATTTATTAGTGTCCGACCGAAACCAAAGTTTAAGCCGTAATCGAATTTTGGCCAGAGACCTAAACCCAAACCTATTTACGGAAGTACATATAATACTTGTAAGAATGTTATACTCGTATGTCTAATTTATCATCACAGAATATAGAGTATCACAGAAAGATTGTAAAGTGACAGCAATTTAACTCAATTATTTTTACAATATTTGGGCTTGTTTTAGAAGAGTGGTAAGTCAGGTGTACTAGTTAGGTTATAGGATCGAATCCCAGCCCCTACTTACTAGTACAGTAAGTCCCAGCGGGATGTTAGACCATACCCCTTAAACTAGTACAGCTTTAAAAGATGAAATAATCTTGAATTAACTGGATGATGATAATAAAAATACATATTATCACATGTAAAGAATAAATAATGTAGTAAATCTTTGGAATAATAAAGCCAATGGAATACGTAAAGCTGTATCTCAGAAGCTATTTAGTCTTCTGAGTCAGTTTTGCTCTCCAATGTTAGCAGATATAATCTAACGCGCTTCTTCATGGTCATAACGGAAAAACGTTTTTTGGTTTTTGCATCTGAGTCTCATTCCATGCACGAACAAATAATAAAACCTTTTTCTCTTTTGATTTGAATCTGTGGACGTGTCAGGTTTCTACACCGACTTATTTAAGTTTAAGTTATTAGAATACATAAATATTCTTCTTTAGAGTCAAATTAACAGAAAGTTTAAGACTAGTCTTATTTTATTTTTTTTTTCCATCATCAATATGGAGATAATTATTAACACAAAAGGGTTCTTATCGCTCAAGATAAAGGAATAATACTATTTTTTACACACAAGGTAAAGAATTCTGAATGAAAAGAAGCTTTCATTACATGTTAAGACTTGAGATAGGTACATAATGTGCGTTGCACATCCTTGTTTTCACTACCACATTTTTGTCTCTAAACACACAATTTAAAGTTTTGATCAATTAAAGATACCAAAAGTATGAGAAAAATCTATGTATTTAGTGTAAAAGATCATGAATGAGATCGTGCCGACAAGCTGAAATTGTTTACTCCTGCTTCCTTCTCGGAGATATCAGACACAAAAGCTAGTTTCAGCTTGGCCTAAGAGTCGGCCGATTTTTGTCGAAAAATTCCGTCGGTCACTAATATTTATAGGTACTTTCATACATGCACATATCTGTTATTCTTTAGGGATTATTCCCAGAATGAAATGTTCTTTTTTCAATCTAACTATATTCTATGAAAACAGAAATTAATGTTTTTTTGTTTGTGTCGTTTTATGTAAAAATAATATTGTGAAAAACCCGATATATAACTTTAGACTAAATATCGGATAGATTAATTGATTTTAATATTAACTAGAGAATTTTTTCCCTTATGAGTTAGAGTTAACGGGGAAATCCATTAAAACAGAGACGAAAATATATTTCTGAAAGGATAGATCGATAGGAAAACTGAGGTGATAGAGACCTAATATAATAGATAACTGGAATTCGAACAATTGTTTCGGTCTGTTTGAACCGAATCTATTCCAGCCTAAAGTAGCCGTGATTCAATTAAATTTCCAATATTTACAAAGTCCCCCGGTGGCTAGGAGCGGTAAAGAAGCCAAACGAGCTAAAGGTGGTCGGCTTTGATGTGGTGGCTTCACCTGTTAGAATCATTTCGCCTAATGAACCCCTCCTCAAAAGATCAAATAAAGCAAGATGATTTCAAAGGCCGCTTGGAGTGCCTTTTGTACGAGTGCAATAAGCCCATCAATGCAGCAAGTACCCTGCTACGCCGCTCAAAGGACTTGTGGGATTTCGCTCCGATATTGGTTGGTTCTTAACCAGCTTTATTAGATCCGTGTGTGCAGTTTTTATCAAACACGGGATTCGATGCTACATAAGGAGTTCCCATTATACTTGGTGACTCAACGATGAAAAATATTTTAGCTTCTTTTCTCCCTTTACTGCTGTTCAGAATAAAGTCTAGAGGTGAACCGCAAAAGATCAATGGTTCCACATCGTTGTTCCATTTTTGTTTTCATCCATTTTTGTTCTTAAAATCGACTTAGTTTCTACTGACTTATATTTGTACATGCTTACTAATGCTTATTATAACTTTTAATGAATCAAAACTTTCGCAATTACGTAATTAGTACTTAGCACGTTTCATTATCCTAAAGTGTCTAGGGAGATACTAAAAACTATATTTAATTAAATTTGAGATGTCTGCTTGATAGCAGTCATTAACAATTTTATAAGAATGTATTACAAAACTAGTAGCATGTATAGTAAAACTCTCTTATTAGTACAGTAAAATTATGTAAAAAATACCTCTAGCTGAGTTACAAGCAAACAACTAAAAGAGGTTCGGCATTTTGCGGTTTTTAGTCCACGGTAAAGTTTCCTGAAAGAAAGTTTATTAGGAAAATTTGTTTTTACCATACTCGCTTAGTAATGTACCTAAATATTGGGAAAAAAAAACTTTTACCGAAAATTTGCTAGTTAACACTTTCCTCATGTACATTTCCCCTGTACTGTAAGGGGCTGTGAAAAAAATTTACCCACACCGAGGAGATAAGTCCATAAAACCAAATATAGTCATGCATTGGTAACTTCTGTTTTTCAACCAAGTCAAAAACACTCTTTACATATCAATTTAAGCAATTAAATAGTAAAAAAGGTTTTAATAAAAACATTTTTTTTACAAGTGATAATTAAAGAAAAAGAAATTAGGGTTTATAATAAAACAAAAACACCATAACAATTTCTTTATTACATAATATTTTAGTATAAAGCAGAATTGAGCAATTCTATGTGAAACAGATTAATTTGCAATTCACAGAACGAGATTTGGGAATTCCGCTTGAAAGAAATTCGTTATTATTTTAAACAGTATTTTTTAATTTGGATCAGATATTTTCGAGTAGTAGGCGTTGGAACATTGGATGTTAATGCATATTTCCGACAAAATAATAAAAATTGCAAAATTTTCGATTATCAATTTTGGTAAAACTACTGAACCGATTTTTGCCTAAAGTAATTCATTCGTCGCAAAATTTTATGCTCTTTTTTTTTTTTTTATTTTTTTTTTTTTTTATTTTATTTTTTTTTTTTGTAGTAAAGATAATGTAATTTGATATGTTCTTTTTCGAATTATAAATAAAAAACTAAAAAAAATTTTTTTTCCCCTTTCTCTCTCTTAAACAAAACTCGACGCGGGATTCCTTGGGACTTTCTACCAGTTATAACAGCAAGGATGATGAAAAATTTATGACAAGTTTTAGCGTTTTTTTTGGATGTTCGAGTTAATCCCAAATATTGCTACTAAACTGTACTATATAGAGGTTTGATTTAAAGTACTTATTATTAACGTTGGAAAAACATAGAGATTTAGTCTTTATATTTAAAGAAAATGCGAACTTTTCAGTACTGCATATAGCACCCCTCAGTAGTTTGTCTGGTTGGTGTCATACTTCACACAGATGGGCGAGTTCCGGCAATGAATAGATAGCGGAGAATAGAGACAATGGAGTGGGAAGCCAGGCCATGTGGACCATCTACATCTGAAAGGGACAACAAACAGCATCTGCTTCTTCACGCTCTGTAATTGAATCTCGCCTTCGATTGAGCTAACCTTAAACTAATCAGTGGAAACAATAGAAAACTGTTTGTTTGGCTCACTCCCCCATCTATTGCAAGAAGAATGAAGAACAACTTTATTAGGAATTATTTGAACATTGAACTCTCGATGAAAAAAAAAACAGCCCGAAGCATAGCTTTTGTTAAAATTTATTAATCCGTTTATTTAAAAAAAAATCTACCTCTTACATCGCGATAAAGGAACATATTTAAAGAATTGTGTTTCAAACTACACTACCCACAAAAATAAAAAGTTTTTTCTGTAATACATGTTGTTACTGAAATATTATTATTAATATTTTAATAATTTCATCTAAATAAATATGTTGACATACCAAATCTTGCTTGCCTTCTAACATTTATATTTGCGAAGCTGTGAGCGTTGAAGGATAGCGTGCATAAAAAGCGTCCAGCAAAATTTTCGTTCTCACACCCTAAAAAGGAGAGCTAGGATTCCTCTTTAAAAATATTATTACACTAATGGAATGATTTAAAATACAATAATCAATTATTTGATTAATTATTAATTAATTATCCATGTATATGGTGAGAGGTATGTGTAGCTTATATTCGTTTTTGTAAAATGCAAAGATTCAAGCTTTTAATTTTCCACAAGAAACCCGTTGAATCATTTTTTTTTCTTTTTAAATGGCCCGATTGACATTTTTGCTGTAAGTGATTGTTGAACATAAAGTGCATTATCAGTTGATGTCTTCTGCTCAGGCTAAACGTTGGAAAGGGAGTATGTAATTTGAGTTAAAGAGGTCTGAATTTTCGAATGTTTTCTTTTAGTTTCCTGGAAGTTTGATTTTATGCAATGACGCCCTTTTAACAAAAACTGATTCAATTCTGTTGATTTTTTTAAAGGGAGTTAAATTCAGATCCTGTACGATGTCTGTACTCGTTAATTTTCCTGTCCTAATTAAACCTGGAAAGACCAAATTTAGGAGACCCACTGTACAGCATCGTGCGATTATCCGTAGTAGCATAAAGTGAAGTTAATTAAACAAACAATTTATGTTTTCAGCATAGACAAGCATGAGTATAATAATTTATGGAAAACTTTCGCTTGACATTTCTAATTATAGCTAATCACTAATGAGTTAACATATTACAGATAATAATAATTATAGCTTATTAATAATTAAAATTTAACTTCTTCACAATGATCTAGCTGCCAGAAACTGCAATATATTCATGAGTAAATTCTCCGGAAGCGTTATGTTTTCCCTTCGTCAGAACAATTGCATATTCTATAACTGGACCAAAATGTGTTGAGGGTGCTGTGTGGGGGGGGGGGGGACAATCGGTTTTGGCAGGTAGGGTCGGTTGTTGTTATGGAATTAAAAACAGAGCTACATAGAGGGCAGGTAGAATATATATCGAAAATAGTATGAATGTTGGACTAGTGTAATATGAATGGCCGTTATCAGGCAATGGAAATTGAAATCGGGCACAGTGGCTGGACAATGGTTCTGTTTATAGTCTACTGTATTACTATTATTGCAAATAAACGGAGGTACCCCGAGCTGACACAAAGGAGAATCTAAATTGAATTATGGAGCAACAATCGGCCCCGAGCCCTATCTACAAATGAATCTGCGCTCATAATGAACGGAGGGGGCTTTGTCTCTGCTCCTAGCTCCTGTAAAATATTGGCAGGCTCCATTAGTCTGATGACGCCTAACCGCTCCACACAATGGCCAGAAAGAAGTCCTTTCCCAGCTCCGCTAGTTCTTTGTTTTTGTTTGTTTTCTCCCCTTTCTCTGCCCTTTTTATAAAAAGACAATCCTTTCTCGGGACGGAGCATTCTCCTGAAACCGCTCCTATTCAGGACCTCCAGCGCCATCTCCCGGTTTCCATTTTTCCTTTTGATCGCTCTTCATCTGCCCCTTCCTCCTTCCCACTTCCAGCCAGATTGTGCCCTGTATCTTTCACAAGGAGCTCTTTTTAGAACGATTTTCATCTTTCCTCACATTCGTATGAAAGCTTTTTTTCTAATGCACGACAAACGCTCCTGTTTTTTATTATTAAACACTGAGCAAAACCACCCTAAACTGCATTCTATTCTTGGTGATGCCTGTGGGCTGGATGGTGAAACATTTTCTGTTATTATTTTCCCCACTGACTCTGTTCTTATGCCTGGAGTAAATAAAAAAACCCAAAGGTAACCATGAAAATAATGTTTAGTAGGCATATATAAATATATTATTTCTCAAAGGTATTGTTTTACGGTATCGGTAAAAAAAGTATTTTTTTGACATTTCCTAAATAATCATGGATAACCTTGTGATCATGATGATTTCTCTCATTACGTTTAAAAAAAAAAAAAAAATCTTGCTTTATAATATTAATAAAATATTTGAAGGAAACAAATCTTTATTTGCACATTATTTAAAAAATAAAATTAATATATTATTGGTAACATGAAAAATTCCTTTTTTTTTTTTTGCACTTTCATTATTAGTTCGCACGTGTCAGCAAGGTGCTGATGACAATCTGCGAAGGAGATGGGTGAAGGAGGAAACAATACCATGTCAGGCATGAGGAGGGAAAGCACCCAGCAGCACCCTCTTCCTGGCTTGATTCAATTACCATGATTGTTTAAGAGCCGAGATCTCTCTTACATCGTATTTTTTCTCGAACCATGGTGTGTGTCAGCCATATTTCTAAATACAATATTCGAAAGTCCGCTCAAATTAATATCTAAATTTTTGTAAATCGTCAAAAAATAAATAAATAAAATAAATATTCTCAATTATTTTTTTGAAAAATTATGGAATATTTGAATGAATTTCCCACACGTTTAATTTATTATTGATAAAATTGTATTGCTTGTCCTTAAATTACTTTACTCATATCATATTACCAAAATATAATGTTTTTTTTTTTTTTTTTTTTTTGTCTTTCAAACATTTATTCGCACCTGTCAACCGTCTGCGACAATCAGCGAATCCGATGGCTGCAGCATCGCAATACTATTGAAGGCATGTATGGCTTGAAGGAAGGAAAGTGCCCAGCAGCACCTCTTTCCGGGCTTGACAATAAATTCAGGAGAGGAGGTCTCTCATCCAGCTTCTTTTTAGCCGCCTTCGAACGGGCAAGTCAACCGTGGCCATGTCGTGAATTAATCTATTGTTATGTCCAGCCAATTTAACAAAGAAGCGTGAGTAAAGCGTTCGTATATGTTGTTGGATAGTCGGTTGTTGTAAGTCTGTATGTAAAGTTTGGTTACTTACGTACTGGGAGCGTCCGTAATTAGTCTTAAAATTTTGGATTGAAAAGTTTGTAATTTTTGTAAGTGTGTCTTTTTAGCTGAGCCGAAAATCTGTGAGGCGTATGTCCAAATGGGTTTAAGTAAGTAGGTGTATGTATTCAGTTTTTGTCTAATATTCAATTTAGAAGATTTGGCAAAAAGGGAGTAAAGAATTTTTAAGCGTATGTTTAAGGTCTTCTTTTTCATTTTGACATGTGGGCCCCAATTCATCCTTCTGTCGAACAGAAGTCCGAGGTAGCGTACAGTTTCTGTCTGTGGAATTTGGTTGTCGCCGATATAAACTGGTGGGCATGTATCTCGTCTGAGTGTGAAAGTTATGTGTTGTGATTTGTCATGATTTAATTTCATTTTCCATAGTGTGTACCATTTTTTTAATTGAAGTAAGTGATTCTGTAAATTCAATGAGGCAAGACTGGGGTCATGGTGTATTGTTAAAATTGCGGTATCGTCAGCGTAAGTTGCAGTGAGAATTTTAGAGTTGGTAGGTATGTCGTCTCTACTCCATGTCCATTTCTACTTCCCCAAATTAGTAAAGATGAAAAAATACTGGCTAAAATTACACAGTTATCCATGAAATTGATGGGCCTCACTCCAACTTGAGTCACTGGGCACAAAACTTAGGAAGAGGAGTAGAATTAAGATAATTCATTCTTTCAAAAAGGCATATAACCAAGATGTTTTATAAGCTATATCTAAATAATTTACTGCTTTTTTTGTTTTTATTTTTTTGGTTATTCCAAAATAATTGATTATTAAGATTAATGTACAAAATATTTTGAATGAATCACTGCCCTTTGGCATGAGTACACTCCACTAACTTGCAGTACAATGATGACCTCGATGAAAATTTTGTCCAATGAAGATTCGCAAAATGAAGGAAGCATAGGTTTCATAGCAGAATAACAAGCATTAGTTTAAGGCGAAAAAATGTGTGAAAGTGAAGTATTGACACCTGCCACTTTTTAGGTTTAAAAGACATGTCTTAGGTAATGCAAAAAAAGAAGAAAAAAAAAAAGGAATTGTTTTCCTTTATAATAACTGATATCAACTCATTCAGCATATCTTTTGTTTAAATGTTTTTTATTATTACTATAAAAAAAAAAACAATTTCAATAAACACTTCTAAATTTTAATGAAGTTTGAACAAAATATCTGCTTAACTTTGTAAAATAAAAATTTATATAGATGATTATTTTATTTCTTAACCATACAACAAAATAATTCAAAAATCCTATGCTCAGTATCAAAAAGCAATTTTATCATAAAAGAGTAAAAATAACAAGATTTTTATGCTAAGAAGTCAACTCGATCAGTAATCCTGAGGTCTGACTAAATCTGTAGGGTAGTAAGTAGGTTAATAAATAAAATTAATATAAGGTGATCAAGTATTGATGGCAAATATTAATAAATATCTAATCAACTGTTAAGAAGAGATTTATCAATATGTGATAAAAAGGACTGATTTAGTTAAATCAGAAGAAGAATGCATACTTATAACTTTGAGGTAAGTTATTTAATGTTTCAAATTTATCTACAAATATTTTTATTAACAATAAACAAATTGTTTTACAAACCAACAATAAACCGCTACTATACAACAATAAACGGTTTTTAAAATTTTAGTTCGCGAGAACTGACAACAGATCGCATTGAAAACGTTGGTCGCGGTAGCCAGGAGGGGGGGGGGGTGAAACCCCACCCGCCCTCCCCCGCCGCTTCACCACATAATAAGGATTTTTTGAATATTTACCTTTGCGAGAGGTAATTAGCTAGGAAAAAAAAACCCATAGTTATTAGTTAATGAAAATTAACGAGTGCGAGAGCTAACTGAAGCGCGGGGACAACTAGTTGGCGACGGTGGTGGTTCCTGGTGGCGTCGGGGAAAACCCTCCCCCCCGCCCTTATCTATAGTCTTACCTAATAAAGATTTTTGGACTAATTACCTATGCGAGAGGTAACTAGTCGCGAAAAAAAAAACCGTATTAATTACGGTTTTTAAAATTTTAGTTCGCGAGAACTGACAAGAGATCGCATTGAAAACGTTGGTCGCGGTAGCCAGGAGGGGGGGGGGGTAATGTCTCTTCTACTACTACTACTACTCCATGTCGTCTCTTCTACTCCAATCCTACCTCTCTGACAGATTCTTCTCTATCCGGCAGGGCTCAGAGATTTCTTCAATCCGACCAATCTTAGCAGGAGTTCCGCAGGGTTCAATACTGGCTCCGTTACTTTACATCATATACACTCACGACAAAATATAATGTTAATTTAATCTTTTATCATGTGTAAGCACGTAATTCAATTTTATATTAAATTTAAATATTTTATTTTTGAAGGGAAAGAATGGTCTCAGGTGGGAGTCGAAAGTGGCGCAATAGTTAGCGTACAGCGCATGTCCCGCTAAAGACCCGGTTTCAACTTCCGGCCGAGATCAATCGTTTCTCTTCAAAAATAAAATATTTAAAATTAATTTTATGTTGGGCGAATCATCGGCAAATGGCCCTATTTAATTATGAAAAAAATAAAAAATAATTTATTTCCACTGATCTATGAGTACTATATCAGGCAGGTAATTTATATCGTGGACATGTAGTTAAAATTTAGACGATGGGGTGGAGGTGAATGGTCAGATATTTAACAGCGATTGATATTTCCCGTTCAATGTATTCTATAATTAATCAAACAATTGTTTATCATACTACACTTCTAGTATCTACTTCTCTACTTACTAGATAGGGAAACTTTGGAATCAGCGTTAGATTTCAGTTGACACTGTTGTTTTTCATTGTATATGGTAGCGTCCATTAGATAGAAGTATGAAATGGTTCTTCTTTATGAGTTATCTTGTGGGGGAGCTTTTTGGAAAAACAAATGTTAATAAATATCATCAGAAAATTTTAGTGATTATTTTTTAGTAAAAATATGCTCTAGTCAAAATCCTCGGAAAATGACCATGCATTAGCGGATCCAGGGGGTGGGCTGTGGGGGCTGCAGCCCCTCCCTTTGGGAAATTTTTTGTCATTTAAAGGTAGAATTTGACTTTCCTTAAAGTAAGGAAGCTAGTTAAAGAACAAATAATATGCAGAACAAGTAGAATTTTAGTTGTGGGAAAGAAACATAAAGGTAGTCATTTCCATAAAGACTGTCCATTTCTGAGGCCGGCTCAGAAATTCAAAATTTATCCCATGATGGACTTATTTTATAAATGGCTAAATATCCACAATTTCTACAACTACCTAAATTTCTATATATATAAGAGGCTTTGTCCTGACTGACAGAATCAACGCAGAGCAAAAACTACTAATGATAGAAACTTGAAGTTCGGAATTTAGATTTTAAACGCGATGTAGGTAACCACTAAGAAAGGAATTTCAAAAATGTAACCCCTAAGGGGCTTAAATGGCGAAATTGTCGTTTAACTCTAACGGAAATCTATTTTTGAGATTTTAAACCATATGTTTTTTATGTGAATATCGATTTAACGTTACAATATTATTAAAATAGACATTCACAAAAATATGGCTACTGATTATTTTAATGTTAGTGGTAATCAAATTATGTACACTGTGATTCCCATGATTGGGGATGGAGCGTGTTTATTTCGATCTCTTCTCCACACATATAAGAGGCTTTGTCCTGACTGACAGAATCAACGCAGAACAAAAACTACAAATGATAGAAATTTGAAGTTCGGAATTTAGAATTTAAACGCGATGTAGGTAACCGCTAAGAAAGGAATTTCAAAAATATAACCCCTAAGGGGTTTAAATAGCGAAATTGTCGTTTAGCTCTAATGGACACCTATTTTTGCACTTCCAGAAAAAATATTTAATTTGGACTCATTTTAAAGATCTTGATACGACGAGTTTAACTTCAAAGCTCCTACGGGGCGTCGAAAACTATGTTTTAAAGCCGGAAAATGAACCGTTCACGAGGAGTAAGCAATTTTTTTTTTCGGCGGGTTTAGTGAAATCTCTCTATTGCGCGTCTCCCTCTCTTCAACCGAGCCGGCAGCTACCCCCTCCAACATTCCACCTTCCGGAAGCTCCTATCCCTTTTATGTTGTTAATGCATAACATATGTTGTCAATGTATAAAAAACATATTATATTAAATCAATTCCAAGATAATGATCACAGAATTGATTTTAAAGGCTCGCGGGCAAAGCCGCGACGGGGAATGCTAGTCTTAAATAAAATATCAATATATGATAATTGAAATCCCATTCGACATTGATTTATAAAATGTGTTTATTTATCCAAACAAACAAATTGTCTTATTTTAGGAATAAATTGAAATGTTTGAACCATTTTAAATTTTATATATGCTTGACAATTTCAAAGACTGCTCCTTAATTTCTAGATAGCTCCATAAAAATAAAAATGATAAATTTGTGATGCTTTAATTTTATAATAGATCATTAACATTGTTTTGTTTGTACCTACGATTATTGGAAGTAGCTACCATTTTACTATGGAAGAGATAGATTTTTAAAATGATAATTAGTGTTATAACATAGAATAATAATATTCTGTACTAATAAGTAGTAACTGTGGAACAGGTAATTATTAAGGTACTTGGACGAGGTAAATTAGTAAAAAAAAAAATCTGGATATGTGTGTATATGTATGCACTTTTTAATCTTAATGAGCTATCTTGATTTTTTTTTTTTTTTGGTTCTTAGATTTATAAATGGTCGCAAATAAATAATTGACTATCTTAAACTATTTATTATTTAACCGGAGTGATCGATATGAAATAAGAACTTGAGTGACAATAGCCCGGAGCGAGGTGTGTAAGAGGAGATAATAGAGCAGAGGGATAAGACTGAGGGAGGAGCCTTAATTAAAGCAGCCGCCCACAATGGGATGAGGTGTGAGTTGGTGGGGGTAATATAGAGGAGGGGTAATATAGAGGAGGGGTAATATAGAGGGGGGTAATATAGAGGGGTAATACAGGCGGGCAAAAACCCCACTTCCTTTCGCTCTGATAATTTAATCCGATCGGATAATAACCATCACCTAGAATTATATGCCGTTTGTAAAGCATTAAAGTAGTTTCATGAGTTTCAATTATTTTTAAAATTCTTATGCGCCACTATAATGTTTTTCCTAAAAAATAATGAACTTTCATTTATTTACTAAGTTGTAGAAATGAACGCAATTTCATTTTTGGCAAGGAAGAGTTTTCTTTCACCATTGGCTGTTTTTGTAATAGGGGATAAATTACTTATATCCTTAATGATCTGCCAAATAAGTTAAATACACACTTTTAGCATAGAAATTTTAGTAATAAAGACATGTATGATGAGGACTCGACCTTAGATAAGATTATGAAGTAAATAAGGCAGGAAATTAAGGCCCGTCATGACTGGAATTTCTTTAATTTTCTAAAAAATGATAATCAATATTACTATTCATTTTTATGTTCAATCCTTGGTTACTTTGGCATTTAGTGCTCGAATCAAACGGGGGAAGGTGGCCTAAAGCTGGTAAGCTAACATTGAAGGCCCAAAATATTTAATTAGAAGATTTATCGAACTTAAGAATAAAACAAAATAATCATGTCATTATGTATCAAATAATTATAATTATGAAAAATAAGGACTTTAAATACCCGCTTTGCCCCGTTATTTTCAGCACATCCGTCTTTATAATGACGAACAACAATTTGAATTATTCGAATTTAACACTTAAATCTCGTCCGCGCTATTTCTCACAACTTCCCATTTTTAAATGTCTGTGCAAGGAAGAGAGCGTATCCTATGTCTTCGCAACTTCATAAGTAGTTTTGGATTCTTCCGTTGCAATTTTAATAGAAAACTAAGTAGGTATACAATTGAATCAGGGCAAAGGAATCATAATCTCAAAACATAAAAACAATTGGACGGAATTTTTATCCTCCTTTAAACTAAAATACTACCAAAATAAGATTTTATCATTAGCAAATTATATATATGTCCACGAACAAGGAAAAAATATTAATTTTTTTTTTTTAATTCACCAATCTCTTTTTAAATTGCAGGTATTCATGTCAGATTACTGCTATGACGCCCACTCAAAACCATAGGCACTCCCTATTCATTTACTCGCTTAAGGTAGGCTTACCCGGTTTAGGCTCCCCTCCCCTAGAATATTTTATTTTTTATTTCCCAATAGTCGTTTTGTTCTTAAAAGTCGTTATTATAAAAATCACTATCTGTGGGTTTTTTCTTTAATTCGCTAACCCTTCCTGGCCATGTGAGGTATACGGGGGTTTACTCTAGAGGTATAACCAACCTATTCTATCCATGGTGGGAAGGTCGAGAATCATTCCGTGGGTCTACCGTCGCACAGTGCTTCGATCTATGGACAATAATCAATTTTTTTTGTTAACAGTTACATTTAAAATGTTCCTAGAGATGTAAACGATCATTAATTGTAGTGTTTAAATATATTTGTTTCGCCAATAAAGCTAAAAATGTTTAAAAAAAAAATTATTTGTGACATCTTACTTACTCCTATCAGTCGAGGAGGGATTTTAGACGAGATGTATACATTGGCTTGGTCGTAACCTTTTCATTTAGTCTCTTTCTGTATAGAAGAGGTATCCAGTGAGATTTATTTTAAGTGAAAGTTAATATTTGTTTGGAAAATATGGCTATTGGTAAGAACAATTTTTTTCTCCCTCGTTGTACAATTAACTTTTAAATCAAATAACCCCAAACGTATTTTCCATTTTTTTTAATATTTGAGATGGCAGTGGATTCTAAAAGATATTTCAATGCTCTTTCAAAATATCTTATCAGAATAAAGGAAAACTTATTATTTCTTATGGATTTTTGCTATACAAAATAGCGGTTTGTTGTAAAACTGATTCGTTCCATAGCCCATTGTGTTTCAAAACTGGTTCGTTACTCGTTTTGATGCAAAACCCATTCGTTCCAATAATCACTTCTCACTTTGCACCCATCCCATTCGTTCACTTCAGCAGTTTCTGTTACTCTTTCTGAACAAAATATCGAAAGATCCTTAAACTCGCGTGTTTTATTTTAGTTTATACTCGATTCTTCTTACCTAGCTATATTAATGATTGATTTTTCAATGGCTCCAGCAAGCTGAAAGACTTTGATAATCTGCTGAAAAAGCATTTTGGTGACGATTGGAAGGCCAATGATTCATTGAAGTATTACACACGAGTACTTAATAAATCTACCACAGACGAGGGAAACAACGAACAACAGGATGTTGAAGTCACTATTGTTGAAGATAGCCTTAGGATCTAGTCTTTTTGTAGTCATATCTTTTATATCAGTACGCTGATATTTTTGAAAAATTCGTAAAAGAAAAATAAAAAATGTTTTATGTCAGTGGGTGATATTATTTTGTAAAATGATACCGAATTTCTTTATAAAATGGTTGTGAACCTAAATAAATATTGCTTATTAAGAAGATCAACTTATGCTGTGTGAATTAAAACTCGTTGGTACCGACGGTGTGGTGAGCAGCAAAAGTCTTTCCTTTATACATTTTGTTGCAAAACTTTCTCATTTCATATTTTGATACTTTTTTTTTGTTAACTCTAAATCAGTAAATTTTTTTATTCCAAGCTCACTTACACAGGGTAGCTGCACCTTTCGAAGGCAAAAAAAATTATATTTATCTGGCCACTCTACAAGACATGGTAAGTTTTTTGAGTTTCCTGAAAAATGTGTTCAGGTGGAACAAACGAGTTTTGCATCTCACCTCTTCATTTGCAATATAACTTTTTTTCAAATGAATTGACACATTCGCAATAATCAGTGTGGCCGTTTTGACGTGATACATTTTTGCACTCAATTCCATAGAAAGTATTATTTTTGACTCCAATAAATTGGCAAATAATGAACGCAGCTTCTGAAATTACGCCCTAGTTAAAAAAATCAAAGAAGATGCTGTTTGTCTTTAGGTACATGCAGCTATTTAATTAGTGTTTGGAAATCGTGAGGTTATTACACTGCAGAACTAATATTTGAGTTTTCAATTAAAAACAAAGATCTTATTTCACTTTGGAACTGAATATTGGCCCAATAGTCATGAGTATATTTTTAGGAGTTAAAAACAGCTGTTAAAAAGATGGCATTTTTATCACATACTGATATTCAGTCTGATATTAAAGATTAAGAAGAAGTTAGATTTTTTGATATGAAGCTGAGCCAAAAATGGATTTAGTCCGTTCGTTACAAATACCATTTTAAAGCCTTTACGAAGAACGGTTGAACATGGGCTGCTCAATTCTGGTAGACAACAAAAATAAGCTAACAGAAATGTGTTCAGATTTGTTGACCGGTATGCACTTAGAAATATATCAATAGCAAATATTCAAGTGAATTGGATAAATTCTTATATTTAAAATTTAAACTATTTTCAACCATAATCAGGTTTTTAAATACAGGTCCATACCAAAAGGAATAATAGATTATCTATTTATAAGAGATGATTATTATTTTGATATTACTATTAGTAGATTCTTTAATATATTTTATTGAAAATATTGATATTGTAATATGTTTTAATATAAGTTTCAACATTCCTAACGCTTATAATAAAAACTAAAATTAATTTAAATTAAACAAAAAGGTTCGTCATCAATAAAAAATAAAATAAATTTTATCACCCAAGTTATTTATATGTTTCTATATAAGAAAAAATTGGTCTGAGAGTGAAGAAGCATTTACAAGGCTATCTTTTAATGAAACCCGGATTTTCTTTAATCATTGGAATCTGAAATCTACGGTATTTGATGTGCGTTGAACCTCTATTCCTAACTCAGTATTACTATTTTCTTTTTACAGTTAAGATATTTTTTTAAGTTTTAAACATCAATTCTTACTAATTGGAAAAATAAATAATAATATATACATTCTTTGAAATTCCAAAAAGAAGTGATAACCATCCAATTTTTTCAATGATAAAATAATTTAGATGTACCTATGATGAAGAAAAATATTCAGTAGTAGCACTTACGTGGTTCGATTACGTTAGATTTTTTTTGGGTTGGGGGAGATTCGTGAAAGTGATTAGGTATGACTAGAAAATTACAGTCTATAATTATACAAAATATCAATTAATATTAGTACCAAGGTATACTACCAGAAGCCAGTAATTCTAGACTAATCTGGTAATATTTACTAATGATTTATAAGAATGAATATGTAATCGATCGGGCATATGTTCAAAGAATAGAAACATCAATTAATGTATGAATTAATGCAATAGATATTTACTATATTTTATTTTTTTTTTCATAAAAATATAATTGGTTACATATTAAATAATATCCAAGTAGCAAATGTTTTTATTTATTTATATTTGCCTATGTTATTAGCCAGGGACTAACAGGTGTAGTTTACACATCTCTATAATAGGTAAAAAATAATATAAAAGACCACCAGATAAATTGTAAAACAAAAATGTTTACTTACTAAATAAACAAAATAAAGCAAAACATATATTTTATTTATATATATGTTATTATTATTAATTTCATATATATTTTTAATGTTGTAGGTCAAAATCTTTTAAATTTTTCGCTGTTAATACATTTTCTTTCACATCTTGTTATTTATAAATTCTTAGTTTTTACATAAATTTATAGAACACCTTGGGAAAGAAGTTCGCATATTAAATAAGTTACTATTTGTTTTGATCTCAATTCTCTTTGATTACGATCACAAGATTCACATTATTAGGTTAAAACTACTTTTTAAATAAAATGCATTTATATAAAATTATAATACAAAAATTAATGGCAAGTAATTACGCAACATTTTACGTACCTTCTTAAAAGTAATTTGTTATGTAATAGATGGTAGTAGAAAAAAAAACATAATGAAAATAAAATCAAATATTTATTCTGAATACGAGTGGATAAAAAATATTGTAAAAACTCCTTGAATGATTAAAAGTGACATATTAAGGTTTGAAAAAAAATCGTCCAAATTGACCGTTGAAAATGATCGAAACCATATGAAGAGTAGTTAATAATTGAAAATACCACTTATTACTTTTTTTTCAGCAGAGCTGGGGAGGGGGAGAGGTTTAAATGGGATTCAGTATCCAAAACCCATTATTCCTAGCGTCTCCATTAGTATAATTTCAAAAGCAATCCAGAAAGAACATAAAATTAAACCTTGAAGTTAACAACTGATTTAAAGATATCTTTATTGAGTTGAATTAGTACCCAATACCTGATTAAGGGGTAAATTCAGGTCCAAACGAAGGATTGGGAACCGGAATAGTAGAGAGGATGGAAAGGACACTAAAGTCGAGCTTTAAATACAGACCCGATAAATATAAGGAGGCTAAGAAGGGCAAGTGCGGCTGTAACAATGTAACATGTGTATAATACAGTGGAGTGGGGGAGGAGGAGTAGGGGGACGGAGCCCGAGAGATAGAGAACGGGCTAAGCCAGATTTATTATTGTCCTTTTGTTAGGCCGTTCTTGAGAGGAGGGAGGACAATAGGGAGGGAAGTGGGGCGGAGCAAGCCGTCCTATTGGTCGGGGTTGGCCACGCCCCATCCTACCCAGCGGCAGCCAGGAGGGGGCGTAGCGGACCGTCAGAACTGTTTCAGCAGTTGAGATGTCAGGTTATAGTTTTCCGATGCCCCCCGGTCTCGAACCTCAGTCCCCAGGCGAGGCTCACATCAAGAGACCTATGAACGCTTTCATGGTGTGGTCGCGGATTCAGCGGAGGAAGATTGCATTGGACAACCCCAAAATGCACAACTCCGAAATATCTAAGAGATTAGGAGCTGAATGGAAATTGCTGACAGAGGCGGAGAAGAGGCCATTCATCGACGAAGCCAAGAGATTGAGGGCCATGCACATGAAGGAGCACCCGGACTACAAGTACAGACCTCGGAGGAAGCCCAAGGCACCAGGACAGCACCCGCAGATGAAGCCAGCAGGTCCAGGAAGCGGAGGCGGTCCATTCGCTAGCTTCCCGCTAGGACCGTACTTCGCCGGCTCTCAACACCACCATCCACTGGAAGGACTGGGGGCCGCCTATTCTCCGCTGCCGCCCTACTTTGGTTCTGCCTTCGACGCCGTCAACTTCAGCAAACTGGTACAGAATGGCAGCCCTCAAGACTCCAACAAGGCCGCGGCAGTCGTGAGTTCCTTTTATTCCTCGCTCTATCCAGGGCAGAAATCTTTTGGACCACCGCCTCCACCTCTTTCAGCGTTGTTCCAGCCACCTCCTCCCCATTTTCTCTTCGGAGGTGGACAGTCTCCAGGCTCCAGCCCTAACGAACAAGCTATGACACCGACTTCAGCCGCTTCAGGACCGCCACCGCTAGACATGGATACTCTCCGAAGGCCCGTGTCAGTAATATACTGAATAGTGAGTGTGTATGTGATCTGTGCCGATGTGATCTCGTTCGCAAGGTAAGACATTTTTTTTCGAGTGGATCTTCTGCTAGTCATCTAGTCATTATAATACTGTAGCTGTCAAGGGGTGGAGCACTCCCAGAAGCGGCTGGTGTCAGGTCTTTCATGTCCCTATGTATATGTAAGTCAGGTTAATCCCTGTAGATATTTATTATTTCTGATCTAGAAAATTTCATTACTGTAACAACTTCAGTATTATTAATTTTTGGGTAAAATGAATGACCTTTCATCTGAGATATGTTTGACGGAATAAGATCTGTAACAATACTCACCTAATTGTCCTTATATAGTCTCCCTAATGACTCTTCAATATTGAGTAAAGTTTAAAATATATCGCTGTAAATACGTATAGAGTATATGTCTAAAAAGTAACAAATATCTATAATTGAACAATGTCGTTAAGGTGTAAATAGTTGTACAAATATTCGCTTCTGACAGTGCCGTGGGACCAAGCGAACAGGCTCCATGACCTACCAACCCACTTGTCAGCATTAGGCCTCACAAATTGAAGACCTCTAAATAATAGATTTGAACAAATATATATATTTAATCATTAGCAGACATTTGGCTTATTGAGAACATATAAATTATATTACTATTAAGTATATTTTCGATTCGTCTTGTTTAAGAAATGTAATTTCTCAACATGAATGTAACAATACAAACTATTCTCTTATATAAAGGCTTTTAATGTTGTACTTAGTGTAGTTATTTATGCTTATATATCTATAAAAGACAAAGATAAGTGAATTATTGGTACAATTTGAAAGTGAAACCAAAGTAATATTCACTGTTATGGGATCGAATATCTTTCATTTTGTTTGTTGTGTTTTATTATGATATTTGTTTTGTTCCTGAATTATTTTTATTGTCAATATTGTTGTAAAGTTATGCTGTATATATGTATGCATAAGATTCGCCAAAGTATTTATTATTGTGTATATATGCTGCTACTTTGTCATATCGTATATGTATAATTTGTATAATAAAATTAATTGTTTTGTTTCAAAATATTATTTGTTGTTGTCTTATAGACCCATTTCTTTAAGAATTATGCTGAAATATAAAAAAAAAAAAATTATGATCATGGCATCAGGATATAATTTAAAGTGTGGATTAAGTTGTGATTCTAAAAGCTGAATCAATTTTATTTAATATTTATAGCAATTTAAAAATTGAAGTATCAACTTCAATTTGGAATATTCTCCTAGGATTAAATTATTTTATTATCAATTTTATAAAAATGTTATGAATAATAAAAATTTATAAAAATAAATAAACAGATGAACATAAAATCCACAAGATGGTTCAATCGCTTAGAGAAATTTTTATGTGCCTACGTTATTTGGAAAGGCAAATACCTGTCTGTCTTCCCTTCCAGGTAATTTTGAAAAGTGTACAGGTAGATATACATACAACTTTGAATAAGACTTTATTTACTTTCAATTGTAGGTTGGTTTTCAGTTCTCCTTATGGTTTACATCCACACACACACACATATTATACATATATTATCACACATTATATATAATGTCGGCTAAGTTCTTAGAGCTTGATATATGTCTGACGTTTGGCTCTTTTTCCTTAGTTGTGCCAACAAATTTTTTCTTATTCGTTAATATTTCATAACTTACAGTTCAAAGATAATAAAAATGATTTCATTGATACTTTTAAACATCAATGATCTAATAATTGATCTGATGAAAAACCATCCCTCATTGATCACAACTGCAATAGTCATCCAGGTGTAAACTAAGTGCCCGTCAGATATGCAGGGTTGTTTGCTGAGACTACAAGTGTTCAAAAGAAATAATTCGTTTCGAAAGTGTTCCCTTGGAGAAGTCCCTTTGTGTGCCCAGCCAGCAGATGGTCTGTTGAAGAGAGACTGAAAAAAATAGGTTGCAGCTTCTGTCCCCGAGAGCTCTTATAAATAAGTCAATATCCGACAGATCGTTGAACTCAACCTTGTTATTTCATTCGATTTTCTTTAACAGACGCAATATTACGATAACATGGTTTCATTCTTTCCCTAAACGAGGCATGATGGTAAATATATTTTGGCCCAAAACATAAATTAAAAAAATTTTTTACTCTAAAAATTATCACTTCATAATAGGAAAACTCGGATTTTATTAAGGTATATCAAATATATCATTACTTTCACATTATTGTGTGAATATAATGAAAGTATTCATTATGTATTTTAATATATATATATATATATATATATATATACATACTTATACTTATATACCTATAAATACATTGTATGATTTTGCATGTTTTATTTTCAAATAAGAATTAATTTCAGATCAAATCATTAATCATTTAATGTAACATTTGATGATTATCCTTTTTATAAAATAGTTTTGTTTACATATATTATTATTTCATGGAATAAATACTGCTTCCAGAAACAATGTTATCCTATCAACGTTGGGGGATTCTATTGTTTATCTGAACATCAATAAAATAACAACCAAATGGTAGCAAGTATTATGACCATTTATTAAGGAAGCATTATAGTATTACCCTCTTGTTGTTTTAAATTTAGTAATTAATTTATAAAGAATAATTCATTT
Organism: Aelia acuminata; assembly: GCA_911387785.2. Lineage (NCBI taxonomy): Eukaryota > Metazoa > Arthropoda > Insecta > Hemiptera > Pentatomidae > Aelia > Aelia acuminata. The sequence goes on along the minus strand of OU426978.1, from coordinate 126,329,781 downwards.
GAAACATAAACTCCTTAAGAATATTGTAATATTGTTTTCAATGTCAATAAATAAGTGCCAACTAACTTTCCTTTACCTTCAAAGTGTCATCACATTTTTATTTTATTGCTGTATTTATAAATTAATATTTTTGTAGCCCTGAATTTCAAAAGGGAATACTTTCCAAGTAAAAATTATTGAAAAATTTCCGATGCAAGGCTTCTCTAAAAAAATTGCAGGAGACCATGATTAGCAGCTAGTCATATTATATAGGTCTATCAACAATAAACAGAAAATTCCATTCAAAGCCATCCTCGAAACTTTGGAGGAGAGGTACAGTTAGTTCTTCATGTACTCGTAATTCCTCGGTGACGTGTTCTCCACCTGTCGTTTATCAAAAAATTAAACCTGTAACACTACAACCCATAAATTGTACTTGCGTTCAGTACTGTGTAAGGAAGTACTGTTTCTTGGTCAGCGGTCGTGCAAGGAGGTGATTTGACCATGATCACGCTCAGCCACCAGGTTTCCCGCTCTCCATTGTTACATCTCAACAATCCATTGTTACATCTCTAGATAGAAAATCCATAACCATAGCACATAGCACAATACAAAATGAATAGGTTCTCCAAAAACACATGATTAGCAACCAGCTTACATAAAATATTGTTTTAATTATTTATAATTGACGAGTAGAAGACTTTAGATACTAAATGAATCCTCGACTTCTACTGTCGTTATGGAGGCGTACGAAAAATAGTATTTTTTTAGTGAGAGTATGAATAATGCAATTTCAAAAAGGGAGAGGGGACTTAGTTATTTTACCAAAAGAATAGAGCAGCTTTATGTATGTCTTTTTTTATTTTTTATTTAATGCCTTTTCTATTAAACAAAATTACAACAATACATTTCATTTAAGATAACATACTCTTGATCATTGACCATCAGAGATTGAGATAGCGCCTAATTTTTTTTTTATATTCATTGAAAATATCTTTTAGCCCTTAAATTTAATTACACAAACACAATTAGGTTTTTTTTTTTTAACGTCCGCCTTATGCCACGTGGGCTAATCGGGGCGGGCTATCTACGGGTAACCAACCTCTTCTAATCCATGACAAGCCGCTGAGTCTGTTCAGTGAGGCCGTCACCGAACAAAATCGAGCGGGCTTGGGCGGGATTCGAACCCGCACCGCCAGGGTGGTCGGAGACGCTATCCCCTCGGCCACGCCGCGGCCCACAATTAGGTTTTTAAACATATATTTAATCGTTATACTCGCTAATTAATTCGTACCTATATTTCCATGCCTGTTTTGTGTGAGAAAATAGCTCAGACCAGATCTCTCCGTTCAAGTATTCTATTAAATCCGATCTACTAATGATAGATTGAGAGAACCATCTAATTCGGATTTCCTTTAACACAGGACACCTGGCTAAAAAATGCACATCTTTCCTCTCTTTCAAATTACACAAGGTACAGATACCTTCGCCATAATGATAATTCCTTCTATGATTAAGGTATAACAACTCCCCTCTCAACTTAATTAGCCAGGCCAAATCATTCGTGGAAAAATTATGGTTTATATAGCCAACCTCTTCACTTAAATCACAATTTAAATCTTTATATATGATTGATTCATTAGAAGCAGTAAATAACATAACTTGCTTATGAAATATTTCATTTTCTACTTTATTTACCAAGTTATCGAAGATTGTTGGCCAATGTCTAATGTAGTTTATATTTATTTGTGAGTCTACATGGTAGAAGTCAAGCATATAATTTATGTTTTTAAACCAAAATACATTTTTTACTATTGTTTTAAGTATTCGTAAGCCGGTTTTTAGAATTTATAACTTTCACAATGTACTTCAGGTGTGTTTTTATGGTATGGATAAAAATGGGCTTTAATTTAGTTTCAAGGGATAATACATAATTTGGTGTGTTTTGAGGTAATTTTAAAAGTTAAAAAAAAAAAAAGTTTGTAGCTTCTCTACTGTATTATATCGTTGATCACCCCAAACCTGTGCCCCATAACATAATATGCTTCTAGATACTGCCTTACAAATGCTTAACTTGGATGGAAAAGGAATATCCTTACTATTTATAATTTTATACCATACTGAATTTATCCCTGAATTTGCTGCAGTAAGTTTTAACTCAAAATGTAAGTCCAGAGAAAGTTTTGGTGATAATGTAATTCTGAGAAATTTATAACTTTTCACGATAACTTTATGTATATCATATATGGGCAACCACCAGCCCAGCCCGCCGCTCAGTGATTCGCTTAGTAGAAGATAGGTGGAAAAAGTATTTTTCGTCGTTTTTCATCTCTTTCGACCAATTAAATAATTTAATTATAAAATTATTATATTTAATTATAAAATTGAATATATTATATTTAATATTATGTATATTTAGTAAATGAAATACATTATATTTAATTATAAAACTATTTTTCGTCAATTTTTCATATCTTTCAACCAATTAAGCAATTTAAATATAAAATAAAACATTTTTATTAATTAAAAAGCGAAGGTAAAACGATTGCTAGGAGATTAAGAAGAAAAAAATAAAAGCAAAAGCCTATCTATACAAAATTCTATACTCTTTATTTTTTCTAATCCTCTTTAAATGTATATTTTTTTTTCCTTAGAGGATCCTTTATTTTTCTTTATTTGTTTATTTTTTTTTATTTTTGTATTATTTCTATTCACAATTAAATAAATATTTGATATTTTTAAAATTGTAGCATGATGCTCGGATATCTATTTTTATACGTACATGTCTATTCAGGGATTAGCACCAGAATAAAGTTATTTTTTCTCTCTATCTATATACCATACGAAAAAAAGATAAAATTAGAAGCACATACTAAATAAGTACAAATATACCATTTGCAGATCTCATACTCACACCAAATGAGGAAGATTAAGTTTAATAACGGCATCATAACTTTGATGTGCATAAAAAAAAAAAAAAAAAATGCCCTACTTTTGAAAGCGTCCCGCGAACGAATTTGCACACTAAAGTTTGGGACGCAACATGTCAAAGGTTGCCCGTAACCGAGGTATATTCTAAAATATTCACTGGGTACAAACTCAAAGTTTTTTCATAGTTGCTGAACTATGAAACTATTATAATTGAGACACCTCTAAATTGCAAGAGAAAAGTTAATGATTTTGTTATTTTAATAGACCTCCCCGCGATCAGACGTGATGAAGTCGTCTAGGTAATTCTAGGTATTTTAACAAAAAAAAAAAAAAGAGGATGTTAGTATGTGATCAGTCAAATAAAAAAAATGAACGGATAAGAGCACAAAAGGTTGGCTATAAATGAATAAACATAATAATTCGGCTATCTATATAAATAAAGTTGAAATTCTGTTTGTTTGTTTGTTTATTTGTTCTTTATAGAAATCCATACCGTTTGTCCTAAATTCTCCAAATTTCGCTCAGTGGTTCTTTGATACCAGGTGCGAACACCTGTCCATATTAAAATTACATAACTTCAGCCGATCTTCAGCTGATATTCCTTATTCTCCAAATTTCGCTCAGTGGTTCTTTGATACCAGGTGCGAACACCTGTCCATATTAAAATTACATAACTTCAGCCGATCTTCAGCTGATATTCCTTATTCTCCAAATTTCGCTAAGCGGTTCATTCAGACCAGGTGCGAACACCTGTTCATATTAAAATTGCATAACTTCAGCCGATCTTCAGCTGATACTCTTTATTGTTATAAAAATCATAATGATCTCACTTTACAATGTTTTTTTTTTACGACCGTTTCTTTAGAAAAATGAAATTCCCCATGTGAAACCGGATACGGGTACGAGTATACCTACTTATAATATATGTATATAAGGATGAAATTCTGTTTGTTCTTTATAGAAATCCATACCGTTTGTCCTAAATTCTCCAAATTTTGTTCAGTGGTTCTTTCAGACCAGGTGCGAAATTGCATTACTTAAGCCGATCTCTGGGTATATTCTTTATTGTTATAATAATCGTTTTGATCTCGCTTTACATTAGTTTTTACAAAATCGACTGTTTGAGTCGATAAAAGTCTCAGTTTATAGATTAAAAAATGAAATTCTCCGGGTGAAACCGGTATATACAGCTAGTTCTTAATAAAATAATGGAAAATGGGTTTACAATTACAATGTTATTATATAGAGAGAAATGATTCAAAAGTATATTCATTTCAATCTAGTCATGCGGATTGGCAACCAGCCCGAAACGTTGACAAGTGCAACACTGTGTAATACACAGTTTATATAAATGTTTGTAACTCCAATAAATAAATCTTAATTTTATTTGGATGTATATAGGGTGAAAAACAGCAATGGTTATCATCACCCGCAAATTAGAAAGGCCTTAGGTCTTATATGAGAAGGTACCCACTTCTTTAAGAAAACGTATGAGTTCTCTGATGATCTCCTGGTTTTCACCTTCAGAAGTGCTTCAGCGATAGACCGAGGAATTCCCATCTGTTTCATCTTCTCATTAAATACTGGGCACTATGTGTATTATGTGTCTCAAAGTTAGTAATGTTCTGCACTGTGTGCATTGAGGTGCTGGCTGTTTAGCTAACAGGTAGCCGTGGGTGAGGCGGCAGTGCCCTTTGCGAAGGCGAGTAATAACCACTTCTGTTCTCGACGCACTAGAACATGGATGCCATATTTTAGCTGTTCCCTTAATTATGTGAAGTTTATTAGTAATTTCCCTATCCCATATTACCTGCCAGTTCTTCCAAATCTCTTTTCCAAGAGGCAAGAATAGTTCCAAGCTCGATAGAAAGGATAATTCAGCGTATTCTAAGTCATGAGCTGATTTGGCTGCTCTATCGGCCATTTCGTTGCCTGATATGCCGATATGAATTGGTACCCATATCAAAACTACTGCTATCTTCGATTTTTCCATCTTATGTAAATGGTTGCAAATTTCTCTGACTTGTGGTATTTCTGAGAAAGGATATCTTAGGCTTTTTAGGGCGCTTTGTGAATCTGAGCAAATCACAACCGTGTCTTCTTTTGCCATGAGTCCATGTTGGCATGCCTTAAGGATGGCTGTTAATTCAGCCGTAAATATGGAACATAGGTTGTTTAGTTTGTACTTTTTTGAAGTCAGATTATATACTATAGCACAAAATGCGGATTATTTTGTTATAGAACCATATTATCAGGCTGTTTTTGGAATTGCAGAGGATGGAGAATTGCAGAATGGAGGAAAGCGTGGGTTTCAATCGATGGATTGATTCATTTTTATTTATTCGTTATTCGGAACAACTCCATATTGATAGCGGGAGCGGAACTTAGAATTACATAGAATTGGGTTAGAACCCAAGGAGCAAGGCTGTCTTCATTTAACATTATTGGGTTATTAATGAATCTTTAATCTTATTTCAGATATATAGGGAAACTCAATTTTCATTAAAAATTAATTATATGGACTGTCTAGAAACGAGTATTTAAAATATTCTCCTAAGAAACAATCTTAATTATTCCTAAAATGTCACATAAAAGGTTATATACTATTCGGTATAACGTATTATATTCTTAAAATATGGTTTGCATTAAAGTTTAGTGATTAAATTCGTACGTTACGATTATTTAATTGCCTCTGCTCAGCGGTGGCACGAATGGGCAGAATTGGCACGATAATAATAATAATAATTATTTGACAGGTTTTCAATAAAATAATGAGCTTATTTTCGTTCTTAAAGTAGGAAATGGGGCCCGGTGTGGCTGTGCGGTAAAGTGCCGTACTCCCATGCCAGAGCTGCGGGTTCGAGTCCCGCCCTGGGTGGTGCTTTTCTTTCGTAGGAGAAGTATCACCCAGTGCCATGGGTGTTAGTATGGGCAGTATAGGGCTTCAATGGAAGCCTTAAAGTCCCGGAAAAAAAAAAAAAGTAGGAAATGATAACCAGGATTATCATAAAAATATTAAAGTAATTTTTAAAAATATATGTGTGTAACCAGAGGTACTCTTGTTTTCTGTGTAAGGATACAAGTTTACTAATTCGCTCTGCTCCTCTCGAACACGGTTTCCTAAACACGATTGTTATTTCTGGGCAATGTATATCAGATTTCGCATGCATATAATGATTTCCATGGATGATGGATTGTAAATAAAATAGATGACAATAGTGAACCTTCATAATGTAGATACCTATCCTATTTCAGATCTCACTTCCTTTCCATCATTATTTATCTTTAATGTTGTTACCGTTGAACAAAATCACGTGAGATTCGTGAGAGGTAACGACGACTTCTGTTATACGTAACAGTATATTATCCCGGTAAACTGAATTATTGCCTAACCTTAAACCCATTAAAAAAAAAGAAAAAGGAATAAAAATTATATTTTACACAGCAATACGTAATACACCAAAAAGAACTAGAACAATTAATATAATACCGTCGACCGGGGCTACTTTGGTCCTTGAGGGGTTACTTTGCTCCAACACCAAAAAAAAGTTTTCAATATTTGTACTGTACAAACAATACAAGACATATAGGTATTTTTGGGTATAACAAATATTGTATACCTTACTTGAGAGTATTTTAATAGTTTTGTGTAATTTAAAATTTTTACCATTGGGCACACTGGAGTTTTTGTAAACCTTTGTTTTGTTCAATTGATTATCTCCAAACTTTTCACCTAGGACGAATTCAGTAATATGATAAAAATAAGGTAAGCGTCAAAATATATGAAAAAGAAGAACAAGCTTTTAAGACTCATATTAAAAGTTGGGTACATTTTGATTTCCCATCAGTGATCTTGACAAACAGGGGCGCACAGTAAAGAGCTTTAAGAATAATTTTCCGGGTTCTGATTGGGCTGTGTCACTTAGGAAACGTCACCCTAAGTTAACAGAGTGTACATCAAGCAACATCAAACGAGTAAGGGCCGCTATTAATGAAAAAGTAGTCAATGACTATTTTGACAACTTACAGGCTGTCCTCAATAAAGTTTAAAAATTTTTAAATTACCCGAAACTATTAAAATATCCTCAAGTAGGGTATAAAATATCTTTTAAGCCCAAAAATACCTATATGCCTTGTTTTGTTTGTGCAGTACAAATATTGCAAACTTTTTTTGGCGTTGGACCAAAGTAACCCCTCAAGGACCAAAGTCCTCCTCCCCCCCCCCCCTTAGAGGTGAGGACACTCATAGAGTATTACTATTTCTACATAAAATGGGCTATATTAAGTCACTTTTAGAGTCCAATAATAGAAAATTAATTGTATTTAAACATTTACAGCAATTTACAACGTCATTATGTACTAATATGAATTTTAAATCAGGGCCTTGTAAAATGTAAAAAAAAAAAGTGCGCCCCTCCTCAAAAAATTTCTGGATCCGCCACTGCTGATTAATATGTTAAAAATCTGCAGTCATATGCAAGCAAATAAAAAATTAATTTTTTAATTTGGACTTAACATTATTTATGCTGCAGCGACAGATATGATACTTAATAAATATTGTTACTTAATTTATTTAATTTGTAGCTTTTGTTTCTCATATTTACTAGGGGAGGGGGTAGCTGCCCACCTATCCCCCCTGCTTACGCACAAGACTGGTACAATAAAAGGGATTTCTGAGATAGGAATCCTAGATTTGCTAGATATCTTCAACTTATATAAACTATAAACCGTTGGTTTAAAAATTGAACTAACCGAACAATATAATTCCTGAACTGAATGTGTTTACATTATTAAAGAAACATATTCTAATTTTTCAAACCCTTCATGCAGAGCTTTATTGACTCCTTTTAAGGACCTCAATGAGAAAGTTCATTCGCAGCTCGGGGTGGGCGTTTAATGTTAAAAAGGTTTATTGAAGATAATAATGAAACGCTAACTGAAAAACAGGCCCCCTTCTAGCTGTAGCCATTGAGACAGCATTGAGTACTTTAACTTCCATTTATTTCATTTTACTTGTGAACAAAGTCAATCTAATCCCCTCGCTATGAGTGCCGCTAAGAATAGCCATTGCTCCTTTGTCTCCGGCAGACGGTGTACAGCTGCCCTCGGAGTTAGGGGTGAGCCGCAATCAATTGAAACAAGTAATAAACGAAGGGACTCATTAGGGCTCCTTGCGGTTGCTGTTGCAAGAAAGAATCGACTTGGACCGAGGCCATTGTCGAGTCGAAAGGGAAAAATGAATGCATCACCGCTGGGGTGCCTTTCTCAACAACACTTACCCTTCAGCTCTCCACCCGCCCGCTACTTTTGTTCTAGCTTTTACTTGAGGATTTTGTGTTAGGTTAAAACTTTTATTTTTATTTAATCGAATGGCTTACTCTTTAAAAGATTAATGCATCGATAATTAGATTTAAAGAAATCTACAAAAATGATTCTGTCAATATCTTGTCGAAAATTTATTAGATGTCATCATAGCGGGCTACTGCATTTGGCCAGTTTTATAATTCTTAAAGTTTTTCCTTGAGTCAACTTTCTTAGAATATGAATGAATGAAATAGTTCCTCGTTTGCACTTTATATAAACTCGATAACTCGAAGTGAGGCAGCTCAGTGGTAAGGTTCTAACAGGAACTACTGTGTTCAAGGTGCCGGATTCAAATCTGGCTTCGGTAGGATCTCAGCAGCTTTTCTATTTTGTTGCAGATCATTCCTGGGGCTGAGAGACCCAGACTTTATAATCTGTGTACGCTTTTTTGAAAAATGATAGGGGAAAGCCTGGTAGTTAAGCATAATGAAATCACAAACTGAACAATAAACTTTACTTCCTTCCAGAGTGCTGAACTCAAGACCCTCTACAAGTTGAGGTGGTAGGTACATTTTTTTTACTGTAGATATTTTATATTTTCATGTTATTTTTTTGTTTTCTTTTTTTTTTGTATAAAATACATTATAAACAACAATGTACATAATTAATTTATTAAATATTACACAATCATGTACCACATTAAAAACTGTTACGATTTTAACTGTCGTCATCTAGGAGTAAAATCATATACTTTTAATTAAAATAAAAACCCCCTATATATAGTATTTTTACAAATAAAATTAGTGCATTGTAGCGTAAGGATCTCTATCAATGTAGTGTAAACGGGAATGAGCCAAGAGCGAAGGTTCTAGTTCACTTGAGAACTAGCTCTCATGTTTATTCTATCATTTTTTGAAGACTGGACATATAATGTTTTGTCCAGGTGCATCCATAACGGTTCGATGCCACAAATGTGGTCACAAGGCAATCTCATTTCTCGACCGTAGAAAACTTCATAATAAACCAAGATAAAATAATTACCGAACCTATTCAAGCTTGTATTCTACTTGAAAAATAGAATGATTCAATTGTTTCTTCAATATGTATCTTTTTTCGCCAATCAATCTTCTCATTAAATTCTACTTGAATTACTCGGGAACGAAGCTTCCTTCCTTCCTTCCATTTATTCCTGACTATGAGTCTGAGTTAGCACGCTGAGTAAGTGATCAACTTGAGGTGAGTTGGTTTCATCCATTTTTTACATAATCCTCTATAATAATACATAATAATAACTTGGTATACTTAAAATCTTGGTATAATGTGATTCAAGATCAGACGTAATTCTTAATTATCTTTATTATAACTTGAGATATTCTAACTTATTGGTTAGTTTCATATTGTATCCTCAATATGTTTGGTAAGAATCTCCTAACTTAAAGGGAGGCTGAATCGGAGGGGCAGAAGAGGCTATTCTTTTGTAAAGTGAGGATTAGGTCTAAGTAACGGTACAATGGGAGAACTGAACCTGTTTATGGCTGCAAAAGTTAAGGAAACCCTTGTCACTGACAAAGGCTCAATTTTAGAGCTGAATAGAGCTAATTTCATCCTCAAGAGGATGACAAACGCTGAAATAATGACTACTTCTGGATTACCAATTCGTTGAACTCGGGTTCACCTTAACGAATCCTTTTCTAGACCCACCAATGTTACAAATTCACCAACATTAAAAATTGATAGAAGATTCTATTCCATGTCCTCGAGATTTAAGCCTGGGTTCACACCTTTGTTTTTCTATATTTTTCCGTAATTTTTACAGCTCATTTGCCACTTGACCACTATATTTTACCTCTGTTCTATCTCTGACCAATACGATCTCAAGTGGTTATTACCAAGATAATATTGCTATGTTGTTTCCTTATTTGTTCGCTCTATATGCTTTGCTTTAGTGTTACGTTTCCACTTTATGCTATTGCATTAATCGTTTTCTTGAAATGCCCTATGAGATGTAAATCCACCAGCGGATCCAGGCTAGAAAAGCGCCCCCTCCTTTCCCCCCTGAAAATTCAGTACCAAATTCTGGAAACCTCTTAATAAGTAATAAAAGATTTTATTTAGCAATAGTTTGTTCTTCAATAAAAAATAGCATAGATTTAAACACTTAATTGTGATTAACAACATGATTGTGTATTAACATTTCAAATTAAGTTCTTCGCGGTACAATAAAATAATTTAATATGTAAAAGTAGATACCTTACAATGTTATTCCTTCAATCCTTTTTTCTCAAAAATAATAGTTCAACAGAGGATAAACGATTCTAGAGGGTGGAGTCAAGTTGATAAAAGTGCACTCCTCCAGAAACTATTGACTCCGCTACTCTGTAAAGGAAATCTTCTTTAATATGAAAAGGATATTTGGTCATATAAATCAACGGTCATCAACGTCTGCATAAAAAGGTGACAATTTTCAAAATATAAGCCTTTGATATCGCCAGTATAGCAATAAAATCACATAATTTTCTATTCAATTCGTTTAATTTTAAATGAATTCCTGAGATGTATTTGGCTTCATCCGTTATCCTTTTGCAGTTGCATTGCAATTGGAAACATGTACTTAATCCTCCACCATAAATCGTTTATTTTACTTTCTTTGTTTCTTTGCATACTTTATAAACCGTTTCTATATTTTTCCTTATACCTCTCAATTTCTCTAGTTCAAATTCGAAATCGTACTAACGTAATTTCGTTAAGCTTTCACACTTCCGTATTCAATGCACCTTTCCTAACCAATGAGCATTGCTTTTGTGATAATTTATGTACTGATTAATAATTTATGGTTATATGAAGATATAGTAATATCTTCTTATAACCTAATGGAAAGAACTCATATATTAGTCCGATAGATTGCTTCTTTTATTAAATCTAAGATTCCTTTCCATACAAATCATTTGTTTGTCGAGCATAGGTCCACCCAGGCCTACCTTAGTCTATGTTCAAATGATTCAAGAAACAGTGACCCATTTCCGATTTCGAAAGTTTCACAATCCTGAGCGAATCATGCTTGATAAATTAATTTTACGATCCGTATTTTTATAGAATTATCAGTATTTTGGAATTTAAAACAATTACAATTACAAGCGCTAGACTTGAACCAACAAGGGCAGGAGGGAGAGGAAAGCCTTGGGCAACAGGCTACCACGCTTTAAAAGACTGGCAAATCTTGGCCTAAGGTAAAGCCCCAAGTAAGAGGACTAGATGCCTGAAGGAAATTCGTGCATGCCCTTTGCTCCAGGTAGAGCTGAAGGAAGGCAAGAAATTTTCGAGTTGCAGGCGCTGGAACTTGAGCGAGTGTAAACGACTTATAATTGCAAATGAGTCATTCTATGCGATATTTAATGCAAAGTTAATTCAACGAGATATGGGGACATGAAAACAATGAAAAAGAAAAAAAAAACGTTATAAGTCTCTTTAAACAGATCTTGTTTAAGGTTGATTTTTAAAAACTACTTCGTTTGGATGAGGCGTTTTCGAGCTGCTGACGTCGGAATATGAGCCTGATTCATTTTTTCCTTTAAAATTGGAAAATTGCGGATTTTTATTTTGGCAAAACAGCTAAACTTATCTTAACTTCAAGTTAGTCTTTCGCTGTTAAATTTGATGGTGTATAATTGTTTCTCTCTTGATTCTCGGTATATATCAAGCTCTCGACCAGTTGTCTAAGCTTAACCCACTCCACGTGGTGAGGCATTAATCAATGCTCTTTACTTTCATTAAAATGTTCATTCACTTATGATCTTTGTATAGAATTAATAAGTTAAAATTATTTATATTTTCGATGTGTTGGTTTAAAATTACACAAGAGTTGTATAACTATGTAAACATAATTAATACTTCTTCCATTTTTTATGTTATATTTGGGCTTTGATTTCATTTAATATTTGTGTTTTAAAGAAGAAAAAAGTTTATATTTATTTTATATCTGTGACAGACACAGGAAAAAGTGATAGTTCAGTTTATTATATGACCATATGCATATGAATTTATACGATTAATATTACAATGACCTTTATTGTCAGTTTAGAGAACACTATAATTCAAACGATGTAACTTTATATAAAGGAGGGATTGTATAAAAGAATATCATATGAGGTTGCACTTTCATCAATTTCCCATATTATACTAGTAGTGTTTTGTTTAGTCACAAAATAATTCCCATAGCCGTTAACTGTGATAGCTTTATTTATGTAAACATCTCGTCGTTAAATCATCATAGTCGTAAAAGAAACCTTCTGGAACCTTCCAGGGCAGCGTGGACCGAGCTCAAACAATCCAGTCCCAAACAGGTGCTCTGATGGTTCGCTCCAACCGCTGGTTCGTTCCAACAAAATGTCTGGGATTTTAAACCATATGGTTTTTTTTTCTTTTATATAACGATTTAACGTTACAATATGAAATAATTAATGGGGTGTGTTGGGGGGGGGGGATTGTTGTCATATGCACATTTTATAAAGCAATAATGTCATTAATTAATATATTTTATAGGAAATTTTTCTTGGCCCACAGTTTAGGAAACTGCTATATTTCTAATAATTACTATTTCTTTTATTTTTAATAAAAAAAAAAACAAAAAAAACTTTGGGAACTGCCTACTTCTTTAACGTGTTCTGATTATGAATATAACAATCCAGAGGTACATAAAATACAACACAAGAGAACGTTTGTTTCTCTAGAAATGGTATAAAGAAACGGCCATAATAAGTTATGATGGATGCCAACAACTCATTTCTAAAGACAGTTATAAGTGGCGCGGACATTAATACCCTACAGAGCCGGTATAATAGATGTTGTCCCGTTCCAATAACTAATTGTAAGGGGGGATAAAAGGGCGACCGGTAGCTCACCGCCTCTGAGTGGACATTGTTCTAATTCATTTGGCCGACGTAACCCCAGCAGCGGCTATCTCGCCTGTCAATCTTTCAAAACAAAGCAGCAATCAGTAGGGCAGTCAAAGCAGAAATATTTTATTATATACGCCCTCTTCATTACAATCCGTACTTCATCTTATCGCCGGTAGTGAGCCGGTCAATAGGCGAACGCAGTCAACAAGTCTGGGAAACTTTCATATCGAAAGGTCCTCTACGTACTTAAAGCCAGCAAGGAGTGACTTCATGGGAATGAAGTATTCTTTGTCCAAAGGTGAGAATAAGTCGAAGTATTTGGCTTTTTTGTAGTTAACATCGGCTGTAGCATAGACGAATGGAAAGCATAGAGAAAAATAAATTAGAGGCTGCTTAAAAAGAATCTTTAGTTCTAACATCAAAAGTGTGGGAAGTGTTGTAAGAGATAGGAAAATATATATAATACTTATTAGAATATATATACTATTTTCTTGTACAGAATAGTGTTCCGGTAATGTTCCTTTATGTCCGGGAACTTCCATAAAGTCCTTTAGAGTTGATGATTCGGTATTCCATTACTAACATATCACTGTGTTTTCCAAGATTGGATAAAAAAAACTGAAAAACAAATTGGTTGGATAATTGTTTAATGTCCTATTCACCCTCTACGTCTAGCATAGAAGCTGAACTTCTTTCTGTCCAAAATGCAATTGTTATTTTAATTTCTGTTCTAAAGAGTTCTAATGCACATATAACTGCGATGGCATGTATTAATTCAAATTTCCTTGTTACTAATATTTTACCAACGTTACAGCTCATATACAATGACTTGGCAGTTTTTGAGGAAACCCAGTTCCAAATAGGACTGTAGCGCCACTAATAAATTCCTAAATCAGCTCAAATAATCGAAGACTAAAGTTTCAAAATAACTTTATAAATTATTCAAAACTTTATTTTTGTCAGTATAATGAATTATTCCTCTTTTCTAGTAACAGTCAAACATTATCATATGAGTAAATTAATTAACAAAATCCCAACAATCGGAAAAACAGAATAACTTGCAGAAATGCATTTGTCCCATTCTAGAAAGCTTCAAATTGGCACAATAGAGTAGTAAAAGTGAAAAACACAAGAGGCTTATCAGATTGGGAATCGGTAAGTGAGCTGTGGGACAAATGAAAGTCGTTTTAATGACGGATGCACCCGAACAATGGTTTGACATCCTCACAATGGCAAAAATCCTGACCAGAAGATCTGTTTGCCAAAGCGGAAACATTCGTCATGCCGCTCTTCAACACTTTTGTTTACGACAAAACTGCCACCGAAATTCCTCATTAAGGCGACCCGTATTGTGTCATCACATTGTGCATCAAAACCGCCCTGGCACCAATAGCTCATTCATATCGGGCCGCATGAATAATGAGCAGCTCGCTCAGTCGGTGCAGCAGAGGAATAGGGACAAACTTTTGCAGAACCATTATTATTGATTTGGCTAAATATAAAAAACTGTATTGCGGAAACTTAAATCTTTTTTATTTTGATATAAATAATTCTGCTATATATATATATATAATAATAATGTAAAATGTTAAATATGCTTCAACTCCATTTGTACAGGGGTCTTCCCTAAAAAACAAATTATGATTAAATAAATAAATAAATAAATAAAATATATATATAATAAGATAGTAATATATTTCCTTAAAGAAGGAGATCTAGTGACCAATTTCTTTTCAGCCTATATCGAATGGGAAACAGGGAGGTGAAAAACGGACGGGTGGATTGGGGTGATTTGGTGTTTTAGAGTGAAATTTGGCGTATTTGTTGAGTACGTATAATTTTATTGTTGGGATGTTCATTTCTATGCGGGTAGTGTGATCCCAAGCCTGATCTGTATGTCTAAAAATGTTTTAATATACTAGTGTTGTATTTTTATCGGTGATTTACAGTCGAAAAATTGTGACTCGACTGTCCTTTTAATTCTGAGTACATATACTCATAGTGAGCCTTTAGTGAGTATAGTCACATCCGTAGTAGGTCCAGAAATGTTTTGAGTGGGCCGCATATATTTTTTATTTTTTCATTGATTACTTGAGTCATGTAGACTTTAAATTGTCCATTTCTTTAAAATACGACAAAAACGCTACCGTGTAGATCACAAAAGTTTTATAAAATAATATCCATTTTCCATCGAAGGACATGGAAGGAAATTTTTTTTTTGTTTTTAGAAGATGTCCTGACCAAAGTGCGTATTGTCCCCTTAGTTTTGATCATTGCCCTTAGACCATGATCAAAACTAGGGGGGGAGGGGAGCCACCCGCTGAATAGTATGGCCTGACCAATAGATATTGTTCACCATAGTAATTATAATAAGCGTAAGCTTAATCCTCGAGAGGTAATTGGAATTAAACTAGAATCTGATTATCGGATGAAAATGAGAAGTTAATAATTGGGTCTAAGAATAATGGCCGTGGGTTGGGTGAAAGGAGAAAGCTGGTAACAATTGCTGGAAATTACAGGATTCGTCCAAGCGGTAATTGACTGAGGTGATAGCTGAGCTACAAGATAATGAACCAACTTAATGAGGATCCAGGATTAAAGCCAATCTGTAAACAAAATGAAACTCCGAACCCCGTGTTTGCCCAACCCCTGTGATCATTTTCCACAGGTCTTAGTAAATTTTATTAGATTGCTTCATTTTGGAGGGCTGGGTTTTATAGATTGATTCAGTAAAGAAGAGTAAAGTAGGTGATAGAGATTATTGACTTGAAGAGTTTGCCATTCGTATAAAGGAGTCTATCTTTTGATGTACAAAAAAACCGAAAAAATCTTAAATTAACTCAGATTTTCCTTGAAATTAATCATTGTTTGTATGAATGAATACCAAGATACAATATTACCTAGTACAAATGAATAAATTAATTAATGAGCAATATTTATTGTTACACTAAATATAAAATATATATGTGACAGAGTTGACTGCCACAGTAAAAAAGTAAAAATCTGGTGCGTGCGCGCATCACACAACTTTCACTTACCAACTTACTTCGATTAGAAATTGACGTGTTTTGCTAAATATCATTTCCCAAAGTCACACATTTTTCTACATTCATATCTTATTTTTGTTAATCGTTAAAGCCGTTTTTGAGTAAATTAAAAAAAACCGTGAAAATGATACAAAATTTATTAAGTAAAGTCCCCACTCCCGTAGATCAATTTTGATGAAATGTTTATAGTCATATCTCGGGCAAATAAATACATCAAATACCAAGTTTGATCAAAATCGTTAAAACCGTTTTTGAGTAAATAAAAAAAAACACGTGAAAATGATACAAAATTTATTAAGTAAAGTCCCCCCTCCGGTTGATCAATTGTGATGAAATGTTGGTTATCACATCTTTGGCATATAAATACATCAAATACCAAGTTTGATCAAAATCGTTAAAACCGTTTTTGAGTAAATAAAAAAAACACGTGAAAATGATACAAACTTTATTAAGTAAAGTCCCCCCTCCGGTTGATCAATTGTGATGAAATGTTGGTTATCACATCTTTGGCATATAAATACATCAAATACCAAGTTTGATCAAAATCGTTAAAACCGTTTTTGAGTAAATAAAAAAAACATGTGAAAATGATACAAAATTTATTAAGTAAAGTCCCCCCTCCGGTTGATAAATTTTGATGAAATTTTTACAGTCATATTTCAGGCATATAAATAGATCAAATACTCAGTTTAATCAAAATCGTTCGAGCCGTTTTTGAGAAAATCGAAAAAAACTTAAAAAGTTATTAAATAAAGTACCCCCTCCCTTTGAGCAATTTTAATGAAATTTTTGCTGTCACATCGCGGGCACACCCTTACACTAAATACCCAATTTCAGGTTCGCACGGTTTATAGTTTTTGAGCTAATCTGTTCACATACACACACACACACACACACACACACACACACACACACACACACAGACCATTTCGCGGGACTTGGTTAATTGGACTCAGGGGACCCCAAAACGTGTATTTCCGTTGAAAACCGGAAGTCGAAATTTTTCACGATCGCAATACTTCCACTTACAATATATTTCATATATAGGTAAGTGAAAGTAACTTACTATATATTTCATATATAGGTAAGTGAAAATAAAAATAAAACAAAAATACCATACAAATAAAATTAAAATGTTTTATAAATCAGACAATTAGAACAATATACCGCCACTAGGCCTGTGTCTCCTTGCTAAAACCCATCACTGATTATAATCTGAGAAATAATCATAAAGTAAATCGTAGGAATCTTTCATAACAACAATTGAAATAAAAATATCACAATTTAATGTAAAATTCACAATTGAAGAAACCGAAAAGTTACAAATTTTAGACCTTAAACATAAAACATTTCGAAAAAACAACATTTGAAACATTCCAAAACCGAAAAAGCGATATTATCATAGCCTTATGACTTGTTCCTATCATTTAATTATAAACTTATAACCTAGGTTTATAATAATTTCTTAAATTTTTATGACAATGTAGTTTTTCTAATATATAAAGGTCACTATTTTCTTCAAATGTTTTAAATTTTATTTGTATGAAAGATCTATTTTAGTCATGCATAGTCAATTTAATTTGAATAATAATAAAATAAAATTTTGCTAAGAAATACAGAATTTTTGAATAAAAGTGAAAGACTTAAGTCCGGAAATTTATTCAATACAAGTTTCTTTTTTTAAATATTGTATTTATTCAATTTATTTTACCTAAGCACAATTTTATTTCAATAAATAATGTAGACATATTTAGTATAAAAAAAAATATCCAAGTAATTCTATGAGAATTTTAGAAACTTTTTATTTATTTTTGAAGGAGAGTCCATTGAATTGTAACTGTTTTTTGTTTTTTTTACAATTGTTTATACTATTGATTTAGACCTTTATAGATGGGGATTTGATAGCCTGAGTTGCAGTACTGGTCATATACATAGAGAGTACAAGTTAATCAGAATTCTGAGTTATTATAGAATTGTGTCTGATCTTTTTAAATATGGATGAATGATATTTCAGAAGTTTGTTTTAAAGTGAGTTCTATTAAATCGTCTGAAACGTATGTTACCACAGTTCATTCCTTGGGATTTCCTTGCTGCTTTGTGGCATCTCACGGCCCAGGAGCTCAAGGTTGAGGGCTCGGAAAATGGAAATAATATCTGGACGAATATATCGAGGACAGAGGAGAAGAAGATGGAAGTGGATGTCTGCCATTGGAGAGAAGGGAACCCCTAACGGAATCCCACCTTTTTTCTGGCTATCTCCTCTCAGCTTGTTACAGCCCTGTTCGGCTCACAAAGGAACCCTTCCTCATGTCAACTTGGTGTCAAATTCAGATTTAACTTTCAACTATCATCTCTGGGCTGAAGGGCCTCAGCGATACTGGTAAACGCAAGGACCAAACGACAAAAAAATTTCGTGATAAAAGATTTTCGTCTCTGTTCCAGAAATTTAACCTGAAGTTTTGTTATCTAACTCTGTTATAGTACATTGTAAAATTTAAAAACTACTTCAATATTTTAATATGACCTGATTTTAATATACATTTCTTTAAGGATTACTTTAGAGTAGGATGGAATACTTCATTAAAAAACAAAGAAAAAAAAGATTGCTTGTTAATTTTAATTTTAAAAATGGAGACATGTATAGTTGAATGAATGTAGAGATGTTGAATGAATTCAGTAAAAGATGCATATCCTCTGGTCATGGGCGTACCCAGCGGGGGGCAGAGGGGGGCAGCTGCCCCCCCCCCTGGAAGGCTGGAAGCAATAATTTTTTAGGCTTTTACGACTGGAAGCAATAATAGAATACATTTTTTCAAGCAAATAATAGTAATAACTTAGTTGATAAAGCACTGCTATAATTATACATAATTTTGGTTTCATTCTCCTTTGCCGTGGTAAGGTGTTACAACCTGAACGACCATAGCTGCCCCCCCCCCCCCTAGTTTTGATCCTGGGTACGCCCTTGCCTCTAGTCATGATGAATGTTAGAGTTCTGTTGTTCATTCCACCGACAAAGTTCCTGACATCCCTCCAGTTTAAACATTTGCTTTCAGAAACCATCCGTTAGGATTACTCGGTTTTTAATGCACGGCTTCCAGTTTATAAACCTCATGTGCTCAAACCTGTGCCAACTCGATGAAACGAAGAGTTCCATTTCTAGAGATGAGACGTCAATCCATAATCGTTGAGTACTCCTCGAACTATTTTCTTTCAATTTGTACGTTCCTTAACCGTTGGAGGAGACAATACCAAAAGACTTGACTGTTTCCCGTAGAATGGCAAACCGGAAGGTCAAGAATTGGAACAAACCTGTCGTTACGCAGTGATTTTGACACGGAGGATCTTATCCTCGTGTTATATGCCCTGCAGTTTCAGCCTGAATGTCGAATCAGATCCCAAAATAAATTTTGCCCTGGAAAACAAGGATTCTGACCACTTTTAAAAATGTATGGCTTAGACACAGCATATAAATCGTAATGAATAGATCAAAGGTACATGTTCGTTACTCCTTGATTGTTGAGAATTTTTAACAAAATATCTACTTTCAAGAGATAGAGTATTATTAAATAACATTTATATGTAAAGTTTTTAATTGGTTTATTGCAAACCTTCGCTGTAGGATGTTCGACAAAACCTATAAGCTTCTCTATGTGAAAATTCTATTAAAAACTAACAATATAAAGTTAAAGATTGAACTATAATTTATTTTCTGTGATCTGGTTTAAAATATTTATTACTTTCACTTACCTATATATGAAATATATAGTAAGTGGAAGTATTGCGATCGTGAAAAATTTCGACTTACGGTTTTCAACGGAAATACACGTTTTGGGACCCCCTGAGTCGAAATAACCAAGACCCGCGAAATGGTCTGTGTGTGGTCTCTGTGTGTGTGTGTGTGTGTGTGTGTGTGTGTGTGTGTGTGTGTGTGTGTGTGTGTGTGTGTGTGTGTGTGTGTGTGTGTGTGTGAACAGACTAGCTCAAAAACTATAAACCGTGGGAACCTGAAATTGGGTATTTAGTGTAGGTATATGCCCGCGATGTGACAGCAAAAATTTCATCAAAATTGCTCAAAGGGAGGGGGTACTTTATTAAATAACTTTTTACGTTTTTTTCGATTTTCTCAAAAAAGGCTATAACGATTTTTATTAAACTGAGTATTTGATCTATTTATATGCCCGAGATATGACTGTAAAAATTTCATCAAAATTGATTAACCGGAGGGGGGACTTCTTTTCCAATTTTTACCTTTTTTTCGATGATCTCAAAAACGGCTTTAACGATTTTTATCAAATTCGTCATGTTTAATGAAAATTAGGTGTTCTTTAATATCAGGTAAGCTTTATCATTATTAAAATGTTCTGAGGGGGCTTTTTTTTTGGGGGGGGGGGGCCTTTTTTGATTGTTTGTTTCCTATAAAGTACCTTTGATTTTGTTTAAAAATTTTACTTAATAAATTTTGTATCATTTTCACGTGTTTTTTTTATTTACTCAAAAAAGGCTTTAACGATTTTGATCAAACTGGGTATATGATGTATGTATATGCCCGAGATACGACTGTAAAAGTTTCATCAAAATTTATCAACCGGAGGGGGGACTTTACTTAATAAATTTTGTACCAATTTCACGTGTACATATTTTTTATTTACTCAAAAACGGCTTTAACGATTTTGAAGAAACTGGGTATTTGATGCATGTATATATCAAATAGGTAAAAGCCAACATTTCATCAAAATTGGTCCAACTGAGGGGGCACTTTATTTCATGATTTTTTTTCTAATTTTTACCTTTTTTTCGATTATCTCAAAAACGGCTTTAACGATTTTTATCAAATTCGTCATGTTTAATGAAAATTAGGTTTTCTTTAATATCAGGTAAGCTTTATCATTATTAAAATGTTCTGAGGGGGCTTTTTTGGGGGGGGGGGTTGTTTGTTTCTTTCTTATAAAGTACCATGTTTTTGTTTACATGGAGAAATTAACTGTCTCTCGTTACGCCTAAAAATAAGAAATGGCTAAATATGAGGTATAATAAAAATAAAGAAAACATAAAGAGGAGAAAAAAATAAAAATATTCAGTCAACTCATAAAACTCGTTGAGACCACGCATGCGGAGTACGCCTTTAATGACAGACCATTGTTCATAATTAAAGCCGTTTTGTTCATTTGAGAAGTGGCAATTAACAAAACGCATTAATTTCTAATCTAATTTAGTTGGTAAGTGAAAGTTGTGTGTTGCAAGCACGCACCAGATTTTTAGAATTCTAATCATGACTTCTGTCTATCTAGCTTGTACTATTCGAAACACTGTGCGACATGCGATTTTATATGTGATTTTATTATTTCGTTTCAGCCAGTCAACAGCTAGATTGTTTGGCGGTGTACAATTTTATGCGGTGTGCATTTTTAAATAAAGTTTAATATAATTTAAGAATAAAAAAAAATATATTTAAAAAAATTATATAATATATTTAAATAAGAAATATACATAATAACAATATTATGCATGCAAGGCATGCCTTAAAGTATTGAAGCAATCAGACTGCATAAAAAGCTGGAATGCTTGATTAAGTGCTCATTCAGACATGATTAGTTTTATATGGTTTGGATTCCATTTTGAATAAATGAAGGGTTTTTGAAATGCATATCCAAGCAGGCCTCTTTATTTTGTTCGATTACCTGTTCATGGTGGAATAATGAAAAACATCTGAAGGATTATGATTCTGATTTATATCACGATGAGTACCCCTATTCATCTATCGAAAATCAATTATGACTCTTCAAATGCAACCTTTAAATATTATAATGCGCTACTAATTTCTTCAGGCTTCTTGCATTTAAGCATTTTAAGGACTTAATTGACAAAAAAAAAAATCAATCATGACGCTAGTAATCCCTAAATAATTTATTTGTTTTATTTTATAATGAAATATTTCAAAGTTATAAATTTGTTTGTTTTTTTCGAATATGGGTGTTTATATATATAAAAGTCTGATTAAAGGCTTATTCTTGATTTTATGAATGTTGTTTTTCACTAGATTGGATCTATTTTATGCTCAATCTTATTCACAATTAAATAATTAACAATTTAAGACGGATTAATTGTGTGTATGTGTATATTGTATATATTTTCATCAATCAAAAATGTCTTAATAATCGCTCATAACGTTTTTAATTTTTGTATTAAATATGTGTCCTTCTTCTATTAATCCTCACAATGACAATCTACATTATAATCCTAGCAAACTCCGGTACTTATTAGATGTTAGTATAAATATTTGAAAATAATTTTTTCTTCTTTTTGACGTACATATAATATCTATATCATATTCTTATTTATTTAAACTTTGTCTTATTTCAGTTAAAATACAATTTATTTATAATGGGAAATACGTTAATTATATTTTTTTCTAAGAGGTGAGACAGAAGTGAACCTTTATTTCACTGATAAGCCCATGTTACGTTATTATTTTATTGTTCTTTATTCTTAAAATGGCCTCTATACATGTATAGTTCGTATGAGTCATTAGAGCAACAATATTGATGTCGTTCAGGACATGTATTATTTATATCACTAGCAAGAAAAAAAAAAAATAATAAATAGATAACTTTTAGAACGGGAAATTATTGTTTGGAGGAGGACATTTCACCATCATCCCGTATTTTATTATATTTTATAAATAATTGTATCTGATAGAGAAAAGATTGGCTATGGCCTGGAGGGATTAGAGCCCGGGTTTCCCATCATCACCTTGCTGCGCTCCTATCAATTGAGCTACCAAAAATTCACGAAGAAGTCCCGAAGCCCGTTACGAAAAATGTGTCTCATTTCACACTAAATTCTGTGCTTATAAAGTTAATATATCTATTGCACGGAAATATAAAATGCACATCTGAAAGCCAATGGAAGGCCTTGGGAATACTTAAAATTTCGGACTTTTTTTTTTGTTTCTTCTTTTCACTAGAAAAAAATGCATCACACAGGAAAATTTTATTCTTTTTAAAATGAAAGAGCACAAATTTTCAAAGTCAAAGTCAAAACCGATTGTAAAAATCAACAATTTTTATCATCTCAGTTAATAAATATATCATCTTAATGTTTCAAAGTCTGCAACTCGAATATGACTTTAAATGAAAAAAATGTTACATATAAAAGTTAAAGAACATCATTATCCCAGGAACTGGCTAATATCATCATATTGTAGAGAAGTTATCATAGGCTGGACATGGCACAATAGTGGAATCTAAATGCCGAAATTTCTTATTTTAGTTGTAATTAAGTTACGATTAATTAAATGAGCCTTTCAGTTAACATAATGACCAACTCCAATATCAACATTTTTCAGGATTTTTTAGGACAATAATAGTGTTAAAATGTTTTGATAAGAAAATTAGAAGGCTCTTAACAAACTAAAGCGTGTTCAAAAAGGGAAAATTAAATAAATAAATTATTTTCGTAAAATAAATTTCTTCTTTATTTACCAGGATTAAATAGAACGCAACAATAGAAAAAAAGAAAAAAACTCACGTTAACAATGACTGGCTAACTACGTAAAAGTTGTCCAATTAAATGCAGCACAAAAATAATTTCTTGGTTATCATAACCTTCTTCCAAAACAGCGATGAAGATAATAGTGATAACAGCCTTTATTCTAATACTAGTATTTACGAGCAGTGTTAGCCGGTATACCTCACCAAGTATCAACATCCATGCAGTAGTTGGTAATTGGTATCTTGGGATAACCTGAAAACCTGAAAAATTACCGAGCAGCAACAAGGCAGAGCAGGCACTGTCTATTCGAGCCACATTTCAGATGATCGATTACTGGCTGCTCGATCGATTTCGAAAATCGCAGTCGAACGGTTATGCCGCTACATCACTCCCCCCCTGGATGACGGAGTCACAACAGAAGGGCTGCTTCTTCTTTACTAGTCTTCCCGAGCGGGTCCTGACTTGAGTTTTTCCTTGCGGTGTAGGTGGTTCGTCTTCTGCCGTTGCTGGTTCTTTGGCCGATGTTTCGAATGTGACCGATCGTGGTAAGGGTGTGGATGGTAGTTGATAGCTGGTAGGATCTACCTTGCGACGTTCGTCTTCAGCCAGGAGATATGCCGGCTTAATGCGGTCGATTGAGATGGTGAGTTCACTATCTCTCATTAAGATAGTAAAAAGTTTATCTCCACGACGTAAGACCTTATGCGGGCCGGAATAAGGCGGCGTTAATGGCTTCTTGACAGCATCTTCCCTCAAGAAGACATGAGAACAAGTGCTAAGGTCTTTATGCTGAAATGTGCGGCGGTGATGAATCTCCCGAGAGCTAGCAGGTGTTAAGCGTGAGAGGTCTTCTTTAAGTTGTTGGAGGGCGACAATGGGCTCTGCCTCCTTCGTAGGTTCGTCAAAAAAATCGCCAGGCAACCGTAAACCCTGTCCATAAACTGCCTCAGCTACGCTGGCTCCCATGTCCTCACGGAAAGTCGAACGTAGGCCAAGGAGGACTGTAGGTAGAACTTGCGTCCAGCGAGTAGAGGAGAGATGAGCTATAAGTGCTGCCTTTAAACAGCGATGCCACCTCTCGACGCAACCATTGCTTTGGGGATGGTAGGCTGTCGTCCTGATCTTTTTAATCCCCAAGAGAGCGTTCAGACGTTGAAAAAGATCTGCTTCAAACTGTCGTCCTTGATCGGTCGTGATCCGCTGAGGTGTACCGAAACGGGCGACCCATGAGGCATAGAATGTCTGCGAGATCGTGGTTGCACTGATGTCGCTAATGGGTATAGCCTCGGGCCATCTTGTAGCTCGATCCACCATCGTAAGTAGATACCTCATCCCGTCCGATGGTAAAAGAGGTCCTACAATATCTAGGTGCACGTGCTGAAACCTGAAAGCTGGTTTGAAAGTTCCTAGAGGAGAGATGGTGTGCTTGTGAATTTTGCTTCTCTGGCACGCAATACAAGTTTTAGCCCACTTACCGATGTCGATGTTCATCCCTGGCCAGAAATAGCGCTGAGAGATGATCTTCCTTGATGATTTCACACCTGGGTGGCTTAGGTTGTGCAATCGGTCGAATGCGGAACGTCGAAACGGCTGTGGTAGATAAGGCCTTGCCCTGTTGGTCGACATCTCACAAAGAAGAGTCTGGTTGGTTCCGGGTAATTCGATCAGCTTCATCTGCAGACGTGGGTTCTTCCTGAGTTCTTCTACGCTCTGATCCTGCTTCTGCGCTTCTGCCAGTCCGCCGAGATCTTCAGTTAGTTCGATTTGCTCGATACGGGATAGAGAGTCAGCAACTACATTTTCCTGACCAGGTAGGTGAGCTATATCAGTAGAAAACTGACTGATGTAGTTAAGTTGGCGAATTCGTCGAGGATCAGCTGTATCCTGCTTTTGACTAAATGCATGGGTCAGAGGTTTATGATCCGTGACGATGCGGAAGTGCAATCCCTCCAAGAGTGGCCGGAAGTATTTGACCGCTTCATAAATGGCTAATAACTCCCGGTCATACGTCGAGTAGTTTTTCTGAGTCTCGGTGAGTGCCCTGGAAAAGAAACCGATAGGTTGCCAGGATCCATTTTCTTTCTTCTGCTGCAGAGCTGCACCAATTCCACGATCCGAGGCATCACAAACTAAGGAAAGAGAACCTTTGGCTGATGGATGAGCAAGAATAGCCGCTTCCGCTAGGCTCTTCTTACTCTTCTCGAAAGCTGCTATTGTTTCTTCGTCCCAATGAATTGGGGTTTTGTCATTACGCTTGGCGTTCGATACGAAGCATGAAGTGGAGCTTGAATAGTTCCAGCATTAGGGAGACATCTCCTGTAAAAATTTAACATGCCCAAGAAAGTTCGAAGCTGTGAGATAGTTTCTGGGCGAGGATAGTCAAGAATAGCTTGAACTTTAGACGGGAGAGGTCTTATGCCATTACAGTCCACGTGATATCCAAGGAATTCAACTTCTGAACGTCCAAATACACATTTGGAAATGTTTAGAGAGAGACCTGCAGCGTTGAACCGGGTGAAAACTTCCTTCAGATGGTTATCGTGCTCTTCTTTGCTTCTGGATGCCACGATAAGATCGTCGATGTACGGAAAGACGAATGGAAGGCCACGGAGAACGTCGTCAACAAAACGTTGAAACGTTTGAGCGGCATTGCGAAGTCCAAATGTCATCCGCAGGTACTCGTAGAGTCCGAAGGGTGTTGTCACAGCGGTCTTCTCCACGTCCTTTTCTGCCATTGGAATTTGATGATAAGCCCGTATAACGTCTAAGGTTGAAAAATAGCTGCATCCATCGAGATGAGAAGTAAAATCGAGGATGTTGGGAACAGGGTACTTGTCCGGTACTGTTTGCGCATTAAGTCTGCGGTAATCGCCACACACACGTATTCCTCCGTCCTTCTTGGTAACTACGTGTATCGGGCTTGACCAGGGGCTCTTGGAAGGTCGAATTATTCCTTCTTCTAGCATGAGCTCGAACTCTTTCTTCACAGTCTTTAGCTTTTCTGGAAGTAACCTTCTTGATTTGCTGGTAACGGGACGGCCTGTCGTCTCTATGTGATGTTCCACGCGTGAGCGAGATACTCCTTTAATAGGGGATGGCCGTGTTAAGTTAGGAAAATCCTTGAGCAGGTGAGCATACGGGCAATCACTAGGAATAGTAGAGATTGAGGGTGCTGAAACGGATGAAACCCTTCCTAGGCTCGTAAGTCCAGTATGCTGGTCGACTAAACGCTTACGACGAAGATCCACCATTAGGTTATAATAAAACAGGAAATCAGCTCCGATTATTGCTCGTTCTACATCAGCTATAAGGAACGTCCACGTGAAAATGCGGCGGAGTCCCAAGTCCAGTTGAAGTTTCTTTTCACCGTAAGTTGAAATCGGAGAGTTGTTAGCTGCAATCAGTTTATATTCTGCAGGCATCCGATGAACTTTAGGATTCCTCGGTAATAGAGATATCGAGGCTCCGGTATCGATGAGGAACTGTAACCTTGACCGCTTATCTTCCATGAAAAGGCGGCGTTGAGGTTGAGTAGTGACGGTAGCCGCTTCATCCGTCACCACATTTAGTTTTCCGCCGGCTCCCAGTCGCAAGGCTTGACGCATTTCTTCGCCTTAACCTTGAACCTGCGATGGTAGAAACATAGATTTCTTCCCCCTGACGAAGATCTAGATGTTGAAGTTCCTCTGGAGTTCCGTCGCTCGGTGCTTCTTCTTCCGGTCCGCTGTTGTTTCAGCTCTGCTACTTCCTTTCGAAGTCTACGAATTTCTTCATGCAAAGAATCTAAAGATAGGCTGGGTGATGGATTATGTTGTACGGACATTATCTCCGTTGGTGCTTCAACTTCTACTATCCTATCAGCCATAGCTGTCAAGGCATCGGAGTCCTCTTTCTGCGAAGAAACAGCGAGAATCTGCTGAACGCGAGGAGGTAAGTTCCTCAGCCATAACGTGCGTACTACTTCTGCACTTACCTTAGTACCTGACAGCTGCAACATCTGTCGATACAGTTGTGAGGGTCGCTGATTACCTAGCTGCGTTTCCTCCAACAGTTTTCGAATTCTTCTGGTCTCTGATTCACCATAGAGCGAAACTAGGCGATCTTTAACCTTAGTATAGGGATCAGGGTCAGTTGAATCTAGAAGATCCTCGACTTGAGTAAGTACGTCAAGTTCGAGAATTCCTATAACGCACTGAAATTTAATTTGAGGTGAAGAAACACGAGAAGTTGTGAATATCGCATCGGCTTGCCTAAACCATAACGCTGGGTTAGTCTTGTAGAACCCGGGAAGCCTACCTGCTGGACCGTTAAACGCTGAAATTTGCTCCATCTGCTGTGAAGACTGTTGTGCCGTAGAGTCGGTCATCACGTCGGGGTCACCAGTTGTTAAAATGTTTTGATAAGAAAATTAGAAGGCTCTTAACAAACTAAAGCGTGTTCAAAAAGGGAAAATTAAATAAATAAATTATTTTCGTAAAATAAATTTCTTCTTTATTTACCAGGATTAAATAGAACGCAACAATAGAAAAAAAGAAAAAAACTCACGTTAACAATGACTGGCTAACTACGTAAAAGTTGTCCAATTAAATGCAGCACAAAAATAATTTCTTGGTTATCATAACCTTCTTCCAAAACAGCGATGAAGATAATAGTGATAACAGCCTTTATTCTAATACTAGTATTTACGAGCAGTGTTAGCCGGTATACCTCACCAAGTATCAACATCCATGCAGTAGTTGGTAATTGGTATCTTGGGATAACCTGAAAACCTGAAAAATTACCGAGCAGCAACAAGGCAGAGCAGGCACTGTCTATTCGAGCCACATTTCAGATGATCGATTACTGGCTGCTCGATCGATTTCGAAAATCGTAGTCGAACGGTTATGCCGCTACAATAGTTACATCTCTTAGGAAAATACCTACCTTTTTATTTTATAATAATATGGACGAAATTCATTTATTTATTAATTCCACCCTACCGTACATCAAGCGTAATACGTTTTTTTTGCAATAGAGGTATAAGTAGGAATAAGAAATATAAGAAGGTATACGAAATAATACGGATGCCTGCATAACATACCACTGTTACCAATTTCTCAATTTACAATTTTCGCTTTTTGTTCATTAGCCTCTTTCGTCACCTCCTTCACCTCCTCTGTACTGCGGCCTTCCTTAAACTTCTTCTCTTATATCCAAGGCAGTTTGACAGAAATATTCAAACATAGCAGTTTATTAAAATATTCCCACAAAATAAAAAGGTATGAATATTCAAAGAGAATTATTATGTATAGTGCTTCCTGCAAAATGTTGAAATTGGAGTCGAGTCAACAGAAAGGCTCATGTTACATTTATATAATATTAAACATCATCATGTTACCAAATAAACTCCTTCGGTTACCATTTAGCCTATTAATTAATGATGGCTTAGGAGTGAGTTGACTAAGGAACGGTTTGAAGCGACGCGAGGATTGGTGACAGGGCATTGTTTCGACAAAGTGGGACCACTGTTGGCGCAAGTAGCCACTACCACGGACCATTAGCCCCGTAGAGATTTGGCCCATCAATCTGGTGGGAGGGCTCTGCCTACCGCCGATATGAGAACATTGTTTGCCCACGTTGTCTCCCGCTCAATGGACTCTTTGTCCAATTATTTGCCGATCATCGGGGGTGGGTTTTGTCTATTCACCGCCTGGGGATAATGCCTCTTTCAGATCCGTTATCCAACACTTTTTTAATATCGGCCTCGAAATTTTTAGTTTCTCTGATTAATTTCACTGATTAAGAATGGATATATTTATTGCAAGAAATTATGTACCCTACATTACTAACTGATTATCTCTTGGTGGACAATTAGATCGCAGACAAAAAAAAGCACAGAATCAATTATAAACTCATTATATATTTTAAAAATTGATGCATAGTGCGAATCTTGCAGGAATAGAATTATCCTACTCAATTAAGCATATGGCTGCTCTAAATGAATAAAATGTCACATATACAAGTTATTGAATATCAAAATCTGTATAGCATAATCTCCTTGCGTCTAATTCCTTTTACTACATTATAATCCTTTTCCTAAACTATCATATTTATTATTTCTCAAGGACTTTTTTTTTGTTGGTACGCCATAACATAAATACTTCATCAAATTTCATGAATGAGTCATCATTTTAAAGCTTTCCTTAACCGCTACACCACAAAAATATACAAATCACTCATTTCGCCTTCGATTGTGAGTTATAAGCGCAAAACCGCGGTTTTTGCGAGAAAATGGTCGTAGAGGTTTCTAAATGGTGTCAATCTTTTCAGGTTTTCAAGAAGAACATTTTCGGTAATGTACATTTTTTTTGGACTGATCCCTTCGTTTGCGAGTTTTAAGAGAAAAACTGCAATTCTCAGCGAAAATGGTCACAGGGCTTTACCGAAGGTCATTTTTTCAGTTTGTCCGAGGAGGAGGAGGTTAGAGTCCGAATGCTTCGCACGTTTTACTAAATACTAACATTATGAACTTAAAAATAATAGAATTAAAAAAACACGAACAACAAACTACACGAACTTAAAATATTCCTGTTGAAAACAACAAATTGTTTTAATTTACATTAGAACAAAAGGTTCATTTACCTAGCATCTTTTAACCCCCCTCACACAAATGTATTGCTAAAACTAAGAATATCGCGAACGAATCCTGGAGTTTGGAGCCGAATCAATTCGACTTATTTCTTCAAATGACGAATTGTTTGATCAATGCTGATATTTTTTTAATAATTAATTATAATTCTCTATGGTCTTTCTTACAAATCTACTTCTTTATGTTTCAAGAA
The DNA here is from genome assembly GCA_911387785.2 of Aelia acuminata. Classification (NCBI taxonomy): domain Eukaryota; kingdom Metazoa; phylum Arthropoda; class Insecta; order Hemiptera; family Pentatomidae; genus Aelia; species Aelia acuminata. The sequence goes on along the minus strand of OU426978.1, from coordinate 126,299,313 downwards.
ATCTCTCTTTCACACCTAAAAGCCACTCCTAATTTCATAGTGATTTGTTTTTGTTCTAAGTATCCCGTTCGCTCATTTATTTTCTCAGGTTTCAGTATCTATCGAATCGTGAGAATTGACTATTTTATCTGCAGTTCGCTTAATTGCAGCTGATAAGATATATTTCCGTTTATCTTTCTAAGAATTCAATAATAAAAAAACTAGATCATATAAAATTGTTTGAACACGGATAAGCATTGTTAAAACTGTCCTCTTGTTTGTTGTATTTTAATGAGAAAAATAATGTTAATAATTTCAAAAGTTTAATATTAGGTACTTTTACTTTTTTTTTTCTTTTCTTTTTTCAATATTAAGTCCATTCACTACGGGATCGTATTCTTGGGATGTAAAAATTTAATAATAATATGTTAATAATAAACGTCTTTATTCCTGGACAGTTACATCCATGAATACAATGGATAATATAAAAAACAAAGACAATACTTTATGCTTTTAATCGTATGAGGAAAGTCTAATATACTAATAACAGAGAATATGTTATATAGTAGAATGTTAATTTTTTTTATTTTAGCAAATAGAATAAAACAAACCATGTTATTGGTATTGTTCATATCAAGGCTAGTTTACAGTAACCCATTACAACATTAAACTGTAGTAATTATCTCCAATATAGATACTTTTTAAACTCTACCTCGTCAAGCGCTTTTTTATTAATTTAATACGGGCAAATAGGGTCAAAATTATGCTGGTCTTCGTCTTGTTTTATTTTAATATATTCTTATTATCGAATCTTTACCAAACTTCAAATATCCAGCAGAATGAGGAATGACCAATTCGGTATCACTTATTAAGTATGATTGAAGATTTTACAGTTTATGTAAAACATAATAGTTGCTATATTATGCCTATAATTGGTATTTACTGACTACGTTTAGTTTTATTTTTTCAATGATATTCTCTTCTTAATATCAAGATATCTCATAACGATAAATTTTAATGGAACATTCTTCGTATTTGAGAAATTTTTCCAATCTTAGTAAAAAAATATTTTTCTTTTATTTTATTTTATGATTATTTCTCTGACCACAATATTCGGATACCTATATATACTGGTGTAATACTGTCTACGGATACTGTGATTATAAGGAACATTTCTGTAAGTATTTCAAATGTAATATTACAGTAAAAACAAAAGTATGTATAGCATTTGTTTCAAAATATATAATATAATTTGGTGTATTGAGATGCAATTCAAAAGCTTTCTTCTTGAAAAACTTGAATAAAAATTCAACTAGGTCGTACCAATAGCTGCATACCAAGGCCCAGCACTGCTTACAGCACATTATAAATATTAAGTTTAGCACCTATAGGAATACAAAAATTTACTATTTATTTGCTAAATGCAGATTTTGCCTTTGGAATAACAATTCATTTATAAGTCTATTATTAGTCGTTTCTTTAATTACCAAAGTACACCGCTAGCAGTCCCAGAAACAGCGGCATCCTGCTTTAAGAGAGGTAAGCAGTAGCGCTGTGGGGCTAAGCCTAAACTGGACTAAATGAACTGCTTTGTGCCCGACCTGACAATGGCCAACTCCCGCCATAATACAACTCATTCCAATCCCCGCTAGCTAGACAATGGCACTTGTTCCCCCCAATCGATCACACCTCCCTGTCTGGTCCTTGCGATCAATTTCCCTCACATCTCTCCTCTGATTGTTACCTAGTACCTTTCAACCGCCAATCATTGACTTACCTCGCTATATAATAAGGGATTATTTATTTTGTCCCTATCGATGCTAGGATTATAATAAAAAACTTGATCAACTCAATAGCACCTTGATTATTATTAGAAAAAGTATTAAATAGAAAATGTAGTTATACATCAAGAGCTAGTGAGAACAAAATTGGCAGTAACTTATGAAAACTTTGATGGGGATTTTTTAAATTTTACAGTATTGGCATAGAAAGGAGTAAAGGCTTCCAGTCAGCAAGTAGCAACAGCAGTAGCAATGGAGGACCCTAAAATGAAAATTTTGAACTTTGTTCGGTATTTAGCTCATTGTAGCTAGAAAAATTTGTATCGGAAAGGAAATTGCATTCTCTTCAAAATAAGAGAAATTCAAATTTCGCGTCTAATGTTTTCCTTTAAGTTAAAATATGTTTGGTCATTGCGCCAAAATGATCGTAAAATATGGAAAATTTTTACCTTTTTTAAAGAAAAAATGAATAATGCTCGTTTTACAAGTTTAGGGCAACACCAAATGAAAAATGATACAGATAGAAGTAATCGAGTACCCGATTCAGTGTAAAACGAACTCTTAAATTTTAAAATGAGTTCCCTCCAGTGTAGACATGCCAAGAGTGTAGATATACTCCTGTGTAGACATACCATGGCATGCATCCGACGCTGTTAACACATTGTGTGCGGGACCCGTAGAAATAGGTTTTTGCCTACTGTGAGCTTAGAGCGGATCATGCCCACAATTTGTTAATTAATAGATCTATCATGCATACATTTACGGAATTCAAACTAACTCTCTAGATTGAGGCAACAAATCCAAATGGACAAAACAATAGGTGAGATCATCCAGGATGATGAAAATAAGACCAAAGTACTATTACCTGATACAATTACCTCCTTTATTCCCTCAAGCCTTTATTCATATTAACATTGTGGTGCCTCAGAGCCAGACTATCCTAAGTCTAATTTTATCGATTTCGAGGTAAGGGTCGATCTTTTTAACATCGAACACTCTTAATCCATCGACACTACAGGCTTCCCTTGGTCCAGTGTTGAACGAATGAATTTCTTTAAAATATTCAGGTAGCTATAGCTAGTACTCAGGTGCTTATAGGATGTGTTCATGTCGCACGTCGACAAGAAGATTTTTACAACTAAAGAAACTGTTCATGGGATAATCACAGTGACTAAGGAAAACAATCTTTGATCACAAATGCTCTACCATTGGGCAGTTAGTCACTCAAAAACAGCCTTCTGTGTTAATACGATCATTACCTCCTCCATCAAAGAATAAGGTTGAATTCGCTTTACGCGAACGGAACTGTTAGTACTATTGTGACTATATTCTGGCATTGTAGGTTTTGTCATTCTGTTTCAAACGGTGCGCATTACTGAAAATTGATATATTTTAGTTGCTTCTTCGATAATTCTAACCGGCTAAGAGCAGTCTGGTTCTGAGATAACAATTTATGCTCATAGCTATATTTTATTAGTCGACCTTGTAGGCATGACTTACATAAAAACTCTGCGGTATCCAAATCTAAATAGATGTATATGTATGTAAATGTATTTATTCTTTTTTTTTTCTTCCCATCTTAGAGTATTACTATAGTATACAATAGTACTAACGGAACTGTTAGTACTATTGTGACTATATTCTGGCATTGTAGGTTTTGTCATTCTGATTCAAACGGTGCGCATTACTGAAAATTGATATATTTTAGTTGCTTCTTCGATAATTCTAACCGGCTAAGAGCAGTCTGGTTCTGAGATAACAATTTATACTTATAGCTATATTTTATTAGTCGACCTTGTAGGCATGACTTACATAAAAACTCTGCGGTATCCAAGTCTAAATAGATGTATATGTATGTAAATGTATTTATTCCTTTTTTTTTCTTCCCATCTTAGAGTATTGTAAATTATTAATCTTATTTATAAATTTAGTGCCTTTAGCTAGCTTACTTTGAATCCGATTACAGAAAGTGCTGATAATTTAGTTCTACTCTAGTCTTTTTCGGGTATTGTGCTAAGATGGTGATGGAACGAACTCAACAAGTCACACAGAATTTAAAGGAGAGATTGAGTTAGAGATTTTCTTATTATATGTCCCTTAAACATGTCGAATTCTCACACATTTAACATTCAATATTGCCTTCAAAACTCTTATAAGAAGTAGAGAATGCTATTGAGCTTTCAACAGGCCTGGAGATATCCTACAAAACATAACTACAATGTATATTGCTACTTGTGTTTATTGGCCAATAAAAAGGGGACATAAGAAGGCTATAGAAGCGAGGGAGGCCTCCCGCTACTCGACTCTCAGAAGATCCTGAGGAATCCGCGATGACTGTCCTGGGATGGGCGGGCCGTGTCGGATCTCCAGTACCGTTGAGGAAAATCAATTAGCTCTGCTCTTGAGGCTGCTCCGGCAAAAACAGTTATATCTCTCTTGATGGATCAATCCACTCAGCTCCGTTTGGAACTGTTTACGGTTCTGCTTCAGTCTTCTCCCACCATTGTCAATTTCTTTAAGAGAAGAGGTTCATTCGTGACGCCAGCAACCAACCAATGCCTTCTTTCGCCTTCTACTTCGCTCCTTATTCAAAGTGATATAATTACTTAAAGATATAGTATTTTACTAAAATCTGTTTATGAACAAAGAATATCATTCATAATTAGATTTTTATTTATATTCTTGAATGTTGTTTTCTCTAAGCATTTATAGAAAATCCAATATATAAAAAATAATTGATACAACTTTTTTTTTTTTTTCATTGCATTATTTTAGATGTATTATTTATATTAAAAAATTCTTCCTGCGGATTCTAGGAGCATATTGTCGGTTATTAGCAAACCAGCCCCAACTTACTTGTCAGTAATAAGAGAAATAATCAACACACCATAGAAACTTAAAAATAGGCAAAACAAATAATATTAGTCTGGGTACAGCCCGCAGTGTTATTATAGGAGACGGAGGCAGTAGCGGATTCAGAAATTTAAAGAGGGGCGCACTTTTTGATCTTTAAAATTTTTACGTGTCATGAAGGTCCTAATTTAAAATATTAATTATTGCGTAGTAAATTTTAATGAAATGTTTAAGTACAATCCATTTTTCATTTAAGGTGTTACAAAACGGATAGTCCTTTTTATACATTAATACAAATAGTTGATTGGTGTCCTCACCTCTCAGGGGGTGATCTATTTGGATTTTTAGGATACTTGAGAGTGGCGCCATGCATGAAAATTATGCATATTTTGATTAATCTAATCTTAGTTCGTGGCTGACCACCATTTTAAATTATTTTCAAATAATTTATTTTTTGAAGTTTAAGATGGTGGTCAGCCACGAACTAAGATTAGATTAATTAAAATAATTTAAAAAATTGACTTATGTCAATAAATATCATAAATTGGACAAAATTTGTCCATCTCCCGCTACTACTCACAAAACTTGTGAGATAGGGGGAGTAGGTATCAGTGAAGAGGAAGGATTTGCTCTGCCTTGAGCCGAGCTCTGTGGTGTAGTGGTAAGCATCCTCGCATGTAACGCAGGAGACCCGGGTTCGACTCCTGGCGGAGCCAAATCTTTTCTCTTCAAAAAATAAATTATTTATGCATATTTTGGTTTATTACACTACGAGATTTTAAATGAGATATAAGTTCATTGAAGGATCTTTCCATTTATCAATAGTATAATTAGTCAAGGAAAGGCGGAATATATTTCGTCTTTTCAAACAACTAAATTTCTGATATGAAAGACCTGCCAAAACCTCTATTTCTTCACCATTACCAAGAATAATGTTGCAGTACCAGAGAAAAAACTTTGAGTATATTGAGGAGTTAAGACGTCACTAAAATAGTAGATGTATTCCTTCGGAGGAATGATGCATGCATTTAAGGGTAAGATGTGACAACTTATGATGGTATTTGAAAATTCTAGTTTCTTAAAATTATGATCGTGAGTAAATGAGAAATATTTTCAAAGGGTCTTAAGGTTTCTTGTTTTATTCTTATTATTATTTTAAAATTTTAACAAAGAAATAATATCTCATCTATAAGTTCTTAGTTGTAAATGCTTGTTTTTATCCACTTTAATTGTCTTATTATTTTTATTGACTTGAATTGTCCTAATTCCTTTGAATTATTGACTTGAATTTAATTGGTTTAAGCTATCTACCATCACATCCATAACATTACACAATATTAACGAATATAACTAAATTAAACGCAGTAATAAATTTCTTAATAAAGAAATTTCTTAATTAATAATTTTTAATAAAACAAAAATCTTATTCTTGAATAAGATAAAAAGATGTTTGGAAATACTCAATTAAACCATTAGTAAGACTTGAAAGTCACTTGAACGAATTAATGAAGCCAATTTAAAGTTTGGGGGTTCAACTTATCATTGCAATTGAGACTACACTAAAACAACTAAAATTACACTAAAACAATAGTGTAATTTAAGTTGGTTTTTTTATATATATTTTTTTTTATAATATTTTTTTAAATAAGCTTTTAATATGCATACTATTTCTTATATTAAATATTATCTGAAGCTTAAGCGAATATGTTATAAGCTAGAAGTAAACATTAAATATCTTAATTGTTATTTTAAGGGATCTTTTATATTTAGAAATTATTAAGAGAGTTATTGATGAGTAAATAATTATTATTTATAATTTTTATATTTAAATCCTTTTCAGAACAGAAATTCGCAGACAGAAATTGCGGAAAAGATGATACTTTTCGTCTGAAGGCTCCTTCCTTTGTGAGTAATCTGAGGAAATTGAGTAGCCGCGTTGGAAGTCGCTATCTGTGACCTGGTCGTTGTCAGCCTTTTGTCCCTCCAATACAGCCCCGACAATGGCGCAGCATTCAAATTTCCCTCTCTTACCCTAGCGCGGAAATTGAAGGCACCACAAACCATTTTTTCCCTATTCAACACTTTTAGTCCTCTTGGCAACAGTAAAACCGTATTCCACCCCCCTCCCAACTTCCCTAATACCCTCAATGGTCCTCGACAGAAATGAAAGCTGGAATAGAAATACATTCTTCTTTTCAACTTTTTATCTGCTCCTTCTGAGAAATCATTTCAGATTCTGCCTACAATATTGTGCATTAGTATGAAAGGAACACAATTTATCGATATAATAAAGTTATTTCGGAATCGTTTGTTATGTATATTACTCGATGACAAGTATCTAACTCCCTTGGGTATATTTTTATTTTTCAGTTAACCACAGACTAAACGTCAATTATAATTGATAAAGTTTTTTGGGCCATTTCATTTCAAATCACCAAGTAGAAAATAAATCTACGTCACTTTAAGTAACCTGGTTTTCGGTGCGTGTATTATTATTTAAACCACCTAAATAATTAAAAATCTGCTTAAATATTTTTTTAGAGCAGTTTTCGATTTTTAAACGATGAGGAAATAGCTGAACTCTCTAATTTTTTTTATGTTACACGGAAATGCGAGAATGATACATTTTAACATGTTTTAAATGAAGTTAGTTATAGGAACTTTCAGTTGGTGTTAAAAAAAAGAAAAAAAAACATTTTTGTTAGTAATATTAATTTTTTTTTTTTTCACCCTGTAATTTAAACAGCACGGATTCATGCCAATTTCAAGATGGAGGAAGACTATGGTTTACCACAGGTTACTGGTTAGCAATATTATGATATGAAATATAAAAACAAAAATTAGCTATATCCTTTTAGCTGCATACCCTCGCATCATGCAACACATTCCATCACGATAATGTGCTTCATATAATGTTTAAGCCTGTCTTAATTCTTTGTGTAGTTTGTTTTTCATCTACTGCAAAAAAATAATTTAAAATAAAATATCTTAGGATAGATAAATAATTTTTTCGTGGCAACCAAGAGCAAGAATAGTTTAAAATATCAAGTTGTCTTTTTGGTGTCTTAAGAACTTGTGATATGGCAAGTGAGAAAACGATTTGGTTGAATCAGGGTTCTTGAATTTTTTTTTTTGAGTGAATTACAACTAAGAAACGATTTTGGGTTGAAAAAAATAATATGAGATAGTTTCTAGGATCGGAAGGGAGTAGAGGAGGAGAGGGCATTAGGTAGAAATATCAGAGCGTGGATGGGCCTAATGAAGCCGTAAACAGTTTTAGCTTCGTCATCAAATTATTTCTCAGGCTCGGTCTCGACAAAGAACTCTCCTTTGTGACACGCGCCTTTGAGTTGGGCTAATGTCTTCTAGCCCTTCTCTGCTTTCTAATCTCTCAATCCGTTTCCAGTCCGGAAAACTATTTTTTGACTAAGTCTTCCGTCTTGACCGATTTGTTTTGCCTCAGATCTTGCTCCCCCCCCCCCCCATCTCTTGCGCAATCTATATTGTTCGAATTGCGAAATCAGTGGTCGGAGGGAAATTTCTATTAAATAATAACCCATTAGCTCATCGTCAAAAGCCATAACTTGTTACGATATTTTAAATCATCTTCTATCTCATAACGCATTAATCCGAAGTTCATTTTCTAATTGAAGTTTTATATTAAATAGTACTTTAAAAAAACAACAAAAATATTTATAGCAGCAAGCCTTATTCTATGTCTAGTGCTGAAAATTAAATTACACCAAAAGGGGAGGAGGTCGGGGGTGGAGGGGAGGTTCCCGCACCTATCCCTCAATTTTTAATAAAAGTTCAACTTTTGAACTCTCTAGTTTTTATCGATAATAGCGAGCATCTTTAAAAATGAAGCATTTAATAAAAGTTTAGATCATCAACAGTTTTGGGCCCACGAACAATTCTAAAATAATACGAAAATGACTTATTATTGAACAGCTTAGAAAAAATAAGACAGTAAAAAAAATATAACTTAAAAATCCCAAAAGGCTAATTCTATAAAAGCTACAAATTTTAATATTTAAACATAAATATCAAGAAGGTAAGTAAGGTCTTTCATAGATTATTGTATAGTGCTAAATCGAAGTTAATAAAATGAAAATTAATTGCTCCTTCTAATATGGTGCTTTAAGATTTAAATTTACCATAAATGTATTTTAAAAAAAACAAGTAATGAATTTGAAGTAAATTACATAGTTCTCAATCTCATATAATATAAAAATTATAAAAAGTTCAAACAGACCAAGAAACGCAGTAAGATACTTTTTGAGGGGCAAATCAAGCATCTTACTCACTAATAGTATATTTTTTAATAAGAAAATCAATCGTGGACCAGACGATGTCTCAATTCCCTTCCTTTTACTTCGTGCATGAGCTTCTAAGAAGATGGTCATGAACTAATCAACAGAAAAGGCAAGTAATCAATTCATAAAACGCAAACTCGCCACCGAACCCTTATTTAAAGCTTTCTTGGCACCTAATGAAATAAATAATTCTTCCTCACCCTTTGGCTTCACGTTGTTTTCTTGATTGGTTATTCATAGTCACTGACTCCCTTTGTTACTCGAGGTACTCTGGCACGGAAGTATTCATTACTCAATAATGGTTATTAAATCTTACTGTCGTTGGTAAACAATAACAGGTTATTCTCCTTGCTATAATAATCAGTTTATTGTAACAGTAGAATGTGAAGAAGTTATCAATTAATATTTTGTATTGATTGGATAGCATATAGAAGGAATGCCTATCCACAAAATATTCAAAAATGAGTTGGAAGTAGTTTTGAAGGGGATCGGAAATTCATTATTTTTAACAGAAATGAACCATCTCTTAGTTCATTATCACTTCCTCCTGAGATGCCCTGCCTATAACCCAATTGGAAAAGGCGATACTTGGACCAGTACTCCCTTGAAGGAGAAGACTACCCCCAAGAAGCTTCTTCAGATAGACTATTTCCAAAAAATTAAAAATATATTTAATTCAAAGTCGATACCTCGAAGATTAGGTCTTTCATAATAAATTATGATTATTAAGTATCTGTATATTGATTGATTTTGAAAAAAAATGTTGAACAGCCGTGGAGAACATTAGATGTATTTATATGTATATTTTTCCTTTATCATTCTGTTACTATGTTATGCTATATTGGTTATTTTTATTTTTATCATAAAAGAATCAATTTTTCATTTATGCATTTATTTGTATAAATTCACTTGTTGGTAATTACGGAGTATTGTAGAAACAATTACGGTTTTGTTGTTTCAGAGTAATTTTTTAATGGTTACTTGTTTATATCAGAGCTCCCTATAACATGTGATTTGTGCATGAACACAATATTATATCCATTCATTTATCTGTCTGGCTCAAAATCACCAATGGAAAATCTAAATAAAGGATAATAAAGAATTTGTTTGACATAAAGAATTAAAAAAAATCTAACCGCAATAAAGTTGATTTCAGATTAACCAGTTTGTTATAGCAAAATTATGAATTGGTCCGATTCCGAGGAGTTTCAGAATCAGAACGAATTAATCATAATAATTAATAATATAATTAATGACAATCCTTAAATACGGTTCTATGAAAATTAAGTCTATTTTTGTATTTGAGGGGGATTTGAGGGGTCGGGCGCAAATAGTATTAACCAACGAATATATGGTTCTGAGATCATTCGAGTTTAAACTTTGGAAACAAATCCATGTACATCGAAATTGTAATGTTACTGACAAGTACATTTTTACTTTCACTTACCTATATATGAAATATATAGTAAGTAGAAGTATTGCGATCGTTAAAAATTTCGACTTCCGGTTTTCAACGGAAATACACGTTTTGGGGTCCCCTGAGTCCAAATAACTAAGTCCCGCGAAATGGTCTGTGTGTGTGTGTGTGTGTGAACAGACTAGCTCAAAAACTATAAACCGTGCGAACCTAAAATTAGGTATTTAGTGTATGTATATGCCCGCGATGTGACAGCAAAAATTTCATCAACATTGCTCAAAGGGAGGGGGTACTTTATTTAACAACTTTTTAAGTTTTTTTTCGATTTTCTCAAAAACGGCTCTAATGATTTTGATCAAACTGAGTATTTGACTAATTTATATGCCGGAGATATGACTGTTAAAATTTCATCAAAATTGATCAACCGGAGGGAGGACTTTACTTAATAAATTTTGTATCATTTTCACGGGGTTTTTTTTATTTACTCAAGAACGGTTTTAAAGATTTTGATCAAACTGGGTATTTGATGTATGTATATGCCAAAGATGCGATAGCCAATACTACATCAAAATTGATCAACCGGAGGGGGGGGGGGCTTTACTTAATAAATTTTGTATTATTTTCACGTGTTTTTTTTTATTTACTCAAAAACGGTTTAAACGATTTTTATCAAACTGGGTATTTGATGTATGTATATGCCAAAGATGCGATAGCCAACATTACATCAAAATTGATCAACCGGAGGGGGGGGCTTTACTTAATAAATTTTGTATTATTTTCACGTGTTTTTTTTTATTTACTCAAAAACGGTTTAAACGATTTTTATCAAACTGGGTATTTGATGTATGTATATGCCAAAGATGCGATAGCCAACATTTCATCAAAATTGGTCAAACGGAGCGGGCACTTTTTTTCCAATTTTTTCCTTTTTTTCGATGATCTCAAAAACGGCTTTAACGATTTTTATCAAATTCGTCATGTTTAATGAAAATTAGGTGTTCTTTAATATCAGGTAAGCTTTATCATTATTAAAATGTTCTGAGGGGGCTTTTTGGGGGGGGGGGGGGTTGGGGCCTTTTTTGATTGTTTGTTTCCTATGAAGTACCTTTGTTTTTGTTTATATGGAGAAATTAACTGTCTCCCCTTACGCCTAAATATAAGAAATGGCTAAATAAGAGATATGATAAAAATAAAGAAAACACAAAGAGGAGAAAAAAAGAAAAATATTCAGTCAACTCATAAAAATCTTTGAGCCCACGCATGCGGAGTACGCCTTTAATGACAGACCATTGTTCATAATTAAAGCCGTTCTGTTCATTTGAGAAGTGGCAATTAACAAAACGCATTAATTTCTAATCTAAGTAAGTTGGTAAGTGAAAGTTGTGTGTTGCGCGCACGCACCAGATATTTTTATAAAATTTGCCATTGTCTTCAACTTAAAAAAATGTTTGTTTTCTCACTTAATGTTACTTTAATTTTTGTGTTAGCACTACAATGTTTGAATAATTGAAATATTTGGTTGAATTAATGCATTGTTGTCTAGAACTTTATATTTAAAAAAAAATAAAATCTTTAAATTTCGACTTTGGTCGAGTCCATATGAAAAATAATTATAGTTATATCATTTTTATATAATATTTTGTTAAATTTATCAATTCGTTACTTACAAATAGACTTTAACACGTTCACGCCGGCGCACAGTGTTTCGATTAGTAAAAGCTAGGTGGACAAAAGTCATGATTGAAATTCTAAAAATTGGTATTATAATAATGTAAACAATACATCAAAACGTGGCATTCTAATATTTGTTTTTGTCTCACACACCCCACCTCGTTAGTAATAGGGTCCAAAGGTGTAAAATCGTGGTGTAATAGAATAAATCAGTTGATTTTCAGGCCTCACTTCAATCATAAAAATTACAGTGTTCCTAAATTTTTATAGATTGATTGTTAAGGATTAATATGACTTGAACTAGTGATTGCTAATTTACTCTAATTCAGTAAATTTATCTGTTAATAAAACAACAATAAAAAAATGTTTTTGAGATTGCAGGATTTTTTCATCGTTTTGATACTTCCAAATGATGTTAATGACTTGTGCCCTTTTGTACCCGGGCTGATTTTTTTGTATATAAGAGGGGCACCTTTCAACTTAATAATAATACGTATTTTAGCCCGCACACTCGAGTAAAACATTCTTTTTTTTAGTACTTTCTTTCCAAAACGGATATTTTTTTAGTAATCGTTGAACTACTCTATGGGAGAAAAATCTCTTTTCTCTTAAAGTTTCTTAAAATTTTAAAAACCATAGAGAGGACAGAGGATAAGGTTGCCTCACTATGCCTCCAAAATTTCTCATAAGTGGGTTGCTGCGGGAAAATCAAAGCTGCGTTTTTAGACTCAACGCCAACTTCCACACTTCAGGGAACCATGATCCCAGGAAAAATTGTGTAAGACATCACTTATTCCTTTGGGGAATGATAAGTAATTAAGTGGAAATGAAGCATTAGCCTATTACATGGACTCTAAGCCTACAGCGCATTCGTACTAGCAGACTAGGATGCAGTTTATGTAGGCTGGTATTGACTTCTTGCCATTACCGTCTAAGAAAATCTTATCCTTACAGGTATTTAAGAAAATGCATTTTCCTTTTTCCCACTGGATTTCTTAGCAGTACCAGCTCTTGTGATCTGTGATATTCCATAAAATTTATCTTTGCACAGGTAAGCTTTCAAAAAATAACTTTATTCTGAGGCTAAATCCCTGTACAGATAAGCACATATAAAAAATAGATATCTGACCATCATGCTACAACATTGAAAATATCAAATATTTATTAAAGGGAAAAAAAAAAAAAAAAAAAAAAAAAAAAAAAAAAGTATCCTCTAAAAAGAAAGAAAAGAAGGAAAAAATGAAAATACGCGTAAAGAGGATTAGAAAAAAAATAAAGAGTGCAGAATTTTGTATAGATATGCTTTTGTTTTTATTTTTTCTTCTTAATCTCCTGGCAATCGTTTTAAATTCGATTTTTAATTAGTAAAAATGTTTTATTTTTTAATGAAATCACTTAATTGGTCGCAATAAATGAAAAAATGACGAAAAACAATTTTATAATTTGATATAATATATTTAATTTATGAAATATACGTAATATTAAACATAATATATTCAACTTTATAATTTAATATAATAATTTTATAATTAAATTACTTAAATGGTCGAAAGAGATGAAAAAATATAAATATTTTTGTCCACCTAGCTCCTACTAAGCGAAACATTGTGCGGTGTGTACCACCGGTGGCTTACACTAGACTTGCCGAACAATTATAAAAATTCTATTCATTAAGAACAATTTGATGGAATAGATACTAGGCTGTGGATATGGATATGTATTTTTTTTAATTTTATTTATTATTTACATGTTTTAAGGGCATGGCCCTATACCAGGGAGTCTGTTCTACTTTGAGATAATAATTACAATATACAAAAGAAAAAAAGAAAAGAAATAGGATATGCTAACAATAAATTTTACAATGAAATACAGGTTTATTAATATAAATTCACTGATATATAATTTAACAGTTCCATTTATTCTTCTAAGTAGAATGTCCTTATTTTAAGTATAGTAGATGCGAAATTAGACAGTTCTGTAGCTTCATCCTTTGATTCTGGGTCGAGTGAAATGAAGTTTGTCGTGGTGATATTTGGGAAAAAGTATTTTCTTGCGCTATTATATTGAGGAAAAATGCAGAGTATGTGGATGAGGTTTTCTTCTGTTTTCATATTGCAGATAGGGCAGATTGAAGATGGCGTAATTTCTATGAAGTTATTCTTGTGGCTGAATCTAATATGGTGGTTATTTGCAGTTCTGAGCTGTGCTATTAAACGGATGATATTAATATTGGAATTGGATCTAATATAGGCTGCTGTTAATTGCAATTTAGGGGCGATGTGTTTAGGATATGTATACTCCAACTTTTTTAAAAGTTAAGCCAAATATAATGATTTTTCTTAAAAAATAAAATCGTCAATGGAAATACTTTTTCACTTCTACCGATAAACCTAAAGTAAGGAATAAGTTTTGATAAAATTGATACGTGTTTGATAATCGTTCCACTCATCCCAATTTTTCCACCATAATTGAACGAGTAGGTTTTGAAATACACGCGTAGCAAAGGGAAAAAAGTTTTTGTATGACTAAGCATACACAGCAATGGAAAGTAGTAGATAAAAATTACTCAGCCACATTTCACCGATCCTCTAACATTGAATCAAATTGGCTTGTTTGATGTTAAAAAGATAAATTTGACCATCAATCAATGTAGTAGAGGACGGAACAAATTTCAACAATTTGTTGAAATGGATATGGGATCGTCAGTCATTGACAGTAATTAAATTCGCTTAGATGTATTAGGTGGCATGTTGTACTAGGTGTTTCACCAGTGCAGACCATAAACTTATTCCTTATCTTTAAAACGTTAAAGGCTGGTGAAAATATTTGATTTCTAGAGAATAAAATCATATAACCTGAAGCACTATTACAAATATTTTTGCTACCACAGTATTGGGGAAGCAAAAAGTTACTTCTGTTCAGAAATCGATCCTTTAGCATTGAGATCTTAAAACAAACAAAAATCTTTATATTAATGTGGGTAAAAAGTGTTGCCTGCAGGTCACCAAATGATAATTGAAACAGAATTTCCAGTAATTTATTCTGAATTCCCCAAAACTCTGGTACAGATGGCTGCTTTCGCTTCATTGATGATGCTGAGATGTACAACTGGATGAGCTTATAGAGCTTCCTCTATAAAAGAGATCCACTGAAGGCGGTGGAGTGGGCCGCAGGTAGCCAAAGACAAGGCTCTCGCCCCTGGCTATTTACATTTTAACGAGAAGCTCCCGGCCAAATCCTGAGTTATGTCCCGCCCGGACAGCTCTTTATGTTAACTTTACCGCATAAATATGAAGCGGTTTGCTCTTCAAAATGGACCCTCCCGCCCACTCCAACTCGGGTAAAAAAAAAAATTATTTTTCTTTGTCGTATGATAAACACGGATTAGATTATTTGAAAATAAATACGGATTATTGAGTTTTATGGTGGTTAGATCCCGAAAATTTTTCTCTTACTTCGGCCTGAATACAGAAGGCCCGTAGGGGCTTTAGAAAGTCTGAGTTTATTTGGTCGGGTATTGTTGCTAGTTGTAATGTTGATAAATGGAATAGAATATTCCCCTCTAACTGAGTTTTAAAGGTATTTGTTTGAGCAGTGTGATGTGGATCTCGGATATATGCCCTGTTATTTATTAGGAATAAATTCCTGGTATACCAGAAAGAGTTAGAAATGACTTGTAAATAAATCTCAGTCTAGCGCATGTATTTAATGATCATTATTTTTGGGCAATGAAATATATGTAAGCCTTGATCCTGTTTTTATTACTTTTGATGCTTTAAATGTTTATTTGCTGCTTCCGAGATGTCCTTAAATAGCTCAAAAAATGATGCCTTGAGACTTTCATTTTATGTAGGTGACTAAGAGATATGATCATGATTATATCTTGATTGTACCATAAGTGAAATTATTAATAAATATTCCCCTTTTTAACTGCTTTGACTTGAGGAATACTTTACAATTATATAGATCAAAAAGTAATCTAATGCTTTGAAAAATAATTTTTGACTTGATTATGGAACAATTATTTATAATTATTGATTATAGAACAAAAACACGAGCCTCCAAAATCAATGATTGAGGTTTGGAACACGAGTACCGGCAAAAATGAAACAATGCAAAAAAAAAATAAGGGAAATATTTAGATTAATCTAATTTTGAATAAAGACTTGTGTGATATTCAAAGATAGTAGGAATCGCCTAGCAGTTTGGTCCGCAGACAGTCTGTCTCTGCAAAAATTTTAAGGTTCTATAAAGATCAGTAATCTATGGATTTAGACTGATTTTTCATCTCTCCGTGAACACGAGTGAGGAAGTTGAAAGCACTCCACATAATTGATCCCAAATGGGTCTATTTGGATCAAATGGTAGTCTGCTACTGCAATACAGAAACTTTGCATCTTCCTATATTTGAATGGTCCAACAATGCTTACCAGAAAAACAAAAATCCTACTTTAACAACTATACGGTTCTAGTTATTATATTCTTACTATAACAACTATAACTGTAACAATAGTAAATCCTACTAACCTATGGTTGATACATTTTGTTGATTACAAAAACATATGTTTTCCAAAGCCCTCGTAATACTTAGAAACTTATTATATACATAGCAATATGTGGTATATTGTATGTTACGTAATCAATATATTATAAAGCAAAATGTACAATGCGAGTGCCGATAAAGCTCATAAACGACTCCGCGTACGATCAAGAATGTTATGTTGTCGTGTGGCCATATGGCCTCTAACCGAGAAGAAGGTTTCCGATTTTATCTGTAGGTTGTAAAATTGAAGAGAAAATAGCCTGAATTTTAATAATAATTAAGCCTCTCGCGATATGTAATAAGGCTATCTGTATGGGTCAGTGAATGAAAAATTTAGTTAGAGCTCCAGACTACCAGGAAGCGCTAGAGTGCGTTTCACTCAATGTTTATTGTTCATTCATTCAGTTTGCATTGGGTATATATTAGAAAACCAAGTGGATTCCTTAACAAATTAATTTTCACATAAAAAGGCTAATTGATCAACACATTACATTTAATCAATAAGTAATAGGTATATAAGTAAATTTAATGCAATATAAGTGAACATTTCTTAGTAGTGCAGTAAGTGAATAAAACATACATATAAAAAAGAGATAACTTTACTGAAGATAAACCCAAAACAAAAAGTTTGAAGTTTTCTTATTGTAGTTATGAAAAAGAAGTTGGTTTGATCACTATGTATGATGAGTGTTCCAGTTGACAAAATGACTAAATCCAATTTCAGCATTTTTTCAATAAGATACTATCACCCCTCATCGTTCAGGATAAATAGAAATATGGTAAAGAAATTGTGCCTTCCTTTGCTGCAAAATTAATTTTTCTGCAAATGAATGGTTCCTTATATTGGCGGACTCTGCAGTTCTCGAATCTTAATATTAATACCAAGTTAAAACAGAAGTTTCAAGAAGGTTCTAATTTTGTTCTATATTTCCTTTAATTTTAAAGTTTTTCTGTTATTAAAACTACGACACACCTACCGGAGCAAAGCCGGGCACCCTAGCTAGTATCGTATAATAAATTATTCCGTTATCTCTGTCATAACGATAAGTACTAATATTTGAATTTCAGCTACTTCTCTCTAAAAAAAGTTGATCAAATTCGTTCTTGTTAATCTTTTTTATCAAACTCGTTAATCCCAATTATATTAATGCAAAGTTGTGATAAAAATAAACGTAAAACTTCTTACATATGAGTTAATTTCACTAGAGAGAGTTAATTCATTATGCTATTGATTCCAAGACTGTTCACCCTTTCTAGGAGTGCTTGTTTTAGAATTGTTTTTAACGCTTGAAATACTACATGTGTGATATCATAACTAAGAAGGATAAATTCAAGCTTCCTCTCATCCAAACCTTAAAGCCCAGGTTTATTAGTCGCTCTGTTATGACTCCTGCAAAAGGGCTGCCCGCTCATATAAAACTTTGTAATTAGATTTATGTAGCTAGTCATCTCGCTTTTTTAAAAAGGAGAATGAGGTCGGCAATGAATCAAGTTAGCTCAACAAAAGTTCAAAGAGCGTCGAGGGATGAAAGTGAAAAACAAGGGAGGGCTCTCTTCTGAGCATTGTCCTCAACTCATGGGTACTAATTTAATGACGATACTAATTGGAGATTTTCACACTCTCCTTCTTTTAGCGAGGAGGAGCCTGTGCAATTAAAAGAATCGCGACCCCTTCAAACATAGAATGGAAGTGTTCATCCTGGCAACTTTGGGCACAGATTTTGTTAATATTATCCTTGAGTACTTATCAAATGAAAAGAGAAATTAAGTTGAATAGGAGCCGGCACCTTAGGGAACAGCGCAGCCACCCACTCCTCGCTTTTACTTTGAAATTTTCATTTCACTGTAATTTTCTTTAGAATCTCGGGTGCCTTCTTTCTTTATGCCATTCTAAACATCACCATCCTTGTGAAAACCCCCTGAGAAATGGGAAACTTTATTAAATATCAGACAATGCAGGTTTTTGGATAATTGTATCCTTTGAAAATTTTATACCTTAATACAGTTTCCGAGATAAATAGGATCCATGCCACATTTCAGACATTCGTTGTAAAATACGCCGATGAAAACATTTGAATGTTTTGAAAAAATGAGGAGAAAATAATAATAGAATGACCTAATTTAGCTTTGAAAAACTATTTTAATTAATATCCACCAAAAAAAATTTGTTATAGTATAGGAATGGACACTAATGGAGAACAATAAAATATACCTTTGGAGATTTGATGCGTTTAAAATACCAAGCATGCAGAAATTGGGGTCTTCTTTACATTAGTACCTCCTTTGTAGTAACGTCTGTTGTCACTCAACTTACTTTACATTAATAATTATCAACTAACATATTATTAGAAAATATTAAAGTAGGTTAACAGATCAGTTTGTTTTAAGGCAATATTTACCAGTGGCGGATCCAGCACGAAATTTGAGGGGGCCATGATCCCCTCTCTTATAATCACCCGGCTAACAGCAACTTTTTTAAAATAAATTTTTAATTGAAGAAGGACTGCAATCTAAAAAAACCTAAAGCGCTATGTCTAGGGCATACGACCTACCTAATTGCATTATTTCATTAAAAATATAAAAAAATTGAAAAGCCAAAATATTTGGGGGGGGGAGGGGTTCATGACCATTGTGACCCCCCTCTGGATCCGCCCTTGATATTTTGCATCATATCCTTCAAAATGAGTTCGAATGTCTTGAGTATTTGAATATTCCTTTGAAGCTCGATAGTTTATGTGCAACATTACCATTTCTTTTTACCATGAACATTCCATTGCATGTCGTTGTTTTCGTAGATTACCTTGGGGTATCTTACGCCTCTTGAGGATAAATACATAGTAACATTTTCCTCTTTTTTTCATATTCCGAAAAGTTAAATTAAATTCATAGTCTCAAATTCTTATGTTAACAATATCAACACACTTCAGTAACTGAAAAATAACCTAACGAGTAACTAAAGACGTTGTTAAAAAATAAATGGCTTGCTCTAAAGTAAAAATGACCCAGAAATTGAACTACTTTTAAAATAGAAAGTGATTTGCAATACTAATAACCCATTTTTACAAAATACATAGCGAATATGTAGTAATATTTAACATAATGCCAACGATTTTCTTGATTTTAATGTCTGTTTAAATCATATTTGTCATGATTGGAGCAGATCTCTCGGCCAATCTCTTCCAAATCTTAGTCATAATGTTACCCCTGAGAAAGAAAGGTGAATTTGAGCAGATGCGATTTAAAAAATATCCATTGAAGTGCAAATTATCATTGATTTAAGATTAACTCGACTTTACAATGGAAGTCTAAAGCCTAAAGGGGCCTTTACATAGTGCATAATATTGAATAAACATATGATTTCGTCAAAACATGAACGAGTTAACAATGGTACTTGCTGTATTATTTGGAGGTATCACAAATCCAAACAAATCAAATTTCAATGATATTGATTCAACACTACTGACCTTATAAAATTGGGTACACGAGACACACAAATATCCTATATAAGGCAAAAGTGACCAACGCTAGTGGGAGCGAAAGGCAGACGGATGTTTACAGCCTGGAAGGAAGGAGCACTATATCTGTCAGCGCAGATTCCAGGTCAATACTTGGGAATACTTTTACTCGTTATGATTTACTGGAGGCGGCTGTCACAAGACTTCATAAGACCGGTACCATCTTCATCAGCAAGATATACGACAGTCCCAGATTTAGTGCTTTATTGTTTTACACACCTTGCCGCTGTATCGCAGTGCAGTAAAGAGGGCCATTTCCTTCAGCAACCCCTTTGTCCGCTTCAATCACCTCCTTCAACCCGTGGTCACAACAAGCAAAAACGTCTCCCGTTTACTTAGGAAAATTCCCTTTTTTCTGGCAATAATATCTCACTTGTTCATTTTGTGGACGTGCCGCTCAGAATAAAAAAAACAAGTGTCGTTTTGCACGTCAAAAATAGCCTTCCACCAAAACTCTATTACATGTTCATTCTTCCCATATTTGTTTTGTTTTAATGATACTATCTACAAATTATTGTTTATTGTATTGAAGTTGAGAACATTAATAAAATATATTTATGACATATCAGTTACTGGCTTTTTTAAGAAAACTTAATCAGTGAATTTAAGGTAATTTTTTTTTAAATAACCTTTCTGTTGGAGGTCAGAGTTTTCATTAAAATGTTAATAATCAATTACCTAAATAAATGTTTGCCTAGGAAAAATATATAAAAAAATGCCTAAAACATTTAGCATTGACTGTTCACTAATCACTTAGCTGTTTAAGTTAGTTCCTCTAAAACATAATTGCGAACTAATTATATTAATTTTCCATTTATTTTATTATTTTTTGTTGTTGGGCCTTCCATGAAAAAAAAAAATACTGTATTAAAGCATCATAAAAATCCCATAATTTCTTGTCGGTAAACCAATGGTCTAACTCAAACTTTTATCACGAATTATCTTCCAATTATCTCTTATCCCTCTACCATCTCTGTTTATGACCGCTATAGTGATTCCTGAAGCATTTTAAAAATCGGATCAACAGCCGACCGATATAAAAGGAAGGGGAAAGTAACTTACTTTATTTGGCTTCCCGGGTTTTTTTATTTTTTATTTCACAAGCGATATATTAAAACCGTTGCTTATTTAACTCTTTTCTTTTCACAATCGTAAGCCTAATAACTGCCAATCAATTTTTTTGCTAAACTTTTTTTTTTAAAGTTGCAATAGTTTGAATGGTATCTCCAACCGTAATTCGACCAAGAAAGAACTTATCTAGCTAGTCCCTGAATAATTTATTTGAGAATAATAAAAAAATTGTAGATACTTTTGATCAAGAATAAAAATTGTTTTCTAATGCGCTAATGGATAGAGATGCCAAATAAGATATTTTTATATGTCCAAAGAGACTTTCAAAATGAGATCAATCTTACCAGTAATAATAAAATACCAAATAATAATACTAATAATAATACCATAATAATGGTTTTATTGACCCTGCATTTCCCTTCCACATTGGCGATAGATTTATTTGTTGTTAAAAAAATAATATTTTCATTGGTATGTAATTTAAATAGTATATATTATTGGGGAAGTGGGACTTATATTAGTCAGTTTCTAGGGCATAACTTACCACGTTCCACAATTGTATGGAAGGCACAAAAGCGGGAGAGAGCTTTTCTCAGTGTTCACTCTGAAGTGATTTGCAGAGTCTTGAGTTCAACAATATACTTTAGAATTTCTATTTTCAACGCTTTCCTTCCGGTGATTCAGGAAAATAATATCAAAATTACAGTATGTTATATTTGTAAATGTGCATAAGAGGAAAAATAAACGAGAAGAATATCTATCCTCTTCTCCTATGGATCGTACCTATATGATATTTATAAGAGAGTAAATGTTAAACTTAGAGTAAATAAATGCTTTCGGGATTGTAAAAAATGGATATTTTGCTGTAGCGCCTAAGAATAGCCAGACAAATTTAGGTATTCTAAATAATTTACAAAAAATAATTGCACAAAAAATACATTATTAGTTTAAAAACGAAGTCGGACTCCTTATTTTCTTTATTTATTTATCTCCTTATTTACCTCTTCTAACAGTGAAAAAACCTTCTTTGACAAATTTAACTAAAACCTTCCAGAGAATTTGTTTAAATCCCTGTGATTTCAAAATGAAAATAATAATAATATACTATAATAGCTAAATTCTTTGGTCTTGAGTTCTATCATAGAATGGAATTAGTTATATGATATGGCTTGGATAATCTTTTTTTACATATCAATTTCCAGAAGTGTATCGTAATTTTATTGGACTTTCTTTATAAATATTAATTTGTAAAATAAAAAGAAAAAAATAGTTTTTGTCAAAAGAAAAGTTGAAACAATTTTATCACATGTTTTATCACTTTTAGTTCACAAATATAAACGTTCATTGAAATTTATGATTTCTGATTGCCCGGAGGTCTCCCGACAAAAATTCTTTTTAATTGTTTGAAAAATGAAAATTACAGTGAAAAAGATTTGCTTGTTTATTATAGATTGCTGAATATAATTCTTAATAGAAAATATAAATAAAAATTTCAGGGATGTGCTATAATAATTTTAATTTTCCACATGTAGAACAGATCAGGTTTAGACTAAAGTAACTTTTGTTCCACTTTTGGTTTTCTTGCTCCCTTCCTTGTACAAAACTAAAAGGATAATCATAGAACTACAAATCCACATTTTGATATTTGTGTTTTTTGTGTTAATCACAATAGATTCAAATTGAGTCAATACTTATTCTTCAACTAATCCCGTGGAAACTATTGCGTTAATATTGTTAATGTAATTGAAAATGTGACTTCAACACAACTTTGCAAGTTTTTATTTTAATAAAAAAAAAAAGATATGTATATTATATTTCTGGTTATTTTCGTTCACAATAAGTTTAAACTTATTAGGATCGTTGAAGAAGCAGTTGACTACTTACATTTTTTCTACTTGTTGAGTGATAGTGAATCGCGATATCGTTTTGATGAATAAATATGTAGATGAAGGCCAGATCCCTTTTTACAAAAATGTTCGTTTAACAATTGAAGAAGACATCAAAGAGTAGGATTTGGAACAGGTAATTTTTTTTATTCGAGGCAAGAAGATAGACTTTCACCGATGTTTATTCGATCTGAAAGTCTCTTAGTGACAATGAATATATGCCAAAAATATATAAGTGACCTCGTTGTAGGACAAAAAAGCCGATGGGAAGATATCACGAACGTAGATGCATGTAACAAACTGGAAAACATTATAGGCGGAGATGGAATGGCATATTGTGGAGGGTATAGATCAGAAAGCATAATATAAAAATGATTGACCATGAGTAGTTGCTTGAAGTGTGCGGTAATTACTGATTTACAATTATCAAGATAGTTTTAGTATTTCGACTAAAGTTCTCGGACAGAAGTAAAAAAGTATTCATTTTTTTTTTTTTTTTTTTTTTTTATAATTTTGTTTTATTCAAAGGTGTAAAACTCCCAGGCTTGTTCAAACTCTTCTTCTTCCATAGTTCCATAGCTCTTGCATGCTTCTTTAAAATTTTAATAGCCATGGTTCTTTAAGATGTTAATTCTCCTGTATTAATTGCAAAACGGTGAGGGAATACCACGCAATGTCCTCAGATAATCATCAGTCTGCAGCACTGATGATGGGCTAAATCGTAGTAACAATGAAATGGATAGCCACAAATGTAATTTGTATGAAATTTGTTTTTTCTAAATATAATAAGTGAACAGAACTCAAAAAAGCTTTATTATAAAAAAAAACAAAAAAACTCTCTAATCACCTTCTTAAAGTTTGGCGAATTATTTTATTATGCTAATTTTCACCAAAAAAAAAAAAAAAAAAGAATGTCCCAAGTTTATTTAGCTACTAGACAAAGTTTCGGCTTCTTGAGTCATTTTCAAGCCATGCATCGTACTTGATTATTAATTGAGTGATTGGAACAAACGATTGTTACAATGTAAAAACTGGTTGCTGAAAGCATCATACTAATGTAAACAGTTTGTCATATCTCCCACTACTAACTCCGAGCAATCGTGATCAGAAGTAAACTTAGCATAATTTTATTTATTTCATCATGGTAAAAAAAAGTTATTTTGTCAGACATAATCATGTTATATGTCACTTAATATATTATATTATTATTAATTTACTTACGACTATTATGCAACTTTGTATACTTTAATGACTTTCTTTCACATTCTGCAATTTAATGATTATATTAATTTTGGTTAAGCGTTTCAAGTCATTACAATTACGAGTTCAAGTTACTTATTGAAAGACCATGTAAATAGTATAAACATATCTCCATGGTTACGGCCAACGTATATTTAAAAAAAAAAAAAAATCCCTAATATGTTATTTTTTCATCATCAACTTAAATCTACCTCAAGCTACCATTGTCTCTAAATGTAACTAAGCTACATCTAGCATCTAAAAAAGATCAGACATGTGACCTATTATAGGTTTTTAATAAGATTTGCAACCCTGTCTTTTGTAATCTTATAACCTTTTGACATATCAACATTTGAGGAAACACTACAGATATATATTATTACCTGGCTAAATTTTAAATTAAAAATTAAATCAACTAAAATCATTAATATTTAAAAGCCGGCAGCCGGATCTATACTACTAAAAATCATTCATTACAGGAAACAGGTTAAATAAACTTTGACAAGGTCATTAGGTATAAAGAAAACATGAAGAGAGCCTAATCCGGAGTTTTATGTTTCCATAAAGCACGGTTATTGCGGCAGCCATTAGGGACATTGTGATGGCGGAGATTCGGTGCCCTTTGTATAACAAACAACTCCTTAAATTAGCTGCTTTTGCCGCCTGCTTGGGAGCTCTTGTCATTAAACGGAGCGTCATTGTCGGGGCAACAACAATGTACATTGTTCTCATTATTCATATGTTGGGTAATTTATCGGCAAGGAAGGTTGTTGTATGGAGGAGGATGAAAAATGAGCATTCTTTATTGCCTGTTCAAATTATCAAACAACCCTCTCCACGGCCCCCTTAATAACATCAACCACAACAAATCCACCCCCACCAACCTCCCTCAGCTGTGATTGAACAGTTTTCAGCCCTCTTACTAGGGGCGTCTTAACCGCCTCTTCCCCGGCTCTGGTATTTGGCAAAATGGTGATTACTATTTAACCTCATGATCTGAGACATGAACAGTACTCCATCAGGCACTTACGTATTTCAGCAGAGTATTGCAACCTACTCTGTTTGGTACTACAGCTGCTGCATTTCAAGTTCTGGAAATAAAATATCAGTACAATTTTGGAGGAAAAAAAAATTATATAAGAATAAATTGCATTATTTATTTAAAAAATTCTAATTTTACTACTATACTACATTAATAAGGAAGTAATTCAATATTGCATGAATCACCAAACCTGTAAAAAATGAAAACCTGTACCACTAGCTTCCAATTTGAATAAGATCACGTGCAACCCTTCCTTTTTTCCCAATATATTTCTTGCGAAATTATATAGCCATTTTTCACAATAAACAATGAAACACATTTCAAAATTTCATTTTATATATAAATTCCAAAAATAATTTATTTTTGAAGAGAAAAGATTTGGCTCCGCCGGGAATCGAACCAGGGTCTTCCGCGTGACATGCGCGGTATGCTAACCATTACACCACGGAGTCGCTTCCAAACGATTTGGCACCGTTTGGAAGCGACTCCGTGGTGTAATGGTTAGCATACCGCGCATGTCACGCGGAAGACCCGGGTTCGATTCCCGGCGGAGCCAAATCTTTTCTCTTCAAAAATAAATTATTTAAAATAATTTAAAAAATAGGTGGATACCCACAATAATGGTTAAATTAATAAATTCGAAAAATATATAACAAAAATTTGCATTTTTTTTAGAGAAGTGTTTCCCAATCTATTTTCAAAAAAAAAAGCCTATTCAAAATATCATGTTATTGACATTATTACTTCATATAATGAGTAAAGAACGACGAGACCACCCGTGCGAATAAATAATTCAATTTCCATGCATTAATATATTTCTAATTCCAAAAACTTTAAATTTCGGTTTATTTTATTTTATTTTTTAAACTATCCAGACTACATCAAATGTGCAGTTTATCTGCGGATCGTGGAAGTATTGGATGCAATCTAATACATAGATAGTCAGTACCACATAAACACTGTCCAGTCTTAATATAGATATCACTGAGGCAACTAAGATGTATTTTAAATTATTGCAAAGTAAATGGCATTCGCAATTAATTGTTTACTAATAATCAAAAAATAAATTCAGGAGTTTTAATTATTTATTACAGAATATTGCAGACATAAGAGTTCTAGATATCAATGCGTATTAAGAATTCGAATGAAGAAAAACTGATAGTAGCTTAACCTTTGCCCTAAGATTTAGCTGGCGGAAAATTAGGATATCTGAATGGCGCCGACGCCCTAAGAAATTTGAAAAAAAAAATTTCAAACCTCACTTTAATATCATTATTAAAATATGAAATACTGCATAAAAGTCAATTTTTTTGTCACTCGATTTTCTTTAAAAAATTTCTATGTCATATGGTTGGTATATCGATACATAACACTATAACAAAACCCCCCTCCTCCTCCCATCGCCTAGAACAAGAAATATTCCTGTCGGTGTTGGAGATCGGAGATGATGGATCCGGGCAGTAGCCCCAGAAGAACACTGCTCACGATCTCCGGAGTGCGGGTAGTAAATTCTCATTAGTGCTCTACCGATCCGCCACGCGACCGACAGGGCTTCCACCGTGACCACGGCACCCTTGATATATCTGCATCCCCAACATATATCTGACCACTCTTTTTCTTATTTCTTTACTTTCATTCATATTTTTCAAGGCATTAGTAACAGCCATAGAAATTCTGTTCACTTTAATTTATTGTAAGTGGAATTTAAGTGAGCTGAGAAATATTTGATTCCTTTATGTATTTAGATATGTTTTTTTAATTTAAAGATTTTCAAATCGTTCCATGCTCATTTTTCTTCTTTTTTTTTTTTAAATCATGATGTTTTATGAGTAAGTTGCCCCATTTTGAATCGTGTTTTCTATTTGTTATATCGAATTAAGAAAGCTTATCTGTTTGGACAAACTAAAAAAAATAAAGCCTTTCAAACTCGAGAAAATCGATGTGGAAATATTTACAGCAAATAATCCTTTCACAAAGAGATTGGATCAGTGAGTCGGAGAGGGCCTTGGTGGGTTTCCGATATTAAGTTCCACTATGGAAAGACTATGCTGCTCACCAATTATATTAATTTTGAGCTTGAATTTATTTTCATTCTAAACATAACAGTATTTTTTAGTTTTTCTAGAAGTCGTTAGTAGTGTTGATGATTTCAATTGAAATACCAGATTAATTTAATGTAACGAAATAGATATTATTTTTTTAACGCCATGGGAGAAGCAGCTTGTAATTTACCACGGGTAACAATAGATTACAGATCCATGATTTTGATCCTATGGAAATCGACACCTGCCTAATGATGTGTTCGGTAACCCGACTATCCTCTGCCATTATTGTCCGTG
Source organism: Aelia acuminata (assembly GCA_911387785.2). Taxonomy (NCBI): domain Eukaryota; kingdom Metazoa; phylum Arthropoda; class Insecta; order Hemiptera; family Pentatomidae; genus Aelia; species Aelia acuminata. The sequence goes on along the minus strand of OU426978.1, from coordinate 126,271,661 downwards.
TGAGAGGTCGCAAGTTTCTGAGATCAGTAGCTCTGTTGAATGGACACTAGGTGAGAAAAGCTGAAAGAGCAGCGAAGGTGGTGGCCCTCGACAACACAAAGACTCTGTTTTTGCCAACTCCCGGTACACAAAGGCTGCGCCAGGTGGGCCCATCTCCTCGCATGTTATTCACGTTTCATTTAACATATAAGAGCTTCCTATGTATAAATTTAAAAACGGGCGAGGGTGGGGGTCCGAACAATGGTGGATAGGGGTGGCTTTGTGCTGGACAGAAAGTGTAATTTTTTTATTTCCTCCGTGCGAGGCTAGTCGAACCCCTGACTTCTGTTTCCTCTGCATTGTTGGCACTGTCGTTTTATCTGTTAGCTGACGGATTGCTTTTGTTCGCGAGATTTCAGCTATCTGTTCTAAACTGCTCGGTTCTATTGTGACAAACATTCACAGATTCAAACTGCTCCTTTTTAGATGTATATAAACAGTATGCTTGAATGATCAGAAGGGTTCAGAAGAAAAGGATAAGAAAAAATAAGTTATTCACTGTGCTCTGCATTCGTCTAGGTACTGATTTTGGAAGGACCTTTCTCAATCTTTCTCTAACATTAGGTTTAGATGAAAATTCTCTCTTCACTAATGAGGAGCCTACCGCCGTTATACTAATAACCATTTAAAATAATGACCTTCCTTTTTCTCAATATGGTTGCTCAGGTGATTGTCTTTTTCTTTAACATAAAGGCAAATGTAAGAAGTTTACGACAGGTTTCTCCAAATCCAAAATTCTTAGGCAGATCTTTGGTAAATAATAAACATCTTAAATCTCTTAGAACAGTTGTAAAAATTGTTCCACATCTACATGTCATAATTTTATTACTAAATATATGTTATTCTCATTGGAGGTATATATGATAATGGAGTTGGATTCTTTTAAATTATATGTTAGAATAGTAGTTAAATGTTTTGCGTATTATTCGAGTCATTAAGCTCGACATACCTGGTAAGTAAATAAAACCGAATTATTATGTGAAGATTGAGGTAACCTTGAAAGAAAGCTCAGTTTTATTCAAGATTATTACCAACTCATAAATAAATTTGATTATTTATTGATGACATTTGTAATGCTTTTATAGTTATTGAAGATTGCACACAAAAATGGGGCAATAGGCCTCGAAACGTCGAGTATCTCTTTTTTTTTACTTTCACTTACCTATATATATAATGGAAAGTATAGGAAAGTATTGCGATCGTGAAAAATTTTTACTTCCAGTTTTCAATGGAAATACACGTTTTGGGGTCCCTTGAGTCCAAATAACCAAGTCCCGCGAAATGTTCTGTGTGTGTGTGTGTGTGTGTCTGTGTGTGTGAACAGACTAGCTCAAAAACTATAAACTGTGCGAACTTGAAATTGTGTATTAAGTATATCCATATGCCCGCGATATGACAGCAAAAATTTCATCAAAATTGGACAAAAGGAGGGGGCACTTTATTTAATAACTTTTTACGTTTTTTTCGATTTTCTCAAAAACGGCTCTAACGATTTTGATTAAACTGAGTATTTGATGTATTAATATGCCCGAGATATGACTGTAAAAATTTCATCAAAATTGATCAACGACTTACTAAATGTCGTCCCATTTTCCCGTGTTTTTTTTATTTACTCAAAGACTGCTTTAACGATTTTCATCAAACTCGGTATTTGGTGTATTTATATGCCCGCGATGTGACAGTCAAAATTTCATAAAAATTGATCAATTGGAGGGTGCTCTTTACTTTATAAATGTTGGCCCATTTTCACGTGTTTTTTTTATTTACTCAAAAACCGCTTTTTTGTTTTTACAATAGTCCATTACATGACAAATAAAATAAAAAGTATAGGAAGATAACTGGTAATTTCTCACCGAATTCCCTAATTTAAACAATATAAAAGTCTTATTACTTATCATTCTTTTTTATCCATCTTATAATAGCAACAGTATCTATTATTTTCCGCGAGCTGGATTGATTACATTGGCGGCCGAATTTAACCCGCAGGCGGTAGTTTGAAGACTCCTGTACTTCAAAACGTTTAAATAATATTTACGTTAATATATGTGACCTCCCCAAAGAGATTAGTAAGGAGAAATAAACCATTGTTAAAAATCTTTTTTACCTTGCCTGGAATCAGGATTACGTACCTATGCATAATCATCAATAAGGATTATTTTTTATTAACACAACAGCATATCTAAGCCTTTCATCTCTCTTTGGAAAATAATGAACATTTCATCTCCCAATATGGGTACTTACCCAAAACTGTTATCAATATAAATTTATTTTATGCGCTTATATGATATTATATATGATTAGTTTTGGTTATTGGGTTTGAAAGTACACCTAAACGTGTTTAGAAAGATATCGTTTATTAATAGAGCAAAAATCAAAATTAAATTTTTCAAAATATAAAAAACAACTTAATATTTCACTTTTAAACATCTTCAATAGGTCATTGAACATCCTTTGCTTCCAATGAAAGATTTGTTGTTGATATTCCTTAAGAAGCTACAAATCTAATGATGTAGCAAAGCATAGAATTGTTCAATTATTTACACATTTATTCTACTTGCCTGAAAATGGGCACATGAATGAACGACTGTCATTGGTTTTGTGTGATATATCAAGTGGTACAGTTAGTATGCGTAATTTATGGTTTTTCTAAACAAAGTTTAGTTCATAGAACCCACAGTTCTATGAAATGGAGCTTTTTTAAAAACCAAAATGAATATTTGCCATCTTTATCATGATACATCCTTGCCTGTACAATAGTGAAACATCTTTTTGAGACCTCACTCCTTCAGTCTTACCTGCTTTAAAGCTTGTTGTGTGTTTTCTCTCTCTTTGTTATGATGAAGACCAGACCAATCAACATCTAGTCTTTCCTGCCTTGCTTGCCCAAGTCGACTTCATGTAACACTTGGAGGTGTGATGTGATGGAGATCTCTGTTGTCTTCTAAAAAACGCTTCGTAGTTCTCGAAGTGCGGCTTAGTGCTCTGGATTTGAAAAATATCGGTTCTTCTGAAGGCAATTTTCGAGCACAGCGTCCTGTATGTATGCACCCTTAGTCACTACTTACATCTACAACTTACAATACAACAAGTATTAAACACTTTTATGGGTTTAAATAATTTCTTTCTTAATGTAGTATATTAATATATTAAGTAAGTGGATGAGAAGGCTGTGGTTATCGCAGTGTTACCTGCCCAGCTGTAGAATGAGAAAATAAACATGATGTTGTGTACAAGTGTTCTTTGTATTGTGATTTATTACAGTCCTTAATGTGTATATATTGAACTAGGTTGCATTATACAATATATTACAGTGGCGACGAGGATGGGATATAGCAGCCGTTAAAAAAGAAATAAACAAAAGGAGTAGTGAACCACTTCATAGCATACAGGTACTAGTTAGAATAATATAGTTAGAATAATAGAATAATATAATTAGAATCAGAAAAAGAAGTAGTAGGTGGATTCGTTGGGCGACTACGCGAATTCACATTACAGAATGATTGGTCAATAACAAAGCCTAGGATGGAAAATTATTTCGAGGCAAATAATATAACAGTAAGTGAACGGCTCTGTTATTGAGTTCATTCGATGAAGAAGCCTATAAGCTAATAACAAACTTAACTGTGCCTAATAAACCTGAAGAAAAGTCGCCGAACTCATAGCCCTACTAGATAAGCATTTTTTGCCTCAAGAATGTACTTTTGCCGCTCGATATAAATTTTATAATGCTAATAGAGATATGAATGAAAGTATCAACGATTGGTTAGCAAGAGTTAGGGCTCTGGCTGGAAATTGTAAGTTTCGTACTCACTTAGATGCTAACATACTAGATAGATTTGTTTTAGGTATTGGTCCAGGTATAGTGAGAGATCGACTTTTTGAAGAGAATGCTGAAACTGTTACGCTGGACCATCTAGTAAATATAGCCACCGCCAAAGAGTCCGTAGCGGCCCAATACGATTTAGTGGGGGCCGAAGCAAGTGTAAAAAAGGAACCAGTGTATTATGTAGAAAATCGTAATAAGGTAGGTGGTCAGGCAGAGGTAAAAGCATGTATTATATGTGGAGGCTATAGACATGAACCAAAATATTGTAGATTTAAATCATATATTTGTAAATTGTGCCAGGTAAAAGGTCATTTGGCTAGAGTGTGTCCTAACCGTAAAAATAGAACCAGAATCAATAATAACAGTAGCAACACCCGCAAAGTGGAAAAAAATAATTACGTGATAGACGAGGGAAGTGGTCAAGAGGAGGAATGTTTATTTAAATTTAGTTTAGAGAAGCCAAATTCAGGTAACAAAAGTTATATAATTACGGATAGTCTTAGAGATGTTATCATAATTTTTGAAATTGATACTGGCTGTGAATCCACCATAATACCATTGAGATTATTTAAAAGTAAGCTATCAAATATAGAATTGAAACCATGCAATAAATCGTTCGTAACTTATTTGGAAGGTAAAGCCAACGCTGAAGGAGCAGCAACTGTAAATGTGAAGTACAAAGACAAAGTGTTTAAGAATATGAGTTTTTACGTGGTTGAGTCTAGGGGACCACCATTGTTGGGACATGGTTCAAGAAGCTAGGATTGCAAATCGTCGACACCCAAGATATTTTTTTTTGTAAGGAAGAATCAGCGTTGTTAATGGAAAAATTAGTGCAAGAGTACCCGACAGTATTCACAGATCAATTAGGTAAATTTAATAAAGACAAGGTGAAATTAGAATTAATGGATGATGCTAAGCCCAAATTTATTAAAGCTAGACCTGTTCCATATGGACTTCAGAAAGGAGCAGAATTTCAGAATGAGATTGAGCAGCTGGTGCGAGACGGAATATTAGAACCGGTAAATTATAGCCCTTGTGGTTCACCTATTGTACCTATACTTAAGAAGGGAGGAGGTATAAGAATATGTGGGGATTATAAATTAACCATAAACCCTTATTTAAAAATTGATCAACATCCGCTTCCAAGAATCGAAGAGCTTTTTCAACGGCTGCTGGTAGGTAAAGTTTTTGCTAAGCTGGACTTGTCTAATGCATATCAACAGTTGGAGTTAGAAGAAGGAAGCCGCAAGTTAGTGACAATAACGACACCGAAGGGATTGTTTCAGTATACCAGGTTGCTATTTGGAGTAGCGTCAGCGCCAGCGAAATTCCAAAAAAATATCGAACCGATGGTGGAAGGAGTGGAAGGGACAGCAGTTCTGTTGGACGATACATGTGTGGCGGCTAAGGATATGAGACAGCTGCAAGAGAGGTTGCAAGTAATCTTGGAAAGATTAAAAGAAGCAGGGCTGACTCTTTCTAAGAAGAAGTGCGAAGTGGGTAAGACAGCGTTGGAATATTTAGGCTTCAGAATTGACCAGACAGGATTGCATACTACGGAAGACAAAGTGAATGCAGTAACCGAGGCTGATAGGCCTCGAAACGTAAAGCAGCTGCAGGCATCTTTCAGATTTGTCAACTATTTGGCGTCGGTGTTACATCCTCTGTACCAATTGCTCAAAAAAGATGTACGATGGAGGTGGACGGAAATGCAGAATGAAGTGCAGCAAACCGACTACAAAGATGGGCAGTATACTTGTCTAACTACACCTTTGACACGGAGTGGGTAAAATCTAACAAGAATGCATCAGACTGGCTATCTAGAGCGCCAATACAAAGCGAGTTTGTACCGGAAAAAGATTGTGAATTGACGCTGCACTATGCGTTCGATCATAATGAACACCTCCCACTGAACTATCAAGACATCGTATGCGGCACTAGAAAAGATGAGATACTGAAGAAGGTGGTCACGTATGTTAAGTTTGGTTGGCCGAGTGAATGTGAGGAAGCCTTGGTACCATACGCAGGGAGGAAAGATGAATTACATGTGGAAAAAGATATTTTGCTATGGGGATACCGAGTAGTGGTGCCAGAGATATTGCGGCTAAACATTTTAAAGGAGCTTCATGCATCTCACATGGGTATGACTAAAATGAAGGCTCTGGGTCGATCGCATGTGTGGTGGCCTAATATGGATGCAGCGATAGAAGATATGGTGCGACAGTGTAACCCTTGCAACTTAAGTAAAGATAACCCGCCGAAAGTTTCATTGATACCCTGGGAAAGAACGAAGCAGCCCTGGCAACGTGTGCATATTGATTATATGGGCCCGCTCAATAATAGTTATTTCTTAATTTTAGTAGACAGCCACTCAAAATGGCTAGAAATATTCCAAACACGATCCATGACGGCCGAGCCTACTATGAAACAATTGGAAGAAACATTTGCGAGATTGGGATTACCAGAATGTTTAGTTTCCGATAATTACTCATCTTTTGTATCCAAGGAGTTCCAGATGTTTCTACGACATAATGGTATTCGTTTCCAAACGTGCCCACCATATTTCCCAAAAAGTAATGGAGCAGCGGAGAACTCGGTCCGAACCGTCCAAAGAGCTCTAAAAGCAGCTATTGAGGACGTGGGACCAGAGCAAATACACCTAGCTTTGCATCGATTTCTCTTGGACTACAGAAACACGGCTCATGTCACAACAGGAGAGGCGCCATCAAAGCTGTTAATAGGAAGAGCACTGAGAAGCAGACTAGATTTATTACGACCACTGATGGAAGATTTTCGAATCCAGGAGAGGCAAGATAAGCAGGTGAAACAGTACAGAGGGACTCCATCACAGGACAACCCTTATTCTATTCGAGATGAGGTTTGGGTGAAGAATTTCAAGAATGGCGAAAATCCGTGGGTCAAAGCAATTGTGTCGAAAATTCTGGGACCTCGTAAATTATTACTATTTATTCCCCATTTGAGGAGAAAATGGATTCGACATGTAGATCAAACACGGAAAGGAGTAAAGGTGAGATGCATGCAGAACTACGGACAATCAGAACTGATAGAAAATAGACAGTTATTCGAAGAAACAGAAGGAGGTCAACAAGTGAGCGACAAAAGGGTGGTTAACGAAGACGAAACAGTGCGCAGTGCGGAGGCGGAACAGCTTGAGAAGAAAAGAAACGAAGGAGAGCCAAAAGATAAAACAGAAATAAGTGAGCCCCGTAGCAGTACACGACAACAAAAACCCACTAAGCGTTTGATTGTAGAAATGGACTGGATAAATAAATAAATTAGAAGTTGTAAAAAATGTTCGTGGCATCAGTGATAGAGTTAAAAAAAAAAAAAAGAAAAAAAAGAAAAAAAAAAAAAGAGATAATCATTGCATTGTATAAATTAGGTATCAGTCAATTTTAAATTGGTATTGTATAAAAGAAAAAAAAAAAAAAAAAAAAAAAATCTTGAGGTATTACTCGGTTAAGGGGGGAGAGTGTAGTATATTAATATATTAAGTAAGTGGATGAGAAGGCTGTGGCTACCTACCCACCTACTAGTGTTACCTGGCTAGTGTTACCTACCCAGCTGTAGAATGAGAAAATAAACGTGATGTTGTGTACAAGTGTTCTTTGTATTGTGATTTATTACAGTCCTTAATGTGTGTATATTGAACTAGGTTGCATTATACAATATATTACACTTAATTAGACGAAAATAATAATTCACAATGTTAGCCAAACTATAAAACCTCAAATAATTAACAATGTCCACTTAAAACGAAACAGTAACACAAAAGCAACCATATGACTCGATCTTCAGAGCAAGACTAACTATCCAGTCCATTGCTCTAATATTTAGTCTGAATTCGAACATTCTAGGAGGTTCCCGAAAAGTGAAGAAGATTCTCGAACCAAGGGCCTACCCAGGATCAAAACTAGGGGGGGGGCAAGCTAAAAACTAGGGGGATGGGCAAGCTAAAAACTAGGGGGGGCAAGCTAAAAACTAGGGGGGGGGCAAGCTATGGTGGTTCAGGTTGTAACTCCTTACCGCGGAAAAGGTGAATGAAACCAAAATTATGTATAATTATAGCACTGCTTTATCAACTAAGTTATTACAATTATTGAAAAAAATGTATTCTATTATTGCTTCCAGTCTTAAACGCCTAAAAAATTATTGCTTCCAGCCTTTCAGGGAGGGGGGCAGCTGCCCCTCCTGCCCTCCGCTGGGTACGCCCATGTCTCGAACATTCCTGAACTCGTACGAGAACAGTTGTAACAAACAGGTAACTGAAACATGTAACTAGGACAGGTAACTGTTTCATCAAAAAGTCTAGAACTCTTTTCAATCATATTTTTCGTTTTACGTTACAGTATTACAATTCTTCTTACATCATGTTATTGGAGCAACCAACTGTAGACCAGATTGCGCTGAGAATGGCTTAATATTCAATACTTAACCTTGCAATTTTTGTTCTATATTTCATTAATCTACAATGAAATCAAGGTTAAGGTAAAGATTCTTTGAATGTCTATAATATAATATCTATAAATAAACAAACCCAACAAAGTATTTTTTAATGCTATTTTTAATTAACGTTTAATAAAATAATTGGTAACAGATAAAACGTGAAAGATCCTTTATTCTGGTTCGTTTCCTTTTTTTATCAGATTTAGGTTGCTACGGCTCAAAAACTTACTTTTTTTCTTTAGGTAGTAATACCTAATGGTATCACTACATAGCGCTTGAAAATTCAGAAGCTCATCGTCTGCATACCATTGTAGCTGCGGCATAGAATGATTCCCTAAAAGGTGTCGCCGCTAAGAGATAATGTGTTCCTAGACATAATAATGATTGATATTAGTGTCTTATTTGATATTACGGGTACTGTCCTCGTTGCTATGTAAACCGGTTTAGATAATCTAAGTTTATCTTAAAAAACATCTTTGTCTGACGATAACCTTAAATAATTGTAGCAGGCGATTCAGTGATTGTTTTGAAAGGTCTTTTGAAAGGTCAGATTGCACTTCTTTCTTGGCCACAGTGAGGTGGCCAAAGAAAAAACATAAACAATTGGAGCAAGCTATAGGTGACGACTATAAAAGGGGCTACCCTTTTACTAGAAAATACTTCCCCACCGTTGCACAGTGGTTCCTAACCGAGTTTTTCTGGACAAAATTCTGTAATTTCTTATGGATTAAAGATAAAATGCTCAAATTCGGCATAAATATGGTTGAGTATACGTGTGTTAAACTTACACTAGTTAAGATGCACTAATTAGAATACACTAGTTATGGTGCACTAGTTAAGATGCTTGTTTATAACGTGATGAAATTTGCCTACATTATGATCTGAATCCAATTAAATAATATATAGTCTAAATCTATAATTTATGTGTTGTATTAAGTTATTTAAGAAAAAATTTCAATTTTAAATATTTAAAAAAAAATTATAATGCATAAAAGTTTTTATTACATAAAATGTAATTTCATTTGTTTGGTATTTTTTAAAAAGTGAAAATAAAAAAATGTTTTGGAAACATAATGTAAAATTAATAATTTATAAATTTGATGTAAAACAAATCAAACAAAAAATCCAATGTAATACAGTATTGTTTATTCTTCAGTTTCACTAAAAACCATTTCACTTTCATCTTGGTATCACTGGATTGATCATATGATTCCGACTTGGAATCTTCTATTTCTGTTTCGGAGTAAGTGTTTTCCACGTTAACTGAAATGGAAAGAAGATTCTAGGTCTAGGAACGGAGTGTTCCACTTGGCTTTTAAAAAAGAAATTAAAGTATCTGAGGAAATTAATAAATTATGTATTAGGTCTTCATTCGTTAGTGTTCGGTTACATTTCCGAGTATGACTTCGACGAAAATGTTTAAAGTCCTTGTTCCTCGATTCTTGTGCTTCCCCTGACAACTTTCCAATAGGTATTGCTGTTGAGGCCAAAACTGCTTTTCCTTGGATAAGCACTTTGTGAACAGCAGAAGGCATGAAATACCACACATACAGATGAACGTAAGCATGAGCTGTTTCTACAGCATATAGGTCGTATTTTGAAGAATCGACGAATTCGCCACTAGCCAAGGTCTGAAGAATTACATATGCCCTATAAATAAGGTTTCGATCGACACCTGTTTGGGCTGTAACGGATTCCCACTTCCTAAAAAACGAACGTGCTGTATTTCCATCATGTACCACTGCCTTGACGCGGTATGACCACAATAATTCCCAGTTGCTGTTTAAGCTTTTTGGATTCTTGGTTTTGTGGACTTCATTGCGGCTTTGTCCTCAAAACTTCTTACACATCACTGCTCATTTAGTTCTCACCGGTATGATATATGTAGGATACATTCCATGAAGCGTGTCCATGTGTGGAGTGTCTTTAATCGGTAATCAGTTGATCCTTCAACTATAGGCCTCTGACGGAAAACATCAATGTTGTTCATGTCCGTTGGTTTGATGCCTCATGAAGGGCATGAAACAGCTGAGGGAGTATTTGTCAGTGTCTTGCAGACTTTGACGTCCAACATCGTCAGTAATAGCTTATGTTGAATTGAAAATATTTTATTATCGATGATTTTGGTTGGAGGTAAATAGCTTATTTCATTCTTTATGGCGTTTACGATATTCATTATTTTGTCCTTCGATCCTTTACAAAACTCGAACATTACTGGTTGACATAGTCTGGTAGAAGAAGGATGAGTATTTACCCAAAACTGCCGGAGTTCATCAATATCAAAAAGCTCTAAAGGTACCAGCGATGCCATATTATGAATATGAAAGCATTCACCACATATAATATGAATTTAAGAATGTTAACTCTGATATTTTTAGTTAATTTCTAGCGCTATCTAATCTTTTTTTTTGGAACTAGTACTGGAACTTAATTCTGCACCAGTATTAGAAAAAATTTACATTTATTGGAATATAAATATTGACCCAATTATTAGTTAGGTATTCTCTCTCGTTGATTACTTTAATATTGCAATATCAGTAAAGTGTTATTTTTTTTTACTAAAATTGTTACAAACAAGGTCGCAGGTGGTCGCAGCTAATTCTCATAGGAATTGTTAACTAACAACATAACAACATTAGAAACTTAGATGGGATACGATTAGATCAATACTTATAGACTTTAATAGTAAAAGAAATAACGTCTCAGAAGTGGTGCCTATTATCTATTATTTTCCACAATTTTAAGCTCAATGAAACCATTTTCTTTATTACTTACATTGGGATAGTATTCAATAGAAGCCTGCAAAATAATTATTAGCAAACTTATTTCAAAAATTATATCTCAATTTTTATATATTGTTCACGGTCCATCGAGTAGTCCAAATTGTTTTTCTAGTAATGCTTATTATTCAGGGAGATTGCACTTAAGAAAAATGCTTTAATCAAAAACGCTTGTCGGATTGGGTACCTCTAACTATCTATAAATAGACATCTGCAGTCATTTTTGTGCATTAACTATTTCGAAAAATCTTAATTTTGTCCAGAAAAACTCGGTTAGGAACCACTGTGCGTCGGTTCAAGACTATAAGCCGAACACCGACCCCCTATGCCCAACTTGTAGGGAACCGGAGATCGCTGAGCACGTTTTACTGACCTGAAGTTGCTGAGGGAGACAGGGCTCTACATTCTGACTGCTAAATATCTCCCTCGGCTGATGGTGAAGGAGAACTACCCGTACTTCAAAGCCTTTGTGTACGGGTGGAAGGAAGCAGTTCGCCAAAACCACTTCACATTGGGACGGAGAGCTGGAGCTGCTCCGGGAAGACCGCCGGACTGAGGAGAAAAACAGAATAACATACCAGTAAACTGAAGAACATATCAGTGAACAGAAGTACTCATCAGTGAACAGAAGAACATATCAGTGATTAAACTGCTATTTTATGCCAAACGTTCCGGTAGTGAGTTGATTTTTAGAATCATCGCATTGTGTCAAAAATCCGTATTGCCTTAGCAGGCAAGGTAGGAAGAATATATATATATATATATATATATATATATATATATATATATGTATAGGTAAGTGAAAGTAAAAATATATCTTTCACTTTTGCGCTTATATAATTTATAAAAAATTGATAGTTTTTAGTTTTGCTCAAATAAAGTATTATTTTGTTCATATCTCTTCTCCTGGCGTTTTCTGGGATATCTGACTATTTTTTCCACCTAAAGGAGAACGAAATCTTTAAAATAATATCTCAATTATCAAATAAGATCTAGTATCATAAAGTCATGGCGTATCGAGAAAACCTTAAAAGAAATCGAGAAATAATATTTAAAAGATTATTGTATTTATTTGTATAAATCTTGGAATATTTTGAATTATTTTAGAAAATAACAATACAAAAAGATATTTGAGAGCCGCCGTAGACTTAAAAACTCAAGTGACCTCAAGTTCACACCTGCATAGAGGTGATAGCACCCGAAGAACAGAACTCATTTATTTCCTGGAAAAGAAGAGCGGATTTTGTGCATAGAGGAGGGACATATCCGTTGCTGGAAAGAATAGAATACGAAGACACGGAGGGGCTGGAGTACGAGGTCCTTTGTCTAGCTCACGCACCTGGAGCGGAGGAGACAGTTTCCAAGCCAGCACCTCAGCCCGTGTCCCTGCAGCGTCCAATTGTCAGCCTTTGTCACCCGCTTGCTCCGGCACAATGGCTCACTTTGACAGGTGCCGTTTTGGCAATACCACATCCACAATGCCTATTTTACACACAAATTATCATTTTATCCCGCCTTGGGTACCTCGCTTGTAAGGATGAATGGGCTGCTTGTGTACTGGAGCACAATGTTCCAAAAAGAATGTATAAAGTTAGCCGAATGCTCCTTCTCTTTTTCAACATTATCTACAGTCTTGATCAGCGTCGGTATCGGATATATATTTAACGCTTTATTTACTTTATTACTATTTACTATTTTTTCCGTTATTTTGCTAGCGTAACAGGTCAAGGACCTTTATCTATTAGTTCCGACCAATCTTGTTAATTATACCATTCAAATACAATTCCCACTCCGCACTAAAGAATGAGCAGTATTGAATATAATTACATTAGTATAATTTCAATAATTAATATAATTCACTGTACCCCTTATCAAAATGAAATATATTCGAATGGCATTGGTTAAAAGTAAATGTAAGATGAGGAGTAGAGATGCAAAAGGGGGTAAATCCTTAATTGAAAATATTTCATGAAACCCTTGTTGCTTTCCGTTCATTGTTACTTTCCTACTCACTCCTTACGGGCCGGGATAGCCGAGCATGATAGAGCGCGACCCGCTTTAGCACGCTCAAGCCGAACGGCGGCTGTTCGAATCCGCCTTGGGAGGGTTGACTTTATTTCATGGAGGCCCCATGGAATAAATCTCGGCCCTCCCACCATGGTTAGAATAGGTTGGTAACTACTATAGAGTAACCCCCCCGTATGCCATACATGGCCATGTAGGGGTACCGAACAATAAAACTTCAAACCTAAAATTGTGTTGGATAACGCATGATTTGGGGGAATAAGCATAAACCACCTCCAAAAGTATGGAAACATTAAAAATAAATACAAAATTTATTTACTTACTTTTGCATCATCAAATCTCATATATGTTTTTACAAAAAAATGAATAATCTATATCACTAACAAATAGATATATATGTTTGCAAACATGTTTGAATTATGAATACAACACATACGTGAAATCAATTTCTTATATACAGGTGTCCTAGATTTTTTAGAGAGAGTAAAATCCTTGGCCATCCAGTCCGTCGTATGAAACGTAAAATAGTGGGCCCGAGCCTGTGCGATGTCAGGCACTGGTTTAAAACCCTCGATTATAATTAAAATCTACAGACAAAATTTAGGACTCCCTCTGTAGAATCTTCCTATAAGCATTAGTAGGAACAAGGGACTTTAAAAAAAATTTCTTATTAATGTTGAACAACAGAAGATCTCGATGGATCGAGGCGATATTGACTTTCCTCTCGAAAAGTTCTCAATCAACATTTGTTGAAGATTATACAATGAACAAAGGTAAATAAGGGAAATAAAATTAAAGCAGAAATAAAATTTTAGTTTTAATGATAATAACAATTCATATGACAATAAGTGGTGACTACAAGAGATTCAAGGTCTTCCATAAGAATAGGACTACTAGTGTTTCTAACAAGAGGTTGACTACAGGGATGTGATTGCAAGAGTGATTTGTCCAGAGGATCTGGGGGGTTAATATACTAAGGAAGGGTAAAGAGGTGGGAGGAAGTCGGCGGAGTACTGTATAAGGATATTTAAGTATTGATATAGTTAATATCGGTTCTGTGAGAAATGTCCTTTACCTAAAATCTGTCTATTGTTTCCCGAGTCCTGATAAGGTTTGTGGTTAGCTGGTTAGCCATTAAGATTAAAAGTTATAAGATAGTACTGTCCTTTAAGCTGTGAGAACGGTCAGCATACAGGGTACATAACAAATTTTACTGAATAGTTAGTCATCGTATAGATTATAGATGTTTAAGATAAGATGAAAAAAAAAAAAAAAAAAAAGCGTGTAATAAAAAATTAATAACTATTTTATTTCCGTGTTTTATTTTCCAATTCCTAGGGAATGAAGAAAACTATCATTTTGAGCAAAAACAATAGACAAAATCAGAAGAAATTACTTTTTAATTTAATTTTTTTTTATCAGGGATATTAACATAAAATAACAACTAACTAAAAAAAAATTAAGCCAATCCATTCACTACTTTTCTAGTTTGGGGGTAACTAACATACGGTCGTTGTATTCTTAGAAATAATACCTACTACTTGTCTTAAAACAATTCAATTAAATCTTAATCCTTTGGTTGGCAGTATATTGCGACTTGTAGTTTTAATTTTAATTTAGGATGCATTTGTTGATGTAAAGGAAACAATCTGGTATGGTTATAAACGGGATACTCCTCGGTATTATAGGAGAGATGCTCAGAGATCCCTGTCGATAACTCGCTATTGCATTGAGGGTACCTTTGGTTGAGAAGAGCTGAATGGAAAGGAGCTGTAGCATTGGGCTTAGGGAGAGCTGACGTAACATCCTCATGCAAGAAACATGAAGGGATTGATCGAGAAAGGGCGGACACAGGCTGACCGATATTAAGACAGGTCTCCCTTTCAGATGTAGATCCGGCCTCCATGATAATGTGTCAGTCTCCTCTCAAGCCCTCCTGATTACAAATTCCTTCTTTTTTTTCAGCTATTGTCCTCATTTTACCCCAATTTCGCGAATTTATATTTTCTTTCTCTTTCACAATTGATGTTGAGGAACTTTGCTTCTAATTATGCACGTGTGTGAAGTAATTAACAGTCCGAAATACCTGTTTTCAGAGTTATTAATTTTTTATTTTGTGATAAAAATAACTTTTAACCCCTTAAATTGCGTAGAGCGGTAGACGGCAAAAATATTATGATAATGATAATTAAGCTTTTCTAGTCAACAGTGGGAAAATTATTCTTTTTTCTGGAAAAATTAAATATTTTAAAAATTTATTAATTTCTTTATTCCATTTTCACTTAACTAATAATATTTCATTATGTTAGTCGATAGCTAAGAAATTAATGATCAAAGTAAAATTTTGTACTTGAAAGTGTACAAATTTTTTACTCCGATTGATGAACATTTTGAGCAGCGCCTAACTTAGCATTCTTTCAAAATACTAACCTTCATTTCAAACTATATAAAAGGAAAACTATCCACCATACGTAATTACCATTAATACTTTTATTTCAGGAGAGCGAATTTGCTAAATAAGAACACAACATAGATCATTGATTCCTATTGATATCAGTAGATATAGTGCAAAAAGGAATAGAGAGATTATAGTATTTTACTCAGGTATGAACAGTTGATATTTAATTTAATCAACAGTTTGGAAAATAATCATTAAACATATCTTGGTAACCTGTTTTCATTTGTTGAAATTATTTGAATGTTAATAAAATCCAACTTCAGTCTCAAATTTCTTATATTGTTTATAAAATATTGGACCTTTCGGACATTTTGTCCATATTCATCACCTTAAATGTATAGTGCATAAGTAAGTAAGCTAACAGGAAATTGACAAAACAAATGGATTAGTTTTTGAATATTAAAACATAATTAAATGTAATATATTAATTCCAAATAATTCCCATGGAATCATTGAATCGTGCTTATGATTTGTTTATCTTTGCTCTGACAAATGTTCTTATTCTTCTTTCGGACATCTCATAACTTTGGAAATTGGACTATTCAAAAAGAATCAATTAATGTATGGACAGCTTTATTGCCCATCCTCTTGACATCACGTATGTAAGTGATGCTGTAATTATCGAACGAAATGACGGAACCAACAGACCTTCGACGATTTCTTCATCTTAAGTACGATCATCAAATGAAGGTATGTTGCATGCAAAAACCATAGCCAAATTCTTTCCCGCGGGCGATCTGAGCCCTTGTATAGAATAAAAAAAAATTTATAAACAAATTCTATTGAATCCTATTTTTTTTCTTATTTACTTATTCATCGACATTATCCCGAGTAAATCTTCGAAAACTCCAATAAAGCAATAAAATAAATCTATCAAGCAAGGTATTATGGGCCCTTGAAGTAACATGAAATTTTGTTTTAATAAAAATTGTCTATTAATTATTTTTTTTAATGTTTATTCTTAATAAGTAAACATTAATTTGATTTTAAATTAACAGTTAATGAAATTAAATTGGCTTAGAGAAACTAATTTTGTATAGGCATTTCTAATTTATTAAAAACATTTCAAAGCTGCACCCCTCTTCCGTTATAATGATTAATCTGAATGGTAACGGAATGGACAATAAACAGAAAGATTTCAACTCTAGTTTACAATGTTTTGAAATAGGGAAGACTTTGATCTTGACGAAGAAGACTTAAATCTTATATTAAGATTTTTTATTATACACTCCAGGTCAAAACTATCGGAACAACTAAGAATTTCTGGTATTTACAATAAAATGGAGAGTGTCTCTCCTAATTCGATTACAGGGTGGAGTATGATAAGCGTTAGGATTATCTAGGAATCTTAGGAAAGGAAGTGAAAAAAGACCTTCTTATGTACTTACTTACAGTAGTGGTCATAGAAATTGCAACACTTGAAAATATTGAAGGATCTCCTTAAACCATTGTTCCTCATACCTTTTGATAATTTTAAAATGTTTTGTTAATGAAAAGAGTCTGTTACTAGCCATAAAAAATCGTTAAAACCCAAATAAAAAATAAATAATAATCATAAAAACATAAATAGAATTTTTGGAGTTAACGAGGAATTTAAGAAAACAAAATTTTTTTTACTTACTTTTATAAATTTATTTGCAAAAATCATATAAAAACATTAAAAATAAATTTATCAAACTATATTAATATTAACTAGTATTTTATGGAACCGCCATTAGCCCTGATCACTGAGGAGATCCTTTTTGGCATTGTTTCGATCACAAGTTTTACAATTTCATCACCAACCTCCTCATTCCACATCGATTGCCTGCTTTAGCTCATCTTTATTCTTAGGCTTTGCAATATTAATTTTTTTTTTGTTCATGATCATCAACAAGTTTTCTATAGGATTTAAATCAGGGATATTGCGTGGCCATGGCAGCGTGGAGATCCCATTGTCTGTGAAAAACCGCTTTACCTATACAAAAAATACAATAGTAAAGGTAATAAAAAATTATGCATAGAGCTAAGCCATTTTTTTAATAAATAAATAATTAACGTACCAATTTGGCTATATGGCACGGAGCACAATCATCTTGAAGAATTAACTCTCCGCATTGTGTGAGTTGGGAATTCATTGAGGGAAATAAACTCAATTCCAATTTTTTTGTTAGCTTTCTGCATTAACTGTCCCATCTATAAAGTTTATCTGGCCCACTACAAAGTAAGAAAAACATCCCCAGACCATCAAATTTGCCAGATTTTTCACTAACGTACAAGATTCGTCAAATCTTTCATTTTACTAACGCCTTACGTATGGAGCACTGTCAGAACTGTCTGAAGATGTTGAATTTAATTTCATCCAAAAATTTCACTTTCCTCGAATCATTAGTTGTCCAGTTTTCAAAATTCCGCACCCAATTTAGGCGAGATTGTTTCATTTTTTTTGTTAAGAAATGGCTTATTGGCTGGTTTTCTTGCCCATACACCTTTTTCTCTTAATTTTCTGCCTACTGTTTCTCGCCTTACTTCTGCTAAATTGCTAGCTTCTAGATCTCTAGATATTTCCTTTGAAGTTTCGAAGCGATTTTCTGATGATAATCTCATCATCATGCGATCTAAACGCTCCTCTGTCTTCCTTTTCCTCCCAGTCCCTTTCTTTCGCTCGTTAGATCCCTGAGAAAGATTTTTTTTCCTCACCACAGTGGATTGGTTGGATCTCACTCTCTATGCTGTATCCCGCAAAGAAAGTCCAGCTCCAAAAAAAGGCCTCTATTTTAACTTTTTCCTCCTTGAGCATTGGTTTGAAACTCCTTATATCGGACATAATAATAGGAAATAAGGTGTTCAATATTAGCCACTCTGGAACCAACTAAACTATAAGTCACTGATTACATCTATCTCTAATGCTAGTAGGTAAACAAATGAAATCCCTTACTTGTATACTCATTTAGGATTGAAAAGATAACAATCATAGGTGATGCAATTTCTATGACCACGACTGTACAAGAAGGTCTTTTTTCACCGATGATTCACACAGTTCATTCAGTGCTTTCATGCATTCCATTGTTTAACAGTGGGTACGGACATGTAGTGAATAATTTTGGCCTAGTGACTGTATCTTGACATTAAAATGAACAGACCTTTACATCTCAGTCCAGAGAAATCCATTCGTATTGTCACTTCAGCAGAGGTGAGCCTTTCTGTATGTCAGATCGCGTTGCGTATAAATTTTCGTTATTCTACAGTCCTCAAATGCATCAAATGGCTCAGGGAGACTGGAAGGCATTTAAGATTGCCAAATGGAGGAAGACCAAAGGCCACCTGCGCCATCGACGTCCATTTTCTGAAGGTTCAAGTACTCCGGAAACGGGAATCTAAGAATCCAGAGCTCCAAAATCTACTCCTTCTGGTGCGTAACTTACGCATATAAAGGCGAACAGTTGGGAGGAGGCATAATGAAGTTGGCCTCACCTCGAGAAGGCCAGCGGCTCACCAGGCAACATCGTGTAGCGAAGCATTTACAAGAGAACATGTGAATTGGACCAAGGATGATTGGAAGCGCTTATGGAGGTGATGATGATCAGTTTAAGGCCAGTCTTTTCCATAGACAGCCATCTGCAGTAGTATGGATCTTGCAAAGGAAGGGGAACCGCAGATGCACTGTCGTTGAGGAGAGGGTGAAGAAATATGTTATGCTTCTACTCTTCAACATAACCTCCACCTTCGACAGCGTTTGGTGGCCCAGCAGGTGCAGGTATTTGAAGCACCCAGCAACTTGTATGACTTGGTTAGAAGCTACCTGCAGGACATTAAAAATTCGTGGCAGCTTCTATGAGGTAGAAGAAACAGTGGAGCGAGGCTACCCTCAGGGGTCTAGCCTCGGTCCAGCCCTCTGGAAATTAATCTTCGACGAATTGCTAGGAATACTGGAAAAAGACCGGTTCCCTGCTACGGCTTACTTAGATGACCTGGCTGTTGTAGTAGCCTCAAATAGCAGGGCCTGATTGAAAGATGAACGTTGCGCCAACCTGGTAGAAGAATGGTGCGAGAGGAAGAAATTGAAGATGGCAGGAGTCAAGATTCAAGCGATCCTCTTGAGAGGTAAAATAGATAGGGCTCACCAGATATCAATGAGCATATAGGGAACAAGAATGATTCCGAGTGAGGTTTTCACCTATCTTGGACTCTGGATAGGGAGGAATTTCAATGTGACTCCTCTCTTGGACTATTTGAGAAGTAGGGTGAGCCCCCTAGCCCTTAATGGACTGAGTCGCATCGGGGGAGAGGGCGTTTTGGGGCCTCAGATATCCACCTACCATAGCCGTTTGTAAGCTTTGGTTGTTGGTATACTCCGATATGCGTCCCCGGCCGGGATCGGAGATCTCTCGCACAGACAGGTTGGCTACAATCCAACGGATGGCCCTGCTTCGAGTAACCAGGTCTATAATACTGTGTCTTACGAGGCGGTGCATGTCTTAGCAGGAGCTATTCCTCTCGACCTCCTCCTAAAAGAAGACCTACTTCGGCATAAAATTAAACGAGAAGGCTTGGCGAATTAAATAATTTAAATGGAAGAAGATCCTCCGGTAAAACCCTTTGACAGAATGGAATCCTCCTGAATGGGGCTACATAAAGGAAGTACTACCTCACCGGCGGATCGCGGCTAGAGAAGAGATGTGTGTCCAAAGAAAACTACCAGCACTTAAAAAATTTCGTGTGTGGGTGGAAGGAGGCTGTGGGCCTAACCCACTTGGGTAGAAGACATGCCGTCTATGACAGTGAGTCCGCCGGATAGAGGAGGCGAAGAAGAGCATGGTGGCTGATCTGCAAAATGTTAGACGCTGTGCACCGACTGTGATCTACTTGATCTGCAGTGGGATGTTATGCAGACAAGCATATCATACCACTGTTGCAAACACTCGTATTACCTCCAAGGTACGCTAGAGTAAAAAATAAAATCAAAATAAATAAAAAAATAGATTGGAAGCGCTTACTCTTCACTGACGAAACGAGAGTCTCTCTGCATAGTCCAGACAGTCCTGGCTGAGTTTGGAGATGCCCTCAGAAACAGTTCAATCAATGCTGCATCATTCCCCGTATGCCTTATGGAGGCTGTTCTACAATGTTCTAGGGAGGCATCTTTCGGGGAGCTCATGCAGTGTTGTAGTGTGTGTGGTGTGCCTCTGACTGGCCATAGTCGAGTGGAACTGTGTCTGACAGATATGTGGAAAAAATCATTAAAGAACATGTATTTCATGCATTTCTTTGACCCAGACGCACTGTTTCAATGGCAACGTGTCCTGATTTAAATTGTATAAAGCATCTGTGGGACACACAAGTAGAAAATGGTTAAAGCCCAAAATCCTGCACCCACGACTTTGGCAGGGCTGGAATCAGCAGTTCTGGAGAAATGGGAGCAAATTCCATTCAAGACCTCATTAGAAGCATGCCAAGGCGCAAGGAAGCTGTAATCAGAGCTATAGGAGGAAACACGGCGTATTAAGAGCATCCTGCATACAATCCAAGGTTTATTTACTTATATCCAAGGTTTCGTTTTTGTTTATTTTTTTTGTGAAAGGTACTTTTTTATTGACCCAATTCAATTAATAAACCTTTCTTTCTTCTTCTATTGTTTTTATAATTGGCCCAAATCCCTAAAAGCCAATCCTTTAAATTAAATTAAGAATATGCAGGTGTTGCAATAGTTTTGACCGGGAGTTTCTTAGGATTATACTTTTTGGAGGGGGGAAGCCATATATTTTGAAATAGCTATTTCAATCTACTAATATCTGCACCCCGAAGTTAAACAAAACGTTTTTATGTAATTAATTTTTTCATTGTGAATTTAAATACCATGATAAATACTTATCAACAACCAATAACGATGTGAAGAATGCTCATAGATCTGTCTCGATCAGTTAGGAAAAAGAAAATTCCATTAAACATTTATTATGGTATTCAAATCCAAATGGTTAAATTTAATTAAATAAATGCGTGAGAATGGTGTTGTGTACCTTCGGGTATAGATATTTTTCTGACTGATAAAAAATAATAATAAAAGGGAACGTAATGGAAGCCTCCATTTACAAGCCACTAAATAATCCCATTTACGCGCCATCCGCTTCCCCCATAATGAAAATATAGGAGATGAAGTGGGACCTGTAGCTGGCTGTTGGCAACTGTTGCTATCACACGTACACCGGTGCTCGATAATTAATGATCCGAATAGAACCAGTTGGATCCGCCCCTGCCACCCCCTGCCCAGGGAAACCACCCCCCGGGCCATTCCCAGAGTCATCGCTAATCCACCACCATCCTCGACCGGTATTCTCTTCCAAACGGTAATCCTTTCTGTTCGGGCAGCCAAATCGTATCGCGTTAAATCGGGAATGACAGTCAAGTTTTTTGTATGCCATAAATATTTCATCATCGCTTTAATTACGTCATATCAAATCAAATATAATATAAATAAAGGTAAAATATAAATATAATTATGATTAAAATGTCAGCATATTAGTCGGCTAAAAGGACAGTGGAAAGATTCCTTAAACATGGGGGTCCGCAGTAGAAGCAGTTACCCCTCCCTGCCACCACCCCCTAGAAAATTTAAGAAACAAAAGTTACAGATTAAATAAATTCGAATTTATTTACTATATTTATTAAGTATTCCATAAGAAAAATTTTAATTTTTAAATATCAATATGTTTTATTTGAAACATTTACTGAGCCTTACATAGTCAGAATACCTCTATCCCCCCACCCGCCACGGTCATTAGGATTTTACCAGCCTTATATACCTAAGATTGATAGGTAAGCTGGATTGATAACAGATTTTATTATTCTGTAAAGAATTAACAAATAGTAAAACAAGTGTTAGAGATGTTATTAAAACAATAGAAGTAGGGTAAACCGTACAGTTATTGACACCCTTAAGACTACATTTCAGTGGTGAACTTAAAAAAAATACTTTTTATGAAGGGATCAAATTGAAACTTCCTATAGCTCCTCTTTATCTATCCTTACAAAGACTCATGAGGTTTTTTTCGGGTCAAAAGTTCAATAGTTTTACCATGTGGCAATACTTATTGTAAAAAGTGCAAAAACTGGTTATTGACCCCCCAGTGAATTTAATTGTGGAATCTTCCTTGTGGTTAGTTTGTTTAAGTCTTATTTCATAAATGACTTAAAGGACCCTTCAACAATTAGATTCATGCATATCTTGAAATAAAATTAACCCTTGTTTACTTATTTCTTTGAGTTAAAGTTGGGGTGTCAATAACTGTATAGTTTATCCTACGTATACATAGGAACAATAAATATACCTGTAAAGAATAATTAAATTACACGATATCTGTCCAAATGTAAAATTATGAAGGTAGCTTATAATTACTGTAATAACAGATGGGTTCAACAAACATAAATAGTTTAAATTAACAGTTCATAGGTGTGTACAAATAGGTGTGTGTACAAGTTGAGTGGTGTACAATATATGTGTACAACTCTACACATATATATATCTATTATACTTTAGCTATTAAGTGAGGCTTATTGTATGACAAGGAGATTTTATATAAAATAACTTTTGAAATGTCTGGATCTGTATATAGTATCATAGAGAGCTGATGTAGCCGGGAAGAGAGGGAGGCACAAAGGGAACCTGACTGCTAATTGGGAGAAGCATTGTGAGGATGAGGATTGTAGGGCACCTCTGCAGGATTTGGCCTCCAACAACGAGGATGATTTGTTGTAGTCCCTTCTAGGGCAGGATTGTCTCCTCCTTCCTTTATTCCACAACAGACCTGAATCGGCTACCCTCCATGCCAGGGACAATATCTCGCTACGGGGCATTGTCTCTCAGCCCTGTCTTTGTCCCCTATCAATTATCTAGCCATTGAAGGAAAACATACATTGAGATTAATTAAGTATTAATTGCTGTTTGTAAATCAGATAATGGGCGGTCGAGTTGGTCCATTCCAAATCAGCATTTCCTTTGTCTGAGGAAACACCGAGGATCGCTATAAAACTATTCTAGAAAAATGATAAGTAAATTTAAAAACAGAAATAAATATACTAATATATAATTTGTTTTGTATAAAATTCATATTCGAATTAATAATAACCTTTATATGTACATATTATAATTCACTGGTGTTTGGGCAAAAGGGCTTAAGTCATCCAATGTGAAGCTTAAACAACGATTTTCCAAGCTATTGAAAATCATTATAAATTCTTTTTGATTGTATTTTTTTAATCCAGAATAATAAATGAAACTATATTCTTTCAACAGAGACTGTAATAAATTATGAATAACGAATAAATTATAGTCAATTATGAATTTTAAGAAGACGATACAATTTTTTTTTTTTTACTTAACCCCTTTCGCCCAAACATTAATGAATTATAAACCTGAAAGAAAATGCCAACAACTATATAACGAACTTCTTCTATGTGTTCAAGCAGGTCAATATGAATTTTCTGAGTGGGAATGAAAACGCACCACGTATTTACTTGGAAAATGCACGTGTATTTTGATCTGATGCTCCCCATTGTTTTAATTTTATTATTAAATTATTTTTAGAACTTAAACCATTTCACAAGTAAAAGAATATAAATTTGTAGATTGTTTAATTATCTCTATCAGCAGCACACCGAGATTGGGGCTTAGTACATTCTAAATCATCAATATCAGCAGATATTGATGTTTTGGGAAAAACAATATTTGTGTTTGGTATATAGGGGTTTAGTGGGGTCCCATTCTATTAGGAAGACCTTTTTGAGAGATCAGAAAGTAAAAACCATATATTTTCGTTTCTTTACTATACAAAGAATTGAGGGCTAGAAATATTTTAGGCTGGGCATCTTTAATATCCCACGATTTGGCAAAATAAAAACTTCTAAGAAAAAAATTTTATCCTGTTTTTCAATGTTTGATACCACTCAGGAAGAGAGCCTTTTCTTTTATGAATGAGCCAAGATCCTAGACTGAATTACAAGAATGTGCGATATACTGGCAACGTTTTCATGATTTTAATCTCTCTTTATTTTAATCCCTATTAACGACTTTAGCGAACTTCCTTCATATGAGCTTCTCTCTGTCAAAAAAGATTGTTGCAATACAGTGAAAATTATAATTATGAAAATTTTTGAAATCGCTTTTTCGCAAACCCTCCATAGATTTTCTTTTACAATACAATTGTTATGACCAGATTCACTAATCAAATATAAAACTCGTAAAATAGTTGCAAGAAAACTGTGGGGACATTAAGTATGAATGATCGATCAACAGACCAGCGATTTTTTATACTCGGCTCCTCGGCAGCAATACTTGAATATGAAAGGTGTGTTTTTTAAATGTTCTACTTTTTATATGACATTATTTTGAACCAGCTTCATTATTTCGCCATTGCTGAGTTCAATGGCGTTATTTGTTTTGTTTTTTAATATAATTTTCTTGTGATCCCCAGTTAGATAATAGAGAAAAAATGTACGTTAGAGGTAAACTATAGAGGTGTTGGAGAGGGAGCGGGCGTGCGGTAGGTAGAGGTGTCCCCTAATTAGAGGTGAGAGGTGTGAGTGCTGCCTTTGTCATGCTAACCCAGCTGCTACTAGTCTAATCTCCTATTGGTTCTTTTACCTCTTGTTCAGCTGGTGTCCAACCCTTTCCGTCTATAGTGGCTATTCACTGTGCTAAGAACTGTTCAGAAACCAAATAAGATCCTTATAGGCTGAGGCGTCTTCCAGTGGGTTTAAGCTAACAGAAGAGATTTGCGGAAACATCCGTTTAATCCATGTATCATCAGACATGTCCCCTACTTCTATCAAAACCACTCATTCCAATTCCTTTTCAGAAATATATCAGACATTGATCATCTACGTTTCATGTGCCAAAGCATTATTTTCATTTTCCATTTTAATTCCTATGTATGTAAACAATCATTTTATTGCACTTTCGAAAGCATTGCGTGAAGGCGTTTATTGATTCACATAATCAACAATTAGCTATTTTTGTTGTTTTCGTACGTAAAACCCGTTAGCGTAAAATATATGTGTATTAATATATTAAAGTTCATCATAACCTTGAATTTTTTTCGACGAACTCATCTGCTAAAACCTTTATGGTATCAAGCGATTCTTGAGGTCGTAATAAATAACAATATGGCATAACATCTGGATAGAGACAATTTGAAAAAAATATTATTTAAATCGGAAAGTATGGAAGATTTTGATTCCCTTCTTTTTTTCCATCTTAAAGTATTTTTTCGGCATAAGTTGCTGAAGAAAAACGAATCTTTCTAAGTAATCTCCTTAAATAAACCTAGAATAAACATTTTTTTTTAATTGAAATATAAAAATACAATCCGCCATACTCAAGTGCCTTATGGATTAGTGATCTCAGGATTCATTCAAACAAAAGCAAATAAAGAATAACCAAAATAGAAAAAGAAAAAAATATGGAACTTCAAAAGATAGAAAATCTACATCAAATATCTGTGAACATGGATTAATATCTATTTACAGTCAGTCGAGGAATCTCCAAGTCGAGCCCCGAAAAGATACCAGTGCTTCTCGCCCGACCGCATCGCTGATTTTGTAAGCCAGTGGAGACAGGGTGAAAGCACTAGTGTTAATACTCAGGACTTAAGTGAAAAGCTAGCGATTGGCAGGACTCTAATGGAATTTTTACGACGGCCGATGACGGCTGGTTCTGATGGAATTTTGGAATTTAGGTTGGTATAACATCAAACGTTTTACGGGGATTAATGATAAGAAACGGGTTATCGCGGTCATGATGGGTATGTGTTTGAAACCAAGTATGGACCGAAGACTATGGTCTGGAAAGATTGGATGCACTTGATTTTCGATATTTTACTATCCCCCAGAGTTCATGTTCGTAGGTTCAGATGGGTATATCAGCATGCTTTTGCAAACCAATAATTTGTATAATAGTAGGTTGAGATCCTGCGTAGTATTGTATATTGGTGAATAAATCTTCTTTTATGTTTTTGTCTTACAAATCTAGTACATATGTTGGTTCCAGGTGAGTATTTTGTCCAGGACGAAACCAAGGTATTGCACTATGTCAGCTCTAGATAAAGGAATGTTGTTAAATAGGAGTGGTCATATGTGTAAATTTCGACTCATTAACTCTTATCCACCAGCAGTAGCATATTGCTCGATTAGGGATAGCTTTCTTTGGAGAAT
Organism: Aelia acuminata; assembly: GCA_911387785.2. Lineage (NCBI taxonomy): Eukaryota > Metazoa > Arthropoda > Insecta > Hemiptera > Pentatomidae > Aelia > Aelia acuminata. Next base: position 126,244,879 of record OU426978.1, on the reverse strand, counting down.
AGATGAGGCTTCTCCGGGATGGTATAGATCGGGATGGTATGAAAGTATGGCTGTGTGTTTGCAAATGTGGCTAGAAATATTTTGGGGGTGATAAGAATAACAACCTTGAGGTACTCTTACTTAAATAAGATCACTTTTGGAGAATTCAGTGCCACTACGATACGGAGGGAGTGATTTGAGGGGTAGGTCCAACAAATTAGCAATAATTTTTGAGAGAGAAGGCTCTTTAGTTTAAAAGTAGTCCGGCATGCCATCCCGGTCAAAAACTTGTGCAAACCGGTAAAAGATTCCTGATCAATCGTGCTTGTTTTCAAGAGTTGAGGATAGGAAATCTACGACTCTGAGGGCTTGTTGGGTTGTTGAGTGTCTAGGACGGAATCCAAATTGATGATTAAAAAAACTGTCCAATTCGGCAATGGAAAGGAAAAGTTTTAATAGGTCTTTTTCGAAATTTTCTTGGAGGATTGGTAGAGTAGACTAATCGGCCTGTAGGAAGCAGTGTTGTTGGGTGGGTTGCCTGGTCCTGGGAAGACGATTATTATGCAGTTTCTCAAAAATACTGGAAACTGGGCCATTCTAATGATGAGATTATAAATATATATGTTCGTAGTGCTTTGGCTTTCAATGGAACTTGCCGAATGATTTGAGAAGTAATGAGATTCTATCCTGGGGAGTTTCGTGGAGTTAACATCAATTAATTATCGAAATCGACATCATAAGGGATGACTTCTCTATGAAGGAAGGAAAGAGGGATGAGTATTAAGACTTTTGCGGTGTTAATTCTTTAATTCCGTTAATCTCAGGAAGGGGCGTGAACATGTTCTACAACTTAGGAATTGAAATTTCATTTTTTTTTTTTTTTTTTTTAACATATCAATAGTGTTTATAATGCTTTAAAAACTTCGAAAAACCATTTTGTAAATATTTGAATTGTGAAAAGGATACATGACCTATAATGGTGGAGGTAGAAGCAATGCTTTTGTGAAGATACCCTCCTGACTAGTCACCCCTCAATATTTTTCAGTTAGTGTTTTTTCTAAATCCCCTGCCTGTCAGACTTACACGCTGAAGTTAAGGGGTTCATTTGTGTTCAATCGAGGTCATCTGATTTAAAAAAGCGACAGATAATCAGTTTTGATCACCCCTTCTTTGTTCGGATCCCAGACCTACCCCTGTCACTGACATCCATAACACATATCTATAACGAATCTTAATGTAAAGTTGTCACTACATCAGTTCATATAAATGTAATATTGACTGGTCAGGAAGGAAAAGGCAGAAAATTCATAATATATCATTTTAAATTATTTATTTTATACATTTATTTATTTCGTTATTTCGTAAATGCCCCTGATAAAGTCTCATGAACTTTTAAAATAATGTTAAGCATGCGAAATTTGCAACTCTCCTCTTATTTTATTAGATGGAGCATAAAAGGATATGTTATATTTCTCAACAATATCAACAAAAAAAGTAAAATCCAATGTCTATATGCATTATTCAATATCAGGGTAAGATGAGAAATATAGAAAATCATCATACCAAGGGTGCGAAAATCAGGATGTTGGAAAAATACTTAGTAAAATTATAGATTAATTTAGAAATAGATACAGTATCTTTCACGTTTTCACTTCTTCACGTTTCTTTGAAAGTTTCTAAGAATAAAAAATACATAACCCAGAAATAATGTGCCCCCCTAAAAAATTCGTAAACTGGAAAAAATGTGTCTCCTTAACAAAATTCTTAACCCCCTTCTGGCTAATATGACTTACTAAATCAGGACTAGGACATCGCAACGGTTAAGACCGTCTAACGGTTGTGTCTAAGGACACAACCACGGAACACTACAAAGGGTTCCATCAGAGACTGATTAATAAGATAAGTACTTCAGCACAAAACAAAAAAATCATTACTTCCCCCATACCGAGGGCTTTCGATTTAGTGGCCGAGAAACTATAAATAAAACTCTAAACGGATATGAATAGATTTGGTTACAGCAAAAGGAAGCATACTGTAACGTGAAACAAAACAAAACTAAAGACATATGATTTAAAATAGTTCTGGACTTGTTGTTGGAAAAATTGGAACAAACTGTTCTAATACCTATTTGTGACTACGAAAGTTCCATTTCAGACTAAGTAGAATAGAGGTATAGAATAGAATATTGTTTATTTAAGTTTTTATACCATAAACAGTAGAACTTATATGAATGAAAATAAATATGCTTGGATATTATCCGTCAGCAGAGTTGCCAAGATCAAATATAAATATTAACCTATATACATATACATACAATACATACAATTGTATTTTATACAGTATTATTATATAAATTTGTATAAGACTTTGTCTTTAACAAATAAATAAATAAATGATGATGATGATATACATACAAGAAAAAAAAGAAAGAAAAAACAGATGATACAAATTATATAAAAGATATTTATATTAGTATGAATGTATGAAATATACATCAAATTAATAATTATATTTTTTAATTAATATTATCCTGTAATGTAGAGTAGCCTCTACATATTTACAAAACGAAACCCGATCCTGACCATACCTATAGGTAGCAACAAAGTTCACTTTCTGTTAATGTGGCTTTTATACGGTATGGTTTATAAATAGAACAAATGGCAATAACATGAATTGTGTATTCTAGTGCTTTCAAATTACATACCGAACATAATTGACACAAATCTGAATTGAAAAGCCTATAATTTAAATTTAATAGCTAACATCTAGCTTTTAATATTAATTTAACATTTTTAAAAAGTACTTCGTCGGAAAAATAATTAATATTATACATTAATATGAGGTACAACCCATGGAATTGCCGATTTCTTGCCTTTGTTTCAGTTTCTTCTTTTTCTCTATTTACTAATAATAGAGAAAAATAATTTATTTAGTTTTCAGACAAAACTTATAACTTATAAAGCTTATTAATCACATTATCTTTATAATAATATATTATAAACATATATTTAATATATTATAAAAATATATTTAATATAATATATTATAATATTATAAACACATTATTTAATTAGTTAATTAAATAACTTATAATTTAAATCTATATATATATATATATATATATATATACTCATACTTGTGTGTGTATGATTTCATTTTCTCCTGTCGGCAACATCAAGCGATTTAGATACAATTGTAATATACAGCAGTTTAAATCACTCTTACTGCTGATGAAATAGGAACAGGCCGACTTACCTGAAACACAATGGAACATTTTAGAAAACCCTTCTGGCTGTAAAAGTATTAGTCATAAATCGTCATATGACTGGTCAAGGGTAATAGCTTTTTGTCAGGTACAAATGGCAGGTTAGTGTAAGAGGTACCTAAAATAATTCAACAAATTTTATTGCTCCTCTGTTACAGAAGATGCATACTGAATTTATTGCTTATTTGATGATTGTCATATGATTGAATAAATTAGATAGAATTGATAACCTAAACTTGTTAAATGAGAACATTCTTGAATGAATAATATAATGTTTCCAAAAATATATCAATAATATAATATTTGAAAAAAAACTGCATTATCAGCCATAAACAGAAGTTGATAAAGTGATTTTTCTACAGCGGAAAGATCTATAAACTGCAATAAATTTCAAACTGTTGACCATATTTACGAACGAATTGCATTCAAAAGAAAAAGAAAAAACTGTCCAAAACGAAGTATCATCAGACGGGCAGGTTTTCCAAATTATGTTCCATATTTTTGCTATTTTTCCTATACCGTATATATAATATATAATATATGTAGGTATGATGTTATATTAAAAGGTCGTTTAAATTTATTTTTGTTTTTTAACTTTTATCAACCCTATCGTTTTGCACATACCTACTACTTCTCTCATTCACTAATTTTCTTCTAATTTTCCTTAACGCCCGATCAAAAGTCATTAACGAATATCTTCAGATCATTGGTATTATTCTATATCGGATTTTTGTTTTGTTTTTAATTCAATCATTATAAAACTTTATTTTAAGGATTGCTTAAACATTTCTCATTTCATTCGGTTTTCCTTATTATAACAATCTTTTTATGATCCTTGTACATGATGCTACTCCTTTCCTAGACTTTCAGGATTACAGTACTGGAGAACAATTGAGAACCGCCTTACATTTTATAGACCCTCCCACAGACACCCTCTTGTCCTCTTAGTCGCCGAAATCCTATTGTCCATAAGCTATTGTACTCGCGGAGAGAGAACCTGTTCCTATAATAGAAACTCTATCCAAGTGTTGAGCACAAAGGGACCTGCCTTTGGAGCGGGCGCCCTCGCTGGAGCTGGAAGACACGTAGCGATCGTAGCGTGCTGTGAATGCGAGAAAGGTGATCCACTGTATTTGCCAGCCATCCCGTTAGCGCCAACTGGTGCGGAAATAATCGCTCCTACCCCAGTTACACCCCCGACTCTCCCCAGTCACTATCCAGAAAGCTACTGTTGGCAAAAAAGTATCAATCCATGTCATATGTACTGTCAACTTTCGAAACGATTGATTTTTTTTTTTAAACCTTGAAAAAGTTTCAATTGGATTATAAGAAAAAATAATCCAAATGATATATACGAAAATCAATAGCCACTGCTAAATTAGAAATGCATTAATTCATATGCGAAAATCATAAAGTGATGCGACAATAAAATAGTGTTCAATTCTTACAAATTTTTAACTATTTTTTTAAGTTTATAAATATTTGTACACCTCTTCTACTACATAATTGTCAAAATGTTCTTGAATGAATATTAAATATTTTAATTGATTTGTCAATTTTTTTTATTCAGAGAGGTGGACCCTAGAATAAAATGAGTCTAAGCATAAGCGCAACCAAGGGGGGCTTGGGGCTGAAGCTCCTCAACGCGACAGAGAGAAACTTTTTTTTCTCAGTAAACCCACACACTGAATAAAATTTTAAGAACCCATTCACTTCATTTTCAAATAAATAATAGTACATTTTGTACTTGACAGATATAGTGGAATATTTTTTTTAATTCAATAAAATTATTTACCCTCCCCCCCCCCCCACATCCCACCCCCGATAGTAATCCTGGTTGTGACACAGAGTTTAAGTGACAATTTTGAAAAAAAATAAAATAAATAACAGTAAGACGTTTAAACAAATAGGTATGTGTGTCAAAATTCTTTGAAATTATAGAAATCGATAAAAATTAAGAATTCTTTAAAATTTAATGATGTTTTTACTTTCACTTACCTATATTTATTTATTTTCACCCTATCCTGCCTCTTGAGGCAATACGGGTTGTTGCAACAGTTAGATGTTAGGCATGTCTGCTTAGCATTCCACTGCTGCTACAAAACAAAAATGTTCTGAACTTGAGGCCGGTAAGCTTCATTTGCACAGTCCGGTTGGCTTCTAGGCACGGCTGGTCTCCCTCGTCCGACATTGAAGTGGTCAGGGCCGAGTGCAGTCTTCCATCCGTTGACGAAGTCTTTAAAATGATTATAGTTATTTTCTGCAACTAGCTGGGGGAAATCTGATTCTGTGAGAACGTAGAGTCCGGTTTCACGAAGCAACTTAGCCCTCAGAGCTTCGAAGGTGGTGCAGTCAACAAGGACGTGCTCTGCAGTTTCCGGCATACCGCAGGTAGGACACAGGGGGTCAACGTCAATCCCATGGCTATGGATCTTGGCCCGAAACGCCCCATGCCCTGTGAGAAATTGAGGGAGCCAGTAATCTGGGAGGACCCATTTGGCTTCCAAGCGAGACTGGACGGTGGGGAAGTACTTTCTTGAAGTAGATCCTTTCAGGCTTGTCACCCACCGTCGGTTCCACTCCTCAGTTGTATACTCCCTTAATATACTCCTCCATTTCCTTGGGTTCTCATCTATTCTCATCTGAAGATTTCCTTGCATGCCTGCAGAGCCTTCTCTCTTGTACGTGTGCTTCAAAAGGTCTTCTCGCAGGAGGAGGTCGAGAGGTACCGCTCCTGCTACAATCTACAGCGCCTCGTGAGACACACTCCGATACGCTCGCGTAACTCGCAACAGCGCCGTTCGCTGGATGGTTGCCAACTTGCTTTTCTGTCGGCGTGAAAGACTAGTGTACCAGGCAGGGGACGCATACCTCAGAATACCCAAAATCACTCCCTTATATATGGTCAATGTAGCTGGGTATCTGAGTCCCCAGAAAGCGCCCCCTATTCGATTGAGGCAGTTTAAAGTCAGAGTGCTGTTTCTCAAGCACTCCAAATGAGGGGTCATGTTAAAGCCTCTGCCAAATCTTATACCAAAGTAAGTGACCTCTTCACTTGGGCGTATTCTTTCACCTTGGATGGTCATGTTAATAGGGGGTATCTCTCTAGCTCTATCTGTAGTTCCTCTTAGCATGATGGCCTGGGTTTTAGCTGCGGCCATTTTTAATCTCTTCCTTTCACACCATGAAGCTATTAGGTTGGCACAGCGTTCTGCTTCTTGCTTCAAGCCGGCTCTGCTGTTGGAGTATACGACTACAGCCAAGTCATCCACGTAGGCAGTAGCAGGGAACCCTTTTCCCTTTAATACTCCCAGCAACTCATCAAAAACTCATTTCCATAGAGCCGGGCCTAGGACGGATCCTCGCGGGCACCCCCTCTCTATAGATGCTTCCGTTTCAAAGGAATTACCTCTGACCTTGATTCGCCTATCTTGGAAGTAGCTCTGTAAAAGTGCGTATAAGTTGCTGGGAGTTTCATACCTTTGTAGCTGCTGTAGCACGTTCGGCCACCAGATACTGTCGAATGCAGAGGATATATCAAAGAGCATCAACATAACATACCGCTCTACTCGTCCCTCGACATCCAGACGTACTCTTAGAACAGCATCAGAGGTCCCCTTGCCTTTTGTAGAGCCAAATTGCCGTGGATGACTTGCCCTTGCGAGAACAGGAGAAAGACTGGCCATGATGAGGTTCTCCAGGACTTTGCTCATCACAGGGAGGAGGCATATTGGTCTGTATGATTTTGGGAGCTGCTTATCCCGGCCTCCTCCCTGGTAGAGGAGTCTCAAGTAGGCAATCTCTTTGGGATAGTATCCCTTATCTAGGAAATCATTGTAGACTCCTAAAAGCCTGTCCTCAATGTAAGAGATACTATTCCTCAACATTGCCGCATCTATAGAATCAAGTCCTGGAGCACGACCAGCCATATATTTGAAATATATAGTAAGTGGAAGTATTGCGATCATGAAAAATTTCGACTTCCGGTTTTCAACGGAAATGCACGTTTTGGGGTCCCCTGAGTCGAAATAACCAAGTCCCGCGAAATGGTGTAAACCTTAGGGTACCTTAATTTGGCAAGCTTGTAACTGAAAATTTCGGCTTGTAAACCAAAATCTTTGTTGCTTCAAACTGTCCTATAGGAGAATTTTACTTTTTTTTCTTATAAAACATCTAACTTCAATTAGATACAGATAGTATTCTAGCTGTGTGTTCAACAAATTTAAAATATAATAACAGATTTTTTGTTAAACAATGTGAGTTTGACACTATTTTTATAAGAAATTCAGGAGTTTTTGGTCAACAAGGCTTTTCTAATTAATGTATTACATTGTCTTGTAGTGCGAATATTTTTATGGTTTAGTCGGTCCGAATGATTAGCACGTCAGTCACTAGATGGAAATGGAGTTCGGAATGAAGTGAATGATATATGTTTTTTAGGAGGTGGATCGGTAAAAGTACTATATTCGTCTTAGGTAAAAATTGGAAACGCAACAAAATGACTTATACTATGTCGAACAAATAATATCTTTACTAACAAGGGACATTATTCGGTGACATATTTTTACTTTCACTCACCTATATATGAAATATATAGTAAGTGGAAGTATTGCGATCGTGAAAAATTTCGACTTCCGGTTTTCAACGGAAATAAACGTTTTTGGGTCCCCTGAGTCGAAATAACCAAGTCCCGCGAAATGGTCTGTGAGTGTGTGTGTGTGTGTGTGTGTGTGTGTGTGTGTGTGTGTGTGTGTGTGTGTGTGTGTGTGTGTGTGTGTGTGTGTGTGTGTAAACAGACTAGCTCAAAAACTATAAACCGTGCGAACCTGAAATTGGGTATTTAGTGTATGTATATGCCCGTGATGTAACAGCAAAAATTTCATCGAAATTGGTCCAAGGGAGGGGGTACTTTATTTAATAACCTTTTTCATTTTTTTTTGATTTTCTCAAAAACGGCTCTAACGATTTTGATTAAACTGAGTATTTGATGTATTGATATGCCCGAGATATGACTGTAAAAATTTCATCAAAATTGATCAACCGGAAGGGGGACTTTACCTGATAAATTTTGTATCATTTTCACGTGTTTTTTTTTATTTACTCAAAAACGGCTTTCACGATTTTGATCAAACTGGGTATTTGATGTATGTATATGCCAAAGATGTGATAGCCAACATTTCATCAAAATTGATCAACCGGAGGGGGCACTTATTTCGTAACTTGTTTTTCAATTTTTCGATTATCTCAAAAACGTCTTTAAGGATTTTCTTCATATTCGTCATGTTTAATGAAAATTAGGTGTTATTTAATATCAGGTAAGCACTATTATTATTCAAATGTTCTGAGCAAAATGAAAACAAAAATAAGAAATGAATGTGGAAAAATGAGTAACTTTCAGAAGTGGCATTAACAAAACACATTAATTTCTTATCTAAGTAAGTTGGTAAGTGAAAGTTGTGTGTTGCGCGCACGCACCAGATTTTTATACTTATTTTGCTATTCGGGTAGGAGGCAAAGTGACAAATCAACGACCATAAAAATAAGTCCAGCAGATTTATAATGATGTAACTAACGCGACTTTGTTTGTTGTTCTTGTTATAATGAAATGCCTAAAAAAATACAAAAATGTTGCAACTGATTTAGTCAAAGACTGATTGAGATTTAAGAATAAAATAATCAATTAATCTCTTAAATCAAATTTAAAATATTCTTTCATTATATTATATTAATTTGACAGTATTACATTCTGTCTAAATCCTGTAATACTTCTGACTAAAAACTTTTATCCTCTATTTACACAAAAATATAAATAAATAAAAATGAAAAGGTGAGAAAAGAAAAAAAAATCCCAAGTGAACTAACTTAGCTTAATAGCCTTTAACCGAAAGTATCAATTTTTGGGAGAATCAAAGAACCTCTATGTACTTTATAAGCCAAATAATCATGAACTATGATCAGAGTGATTCTCACTAATGCGCTAAAAAAAGTTCTTTCCTAATACAATTTTTTTTTCTAGTTTTATTTATATTATAACTTATGTCATTAGTGATTTTTATCATTTATTTATCTTCCAGACGAGGTACCGAATTGAAGATAAAAAGCCGATTTTATTCGATGAGAAAGCTCCATTCACGGACCTCTGGAAATATTTAAAACAAAAATCGGTTTAATTTTTTTTTAATTCTTTTTATTTTTTATTTCAAGCCCCTGACCAGTGAATAGAGTGAATGAGAGAGGATTGTGAATATAATTCGGAGCTGTGTAGAGAGGTACATTGTACCGCCGGCCACCCTCTCATCCCATTGTCCCCCATTCACATTCTTATGCTGCGCAGCACCTCCCACCCTCCCCCCTAACCCTCCTATATTTTAATTATAGGATAGCTCCTCCTAACCAGTTTCTTCTATCACATCGGAATACAAAAGGGTTGAAGAGTATTGTCCGAGGAGGGGTTTAATCTCTTGCGCGGGGGAGGGGGGGGGGGGTGATCTAGTCCACACGTTACCCTCGTTCGATAGCCATCAAAAATTTTATAATAATCAATGTTTGGATTTATTTTTTTCAAATTTATATAGAAGGTGCTTTGGAATAAATTACCTACATTGTAAATATAATGATTCAAATCGACGATCCGTATTATGGAAAACAGCGAAAATTGATAGGATAAAAGGGAAAATAAATTAAAAAAAAAAAGGATTGAAGCCATCAAAGAAAATCATTTCAAATAACATTCAGTAACTCACTGATTGTACTTGGTCTTAACTAAAAAACTTTTATTCCGCACCAATAACTTTATTGTTTTTGTAAACATTTTCATTAGCCTCTGCTTACGGACTGAGTCTTACGCACTCCACCCCTTTAAGGGCCTATTCACACTATCGGTTTCGCGCCCGCTCCACACTCGCTCCGCTCCCGGTCCACTCTAGCTCTACCCCATTCACACTAGCGCTCCGCTCCCGCTCCACTCCCGGTCCGCTCTCCTAATGTCTTACCATATTCACACTATATAATTTTACACCGCTCACTTTTGAAAGGTTTAAGCTATTAAAGCCATTAATAATCGAAGTTGTCTGTATTCGGATTTTAATTAATAATTAACTTTCAGTTATTTAAGTATTCATTTATTCTTCAATTTTGCGGCCAAAAAAAAAAAAATCAATTTTTCGTTTGTAGAAATAGCTGGTAAGTGTACTTTTCTTGATGAAGAAGATAATATTATCAAAAAATATAATAACAAGAATATATTGCAACACAATGATAATTATAAATAAATTTAATTAATGGTGAAGAAATAATTTAAATTTTTTCGGAATGTATTCGAATACGCTTGAAAATTTCAAGTTGAAATCGGTAAATGCTACAAATTTACCAAATGTGTTCTCTTCTTTTCCTGATTAATTTTTTAATTATTTTTTGCTTTAATATATTTTTTTATTAATGATCTGACATTTTTCATAATATACTGCATTTTTATTCGTTTCAAATTAAACGTTATTTTATAATAGCAATGAGTATGTAGTCAATAAATAAATCGGTGACCATTTTTTACGAGTACATTAATTCATAGCAAAATATATCTCAAACATAACATGAATTTTTCACGTCGAAAAATCGCGCGTATTGTTGGTGATTTTTTTTTTTTATCATTTCAAGCGTATTCGAATACATTCGGAAAATTTTTTTTAATTATTTCTTCACCATTAATTAAATTAATTTATAATTTTATATATATATATATATATATATATTTTTTTTTTTTTAAAGTTGAACTTTTTTGGCCGTAAAATTGATGAATAAATAAATACTTTAATAACTGAAAGTATAAGTAAAAGTAATATAAGTATAAGTAAAATAAGTTAATTATTAATTAAAATCCAAATACAGGCAGCTTCGATTATTAAAGGCTTCAATCGTGAACGTAAAATTATATAATGTGAATATGAAAAGACTTTAGGAGAGTGGAGCGGGAGCGGAACGAGGCCGGACCTTTGCCAATATTGTGATTAACCTCTCTCTATTCCTCTTTAGAATATTTCGCCAGTGAGACCGGACCGGGAGCGGAGCGCTAGTGTGAATGGGGTAGAGTGAGAGCGGACCGGGAGTGGAGCGAGACCGGAGCGGTACCGATAGTGGAATTCTCTGTCTATTTCTCTTTAGAATACGAGTATTTGAGCGGACCGGGAGTGGAGCGGGAGCGGAGCGATAGTGTGAATCCGCCCTAACGTTTCAGTAAATAAACGCCATCTCTAGGACGATTGTGGTCAAATCTTCCGTAATCTCCTGATTAGTGGAGATGAAACCAAGATTAGCTTCTTTCAGTTCTTCGCTCCACCTTTTCCTCTTCCACCCTTGGTTCCTAATGCCTCATTGGAATAGGAATCCATAGGAATAGGATTCCGTCCTAACATTAAGGCTTTTAAAAAAAAAAATTATAAAATTTTAAATTTATCAATTTCATTAAACTACCGATGGCTTTCTTGTTATATTATAGTACGATAACTTTAATAAGAAAAACAAGTAAACTGTGAATGAAAAAATTGTTTTGTTTTTACAAAAGATTAAATTATTAATATATACATAAATATTTACCTGTTTAGGCATAACAATGTACCTGTCATACTTGTGTTCCAAGCATGCTATCATACATGGGCAGATCCAGGGGGGTCATGGGGTCCTGACCCCCCTCAAACATTTTGGTTTTTCAATTTTTTGGTATTATTAAACGAATAGTTACTATTGCCATAAACATAACACCTTTGCTTGTTTAGATCGCAGTCCTTCTTATCATATAAATATGGTGCTGTCAGCCACGTGATTTTTTTTTATGGGCTTTAAAAAATCCTAATTTTATCGACAGTCGATTTTTTTTTCTTTTTGTTTGTTAATCTATAGAAGGGATATTTCATAAAAAGAATATGGGCTTTTCAAAAAAATTCAAATTTTTGTCTAGCCTCCAGAAACCGACGATTACTTTTCCACTCAAACAACTGTATATTTCATTTAGATATTGACGATGGAGCTAAAATTTTTTTACCAAAATATAATTATGAAAGAGTTTCTTGTATCATACTTTTTTCACTAAAAAAAAAAAAAAAAAAAAAAAATGCTTTAAATAATTTGAGTATCACGTGTTTTTCTATGCATTTAATCTCTAAAGAACAATAAGGTTCTTTATTACATAATAATTCACGTCGTCGGATTTTGTAAGTCTCAATTTAATTGTTATGAAAACTTCATTTAATTAACAAGGGAACTTATAATTTCTATTAAACGTGTATGTTCCAATACACACTTAAAACACGTTGACAGCACTTTGCGCATTCGCAGTACGCTTTTACAGATGCGAACAATGATGAACAATGTGAACTCTCTTTACTTATCCCAATCAAGCCTGATGGAATGTTTAACTGTTATGATTTAATGCACGAAATGGCACTTTTTTGAATTTTTGTCAAATTATTGTTAAACTGCCTGTATAAGCTGTATTCCCGGTTTCACCCGGAAAATTCCAATTTTAAATCTATAAAATCTATGAACTGATACTTTTATCGACTCAAACGGTCGATTTTGTAAAAACCAAACGATTATTATAATAATAAAGAATATACCCAGAGATCGGCTGAAGTTATGCAATTTTAATATGAACAGGAGTTCGCACCTGGTATGAAAGAACCACTGAGCGAAATTTGGAGAATTTAGGATAAACGGAATGGATTTCTATAAAGAACAAACAGAATTTCACTTTTATATGCATACATTATAGCTGTATATCCCGGTTCCTCACGGGGAATTTCATTTTTATAAAGAAACGGTGGATTTCATAAAAAAAAAACATTGTAAAGTGAGATCATTATGATTTTTATAACAATGAAGAATATCAGCTGAAGGTTGGCTGAGGTTATGCAATTTTAATATGAACAGGTGTTCGCACCTGGTCTGAAAGAACCACTGAGCGAAATTTGGAGAATAAAGAATATCAGCTGAAGATCGGCTGAAGTTATGCAATTTTAATATGGACAGGTGTTTGCACCTGGTATGAAAGAACCACTGAGCGAAATTTGGAGAATTTAGGATAAACGGAATGGATTTCTATAAAGAACAAACAGAATTTCACCTTTATATGCATACATTATAGCTGTATATCCCGGTTCCTCACGGGGAATTTCATTTTTCTAAAGAAACAGTCGATTTCGTAAAAAAACATTGTAAAGTAAGATCATTATGATTTTTATAACAATAAAGAATAACAGCTGAAGATCAGCTGAAGTTATGCAATTTTAATATGAACAGGTGTTCGCACCTGGTTTCAAAGAGCCACTGAGCGAAATTTGGAGAATTTAGGACAAACGGTATGGATTTCTATAAAGAACAAATAAACAAACAAACAAACAGAATTTCAACTTTATCTATATCGATTGGAAAATAAATAATATATTCAATTTCTTTAATTCTCATAAAAAATCATCAAAAAAGAAATTTGAATTGATCACTTATAAAGGGAACTTACGTGATGTAAACAAAACACACACCTCTTTTCCAAGAAACCAACTAGGAGATTAATAATTCAAGTACCAAAGTATCAAAACTAGCTCCTTTCGTGTACGAGACGAACATTGCTGTTTGTTTGTTTAACGTCACTTTATGCTACTAAGGCTAATCGGACGATGCTACAGTGGGTGTCCTAAATTTTGCCTATCCAGGTATAATTAGGATAGGGATCTGACATCTTAGAGGCTCGGGACCTCCATGTTACGTCCTATCCGAGGGACGGTATGTCTAAGGATTTTTTATTCCCATTCAAAAATCCTAGGGCAACCGCTGGGCGCTTGTAGGAATAAATCTTAATAAATCTTATTAACATTGCTAATTGGAGGAAATAAATCTTTGAATTGTGGAGTGAATTAATAATATCCTGAACTATAAGGCGTTTATAATATAGTGTTTTGCAAATCAAAATCAAATTAGATGATAATTATATCTGAAAGCTAATGTCCACAAATAAGTAGCTATTTTTTATCATTTTTATAATTTTATGTAGGCACTGATTATTTTCCTTGTATGCTCTATATGTTTTCCACACCATAAACTGCCTTGAGCATTTTATCTTTATTTGTGATAATAAGGGAATGCAATCATATTACTGCGTCTGGTTTTATAATTCTCTATTTAGTTGTTGAAAACTTCATATGGTTACCATGAAAACAAATAATTTAAATTAAATATGTATGTTCCAAAACTTGTTGGCAACTCTTTCGCATGTATAGAACGCCTTTACTTACAAGTAGTGTCCGACCAATACCAAATTTTTGATGCAAATTAAACCGAATTTCGGCCGCGGACATGGTTTTGGGCCGAAACCGAAACTTATTTACGTGTATGCATGTAAGTGTGTAGGTAATATTTCTTTTTAATAACGGGTTTTCCTTGCCTTAAGAGTTAAGGCTCTTTTTGCGCTTTTAATCTCCTTATTAATAATGAAATTTGATTTATAAAAATAATAGTAGAAACAATAAATAAGAATATATCTTTTAAATATTTAAGAATTTAAAGTAGTCGTTGGAGAAACCCGTCATGTCCACAGATTCAATTCAAAAGAAAAAAAAATATTGTAGTCAGTAACCTTGTCATAAAAATGGGGGCTCTAGTTGCATCAATTTTTTTTATTTTGATTTGGATGGAATGAGACTGAGATGCAAAAAACAATTTTTGGACCCTGGCAGCCCTCTCCCCGGATCACTAATAACATCCCAAAAACTTTTTTCCGTTTAGAACATGAAGAAGCACGTTTTCGACAAAACAAATTCTATACGTGTTCAAACTAGATTATGTATCCTTAAATTTGACACCAAAACTGACTCAGTAGACTAAACAGCTTCTCAAACAACTTTACGTATTCAATAGGCCGCTATTTTGTATTTCATAGGCTTTATTATGGCAAAATTTACAACATTATTTATTATTTACGTATGATACTATGAATTCTTACTTTCACTTACGTACGAGTATATATGAAATATATAACTCATAAAACACGTTGAGCCCACGCCTTTAATGAAAGTCGATTGTTTATAATTAAAGACGTTCTGTTCTTTAATGTAAATTATTTGTTTCATGGTAACTAAATGAATTTTTCAACAACTACACAGAGAATTATAAATTCAGACGCGATGGAGTATTATGCTAGCAGTGCCAAATCATCACAAATAAAAACTTTTATTTGATAATAAAAAGATTTAGTTCCATACAAACAAAAATAAGTAAATGAATGTGGAAAGATTGTGACTTTGAGGAGTGGCATTTAACGAAACACTTCAATTTCTAATCTAAGTGAGTTGGTAAGTGAACGTTGTGTGTTGCGCGAATCGCTCCAGATTTGTATTATTACCAGCCTGTTATTGCAAGTAAATACCTCTACTTCTCCATTCTTTCCTTAACTTACAGGCGTGCCACTAGGTAGCAGTTTAAGCCCTCTCCTCTATTCACTTTACACCTCTGACATTCCGGAGCACAATTGCACCACGATCTTTACCTTCGCTGACGATACAGGTATCCTTTCTTTTTACAAAGATCCCATACTAGAGTCGATTGCCATTCAGAACTACTAATTTGACGTCAAATTTTGATTCCTCCTCAAAATTTGACTTAAGTGGAGAATCAAAATAAACACATCGAAATCGAGCAATTGAGTTCCTATCTCAGAAAGTCAACAATTCCGACCTAAAAATTAATAATAGTACAATGCCGTTCAAAAACCACCAACAACACCTAAGACTTAAACTTGGACAACAGGCTTACATAGAACATATATAATTAAAAAGACAATACCATCAGCTGTCACACCTTTTAGACAAAACATCATGACATAACTTATGAAACAACTAATATATAAACTAATATATTACGACTAATATATTACACCATACTGAATTCGAACCACACAGTCAAACATGCTTAGACAAATTGTAAACGTTACATGGTACAATCCTTACAAATACGTGGGCATTCCGACAGTAAAATCATACATTCACGACAACAGTTCCAAATTTCACTGGTCAACTCACAACCACTCATACCAAGTTTTTTCTCTTTCTTCCTTCCACTTACCTGTTAAACTAATATCAGAAAGGTATTGGCCGAGAGATCTATTTTAATTACATAATCACTAAATCAAGAAAATCGCAGACATTAAAGTGTGCATATGCAACAGATTTGCTACTATTACTGGAACTAAAAAGTAAATATTTTAATATAAATAAAAAATTCTGTAGAAATAAAATAAAATGTAATACATCTTCGAAATCATTCTATAAAGATATCGAAGATTATGCACCCTACATATTTGTTTTTGATATATTAAAAGATCATTGTGAAATAGCAACGCTTTAATAGCCTATTGATATCCTTATGCATGAATTAATGAAACATTTAAATCAGTTTTAATCTATTTCCCGATCAAACTGAGGGAAAATGTCATGTGAATGTGAGGGAAAATGTTATGTCATGTGATGACATAAGTTTTGCTGCTTAAGCCGTTTTTTATTAAGAATTTCATCTTATAACAATAAGCCGGAGGTTCAACAATACGATGACAGTTGATATTTACCAAGAGAGAAGATATAATTTATGGAGGTGTATATCGGATGTTAGTGGTTGCTATAGGATGTTGGGTTGAGTGAGGTCCCCGTAGCCGGGGGGGGTAGCAAATATTGGTGCGTATGGTGGAAGGAGGTAAGGAGGAGTGAATGCGGACAGGTGCCGCTATTGAGGACCCCATTACCGACACAATGCGCGGTCAGTTTGCATACAGCTCCGGCTCTTTCTGCCGCCCCGCACTGGATAAAGGCGGTTTTTTCCTCCCCCGAACCTGCGCCTGACACTGATGCCAATAGTCGTCATTAGCAAACATGCCACCGCCAACGCCCAGTCTTAAGCTCCCGTCTGCGGTAGTTATCCTCCTCAATGGAGTACTTTATAAAAGAAATATAACGAGCTAGTTTCCTCTCTCCCCCCCCCCCCCCCGTAACCCCAATCTTATTCCAACTCTGAAAATTACTTTTATCACCGAAAAAAATAGACTAAGTTTCATGTTGCCACATACAATAACATGTAACCATTTGAAATGTTGAATAATGAGCTAAAATAGGTCAAATATCTGAGATTAGAGGAAGCTGTTGTACTTTGAAACACAATCTAATTCAACTATTATAACTTAAAGAGAATTGCCAAATCTGTGATCTGTCATTTTTCTCCTTCACCAGAAGGATGGAGGATATCAAGTTGTACCGTTAATATTGTAACATGAAACAAAAAGACAACGACAACATATGATATGAAAAGAGTTCTAGATTTTTTGTTTGAACAGTAGGAACAAACTGTTGCTCGTGACTCTTCAAGAATCTACGCTTGTCGGGAACATTCTAGATTGATCCAATTCAAACTAAATATAAGGAGCGATGGATTGGAGAGTAAGTCTTGCTCTGAAGCTCAAATAATGTGGTTACTTTTGTGTTACTGTGACGTTACAAGTTGATACTTTTTGTATCCTTGTTGAATATTTCACTTTTATTGTTTGTCTCGCATTGTGAATTGTTATTTTTGTCTAATAAATATTATTTAAACCTACATACCTAAGTGTTACAATATAAATTATTTTACGACTAATATAATCTTACTTTACAGATTCTTTATAATTGGACTTCCTTGATGATAATTCATTAATACGATTAAACATGTTTTCCAAGCATACCTTATACTTGTTATTGAAGGTATCGGGAAAATAAGAGAAGATATGTGATGAGAAAGTTCTCTCACCGAAATTCTTGAATCTTTCATCATTTTTAGTGTTGAGATCCCCTGCAGGTGAAATATACAGAATTAATGCGTATGTAGAAGGATTTTTTACTCAATAGTTTACCTAAACTTGTTTTGAAATTCCTGTTATTTTCTAAAAAATTGAAACCCTGTTATTCTATTTCACCTTGGTTACATTTTATGTTTATTTTCTGATGGATATTTATGACCAAATATATTATTGATTGTGAACATTAATATGCGAGTCTGGTATAACATCTGTTTTGACAGTTTTATCAGTTCCACTTTTTTTGTATGCGATTCCTTATTGGATATTTTGATTAATTATAAACTTTGAGTACAGACGAAACATACCAAAGGTTGCCTGAAGGCATTACCCATACCATATCATTGGCAATTTTATCAAAACTAAGTCACAGAAAGAATACATAGGTAAGACTATTAAAAGAGTGACAATTCGGTTCAATCATATTGAATACGTTCGATTATTTTCTGCATGAATTGTGTGGGAGGATAATAAAAATACATAAATCTATTTAGTTTAGATAACTAAACTAATAAACTAAATGTAGGTATTAAGTTTAAATATTTTTTAGGAACAATGACTATTTATCTTGAATCTACTTATTATTCATGTTTTAGATTTTGTAACGTTTCCTTTTCTTACCAGTAATCAATTCATACAAGGTTTTTAACAGCTTTATACCATTTTAGTTGCTAAATTGTTAATAGGTTTTATCGCTTCTACTGCATTAATGTTTGTTTTTTTTCTTGCTTTTGTTAGTAGTCGTTGTTAATCCTGTTCGCGCGAGCATGGATAGTGGGTACAGTATCAGTGTCAAACAGTATCAGTTAAAAACCGATTACAAAGATGGGTATTGTTAAAGAGAGAATGGGCGGGAGACAGAAAGACGGCTGGTGGGCATTAGTTCTGTTCTGGACGGCATTAATCGGCTAAGTCCGCAGAGCGAGCCGGCAGCCGCAACAATGGCGATATATTTGTGCGGCCCCGACGAAGCACACACAAAGATGATCCGCTAACTCTATTTGCCGCCCGATTGGTCAGATCTGATTATCTCGCCGATGAGGGCACGAATAATAGGCCCGTCAAAGGCGGCCCCGACCAATGAGAAAAACCCAACAAACTATTCCCGCCCCAATCCACCTCCAACATTTCCTTCTTATTTCCCCTTTCAACGACCATTATTATTCCTAAATCCGCTTTTTCTTCATAGACCTCTTTATTTTGCTTTAGCAAGGAAAGAGGAAAATCCCTACCGGTTGAGATGGCCTCAAACGGAACAAAGGCCATGTAAATCTCTTAAGACCTTTGAGCCGAAGCGCAGAGCTCTTTAACTGCTATCATTCATCCTGCCGAGGAATTCTATTACACAACTATTCATCCCGTTGGTGCAGAAAATTGAAAAAGATGCGTCCAGGATTCTGGGATAATAGCTCCAATCGCTTTTCCGATTTTTCTTGTATTGAAAATAAAAAGCTCCTTGAGTAATCATAAAATTGTCTATACAAATTAAATAAAAAGTTTAAAAACGAAAAAAAATAAGATATTAAATGTTTTATATGTATTATAACTATTCTTTTTTGGTTTTTTTTTTAATTAAGGTGGAATAAACGAATATGCAAAAAGGGAGGGATCAAAAAATATTACTGTTAATAACACGAAAACCAAGCACGCCACAGCCAATTTTGTTTCATTTAAAATAAAAGAACATTGAACTGTGCGTCGAATAGCATGCATGAGATTAAAATTGTTGAAGTCGTTACCCAAAAATCGATTATGAAATATCTTACATTTTTAACATTTTGGCGGGAGCATTAATTATCCTTCAGTTCCAATGCCTTAAAAGACGGCAACACCAAATGAAAAATGTTACAAATGAAAGTTGTAGAGCAAAGAATCCTGCGTAAAATGAGCTCCTTAATTATACATGGGTAGATATGCAAATAATAACGTGCAGCTATCTTCTTCTTGCTGGTATTCTTGCAGAGAGCTTTTTGTGTGCAGTAAAATTAGTTTTTAACAATTATTATTAGTAAAAAACTTAAACATGAAATTGCTGTAGTTTTATGTGATTACTATTGTAAATGGTATCAATCATAAAATCAATGAAATATATATATATATATATATATATATATATATATATATATTAATAGTAATGGCAGTTATTGATTTGTAATTAAAGAAAGATGTTTTAAAATTTTTGCTGCTTCTCATAATTTCATTTCACACTAAGAAATTCAATTCGAGAGATTTTTTAATGTTATTTTTAGAATTTTTATATATATTTTTACATTTCCACTTTTACAAATACAGAATAATAACACCAATATGATTTAGCTTTGCTAAACCCCCACAGTTGCTCTTCATAATAGATCATAAAGATATCCACTTACTCCAAAACCGGAAAATGCACGCAACTCATCGATCCATCCCCAAAGACTCTTGTGATTGAAATAGCATTTATGTAACTTGAATCGAGAGGTGAATGTAGAATGAAAAGATTTTTATGTTTTGTCCAGCTAAATTAACGGATTTGCCAGCTACGTGCCGTGGGGCTTTTAGTAATTCCGATGGAGAAAAACCCCTATTAACCTAAAGATAGGTAGTGTAATACCGAAGGTAGGTAGGGAAGAAAAAAAATTAATAACAGATATGCGAAAAAAAAAAAATGTACCTTAGAAATTATGGGCAGGAATAAGCGAAAAAGTATTCCATTGCATATGCGTTTAATTTTAGTTGGTTATTGGACGATTCACTTACTGGTAAGGTGACCAAACGTCCGGCTTTTTAAGCTTTGGGTAATATGAGAAAATGTCCGGATGTAACCGCAAATGGAATTTAAAAAATAAAATTTTAATAGGCGTCTCTTTGAAGTCATATTTAATGAGAATCATACACTCAAATAGATATAAAATAATAAAACACAATGAGAATAATATATTCTAATACAAATAAAGACAACGAAGTTAGTTTCCTGAGCTATTAAAAACTTCTGAATTTTTCTTTGCTTAGTGTTTTTTTTTTTACTCTAACTTTAGTTCGGAATGAGTGTTTCCCAAACGGACGTACAATGGAGCGATGAGCGAAACTAACAGAATATTGAAACTGTTTAAGGAATATTAGGACTAAAGAGTAATTAAATTAATAGTTCATAAATAACATTCACAAATATTTAATATTCAAACCAGATTTGCTGACATAAATATCAGAAGAATTCATGAAGAAATCATTATTATAATATTAGATTCAGAAAGAAAAATAAGCCAGGGTAATTTACAATGATTTTTTTTTTTATTTTTTCTATTTTATTTTTTCTCTTTTTTTACTCATTTTTTTTTTCAAATGAAATGTCCTTCATTTCATTAATTATTTGTGGGCTCCCTGCTTACAGTGAAGTTACCTTTATCAGATTATTTGCTTTCTTTCTTTCTGAATTCTTCAGGTGACGTGGGTTACAAGAGAGATTTTATAATATAAGGCATATAAGAAATAAAACGTCTAGAGGTGTGTTGTGCTGGGCGGGCTGGATGACAGGCAAGAAGAGGAATCGGAAAGGAGGGAGGGGGTGGTTCAGTGTCGGTCAAGACCCAAAGGGATTTTGATAACAATCCATTCCTTTGACGTCCACTCAATGGTGCCCCTATTGATCAACTCCTTCTCCGCTAGATCAATACTGATCCTCGACAATACTCATCGATGATAGCCTTACACCCTTCGTAAATTTAACGAATTTCACCCCAAAAGACCTCGATCGAAAGAAAAAATATTTTTCGTATTTTCTTTATTTAAAATTTTCTCAGGATATTTATACTAAAATTCAATTACATTTTATGAATGATGAATTCCAGACCCATCCGTAACAGTTGGTTACCGCCCTTGCTTTATACTATTCTCATGAGACATCTCGCAATAGAAAATACCTGTGATTTAGCGGCCAACCTTCTGCAACTGTTAAATAAGTGATAATAAACAAATAATTCTTCCACCATTTAAGATCTTATGATGTCATTTAATGGGTCACATAAATTGTATGTACATTATTGATGTATACGTCTTGGAGGTATTCCAAATTAATGTTTTGGTGTCCCCTGAATACAAATAACCAAGATCTGCGAAATGGTCTGTATATGTGTGAACAGACTAGCTTAAAAACTATAATCGTACGAATGTATATGCCCGCGATGTGACAGCAAAAATTTCATCTAAGTCGGTCAAACGAAGAAGGTACTTTTTTCATAACTTTTTACGTTTTTTTTCGATTTTCTCAAAAACAGCTGACCAAACACGTCAGGTTTGCTGAGAATCAATTATTCTTTAATGACAGTTAAGTTTTATCGTGATGGAAACGTTCTGAGGTGAGTGAAAGGGGTTAGGGGACATTTTTGTATTCTTATAAAGTACCTACCTTTTTTTTTATTTACATGGAGAAATTAACTGACTCTCATTATGCCTAAAAATAAGAAATCGCTAAATATGAAATATGAAAAAAAATCGAGTAAACATATACATGAGAGAAAAACAAAAATATCCCGATAACTCATAAAATACATTGAACCCACGCATGCGCGTAGTACGTCTTTAATGACAGGTCATTGTTTATAATTGTAGACGTTCTGTTCATGGGAAAGAGTTGTCAACTTATTTTGAAAGATACACATGTAATGCAAATTATTTATATAAATGAAGTTTTAAACATCTAAATAGAGAATTATAAAATCAGACGCGATGAAGTATTAGGGTTGCATTTCCGAATTTTCACAAGTAAAAACTTGTATTTATCAATAAAAAAATTTAGTGTACTATAGAGAGTAAATATGCTCTCATGTAAAAATGCTCAAATTATTATTATTATTATCGGCCCAGTAAGTTTGCAAGGGTGGCTGCTATGAGATCTTCAGCGTCCAGGTTTCAGTCCGCAGCACACAATTGGTCTTATAAGAAGCTTATAATATATTTAGGATCTTATTACCCAGGAAAAGAAATGTCATATTTTTTTTTTTGGCTTATTCCTAAGGTGCTGAAGGCGTTCATTTCAAAACGTTACATACACAATTAAATTTAAATGCATCAAAAGGAAATATGCACAAGGCTGAGCACAAAGAATTAAACTGATATAAAAATAAAGAAGAGGTAGGACGGGTCCAGGTAGACGCCTCACTGTCTGGAATGCACGGCCCCACAATGGCCCTTAAACAGTTGCTAATGGCCTAGCAGCTCCATTCATCCCACTCCCAGCCTTTTTTGTCCATTCCTCAATGGCACCTCCTCCGCCCATTGTTCTTGTCCTATTCTCGACAGTTTTTATCCCGTCTCTCCGACCTTCCGACCATACGCGATCTTAGCCTAGGAGGGTGACAAAAACCGCCATTCAGAACTTCACACACAATTAGTGAATGCGGCAACATTTATCTTGCGTAGATTTATACTTCTGTCAGGGGGGATCCGTAAGCGAGAAGTTTTAGGGTGTAAATCTCACTTTTTATCCTTATACTTAAGGTTAACCAAACGATATAAACGAGTTGGTCAACTTAAAACCGTGTAATACTGCAGTCGAGTCTTTACATCGTTTACTGAATAAATTAATATGGTGTTGCATGTTTTTATGTATTATTTTTTAGGATCTTGAAATTCTAGAAGCACAATGGTCAAGGAAAATACATTAATTTGATGGTCTTCAGTTGATTATTCCTTCGGCTGATTATGTTCTAGAAAGATTAGCACTTACAGAACTTCTTAAGAGAAACTAATTTTTGAAAATATAGTGCTTATGGATTATTATTACTAGGATATAGGGGCATGTTACTAATTAATATAAATTTTGGAGCTTATTCTGATAGTCATTTTGAAGCTTAAAAAAAATCTTAAAGTAAGGTTAATTCTTTCTGGAAAAACATGAGTGTGCGGCTAGTCTAATACCTAGAAGAATAATTAAATAATGTGGGCACTGTGTCATAAAGCTAAAATTAATTTAAAAACTCAAATTATTTTTTGCTTTCATAACAACCAAAAATCTGGTGCGTGCACGCAACACACAACTTTCACTTACCAACTTACTTAGATTAGAAATTGACGTGTTTTGCTAAATATCATTTCCCAAAGTCACACATTTTTCTACATTCATATCTTATTTTTGTTAATCGTTAAAACCGTTTTTGAGTAAATAAAAAAAAAAACGTGAAAATGATACAAAATTTATTAAGTAAAGTCCCCCCTCCCGTAGATCAATTTTGATGAAATTTTTACAGTCATATCTCGGGCATATATATACATCAAATACCAAGTTTGATCGAAATCGGTAAAACCGTTTTTGAGTAAATAAAAAAAAAACACGTGAAAATGATACAAAATTTATTAAGTAAAGTCCCCCCTCCGGTTGATCAATTGTGATGAAATGTTGGTTATCACATCTTTGGCATATAAATACATCGAATACCAAGTTTGATCAAAATCGTTAAAACCGTTGTTGAGTAAATAAAAAAAACATGTGAAAATGATACAAAATTTATTAAGTAAAGTTCCCCCTGCGGTTGATCGATTTTGATGAAATTTTTACAGTCATATTTCAGGCATATAAATAGATCAAATACTCAGTTTAATCAAAATCTTTAGAGCCGTTTTTGAGAAAATCGAAAAAAACCTAAAAAGTTATTCAATAAAGTACCCCCTCCCTTTGAGCAAATTTGATGAAATTTTTGCTGTCACATCGCGGGCTTATACATACTCTAAATACCCAATTTCAGGTTCGCACGGTTTATAGTTTTTGAGCTAGTCTGTTCACACACACACACACACACACACAGACACACACACACACAGAACATTTCGCGGGACTTGGTTATTTTGACTCAGGGGACCCCAAAACGTGTATTTCCGTTGAAAACCGGAAGTCGAAAATTTTCACGATCGCAATTCTTCCACTTACTATATATTTCATATATAGGTAAGTGAAAGTAAAAAGACAACTAGATAACGTCTAAGTTGATTTGTAAAGTTTATCGGTTCAAAAAAGGGAATGATAAAAGCTCTGGTGTTCCTCACGAAAAATTACAACTGTTTACTGAACCAGATCATCGATATTTTCGTCAGATGGAAATACTAAATTGTTAAAATGATCCACAAACAAAATAGTGACATACATTATCCATCTTCCTACATACTTACTATCCTTATTTCGATGTGCTCTTGAAAAAAATTTATGTGAAGTGATATTTTCATGTGAAGTTATTGAAAAATTGATAAACGAAATACTTTTGACTAACCAAAAGTTAATACCTGACCATCAGTTCGGTTTTCGCACATTGCATTCTATAACATATCAAATATACAGATTTACTGACTACATTGCTGGAGCACTTGAATAAAAACTACATGAGACTGGTGCATTTTTAGATGTCGCTCAGGCGTCTTAAACTCCAAAAGCGTTTGGATGTCTTAAACTCTAGACCATATAACCGTACACCTACTATCTCCACCAACTGGCTCCATTAATTAGTATTGCATACACTTATGGCATACCTCTTAGCAATGAAACACTGACGGTAACTATGCTGATCATACAACCATTCTCACTAAACATGCTTCATTAACTCAGGGGCGGATTTAGCACCAAATTGAGGAGTTAAGACTTTCCCCTTCTCAAACTAACGTTCTTTTGCCCAACAACAATTATGTTTTTGAATTTTTCATGAGATTATTTTCTTGTATCAAAAAGGACTGCAATCGAAACAGCCAAAACTTTTACATTTAGGGTTTTATTGTTCCTTAAAAAATATTAATACTCAAAATATTTCTGGGTTCATGACCCTTATTCCTTGATCCACCCATGCATTAACTTCGCCTACATAGATTAAACGACGAAACTTTGTAAATATGGAATAAATTTAGACAAATTACCGTTTACTCGAAAAAACACTTACCCTCCAATATACAGAAAATTTTTCAATATTTCAAACTGACAATGTACACTACCTCGGTATTAACTTTGAAAGGATGCATGCACACAAGGGGCCGTTATGTTAAAATGAAATGAAAATCCCTAAAAAACTACTTAAAACATCAAAACTAGGAATGAGGCAATAACTAAATACATGAACATATTCTTCACAGATTTACAATGCGACAAATATAAGGAATAACAGAGAAATCAATCAAAAATGTTACTTTTTATTACTAAAGCAACATGGTATGAGCTATTAGGTATAAAAGACTCTACAAACGGACTTACATTTCTCTTGTATTTGGATACTCTACAACAATTCTAAACGACAAAGGACAAGCAGTAAAACATTTTTTCCAACTCAACCAAAGAAGGTAAACATTACTGATTGTCTTATGTATGATCTCAAGAAAGTTTTGTTCCTGGTTATCAGGCTGACGTATCCACCTTACTCTAAAGTCCACTCGGCAAAATTTTTTAGGCACCTGGATACTTTTTAAAAGATAAAAATTACCACAATCAAATTACGTTAGAAAATGCGTTTTTAGCAAACCTTCCGTATTAGAAAGAGAGAAAGAGAGAGAGCAGGAAAATCTATAAATGATTTCAAACTCTATAAACTGGGAAAACGTGCAGGACTTTATGTAACAATATACTCCCCCATGCCCAGGTTACTGGAATGGGGAAAACATAATAAAAAAAAAACTGGAAAAACAAAATTGTTCAACTCGATAGCAAAAATTAGAGGATGGGGAATAATAAAGAGTGTTTTGATTAAAGAAAAATGTTTATGATCACTTATTTCATTTTTTGTATTTCAAACTATAAACCTGCATTATTTTCTGGACACCCAAATGTAATAAATCCAATTATATTGAAACATAGGCTAAAAGTAATCTTATTAACCGACAATATTTCAAGAGTTAGCTATTTAGCACAGTAAAGGTGTATCGAAAGTATGAAACGGACTGAGAATAGTTCATAGAAAGTTAGCAAAGAAATGGCGGGGCAACACAATGCTCCTCACGCTTTTGAATAGATCAAAATGAAAGAATAGACGTTCTTATTGCCAGAGGAGATGGCAGGTAAGAAATTATACTTGCTGATTTCTGTCACCTGTCCGGATTCTTTTGATTTCACACCTGTACAAGGTTATAAGGCCCAAAGAATGCCGAAGGGCCATCCGGTCGACGTATCCAATCCGGCTGAATTTAAATTCCTGATTTTACATTAAAAATTATTTTATGAATACCTGATACATTTTTTTTACATACATTAATCTCATAAATATATCATATTATAAGATTAAGTAAAATTAGAATCAAAGTCATAATCGTGAGCCGGTTTAAAATAAAATTGCTGTAATAGATACTTGGAAATAATTTATTCATAAATCTTTAAAACAGGTTTAACAATATCTAAATAACAAATTATTAGGAATAATAATTTACGTTATCGAATATTAGAGCTACGTAATAGTCAACTGTTTTTCTTTACTATAAGTTGATAATTAACAGGATTTCAATGATCTTTTTGGTCAGTCTCTATATTACTCTGGACTCGGAAAACCTGATGAAGATCCACATGCAGGGCTTTTCAAAATAAAAAAAGATCAAACTAAAATCCTGATTATTTATCAACCTGTCGTTATCGAATATTGATATTCTTTTAAAAGAACAGAAAGAAAGTGTTCATCAATTATATCTATAAAATATTACCGATCCTCATCCAGCATTAATATATTTCGTATATTTCAACAATATAAATTAAATTTGCAAAAATGTTTCAATGTGGTTCGACTAGATCTGTCTGACAGTGGCATGAACAATCAATAGCTAAATAAATATACTAAACTAAAACGCAGTATATATTTTTTATTTAACCCCAGTTCTAGTGTAATAAAAAAACTTTAAAAAAACATTTTTATTAGTTAAATAAATTACCATAAATTTTGTTTTACTAGAATATCTTTAATACCAATAAAATTTGATAGTTGGGGGAGAGAAAAGTAAGCGAAAAATTTAAATCTAATTGATAGGAAATCAGTAGGCAAACAAAATAAAAAAGTTTTTTATGGTTAAAGGAACGTAAAGATTTATGAACACCAGAGAGGGAGGGGTGGGGGATGTAAGGTGGAAGAAGTGTTTTTTAAATGGTAGACATGGAGCATGGAATTAGTTCCATCGTACCTCGTATGTTTGGTGCCTTGAAAAAAAATCTTTTTCTTAAACGATGAAACAATTCGTTGACTCTGTACATTTCTCTCCGCAGGATCTTTTGCCTACCTGATTTGCTTATTTTTAGAAACAGTTTTTAGATATTTTTGAACAGTTTTAGTTGATGTTTCGCCTAAATTTGGGCCATCCTGTTAAAAATAAATACACGATTCATCTTATGGTGATTGTAATGAATAGTTATCTCACCTTTCAATTTTTAATTAGCCATATTTGGATATTTTTTTATCCCCAGGTTGATTTAAAAATTAAAAGCAGAACTCAATGATTTATTCACTAAGTATTTATAATCATCAGAGAGGGTGGGGATGTAGGGGGAAGAGATGTTTGTAAGAAGATAGAAATGAAGTATGGAATTAGTTCCATCGTACCCCGTATGTGTGGTGCCTTGAATCTACTACACTAAACTATAAACTACACCAGTGCTTATTCAAAACAAAAACAGAATGTAATCAAAATCGTTTTTATTTAAGCCTCAGATTAAAAAAAAAAAAAAAAAAAAAAAAAAAAAAAAAAAAAAAAAAAAATATTTGGTTTCCAAGATTTACATCACTAGGTGAGAAACAATCTTTGAATGATAGCTGCACAATAGAGACAGAAATACGTTGGGTGAAGCATTTCAGCTATTTCTATTAAAGCTGTTGCTTTCGAGGATGACATACTGATCAATGTTTTTATCCTTTTTTTTAAGGTTTCAGGCTGCTCCGATAGATGAACGATATTCTTTAAGTCGGGACAAGACTTCGCCATGCAACTAGGTGACTAACAGACTATGGAATTGATAATTATTTTAATAATAGAGAAATGAGATGAAGCCTCGTCCATTACTGACCCATTAATCATCGGGATGAAGCTAGAACAAGTGGCCCTCGGAGAGTACAATAACACTCTAATAAGAGAGCGGAGAGTAGACCGTTGGTGCCACCCTGTCTGGCGAGTCGGTTTTTTGCCGCCCGGTCACCGAGCCCCCCCCCCCTCACCTATAGCTCTAGGAGGCCACCCTCTTAATGGGGACCCTCATCCTAGATCAGGTCCCCTGATAGCACTATTTACATTTTTATATTACAATAGCCGCTCCTAGCCTCTCCAGCCTCCTCCATCTCCTTTGACAAAAAACCGTTTAAATCGTTCTTTTGTTTTCATTATCCTCCTATAAAGAAATCTCCTAGGCCGGACTATGAGTTCTTGTAGTTGTCAGCTTAGCTGCCGGTCTGTTGTTAGTCCGTAAAGAAAGTTCCGGCTGTATCTGAGATGAAGATAACTGAATAATATATATGTATGACAGATGAGTGTATTCGATGACCTTTTATTCCCACTGAGCTACTCTAATACTTCTTACTCAAATGCCATTCAAGATGCCTTATTAAATATTTAAATTATTTCATTTATATCAATGTTGATATTTTGAAGTCGGCATCCTCGGTTATCGATTGGTTATCTTCCATAACCAACATATTGACACTATTTTAATCATAATATTGTAACACTGAGAGTGTTTAAAATATTTTTTTAAATTACAATCCATAACGTCAAACAAAAATTGAAAGCTCAAATTATTAACAATTTTACAAAAAGTAACAACTAGTGACACAAAAGTAACCCATATGCCTCGATGTGGTATTTGTACACTTATAAGCGGGGTAGGTAGGTACTAGTACCAGTTCTGCACATTGCCGCTTAAAAGCGGACAGGTATTAGTACCCGGTTAAAATAAGTAATTTTAAGTGACACAAGGGAAGAATAATGTTTTATCAAATATATGGATAAGTGGCAATCCTCGCAACGGGTACAAATACCTGCCCCGCCCATAATGTGTTAAATAGCATCGATTTTTTCGGTCATATATCAATTTCTTAATTTAAACAGGGTTAATGACTACTACGGTATTACTTGCTATTAACCATTTAACCGGGCGGGACGTATATAAACGTCCTGAGGAGATATTAGATGATCAATTTCCGTATTAAGTTCTGAATGGTTCCTTCTCTATGCGTTCTGATACAAGGGTTTTCGGCGCGGGTTTTTGGGGCGGCAGAAATGTTTTTTTTTTTAACAATTTTACGAACCCAAAACTCTAGGAATTTAAATGTAATTCCGGGGTATTAGGTATTTATCTAACGTTATAGAATACAAATTATTTGCCTTACCACATCCGGAGCGTAAATACCAAATAATTTCATATTTTTTTATCGCTGCAAGTTCACATCCAGTTCTACCAGCCGAACTGGCTGTATTCACGAATTGAACTTGCTCAATTTGAGATTACTTCAGATTTTGTATTGAAAGGCAGAACGAAGGTCCTTTCATTTTGTATTGTATTTATAGTGGTTATTCTTGGTCCTATGTATTCTACTATGGAATGTTTTTAGATTTATGTAGATTCCATTGTTAATTTTAATCCCGGATCCGTAAACCATTTTTTTTTTTTTTTAATTGCATTTGTACTTTTAGCACTATTCGCTGAGGTAGATTATTAGAATCTTAGCCAGTATTTTAATGGCTCCTGAGGCTATGTGCGGCTAAGCATTTTATAAATCCTATGATTTTATGATTCATTCCGACCGACACATCGGGATTTTCACGAGATGTTCTTATAAATTTGTATTCCAAACTAAGTCTGTTGTTAAGATTAATACTATCAGTATGGAACCGGTAGCAAAGCGAGAGCCTTGCATCCAATACATTTACATAATAAGTCCCTAGGAGATTTATAGCTGCCGAAATAATGGAGGGGCCAATATTGGTGATTTGTGACTGCTACCAAGCCGGGACCTGTTGCTGGCAAATATATATCTTCACATATTGTATGGAAATCGTTTCGCCTTTGAAGTAGCTATAAAAGAATAAAAATAAATTAAAACCTTATGGTCGGATTCATTTTTAAATTTCTCCTTACATTAGTCTTTCTGGCATAGAGAATTAATCTTAATATTTATTTTAATATTCAAAGTAAAAGTTATTTTTTTCCTACCGTTATTTATTAATCTTACATTATGTTTTTATCTATTATTATTATCGGTCAACTTTTTAACATTATTTCTAGTGCCACACGTTCACTCTTTGCAGTTATTAGTCGTATAAACATTAGAACTGACAGAACCTTTTCATTTAAATCTATTAAGAGAAAATTTTTATGATAAAAAAGGCATGTAAATATTAGTTTTTGGATATCTTAAATCCAGCCTGGGCCCTAATTATCGATTCACGTTTCTGAACAGTTGAGTTTGAGACTGTTTTTATAAATATTCGTTCTCCTTCTGCTTTATAGTTCTTTTTATCTTTCTGTGGCCTTTGTTTTGGAATCTTTCAATATTTTTTTCATTTGTTGTGTTAAACTGTTCATTCAGTTGTGTTAAACTGAATAAGTTTAACAATGAACCGAATCCACTGTTCCCACATGAATCAAAAAGTTATCCCGGTTAATAAAATAACTAAAATTATATCTTTATTATATAATTATATAAAATTCATTGAGCGTTTTCATATGGGCATGAAATAAGCTGCTTAAGATTTTGAAATATAACCAGCAACAAATATTTTTATATTTAAAATCGGAGTTAATCTATCGAAGAATGCCATTTATAAAACCACAACGGTACGGGGAGAATAATAGACTCGGCTGAAATTTCCGAAGGTCTTTTCTTCGACCTACTGAAAGGGTCAACCCCCAGTAATTCGTTGTGAAAATAGATTTGATCAGAGAGCGATATAGGTAACGGCAGAACAGCTAACATGGAAGGAAGAATTGAAAGGAAGAAATAATTTGAGATAGGACGGAGCTCAATGGTATTACTATGGAGAGATAGGGGCCAGGTAGCCGAGGTATTGTGGCCTTCTCTGCTTTTGTCAGCCCGCTTTGGGATTAGTTTTCCTTCACAGATTAGAAATCAATTCACCAGCGGCTAACCTTCTGTAAATAGTTTTTAACTGTTTCTTCTAATATTATACCGAGCGGAAAATAGGATTTCCTTGCCCTGAAGCAATGGCATAACTTTAAAGAAGCTCCCCTCATTTGGCCAAGAGAGCATCGGAAGGTAAGCGGTACTTAACTCATCTTTTACTTGTACGAATTGAAAATGCAATATCTACATGAGAAGAAGTGTTTGTGCGTGCTACAGAGAATTAAATAATTCATTTGACATACCTGAAATGTCCACAATGTCAATTTTCGTTTTAATAGATTTTTGTGTTCCTTGCATGAACTGCTTTAAACTTTACGAACGGAGTTACTGACATGTAACATAATATAATATGGATATATTTTAAACGATTGATTTTATTGTTCTAGGATAGTTCTATTTAAAAAAATCGTTTCAGTATTTTGCATTTCTGACATCTAGTTATTCAAAAATGAATATCTTTAATCAGGGAATAGACAAGCTTGAGACGCAAAACAGACTGGCTCATTCGGCACCTCCTGATTGCCTGTAGATGTAATGAGTTGCCTGTACAGCGGCTTCTCTTCAAAGGACTCGTGACTGTAGGATTACTTCCAAACAGAAGCCGTCATCGAGATCAACATTCCTGGCGTACTTTGCCTCTCAGATTTGGTTGTTTTAATAGCATGTTAATATTCCTAATATAATAAGTATAACTTGGGGGAATATTAATCGACATCTACACATATCTCATTTTTTTGAAAAATAAGATTTTGATTATTGAAAACAATCCGTTTATATTTAACTTTAAAATCAAATCATTTATTTAAAAAGGGTTAGAGACCCTTAGAGATCTTCGTCTGTACTACTAACTTTATTTTCTATATAAAACAGACGTTTCAACCTCCAGGGCCGTCCTCACTGTCTTAAATTGCTGCATCTTACTACATTGTAATCAGATTACTGAGGACAGCCCTTGAGGTCGAAACGTCTGTTTTATATAGAAAATAAAGTTAGTAGTAAAGACGAAGATCCAAATTATTTTCCTTTTAAAATAAACTTTAATTGGACGTTGTAATTGCGGGTCAAGTACGTATGTGCCTAATAAAACTAAATTTCTAACATATATGTGGTGGATTGATAATTGAGGAGTTAGAAATTTAAGGGAATTGGAAAGGTAGCACGAATGTTAAAGCATTCTCTAAAAAGTGCAGTTTAATGAAAGGCTATTTTAATTTAATGTTTAATGATTGGTTTCGTATTCATACCTAATGTTAAATATCTAATAGATCTTTTAGTCCAATTCTTTGGAAAAACTACTATTAAAAATAAGAGATAAATTGTAGATCTTGATGTGCAAAAAGTGTGCAAGGAACAGAAGGAGTCATGCAGAAAAGAGCAGAACTCAAGAGAATGTTTTGGGTTCCAAGAGTACCTATAGTTGATCCAGGGGGAAGCTGATTCCACCAACAATTGTCTACCAAGGCTTATGGGTGATTCAGTACAAAAGATTATTTCCATCTCAAATCTAAAAGAAAAAAAAATTGTAAAAATACCCTAACACTCTTAATGGAAAAGAATTAAAAACTCAGTTTTTATAATTTATAATCTGTGAATTTACAAATAAATTAATAACACTTACAAAGCAATCACAACAATAGCGTTATTTAAAGGGAATCATCATTTCCTTAATGTTATGCACCTATCGAAGCAGGACAAACCTCCTCCATACCGTTTCTCCAAATCGCACGTGCCATATGCAAGTGCAACGTAACCCCTTGAATTTGCATGTGGGGCGTGCCTGCCAAATACTATTCATCAATACCACGCGACCCAAATTAGCATCACAGCCAATTTACATGAGGAAATTATCATAATGTTAATAGGGCAGGTGAAGTCTCAATATGTACAGCAGGTGGATCCATGGACTCTTTGTCGAACCAGAATCACTAGGGTTCGCCGAATTATGCACAACTAACCATAAGTACAATATATTCGACCCTCGCCTTACTGCTTATATTAGGATGCACCACGAGCCAACAACCTGCCAACTTCCCTATATTCTTTATATCCATTACCTATGTTTAGCATCACAAACCTGACTTCATATGGTAATCAGGTATTGGTTTATCTGGCTTGCTTCTGCAGGTATTTTAAAACCCTTCCTCTGTTATACATTACCATAAGTTTTAATAAACATTCTTCGAATGTTCGGGGTAACTTTTTATCAGTTAAACAGCAATCTCGTGGATATCTTCTGCTACCTTAGAGAATTTCAGTATCTCCATATTATTTTAATTCAATTTTGATTCCTATAACTATTGCTAATATTGTGGAAAAAAAAGTAAACTAAATTGCTAATGAATCCTAAATAAACAGTAAAAATTAAACAACACAGCCCTTCCTCCTTTACAGGAAGTCAATATTCAGGAAAACTTCATTTTATGTCTCATGTCTGAATAGTTTTGAATTAGCTGAATAGTCGCAAAAGAATAATTTAAAATTCATCCGAAACCCTAGAAAATAATGATTGGCGCTTTTCAAGAGCTAATAGGGTTCATTTATGATTCAGCCCCACTTGGAAGTACCCATTACCTTTTTTTTTTTTATTATTTATTTATTTTTAATGTAAAAGAAGGGTTTACGTATACGGGTAAAAAAGAAATGTGATTTAATGGACCGGTGTTTATTTTAGTATTTTATTAGAGGTAAAATATAAATTTCCTTATTATTCAAATCCTTTTATTTCTTTATGCGATTTTAAACATTTTTAATTATCCGCAAAATATCGAACAGATTTACAACTTTTCATATCCGCGTATTGTATTGTAATATTATATTCATTTTATTACAACTCCGTTTAAAAACGGGAAATAGAAAATAGGTTCCATAGGTATTGAGATGAAATCTCACCATCTTCCGTTAGGAAATGTACCGGAGAATCATTTTCTTAAAGATGATAAATTGATAATACTAATTTAATTGTAGTTCAGCATATTAATATACAACTATACATAGATATATCAATAAATATATCTACCCATATTATGATCAGAGGTTCGCCTCATTACATGGCCAAAAATCATTTGTTTACAATCAAGATATTGTTTACATATTCATAGTACATTATTAATATTTATTTTTTCCCCAACGAAATGCTATTCTCAATTTAATATGTTGACTCAATTACGTCTTATCTAGCAGAATCACGATTTTGAAAAAAACGTTTATGTCCGCACGAGTTTTGTAGGAGGAAGAGGGAGGGGTAAAAATAAAATGTAATTTCTAACAATATTTATAATTATTCAAACACTATCAGCAAGATTTTCGGTTTGATCTAAAAATCATTCAAAGGAGGTTGTAATTGCGGAATAGGAGATCTTGAAGAAGGGTTAGCGGCAGCCTGTGGGAACATCGGAACGTCCTGTAGGGGAGACAATGCTGACAATTTGCAGGGAAGGGTAGTCACATCCCTTTGTGAGAACGGGAACATCATAAAAAAGTTATGATCGTGAGTATGTCAGGGCAATCCAGGTCCGATTGTGCCACTGGGTTACGCCTAGCTTGGCTGTTACCGAGGGTTCCAACATAATAAGCCTAATTTGGGACAACCTCCTCTTCCCAGTTTACATTCTGTTTTTTCTTGAGATGTTTTCTGCCGTGTTCAAAGTGACATGCAACGGCTGCAACGAGTTCTATGGGAAGGATATCATCCCCTTGTACAGAGGTTATGAACGAACGGTATATGTGTAGCAATAGCAACCGTTGTCAATTTAAGAATAGTGCTAAGTAAGTTGGCCTTAACAAATTATTTCAACTGTGGCCGAAAAAATGTATAAATAAGTTTGGAAATATCTATGTGACTCGTTACATTTATTTTTAGGAAATATTTTGAGAGAACGATCTGATTGAGGGCTGATGAAGTTTCTTAGCTTTTTGTCAGGAAGTTAAAAGAAAAGTTCAGTGACAGCCAACTACACATAGTTAGATATTAAAATGCATTATTCTGTAATTCAGTCGTTCAATTATAGTATCTGCAAAAGAGAAATCTCAGAGATTTCTTTGTATTTAATAAGGAGTGGACCAGTGGAAGGTTAAATAAGGATGCCATTTCATCTGAAATTTCCAAATTCAATACAATATAGTTTTTTAAAACTATGTACTATATATATACATAAAAAAAAGGCGTGATAACCACTGAATGTTCCATTTTCAAAAAGGAAATTATCTTTTCCTGCTTTAGGTAAGGTCATAGTTAAGGCTTTGATCGTTGCAACGTTAGAAATATCTTACCCTAGATCCTTCTGGACTTAAGAATTCGTTATTGTAGCAGTTCCTAACATATTCAAATGAGAACAGGTACAATGCTAGGGCTCGCGCTGCAGAAGGAAGTGGTTCACTTTGGGATCCCGGAAGGGGCACCTGTCCCCCCCGTTCCCATGCCCTCCCAATGAAAATATCGAAACGCTAGCTGCTGCTCTAGCTGCCTGCCAATCTTGATTAGGACACAAAGGGAACGTCCTCTCTTATATCGCCATTCTTATTCATAGCTCCCCCGTCCCCCGATCTAGGAGGGGCTCTTATTAAACAATTAAACTAGAGCGAACCGGAGCCGGTACCTGATGCGGACATTGCACGGTCCGAAACGCAGGTAATAATTCAATCATTACCCTGTTCCAGGCTACATTTTTTTCCAATCCGTGTAACGACTCGTCCTAAACGTTCCTTGCTAACGTTTTAATAATGTTTATTGCTCAGTTCCATTACGCATTCTTTACTCTATTGACCCAATACTCCTCAAATACATCTATCACCAACCAAATCAAACAGATTACGGACAACTTATGTATTAAATTTTAAAAGAATCTTGGAGCATCTGTCTAATATCTTCTGAATGGATACGCAGGTTTGTTTACTAAAACATCTTCCTTTAAAAATAATTAATTCTACAGAAATTATAGCCACAAACTAGTAATCTGTGGTAGTTTCCGAAAGCGAAGTAAATTTTGTTCAGCCTGATATGAAGAAGCATAAGCTGAATATTGCTCTGTGTATGACAATGCTTGCCATATTTGGTCATATCAAAATTATTACTGTTACTGTTACTCCTTACAGTTTCTATTACTTTAATTTACTGTTTGTGAAGATGAAACAAGACTCAATCAACATTTTTTTTTTAACGAAAAATAAACCTTAAGGTTCCTTAATTTGGCAAGCTTGTAACTGAAAATTTCGGCCAAAACAAAATCTTTGTTGCTTCTGACTCTCCTATAGGAGAATTTTACTTTTTTTTTTCTTATAAAACATGTAACTTCAATTACATACAGATAGTATTCTAGCTGTCTGTTCACCAAATTTAAAATATAATAACAGATTTTTTCTTAAACAATGTGTTTGACACTATTTTTATAAGAAATTCAGGAGTTTTTGGTCTAATTAATGTATTACATTGTCTTGTAGTGCGAATATTTTTATGGTTTAGTCGTTGGGAATGATTAGCACGTCAGTCACTAGATGGAAATGGAGTTCAGAATGAAGTGAATGATATATTATTTTTAGGAGGTGGATCGGTAAAAGTTGTATTTTCGTCTTAGGTAAAAATTGGAAACGCAATAAAATGTCTCATACTATGTCGAACAAATAATGTCTTTACTAACAAGGGACATTAATCGGTGACATATTTTTACTTTCACTTACCTATATATGAAATACATAGTAAGTAGTATTGCGATCGTAAAAAATTTCGACTACCGGTTTTCAACGGAAATACACGTTTTGGGGTCCCCTGAGTCGAAATAACTAAGTAAATAACTAACTAAATAAACCCGCGAAATGGTCTGTGTGTGTGTGTGTGTGTGTGTGTGTGTGTGTGAACAG
Source organism: Aelia acuminata (assembly GCA_911387785.2). Classification (NCBI taxonomy): domain Eukaryota; kingdom Metazoa; phylum Arthropoda; class Insecta; order Hemiptera; family Pentatomidae; genus Aelia; species Aelia acuminata. The sequence goes on along the minus strand of OU426978.1, from coordinate 126,206,874 downwards.
ACTAGTTAAAAAAGTATAAACCGTTCGAACCTGAAATTTGGTATTTAGGGTATGTATATGCCCGCAATTTGACAGCAAAATTTTTATCGAAATTGGTCAAAGGGAGGGGGTACTTTATTTAAAAACTTTTTACGTTCTTTCGATTTTCTCAAAAACGGCTCTAACGATTTTGATTAAACTGAGTATTTGATGTATTAATATGCCCGAGATATGACTGTAAAATTTTCATCAAAATTGATCAACCGGAGGGGGCACTTTACTCAATATATTTTGTTTAATTTTCACGTGTTTTTTTTATTTACTCAAAAACGGCTTTAACGATTTTGATCAAATTCTTCGTGTTTAATGAAAATTAGTTGTTCTTTAATACCAGGTAAGCTTTATTGTATTAAAATGTTCTGAGGGGTTTAAATGGGGAAGGGGCTTTTTTTGTTTTCCTAAAAAGTATAAGGAGAAATTAACTGTCTCTCGTTACGCCTAAAAATAAGAAATGGCTAAATATGAGATCTGATAAAAACCAAGTAAACATAGAGAGGAGAAAAAAAGAAAAATATTCAGTCAACTCATAAAACACGTTGAGCCCACGCATGCGGAGTACGCCTTTAATGACTGTTTATATTGTTTCTACATATTATAACATTGTTTATAATCAAAGCCGTTCTCTTCATTTAATGGAAATTGTTTGTTTCATAGTAACTGAACGAAATATTCAACAAGTAAATAGAGAATTATAAAATCAGACGATTTGGAGTAGTATGCTGGCATTGCCGAATTATCACAAGTAAATACGTTTAATCAATAATAAAAAAATTTGTATTTTTTTTTGAGCAAATGAAAACAAAAATAAGAAATGAATGAGGAAAAATGTGTAACTTTAGGTAGTGGCAATTAACAAAACTCATTAATTTCTAATCTAAGCAAGTTGGTAAGTGAAAGTTGTGTGTTGCGCGCATGCACCAGATTTTTTCTCATTCAGTGGAGAGCGAAGAAGGTTATTTGTCGATTATGAAGAATAAAATCTTTGAAACGATGATGAGACTGGTTTTGATTTAGTATTTTAATTGATATGGCATAAAAACAACTATTAGAGACCGAATCCATATATTAAGAAATTTATTTATTCTAGACTGACTCATATTCAGCTAAAAAACATATATATATATACATATACAGTATATATATGTATATATATATATGTATATACATATATATGTATATATATATATATATATATATATATACAGAATACCAACGAACGTTGAGATTGGTATCTGCCCTGTGTGACTTCAAATGATTTGTTTGCCTGTTTTGCTGAACCGAAGATGGCTCATACGAGCCGAAACGTCTTATAAATAAAAAATGTATTGTTGAGTCTAATTTGGTTCCCTTCTTGGTATCCTGTTGAACAATATAGTCTCAAGAACTGAATGTTTTATAAGTAACATATATATAATTTTCATTAGTTTTGGTTACCTAAATGTTGTATTCAGTCGTTATATATAAAATTTCCGTTTTTATTATTCATAAATTCAAAGTGGAATTAATTCTTTTATTAACAACTTTTAGGTTTACAGATTATAATGAGTTAATATTAATCCTCTCTTTTTTACTTTCACTACCATTTATATGAAATACATAGTAAGGTAAAGTATTGCAATCGTGAAAAATTTCGACTTCCGGTTTTCAACGGAAATACACGTTTTGGGGTTCCCTGAGTCCAAATAACCTAGTACCGCGAAATGGTGTGTGTGTGTGTGTGTGTGTGTGTGTGTGTGTGTGTGTGTGAGAGAGCATTGTTCACTGAACAGACTAGCTAAAAAACTATAAACCTTACGAACCTGAAATTGGGTATTTGGTATATGTATATGCCCGCGATGTGACAGCAAAAATTTCATCAAAATTGGTCAAACGGAGTGCGTACTTTATTTAATAACTTTTTCCCCAATTTTATGTTTTTTTCGATTTTCTCAAAAACAGCTTTAAAGATTTTGGTAAAACTGGGTACTTGATCTATGAATATGCTCACGATATAACAGTAAAAATTTCATCAAAATTAATCAAACGGAGGGGGCACTTTAATTCATAACTATTTTTCTCATTTTCATGTTTTTTACGATTTTTTCAAAAATAGCTTTAACGATTTTGATTAAACTCGTCTTGTTAAATGAGAATCCAGTTTTCTGTAATATCAGGTAAACTTTATTAGTATTAAAATGTTCTGATGGGGCTTACATGGGGTTGGTGCCTTTTTTGTTTTCCTATAAATTACCTTTGTTTTTGTTTATATGGAGAAATTATCTGTCTCTCGTTTCGCCTTAAAATAAGAAATGGCTAAATATAAACTATGAAAAAAATCAAATAGACATATAGAGGAGAAAAAAAGAAATATATTCCGTCGTCATAAAACACCTTTAGCCCACGCATGCGCAGCACGCCTTAATCACAGACGATGTTTGTAATTAAAGATGTTCTGTTCAGTTAATGGAAATTATTTTTTTCATGGTAACTATATGAAGTTTTCAACAACTACATAGAGAATTATAAAATCAGACAATTTGGAGTAGTATGCTGGCATTGCCGAATTATCCCAAGTAAATAATTTTAATCAATAATAAAAAAAATTAGTGTATCTACTTCAAAGAGCATGTACAAACAAAGTAAGTAAATTGATGAGGAAAATTTATTTTTGTCTTTATTAATTATTTTTCTATGTTATAGACATCCTCAAGGCTACAATCGAGGAAAACAAACAGAGGAAAGAAAAAATTACAAAATGGAATGTAGCATAAAGTAAGGTATGCAACCTTTTTAATAAATAATTAAAAAGCAACATATGAAAAGTAGTACGTTAACATTAGAAGAAATTAGTTATCTCCAACGTACGCTGATTTATACACTATAAATCTATTTACTAAATCTTAGTTTTTAATTATTTATGATGTTATATCCATTACTTTAATTTAAATTGCTACATTACATTATGTAAATTTTTTTACCATCTGTTTTCTTCCATTAATCCCTGAGGTGCCTATAATATAGACGAGTAAAAAATAAACCTTGTTTAATTTTCAAGACCTCAACCTTCACGAAATTATTTCATATTATCTTATTTGGTCTCAATATATATATATATATATATATATATATATATATATATATATATATATATATATTCATACATAATTATCAAGTAATAAGCGGAAGATCGAATACATCCCATGATAGTTCTATTTTAGATTACCGAATGATTTCAGACCTGTGAATGCAACCGTAGAATAAAAAAAGGGGGGCTGGTACCGTTTCATTGAGGCTATTAACAGTTGGAGGTTGGCAATATTCACCGTGTAATAAATAGTCCCAGAAGAATAGCGGCTACTTGAGGCATGAAGTCATAAATTTGTTGATCCATTTTGCCCTGATGTGTGAAGAGGGAAGGGTAACACACCCCACTCACTGCCGATGAGCCTTTAACTGGTCTCTTCTGCTCCTCAACCGCTCGTAATAGCGTATAAATAAGTTCCTTTTTTTCACTGGCAAAGATCCATAAACTTTCTGAGGGGTGAGCGAATTTCTTTTTCTTTTTTTTTAATTTTTGCTTTACATCGTTTGGAAGCTTGGATCTTTCTATTAACGACTATTCATCTGAAAAATGTTTATTCTGTGGAAGGATTGAGTTCTTCTTGCGGCTTCTCATTCAACAGATAAAATTATATGTGATGCTCAAAAATTTTAAAGCATCGAAGGTGTGTAAAAATATGGTAGGTATAAGGTAAGATTCTATAATTAATTATATTTTGGTCAAGAAACTTTTGTTCCATAATAAATTTCTGAAAGCAATATAAAGCGATTTTAGAGGAACAGTAATCGTTCTCGATTTCCAGAAAGGCATAAGAGACAAACTCTACAAGGAGAAGTAAATGCACCTATCGATTCACCTTCACGATATATTTACAAAAAGCGACTTGTAGTAAAAAGCAAGCACGCAGTAAAAAAAACCTCAACTGTTGATGAAATTAGGTCCCTTCAAAAAATAAGTAAGCAATAATGAATCGAAAAGTACTGAGAAATTTCAAATTTTGCTATACAGATACTCTATAACTTATGGAGATATACAAATATAAGCATATAAATGTGGGAAAATGTGTGAAGTTGAGGAATGGCGTTTACATATTATAAAAAAAATTAGATTTCTAATCTAAGTAAGTTCGTAAGTGAAAGTTGTGTGTTGCACGCATCGCACTAGAATTTTTTAAAAGTTATAAAGAGCAACATCCCGCATATTATATGAATAATTTAGATTGCTTAACCACCATTAACTATGAGCCACTTCACAATTTGTTAAAAGCACGGTAAACGGGTAAGACACTCGTAAATACCTTTGGGGATATTTTAAAGGAAGAGTAGAAATAATTAATTTAAATACTTCCTATTTTCCAAATAACGACAGAAAACTTGGAACCTATCGTTGGAACCTATTTGATCAGTTGGCTTTTAAAGACATAGTAACTATCGTTCGATATTTTCTTATCCAATATATTAACAATTCTTCCGTATTTTATCTAACCCAATTCACTATATGTTATTCAAATTTGTTTAGCTTCAACGTGTGTAGGGCTAACCGTATTTGTTTTTAATTTTTGGTGTAGAATTCACATAAAAAGGAATATAGCGGAAAAAAAAATACTTTAGGTATAACGTTCTTAAATTGACCGAAGCTTGTGGATTAAATATGTTAAATTTTTTTTTCTGTGTATTAAACAGAAATGATGATAGCATGCTAATTTTTAAATCCCCACTAAAATTACACATAGGACAAAATTTATTTTCTTCAAAAGAACTTCTTTTTACCAAGTTTTTTACTATCAGAGTATATAATATAAGTTGTGCATGAAGTAAAACACGGAAATATTATCGCTTATGAAAATTTGTTCTTTTTAACATTTTTATTCATGTCCTACTATAAAATATCATTGAAGGGGGCATAAATAAATATAAAATATCATTGAAACAAAAAGCATTATTTTATGCAAATTACTAGGCAAGTCTATATTGAGATATTAATCGACAGCTTTGTCTTGCAAATATAAAAATGAACTCCACGAAAAAAAAATTAAAATGAAGAAAGATCATTTGACATGAATTTGGATAGAAAATACCCCATTAAAGCCCTGAGGAACACCTACAACTTAGGTCGAACCCTCAGCGAAATGTATATATCCTAAATATAAATATCCTGTTATCACCTAAACAATTTCTTTAATTTTAAAATTTAGTGAAACATTAAAAAAAAATAATTCTTGTAATAAATTATATCGTCCTTTCCACGTTTCGACCCAATTTAAAATATATGCCATATAAACTATACATTTAGAGTGGGTAAAAATACTAAACAGAATTCTATGAACAATTGGTTTACTTTAAAATTAGTAAATAAAATATTTACATTATGTAAATATAAGGAGATATAAAATCATACCATTCATTTTAATATGTAGCAATGAAAGCATTGGAAATTTATTCCACCGATCGGTGAAATTTTCGTATGTTGAAATGATTTTTTTCTAAATCCGAACTGATGATTTGGAATTGCTTTCTATATTTCAAGGGAATTAAGACGATATAGAAGAATTTTTCAAACCATTTGAAAAAGGAAGTAAGGAGACATATAAGACGAGAGGAATACAGGCAGTCTGAAGGTTCATTAGCTTTTAAAATTATGACAACTTCAAAATATTTCCAAACTGCCGGGTAGCGTGCTATTTTAACAATGGAGTTGTAGATGTTAGTTGAAAAAAGGATTGGATTCCAAGGTTTTTTTATGCAAAAAATATGACGATTATTATTTGGTAAATTTAGAATAAAATTAGCCAATTTTATTCAATTTTTTTAAAAGTTTTAAAGAGCAACGTCCCGCATATTATATGAATAATTTAGATTGCTTAAAAACATTTAAAAATGAGCCACTTTACAATTTGTTAAAAGCACTGTAAATGGGCAGGACACTCATAGATACTTTTGGGGATATTTTGAAGGAAGAGTAGAAATAATTCACAATTAACTCTCTACATTATAAACCGTTTTAATATTTACATTTTGATAGGCGATTATAATAAAGTGAGAAGGAGGGTGTAATTAGGCTTGTAAAGAGGCGAGAGGTAATCCTCAAAGAGCCGCAGCGCAGCAGGGTACCAGCTCCTTCGTTATGGACCCCCCGGCTACGCCCACGCCACCTCTCACATTCTTTATTACTTAGCTCTAACTTATAACCTCACTTCCATCTCACAAATTTCTATTCTCCGGCTGTTTCTGCTTTTCGAAAACCGTGTAATCGACCTTCCTTGAACATAATTCTAAGAGAGTATCCTACGGACTGTGTTTTCAAATCATTGTAGATTATATCCGTTAATTTATGAAGTATAAGTTGAGTATTATTCAAGTTATGGTGGTGTCTAAAATTTAGGAGAGTGAAAGAATATTGATTTCGTACAAATTAAAATTTATTGAAAACTAACTTTAGTGATTCTTATGTTTTGATTTGTTCAGCATCTTTAAATCCTGATTTCAAGTGATTATACTTTTTAGATTTTTTAATTACTTTTCTACCTTCTACTTCTGTTGTTTTCCCTGAATACTAAATACTTTTCAAGCCACTCAGCCACTCAGTTCTGTCTATGGGTTGATTTTTGAACTTCCATTTGAATTTGAAAAGACGAATTTCGAACCCTTTTTTAATGTCAAAATAATGACTGCAGAAAGATCACCAAAAATAGGTATGGAAGATAAAACCAAAAGGTAGTTATAGAGGAACATTGAAGCATTAAATGTTGAATAGTTTGGTTGAGGCCATTATATCATTTTATTTAAATTTACTTTTATAACGTATGTGCAAATTTTTTCCTGATATAAATAAATGTTTATTTATTTTTAATATGTATTTATGATTTTTTTATTCTTTGCGAGTGAGAATGTTGAATCATAGAACATTCTAAAATAGGTTTGCACACTTTTTGAAAAATATCGAGTCTTTAATTTTTATAACACATCGCTATTAGACGATGTAATGAATCTAAATAGAGAATAATAACCAATTTGCAGAATGCGTCGTTTATTCTGAATGCTAAAGATAATGTTAATATTCCTTATTAAGGGTCTGGCCACACATGTCTGCACCGGATCCGCACCGTAGCAATAATACAGGTTATGTTCAGAATATTTTTAATTTAACTTACATATTACCTTTAGTTATGCCTAAAGTGGCCTGTGTCTGACATGTGTGGTTTGAACTTTAGGCATAACTAAAGGTAATATGTAAGTTAAATTAAAAATATTCTAAACATAACCTGTATTATTGCTACGGTGCGGATCCGGTGCGGACATGTGTGGCCAGACCTTAATATGTTTCTATTGGCCAGTTTTTGGAATGAAGTTTGTAATATAAGATTGTTTCGATTTTAGACTACCAGGGGTGATTACTTGGACAATATAGACCTGATAACACAGGTAAGTTGTTTGATCATAAGATGAAATTTTTGTAGTTCACTTATTAGCATGTTAGCTACAATATTTTTTCTAACATATGATATGGTTACTTTATCCAAGGGCGGATCCAGAAGAGAGGTACAGGGTTAATGGCCCCTCTCCAAATATTTTAGCTATATATTAGTGACCGACCGAAGTTTCGGTTTCGGTTTCGGCCAGTTTCGGCCGAAAAACCTGGTTTCGGCCGCAGTTTCGGTTTCAGCTTGTATGGTAAGCTCGATCTCTTTCATGGCATTTAACACTCTTGAATTTAATTGTGGGAAGTATCTGTTATTTTAGTTAATTACACTTGTATTTCGGTAGAACACAAATTTATTTATGTACTGTTTTTCTCATTCTTTTGGTATCTTTACTTGATCGAAAACTTTAAATTAGGTTTGGAGACAAAAATTTGAGATTGACCAACAGAAATGTCCTCGAAAATCACATCAAGTCTTAACATGTAATGAAAGCGTGCTCTTCATACAGAATTCTTTACGATAAGTGTAAAGAATACTATTTATTCTTTACCTTGAACGTTAAGAACCTTTTTGCGCTTTTAATCATCTCCTCATTAATAATGAAATTTGTTTTCTAAAAAAAAAAAAGAAAATATTAACATAAATAAGAGTATATAATTATATTCTAGACACTTAAACTCAAATTATTCGACATGTCCACAGATTCAATTCAAAATTGAAAAAAAATATTTTAGTCAGTAACCTTGTCATTAGAAGTAGCATCAAGTGGTGGTAATAGGTTTTTCGTCTTTGTTCTTGTATGTAATGGGAATCAGATGCAAAACCAATTTTTCAATCTTGGCAGTCGCCTTTCCCCCAACGGTTCTCCAATAACATTCCAAAAATTTGTCTCAATTTTTACCATGAAGAAGCACGTTTTCGACCAAAAGCTATCCTATAAATTTTTAAACTAGATTAAATCCACTAACATTTTAGACCAAAACTGACTCAGTAGATTAAATAGCTTCTAACATACAGCTTTACGTATTCAATAGGCCGTCATTTTGTATTCTATTAGCTTTGTCATAGAAAGATTTACTAAATTATTTATTATTTATAGATAATAATATGAATTTTTATTAATATCAGCCTGTTATTTCAGGATTATTTCAACTTTTAGGGCTGTACTAGTTAAGGAGGTACGGTCTAACATCCCATGGGGACCAGCCGTACTAGGAAGGAGGGGGCCGGGAGTCGATCCTATAACTTAAGTAATACACCTGTTTTAACACTCTTGTATACCAGCTCACTTATTAAATGAATAATTGAATTAAATTAGTGTTATTTTATAAGCTTTCATTGATATTATTGCTAAGCTAGACATATTACACACTTATATGTATTATATATAGACACGTAAATAAGTTTCGGTTTCGGCCCGAAACTAGGTCTATGGCCGAAATTCGGTTTAGGTTTCGGCTAAAATTTTGGTTTCGGTCGGACACTACTATATATATATATATATATATATATATATATATATATATATATATATATATATATATATATATACATTTTGTTTCTTAATGGGATTTAATGATATTACATAGCTGTTATAACATAACCATTACACTTTAGATCGCGGTCCTTCCTCTTTCAAGAAAGCAATATATTTAATTAAATTGAAAACAAAAGAGCTGTGAGGTTAAAGGACACGAGACGTGAGTGCGAGACCGGGGAGTCGTACCCCCTCCCCCCCCCCCACAAGTTTGTGCGAAATCTTATGACCCATGACTATCACATCATACGATCATTTTATATTTTTCAAACTCATATACATATCCAATACACATCAGTTTGGAAGTTATTTGTTGACAATAGTTATTTTAGAGGTGTGTTCTGTGGTAGCCCAAATAAAACGATACGTCCTTAGAACTTCAATACAGTAGTTTATTAAGAGGGTATTGAGTGAGATTGGTGACGAGATATCTTATTGGGAAAGAGGACAGGGATTGTGGCACTAATGGAATAAGACATACAGACAATGGGAGCACAGTGATAGGCCCAGAGGCCGGTCAGGTGTAAGAGGTTCCCATTGTGCTCCAAGTGGGATTAGGAGAGAACAAACAGCCTGGAAGGGAAGGCTATGATACTGCACTGTCATCCCCAGGTGCTCTGGGAATGGCCAGCTGGTTCACTGACTCACCCTGGTCATCCTCCTGGAGGAGGTACACTCGCTCAGGTCCGAGAATTTGAATAACATAGCGTCTTCGAGGCGGGGAGGTTGGCAAAGATATAAGTAAGGTGCAGCAAAAAATATTAGGCACCATTACGTAAAAAAGGCATTATTGAACACTTTTGTGTTAATACATAATATGTATTAATATAAAGATTTATTTTAAAAATCCAACGATGCAAAAGTATTCTGATTTAGAAAAAATTAAGCAATGATTAATTGCCCAAACAAGCTATGAAAATGTTATTTCATGAAAGTACACATTAGAAGGCCAAATGTATCAATCTTTTTTTTGAAATCTATGGGATTATCAGGAAAAGAAGGGGAAGGAAGGTTGGAAAAATGTTAGTTATCCAAGGTAATAATAAAATTTAGTATCTCCGTCAAACAGTTTAATTACATTTTATTTATTTGTAAACGCCCTATGAATTTTCCCGTAGTAAGTGACCCCATTCATTTTCTACAATACAAGAGGATTGTTTCGTTAATTGCCGAGCTTCAGTTGTGTGCACCGTCACTGCTATGCATGAAGATCACGATTCAGTCAAGTAGCGATTCAGAATTGAATTGACTTTGATCTGGCCTTGAAAAAATTCAAATGATGATAGACTGGTTAAATAAAATTAATTCAGTTCACAAGAACATTATATGCAGGCGTACATTGGAAAAATCTGTAAACAGTTAATAACCCCCCCCCCCATCCTATTATTTGTTCATAACAATATTTAATATAAGACTGAACCACCTTATACCATTTGACCTAAGAACGACAAGTGCTTCATATTTTGTTGAAATCGGTCAAACGTGTAAAAGCTTAATAATGTAAAAATAAATTTAGTAGAAAAGAAGTGAAACTTTTTAAGTAGTGAGGTAAAGAACAATAACAAAAAGAGATAAATAGAAATCGAAAATAAAATTTTCTTAATTATTAAATGCAAGTTCAACCTTTCTCAGGAAAACCCTTAATAATATTTCACTATGGAAATTTCTTACCTTTTTACTTTCACTTACCTATATATGAAATATATAGTAAGTGGAAGTATTGCGATCGTGAAAAATTTCGACTTCCGGTTTTCAACGGAAATACACGTTTTGGACCCCCTGAGTCGAAATAACCAAGTCCCGCGAAATGGTCTGTGTGTGTGTGTGTGTGTGTGTGTATGTGAACAGACTAGCTCAAAAACTATAAACCGTGCGAACCTGAAATTGGGTATTTAGTGTATGTATATGCCCGCAATGTGACAGCAAAAATTTCATCAAAATTGCTCAAAGGGAGGAAGTACTTTATTTAATAACTTTTTACGTTTTTTTCGATTTTCTCAAAAACGGCTCTAACGATTTTGATTAAACTGAGTAATTGATCTATTTATATGCCAGAGATATGACTATAAAAATTTCATCAAAATTGATCAACCGGAGGGGGGACTTTACTTAATAAATTTTGTATCATTTTCACGTGTTTTTTTTTATTGACTCAAAAACGGTTTAAACGATTTTGATCAAACTGGGTATTTGAACTATTTATATGCCCGAGATACGACTGTAAAGATTTCATCAAAATTGATCAACCGGAGGGGGGACTTTACTTAGTAAATTTTGTATCATTTTCACGTGTTTTTTTTTATTTACTCAAAACCGGTTTTAACGATTTTGACAAACTGGGAGTTTGATGTATGTATATGCCAAAAATGCGATAGCCAACATTACATCAAAATTGGACACTTTATTTCTTAATTTTTTTCCAATTTTTACCTTTTTTTCGATTATCTCAAAAAACGGCATTAACGATTTTAATCAGTTTAATAAAGTTTAATGAAATTTAGGTAATGAAAATTAGGTGTTCTTTAATATCAAGTTAGCTTTATCATTATTAAAATGTTCTGAATGGGTTTTTTTTTGGGGGGGGGCCTTTTTTGTTTGTTTATTTTCTATAAAGTACCTTTGTTTTTGTTTATATGGAGAAATTAACTGTCTCTCGTTACGCCTAAAAATAAGAAATGGCAAAATATGAGATATGATAAAAATAAAAAAAACATAATGAGGAGAAAAAAAGAAAAATATTCAGTCAACTTTAAAACTCGTTGAGCCCACGCATGCGGATTACGCCTTTAATGACAGACCATTGTTCTTAAGTTCTGTTCATTTGAGAAGTGGCTATTAACAAAACGCATTAATTTCTAATCTAAGTAAGTGAAAGTTGTGTGTTGCGCGCACGCACCAGATTTTTATTTAATATTTTTTTCGACAAAAACATAACAGTTTACAAAATAAACACACAAAATAAAAAAGTAAGAATTTTCTTTTCGAGAAATATTATCGATAGTTTTCCTGGGAAATATTGAAATTGAAGTTAGCCATTCTGTCAACTGAAATTCTGATGTAAATTACCCAAACAAAAATATAATAATAAAAAATCCTTTTATTACAAGTCAGGACAGCGTGACTTCGCCTCTACCCTTGAACGGCGTTTTGCTGTATTTAATATTATTTTAGTTAATTTACATTTTAGTATGATACTTCTTACAATTACTAGAATAGGATAACTACTTTTGTTTCTTTGCCTCTTAACCAATCTTTGTTTTATTTTACTTTACTGTATATATTAATTTTAATATACGTATTTCTCAAACAAATATAATAGTTATTTGATATTGTTTGTATAACTTAATTTAATAGTTATTTTGATTCACTGTCTGGTACCAACCAATCCAATATTAATGCTTAAACTAATTCCGAAATTCCCTATTGGAATGATTACATGGTTTCCAAAACAATTATTAAAAAATGTCGCTTTTTCTTAATTGGAATATTCTAGTTTTCAATATCTTTCACAAGTGGGTTGCAACGCAGGTGTCAGATTTTCAATCAGATTTTGGAAATGATAATAAATACGAGACCATAATTTTAATTCATTTATATTATTTTATTTATTTTTTCTGTTTCTTCAATGTATACATTTTTTTAAATATTTATATCAATGTTTGTATTTTATTATAGTATGGATAATATAGTATGTGAAAGAGTTTTTAAAGAAATAATATAAATTCCCTTCATAGAAGTGGATTTTATTATTTCATTCAATAAAAAAAAAGTTTTCTATACGACTTTCCATTTTTTTTTATTTAACGTAACTTTATGCTGCCATAGATATTCAGACGATTCTTCAGTGAGAGTCCCAAATTTTGCTATCTAGGTACAATCAAGGTGGAGATCTTTAACGAAAACCTGACATAGCACAGGCTCGGGACCACCATTTACGTCCCATCTGAAGGACTTATATTACTAAGATTTTTTTCTTTGGCCCTTTCAATTGTAATTTTCAAGATACGACTTTGTGTAATGTTCAAGCTACAATTTAATATGTTTTTTTTTTTTTTTTTTTTTTTTTATTATTTATTAAAGTTGACAATTTTTAGATTATGAATTCAAAACTGAATGTAATTTAAGTCTGTGGGAAAAAATGCGGGCAAATTTTTCGGGTCAACCTTTAAAGAAAAAGCAAGAATGAATAACTTTCTTAGTGATTTTTTATTTAATGAAAACCTTTTGACGTCAATACATAACAATAGCGCAATTGTGAACCTTCACTTCTCCCTTGGATTAGAGATCCAATGACTGGCTATTGAAAGTGGTCTAATAAACGTGCGCGATTCATGCACCTCATGTGAGCCAGAGCTCTCACCCCTTTCACCAGATCAAGGAACTGGAATTGTTCTAAGAAAGATCCGGCAGAAGTAAATAGAGCAATGGGGGATAAAGAAAATCTCGGGTTTTCTCTGCCGGGTGGGGTTTTCACGGTGCTGGGCTGTTCTGGTCCATCGGGAGCCCCTGAAGAAAGGTATGGGAGAATTGGATAAAGAACGGAATGGAGTCGGCCTTTCTTCTATTCTGCCAAGTCATCGCGGTTTCTCTCTTTGTCGGCCCTCCTTCCTCTGTTCGCAATCAAAACACTTTTCAGTTGCTATTTGCCTCCGAGGTTACCGATGGACACATCACCTTCGCCAGATTAACGATCGCTGGACGATGAAGGTTGAAATAGCTTTCGTTTCAGTTTTCTGTTTTGACGATCGAGTACGATCATTAAATCAGAATTGTGTCTCTCTATTGTTATTGATTCGTAAGAAGGTCAGTATAGCTACCAATATATAGAAAGTTGTTAGGACCAAGGATTTCAAATGCAATGGAGTGTAATATCAGTTCAAAAATGCAATCAAAAGGGTATTAGGGGGTTAGTTCTTATTGATAGTGGTTGAATTACAAAAGTTTATAATAAACAGCTTAAGTTTTAAAAAATAATACAATTTAAAAAGGCTAAAAAATAATAAAATGGATTCTTTTGCTATGAAGTATGTTTGGAGAATGGTATTTATTTTTCTAACCTTGGTAATGTGAAGACATTTTCTCAGTATAATGTATTTTTATTATTAGTTATTTTTATATATACATATGAACGTTTCAGGTTTTGCCTTATCATAAGGATAATCACTAAAAATAAATATGATTATAACAAAAAAAATCATATTTATCTATCACTTCACTTACATTTTAAACATTAACTAGTTCTGTGAGCAGTTCTTTAGAAGCCGGTCTAGCTCCAGTAGCTGTCACGAGACATCATTTTGCATGCGGCTATATCGAAAGGCTGAAATTCATTTATGAAAATCCAGCCAGGAAAACAGTTTTTCAAACAAGAACAAGAAGATTCCCAGACAACTGATGACTGTCTGCTCCATAGTATGAAGAAAATACATTGACGATATCAAGTACCTGCAAACTTCAACCAATGAATTTACGTATCCACCGTGGACCCTACAATTATGATCAGACCTAGATCTAAAAAAAAAAACCCATCGAATTTCAATACTCAGTTAGCTTACCAAAAAATAAACAGCAAATGGCAATAGCACATATATTAAATTTATGGCTCCAAATCAAATAGTAATGAAGGTACTTAATAAACAGTAATTTAATATCGACGCTATATATGATAAAATATTTATTAAGAGCTGCCACGTACTACAAACATCTTTACCGATTGCTGCGCTATCAGTAAGCTTTTTATAATACCATTTAGCATCAAGAGCAAAATTTGTTAAATGAGATTTCATTTCTGATACGATTACAATAAACGGTATACATATGCAAATTAGCTATTAAAGAAGCCCAAGCAAGCAAGCAGTCTCAGTTTGAGATTACCTACTATTATTTGTCATTCATCCTCCTCCCCTCACATCGCTGTAAATACATCAAAAATGAGGAAAAACTGACCAATTGTGACATTTTATTTCTATTGGCCAACCTGAAATATCCCGACAAGTTATTTTTAGGTAAATAGTAAAATTATATTATTCAGAGAAAATTTCTTTATATTCCAAACTTTGGAAAATTAATTAAATTGATTTGATTAATTTTGAAAAACTATAAAATGGGAGGCAATAAATTAAGGAAGAATATTAGATTCAAGAAGTTAAAAATATTTATTTGAAATAGTGTTTATATTTATGAAGATAAAAATAAACGGATTGGTCTATTTAGACCTGTGCTATGACTGCACTCCGTGCTACTTTCAGCCTGCTCGGTGATTCGTTATTGAAACTTTTTCAATTGCTGAATCTGCATAAATATTTTTTTAAATTTTTCACATCAGTAAGTTAATTCGTATCAGCATGGTCTTGTTAACAAACAAAAATAAGTTGCTTTTTATTTCCAAATAAAAATTATTAACACTGATAAGTTATTGTTCCAAAATTAAAAAAAAAATGTAAATCTTTCACGAGCCCCTTTTTAATTTTGTGAACATCCGTTTATATTTTCCTAGTAATATCACAAAACAAGTAAGAGTCATTTAAAGCAAGTAGATCCAAAATTAATCCAGTGAGGATAATTATTTAACATAACACATTCTTTACATTTTAATAAAGATTGTATAAAGAACATAAGGTTATATTTTAAACTTAAATTACCGAATACCCTTTAATATTTAAGGGAGCAAAAAGGAAAAACCTTCTAACTGTTACAGAGAAGTTGACGATGATAATGACATGAGGGAGCGTACGAAGTAAAGAAAACTGATATTTAAAAGTTCGCTATTGAACAGCTCTCGGAGGGGACTTCTAGGAAGCAACCAGGAAACAGGAGGAGATAAGGTGTCTGTCATTTCTCCAAGGGGCTTCAGAAAACTTTTCAAAAGTTTCTCTTCAATTGCAAACTATTTCATTTCAGCTCCTATAGGGCTTCTTGTCTCTATAGAATCGAGTCTTTTTCGAACGAAGAACAATTTGCTCCTGGTCTGGGACAAAGGAACATAACAATTCCTAACAGGGATCCTTCAAAGTGTTCACAGAAATCTTTGGAGCAGATATAATTCACAATAATTATACATCAAAGGTTCTTTTAGAGTTCTACTTTGTCGTATTTCAACTTCAATAAAAGGAAATCTCAATATGGACGGACATCTTTAGTTGTAAATGGATTTCACTTAAGGACATTCTTCAGTGAATGGATGGTGTTAATTTTTTGAGAATTTCATTTTTTCTATGCTCCATGCCAACTCTTTTTTAAAAGTATTTTCCACTTTAAGAACGTAATGACTTGTACAGAGTATTTCTAGATTTCAGATTATTCCTTTATTCCCTACTTGCGCAAAGGAACTTTTTTTTATGTGAAGGCTATATTAACAGAAATGGGCTATATTTTACTTCAGAAGTATCCATTATTGGGAGTAAAAAATGCCACATGACAAGCAGGACATCAATACTAATTGAAGATAACAGCTTATTATCCATTATCAATATATATTATAAAGCTTATAAAAGCAACGTACAATAACGTGCCGATAACGCTCAAAAGCGACTCCACATACGATCAAAAAGTTATGTCGTAGTGTAGCCCTATAACCCCCTAACCGTGAAGAGGGTTTCCGTTTTTATCTCTAGGGTGTAAAATTGAAGAGAAAAGGACTCGAATTTTAAGCCTCTCTCAATATGCAATTAGCCTATTTGTCCATGACGATGATGGGTTAAGAATGAAAAATTTAGTTTGATCTCCAGACTACCAGGAAGCGCTAGGGTGCGTTTCACTCAATGTTCATAATTCATTCATTCAGTTTGTAATGGTTATATATTTTTTCAGCTATTCTTTTTAAATTACTCAAAATTATTTTAGTTTAATTAGTTTCTCCTTTGTATTTCAAAATAAAATAATTATTTTACATCTCTGTAATGAATTAGAAAATCAACTGGATTCCTTAACAAAGTAATTTTAGCATGAAAAAGCTAATTGATCAACACATTACATTTAACACATTCAATTCCCACTAACAATAAGCCTACATCCCCGGGGGTCCAATGGTTTTTTTTTATTTATTCTTGTAAATAACACTTTAATAAATCAAATCAATCATTATAACATCGATGCAAGTACAATTTACCATTTTTTTACATACAACCCGCCATGCGGTTTTACATACAGGCGGGTTGTATGTAAAAAAATGTACCTCTCTTCGTATTTCTATAATAAAATCAGTTTTTATTGCGTAATTTTTAATTAAATGTGAGAGGTGGCATTTTCTTTCAATAAATAACTCAATTAATGTAAAATGCATATCAATTTTTTTTTATTATTATTTTACTGGGTTGTATATATATTATTTATACAATTATTTCTAAATTACCTTTCTTTTCCTTTTTATAAATTCCACTGGGATATATGGACGGATGGAAGGAAGAATTGAAGGAGGCTTTTGATAGGTACAGGAAAAATATTTAATAAAAACATGAAATAAAATACATTTATTTTTATTAAATCAATAAATTACATCAATATATATAAATTAAACACTAATTATGTTATTGATAAACAAATTACAATCCATACAATAAATTATAATCAATATTTGTGAAAATCACGTTACTATGCAAAAAAAATTCGTAAAGATAAATATAAATCGTTCACAAATTGAGAAACAAGTATGAGTCTTCCAAGATATCAAAATTAATAAATAAAAAAAATCAACTTACTTGTAAAAGGGACTGGTACTCCAAGAAGCGTAGAACTACACAAAACACACTGCCATGGATAAAAAAAAAAGTTCTCGAGAAACCATCACATTCAATACACAGCGACTACCCTGTGAGAGGCCCCAAAGTAAAATGAAGTAAAAACGAGAGGCCCCTGCGGATCCAGGTAGACGGGAATGCAATTGGTATGTGCACCCGCCAGGCGGGTTGTGGGCACCGAACGTGTTAATAAATATATGTAATATAAGCTATATTTAATGCAATGTGAGTGAAAATTTCTTACAAGGGGAGGGCACAGCTATGGGGTCGTCGATCGGGCCCATTTTTACTTTCACTTACCTATATATGAAATATATAGTAAGTGGAAGTATTGCGATCGTGAAAAATTTCGACTTCCGGTTTTCAACGGAAATACACGTTTTGGGACCCCCTGAGTCGAAATAACCAAGTCCCGCGAAATGGTCTGTGTGTGTGTGTGTGTGTGTGTGTGTGTGTGTGTCTGTGTGTGTGTGTGTGTGTGTGAACAGACTAGCTCAAAAACTATAAACCGTGGGAACCTGAAATTTGATATTTAGTGTATGTATATGCCCGCGATGTGACAGCAAAAATTTTATCAAAATTGCTCAAAGGGAGGGGGTAGTTTATTTAATAACTTTTTAGGTTTTTTTCGATTTTCTCAAAAACGGCTCTAACGATTTTGATTAAACTGAATATTTGATCTATTTATATGCCCGAGATATGACTGTAAAAATTTCATCAAAATTGATTAACCGGAAGGGGGACTTTACTTAATAAATTTTGTATCATTATCACGTGTTTTTTTTATTTACTCAAAAAAGGCTTTAACGATTTTGATCAAACTGGGTATATGATGTATGTATATGCCCGAGATATGACTGTAAAAATTTCATCAAAATTGATCAACCGGAGGGGGGACTTTACTTAAAGAATTTTATCTAATGTTAACGTTTTTTTTTTTTATTTTCTCAAAAACGGCTATGATGATTTTGATGAAACTGGGTATTTGATGTATGTATATGCCCGCGATGCGACAGCCGAAATTTCATCAATATTGGTGAAACGGAGGGGGTACTTCATTTAATAAACTTTTTCTTATGTTCACGTGTTTTTTTTTATTTACTCAACAGCGGCTGTAATGATTTTTATCAGACTGGATATTTGGTGTATGTATATGCTCACAATGTGTGACAACATTTCATGTTTTCATGTAAAAATTGGTCAAATGCAGGGGGCTCTTTATTTCATAACTTTTTTTTCCAATTTTTACATTTTTTTTGGAATATCTCAAAAACGGCTTTAATGATTTTGATTAAATTAATCATTTTTAATCAAAATCAAGTCATCTTTTTTATATTATTTATAAAAATGGCAATTAAAAAAACATGCCGATTTCTAATGTAAGTAAGTTGGTAAGTGAAAGTTGTGTGTTGCGCGCATCGCACCAGATTTTTTTTCTGGTGATTCTACATCGAAAAATAGTCGACACGTGTCCGAGCGTTCCGTCCAATGGGCCTTAGGTGCTGAGAAATAAAATAAAATACCTTGAAAATCCTTTATTTTTTATCTTGAGTTTGGAAAATGATATCGACATGATTCTTTCACTAATTCATTTATTTTAGAGAATAGATTAAAGGAAAAATACAATCGTTAAAGAATTATTCATATTTCTTCAATTTAATTTAAAAAAAGCTTCAAGTTTTCAAGTAAACTTGCTTTATAAATTTTTTCACATAAAAAAAAATAGCAGAATTGAGTTCAGCACCTCAAGAAACCTTGATGTCTTAAATATCATCCAAAACAAAAAATAAAAAAAATTTCCTGTCAGGAACAGCTTAAAAATGTTTCAGCAAAATTTTATGTGTAGTTTCAAATTCTGCATCTCGTGTTGAGCTGATCCGATTTTTACGTTCTTGAGCTCGTTGCATTGAAGAAAGCTTCCTTTTTCTAACCATATAAATAACTATTGTATTATCTCGGGAACCTCTTGTAAAAAATGGTCCTCAAAATAAAAATTAAATTCAAACTTTTCTTTATATTATGTTGATTCCCGAACACGTAAAAATATCTCGATTATGTAAAAATGTGTAACTCTATAGCCAAAAAAACCTATAAGTAAATTTTGGGAAGATTAAAAAAACAAAAAAAAAAAAATTAGAAATTGCATTAAAAGTTTCGCTAAGGCCCTTACAATTTCGTTAAACATCCAAAAATCCGACCATATTTCGGAGAAAATTCTACCGATTTTCATCAAATTTATAGGGTAAATAAAGGATCTAGAGTTACACATTTTTACATAATCGAGATATTTTTATGTGTTCAGGAATCAACATAATATAAAGAAAAGTTTGAATTTAATTTTTATTTTGAGGACCATTTTTTACAAGAGCTTCCCGAGATAATACAATAGTTATTTATATGGTTAGAAAAAGGAAGCTTTCTTCTACGCAACGAGCTCAAGAACGTAAAAATCGGATCAGCTCAACACGAGATGCAGAATTTGAAACTACACATACAATTTTGCTGAAACATTTTTAAGCTGTTCCTGACAGGAATTTTTTTTTATTTTTTGTTTTGGATGATATTTCAGACATCAGGGTTTCTTGAGGTGCTGAACTCAATTCTGCTATTGTTTTTTATGTGAAAAAATTTATAAAGCTAGTTTACTTGAAAACTTGAAGCTTTTTTTAAATTAAATTGAAGAAATATGAATAATTCTTTAACGATTGTATTTTTCCTGTAATCTACTATTTAAAATAAATGAATTAGTGAAAGAATCATGTCGATATCATTTTCCCAACTCAAGATAAAAAATAAAGGATTTTCAAGGTATTTTATTTTATTTCTCAGCACCTAAGGCCCATTGGACGGAACGCTCGGACACGTGTCGACTATTTTTCGATGTAATCACCAGAAAAAAAATGGGCCCGATCGACGACCCCATAGCTGTGCCCTCCCCTTGTTAGTAGTGCAGTGAACGAATAAAAACAGACATGAAAATATCTACATTATTTCAAAAATCTTTAGCTAAATATGAGTAAACTTTAATAAGATAATCCCAAAACCTACAAGAAAGTTGACATGTATTACGAATTAATGTTAAGGTTTTAATTTGTTAAAAACTTCACATATGCATTATTCAATCAATAAATACTATCATAGATAAATGATCAATTTGAAGTTAATAGCCAGATTGTCCAGGGATTTTTAAAGTAATTTTTGAATGGATTTTTTACGTAATATGGTCGTGTAAGGTAAAATACAGTTATGTACAGTGATATACGTTTTTACATTACTAAGTCGAATGGAAAATTCACATGGCATTGCATTCTGTAGATTGAAAGTTATCTTAACTGCAGCAATGGGGAGGGTCGAGCACCACAGTAGTCGGTGCCTAAGATGTACTCGAAATATAATTTTTTTTTTTAACTGAGATATCAGATTTTTCAACGGGCGTAATAATCGCGAAATTGATCGCCCTAAAACACCTACTACTACTACTACTCAGATTTTTCAACTATAATCTTATATAAATTATTATCTGTTGACTGCATTGAATGGGCTTATAGGATTCAGAATCACAGAAACCATCAAAAATGATGCATAACTCGACAAAGTTGCAGCAAAATTAATTTTTCATTTACCATTTTGAACCACCCATAACGTATATAGGGTTCCTTAATTTGGGCGGACTTTGCAGATCTCGAATCTTACTATTAATACCATGTTAAAACCGAAGTTTTAAGATGGTGCTAATTTTGTTCTATAGTTCCTTTAATTTTAAATTTTATCTGTTATTAAAACTATCACACAACTACCGGAGCGATGCCGGGCACCCTAGCTAGTTAATTTATAGATCTCTGGGTGTTTCGGATTGGAACGTACCGAGAGTACCAGGGAATCTATATAAAATAAAGTTTCTCTAAAGGTATACTCTATTTGTTTCCATTCTTTTTTCGGTTAATCGATGTTTTTTTACAGCTTTCAATTAGTAATTTGTCTCTTTCCATAGAGGTAAATAAAAAGAGATAGAAATTTTATGTTTTACCAGCCAAAAGAGCACTAAAGGGCTGGACATCTAGATAATAATAGGCAATTTTTGTTTTAAAACAAATGCAGACAGATTTTTATGGGATCATAACTTGTTAACTTGTTCTATCAACATCATTGGCGGATCCAGGGGGGGGGGGCTGTGGGGGCTACAGCCCCTCCCTTTGGAAAATTTTAGTCATTTAAAGATAAAATTTGACTTTCCATAATGTAAAAAAGCAAGTTAAAGAACAAATAATGTGCAGAACAAGTAGAATTTTAATTGTGGGAAAGGAACATAAAGGTAAAACAGCTGATAAGCAGATCCAAATGAAGGACTGTGGGGCTGCAGCCCCCCCCCCCTTTAGGACTCCAGCCCCTCCCTTTACGATCGGCTGGATCCGCCCATGATCAACATGTAGGTATATGTTTATTACTGTAATAACTGAATTCACCACCAAGCTTGAAAATACTATAAAGTGTTAAAATAATTTTTGAACCTTTCACTGAGATGTAACATTTTAAAAATAATGAATTTTATGTTTTGGACGATTTAAAAATTAAAAACAAAATTTGATTATTAAATAACAATCAACAAGGTCTTTCCAAATGTGTCCTATAAGATTGTTATTAATTTTAAAAAGGTAAGAATTTTTGGTTAAAAATTTAAATTTGTGAAATTAAAAAAGTATACCCCATATAAGTATATATATACTTATATATAAGTATATAAGTATATATATATATATAAGTATATATATATATAAGTATACCCCAGCACAGCAGAGGTTTACCGTAAGCTGGTTACGAGTCTACGCAATGGTGGAGCTGATTTTCATACGTATCAGCTCCCAGAGGATAAAAATAGAAGAGTCGTGGTGAAAAATTTGCATCACACAACGCCGTTAAATGAAATCATTAGCGATATGCAAAAATACGGATATGAAGTCGTAAACATCACAAATGCTATTTCCCGATTCAAAACCCCATTACCGATGTTTTTTATCGATATCTCTAAGTCGACTTACAATGAAAAAATATTCGACATACAAACAATTTTCTACACTAGAGTTACTGTAGAAGAGCCAAGAAGAAAACGAATGATACCTCAATGCATCAGGTGTCAACAATACGGCCACACCAAGTCGTATTGCAACCACGCACCTCGGTGTGTGAGATGCGGCCAAGGCCACGAAAGTTCATCGTGCACTAAAACGAGAGATACAGAGGCGACCTGTGCAAATTGTAGGGGAAACCATCCAGCAAATTATCGTGGGTGCCTAGTTCTGAAGAAGTTGAGGGCTCAGAAAACTAAAAGAAATAATCATTTACAACAATCTTCTCCTCCAGTTCCAGGTCTAGAAGAATTTCCTGTTCTTCAGCCTCCGAAGACGCATCGTCAACCACAGAAGAATACTGCACCGTTGCCGACTCAGCAGCAGCAGAGAGCACCCTCAACGCAGCCGATTGTATCGCACAGTCAGACTCCAACTCAAAATAAACCGACATATTCAGGTATGAGGCGGGATGTCAGTCAGCAGCCACCTTCAGCTGACAATTACGGCCCCCAACACTTGCATCAGTTAATCAATGGTCTTAACTCTCTCATCCAACCCCTTTTTAGCATCCTCCAACAGCTCGCACAGGTGACCCAAGCCATGTTTCCCCCAAATGGCCCCTAATCAGCTGACTGCGGGCTCTTTGTCCATCCTTCTATGGAATGCAAACGGACTAACGCAACACAAAACTGAACTAGACCTATATCTTCATGAAAAACGAATTGACGTAGCATTGATTACGGAAACGCACCTTACCACACGATCTAAATTTTGTATTCCTGGCTACTTGACCTATAGGACAGACCACCCAGACAACACAGCACATGGAGGTACAGCCATTCTTATCAGAACAACACTATCACACAACCATATACACTTACCAAGTACTCCTGACATACAGTCCACAGGCATTACACTTTACATGAAAAAACACACGATAACACTGGCCTCGGTGTACTGCCCGCCAAGATACGTGCTGACATCTTCGATGTTTTGCGATTTTTTCCGTACCTTAGGGCGCTGTTTTATAGCAGGAGGGGATTTCAATGCGAAGCACCAATATTGGGGCTCACGTTTGTGCACTCCAAGAGGAAGGAATTTGAGGGCTGCCATCCACGAGCTTTCATTAGACACAATAAATCCTGACACACCGACTTACAGGCCTGTATCGAGGCGAAAATCACCGGACCTTTTGGACTTTTTTATTACTAAAGGACTGCGGACTATACCTCACACCATAAATACTACCTCTGATCTTTGCTCTGATCATTCCGAGGTGCATTTAATTATGCTTGAGGAGGCAATAAACAAACCAAGAAAGCCAACGCTGATAGATGGACCAATTGACTGTGATGCCTTTAGGGAGTTTTTAGAGTCTTCGCTTTCGATCCCAGTCTCAATCAAAACTGAAAATGAACTGGAAGAGGCTGTCGAACTATTTACAGAAAGTGTTCAAAAAGCGGCATGGTATTCAACAATACCCAAGGTCAACTCAGCAAGAACAAATAACTTGCCACAATATCCTCAATATATAAGAGATTTGATCAGAGCAAAGAGAAGAGCGCGTAAAATATGGCAGACTGACAGACGCCCCTCAGACAGACAGACATTCAACAGACTAAACAATCAACTCAAAAGGGAAATACAAAAATTTAACAGAACAAACTATGACGCTTATATAACTGGCCTCTCGACAGACGATGGAAGCTTGTGGAAGCATACCAAGAAGTTGCTAAAACATCGAGAGTTGTCAGCACCCCTTCGAAGAGAAGATGGCTCCTGGGCCGTGTCGGATGAGGAAAAATCTGAACTCTTCGCTAACCATCTTTCTTCTGTTTTCATCCCATTTTCTGACTTAACAAACACAGAACATGAGACCCTAGTACTCAACTCATTAGATATTCCACTTCAAATGACACTTCCACCACCTTCATTCACTCCTGCCCAGGTTTTTAATTTTTAATTTTAAAACATTTACCCAAAAGAAAAGCCCCTGGTTTTGACTTAATAACTGCCGAGGTGCTCCAAAAAATGCCCAGAAAACCTCTGGTATTTCTGACAACAATTTACAACTGCATACTAAGGACATCAAAATTCCCACTACAATGGAAATATTCCATGATTCAAATGATACACAAACCAAATAAAGACATCTACTATCCATCTTCATACAGACCTATCAGCCTTCTTCCGATATGTTCAAAAATATTTGAAAAATTAATATACAAAAGAATAGTTGACATATTGACTGACAAACATATAATACCCGACCATCAATTTGGATTTCGCAAGTCACATTCAACGACCCACCAACTACACCGAGTTACTGACTTCATTGCTGGAGCATTAGAACAAAAACAATATGCAACTGGTGTATTTTTGGATGTAGCTCAGGCGTTCGACAAAGTTTGGCACCAGGGTCTTCTCTTTAAACTCAAGAACATACTACCGTACACCTACTATCTCATTCTTCGATCCTTCCTTTATGACAGATTTTTCTCCGTTCGGCAGGGGTCAGAAATTTCTTCAATTCGCCCAGTCTTAGCGGGGGTACCACAAGGTTCAATACTGGCCCCCCTACTCTACATTGTATATACCCATGACATACCAGAAGGTAATGAGACATTGACCGCTACTTACGCAGACGATACAGCAATACTAACAAAACATCAAGACCCGTCACAT
The DNA here is from genome assembly GCA_911387785.2 of Aelia acuminata. Classification (NCBI taxonomy): domain Eukaryota; kingdom Metazoa; phylum Arthropoda; class Insecta; order Hemiptera; family Pentatomidae; genus Aelia; species Aelia acuminata. Next base: position 126,181,352 of record OU426978.1, on the reverse strand, counting down.
GCTTCACTAAACTTACAAAACCACTTACAGAAATTAAACGATTGGTGCAAATTGTGGAAAATTAGACTTAATCACGACAAATCACAACATATAACTTTTACTCTTCGGAAAAATACTTGCCCACCAATTTATATCGAAAATGTCCAAATTCCCCAAACAGACACAATACAATACCTCGGACTAACCCTCGATAGAAGGATGACATGGGGCCCGCACGTTAAAATGAAAAGGGAAACTCTAAACAAACGACTAAAGCTACTTTTCCCACTTTTTTCTAAATCCTCAAAATTAAGACTGAGACAAAAACTAAATACGTACACATACTTACTTAAACCCATATGGATATACTGTTCACAGATTTACGGGATTGCTAAAAAAATACATTTACAAAAACTTCAGACCTTTCAGTCAAAATTATTACGACTCATTTCAAAAGCACCTTGGTACGTGACTAATCAAACCTTACATACTGACTTCCACATGCCAACAGTCGACCAGCACATCAAAATTCTTTATAAACGTTTCCACACTAACCTACACGGACATATAAACCTACTGATAAGAGATATGGCCACAGATGAAATGCCCGTGAATGTGAGGAGGAGATTAAAAAGGCGTTGGATGAGAGATCTCCTTCTTTAACGGACATGAATAACTGAATCAAGCCAGGGAAGAGGTACTGTTGGGTGCCATCCTTCCCCATGCCTGACATGTCATCATCTGCAACTGTATACGGCCATCGAATCTGCTGATTGTCTATTTAATGCTGACAGGCGCGGATATACGAATGAAGTGAAAAAGAAAAAAAAAAAAGTGTAAATAAATTAATTAAACAGAGTAGAAACTGGACATATTTTTAGTCAAGATTTAATGTAGAGGGATTTCTCTATTCAATAGATAAACAAAATAATTTTTATTCTTTTTTGGTTACATTTGCATTTCATTGTTGCAGTTTAATAAGTTGTTTTTCATTATAAAAAGAGGAATTATTTATTGAGTATAATTATATTTAAATAATTGTACTTTTAGTACTGCAAGAAACGTTAAGCAACACTTTTGCAACTGTATCGAGTGCCGTTTTAAAGAAATCTAAGCAGATAAATGAAAAAGCTGATTCAAATTCCATCATTATTTTTTCATCTTCCTTTAATATGCAATGTAACATACAAAGAAAATTAGTAATTGTAATTCTGTCTCCCACCTTGCCCCCTCAGGCAGTTACACCTTGAGCTCAGGTAACAGCCCATTGTAGGAGGAGAATAGCTACCGATAAACTGTGATGTGGGTGTGTTATTTATAATGGGACACCAGGAGCTGGAGGAAGGGGTCTCCCCAGGGGCGGCTTTTGTCAGGACGGCGAAGACAGAGGAGCACAAAGGAGCGGAGACATCTGGACCTGGCGAGGTGAGAAAAAACAACGGATAACCCGGAATAAAGGAATCCCCAACGACCTGGAGGATCTGTTTTCTGAAGAAACACCGAAAGGAAGGGTGAGCCCTTGTCTGCCGCCTATCACAACAGTGGCATAGTCTTTAGAATAACACAGTAACATTGGAGGAGAGAATGTATCCCGTATGGAGAAGTCATCTTCTAAGGCTGGATCTAAGGGTTTTGTTAATCTACCCTGAATTGAATATTCGAATAGATAACGCATCATACACATTGAATAAAATAGAAAGGAAATAACAACTTTATTCTGGAAAGACGTGGCTCCATAAGACAGAAGCACTAAAACAATGGACATACACAATAAACATAATAATGATTGTTACATTTTCGGTTAAGCTAACAAACCTACCATTCCCTAAATATAAAATGTTTATAAAATAAATAATTCTCCCTTTTATTTGTTTAAAAAGAAATCTGCATTCCCAGTATCTATATTACCAAAAAACGGTCCAATTAAAAATAAAATATATTTAGCTAATCATGGGAGAAAAAAAAAATTGTGCATTATTTGGACTTACATGGTTTCATTAACGGATGGTATTTGCCTCTGAAAAAGATAAGAAAGAAACAAATGAGGTAATATATTTAAACAAAATAAAATCCATTTTTTTTCTCTTCAAAAATAAATTATTTAATTTATTTTATTTATTATTTTTTTTTTTTTTGGCTTCATATTTTAGGGCTTATTAACATAAATTACCATTCAGCAAATGTTTTTGCTTGTAAGGTAATATAACAACGGCATGCTGTGCATGGGGAAATATGGCACTCAGCAGTACCTCTTCCCTGGTTTTTTTCAATTAATTTGGTTTATTAAAGAGGAGCGTTTTTAATCTTCTAGATATAGGCGTATTCTAGGCAACAAAAGTTTAATTACAAATTATTTGTTTTAGGTGAAAATTAAAAAGAAAGAACAAATATACATATATTTGTTATTTTATTGATTCCATACCAAACCATTTGGTAAGATTTATCTAACTCTAAATCTAGATTTATCTCTCTCTAACCTGCAGTTCAGGAATTGCAGTCATTTAATCTTTTGAGATAATTGAAGTTAAGAAGACCGTTTAGACTCGAAATCAGCTTAGGGCTTTTCAAAGTAACAATAATACTTATTATACCGGATTTATTCTAAATTATACGAAGACGGTACAAGAATTATTACTATGAATCACAAATTATCATCGGTAAAAAAATTGTAAAAAATAAATTAATAGTTTTTATAAGAGGGGAGAGCGGAGTTGGTTGGCATTGGGGGTAGGTTGGCCATTGGCTTATAGTTTCAGTCACACCTATTGTAAGGGCCGCCCATTGTACCATGTGATCCGCTCGACCTCGGGAGTCTTGTCCTGAGTTTTCAATCCGATGCTAACAGTGTAGAGAATAGTGTGCTTCATTGATTGATTTTACAACATGTAAGTAAATTTTTATATTTTCTGTAAATTTGGTTTAAAGGCATAGCAAAAAATTTGACTCCGATTCTGTTCACATAGCCCCAAACTCCCTCCAAAAACCTAACCTTTCGACTAACCAGTTTCTTGTTTGATTGTTCTCCCCTGTCCTGGCAACCATCTTTCATCTGATCTCTCCTGTGGGGTTAGTTGGCTCTCTTCAACTGGGGTTGGTTTGCGCGGTAGCAATTCACAAAAGCAAGGTAAGCATAAACAAAGGTGAAACTACCAATTGTCTTTAGTTCCAGCAAGGAGGATGAGAGCAATTTTTCTTATGCAGAAAGTGACGACATTCTAAACTTCTATCTTCTTTTATTGTCATTATATTTCCCTTAAAAGCTGTTAAAAAAGATTCATAATTATTATACCATTATAGTGCAGCTTTTAATAACAATAATATCTGTCAGGCAGTACTTGACTGAGATGGCTAAACAACCAACCCCACCTTCTAGGCCAACCTGTCCCACATAGGGGGTTAATTGGCATACTCTGGATTGACGAATTCTTCAATTTTCTATTATCTTAGTATTAAATATAATGTGGTGAAAAAAATACGTGAAGTACTCTAATACTTGGAGTTTACAGTGGTATCAGCCCTATTGGGATTATATTAACAGGAACGACTCAACAATCCAAAAATTGAAAACTGTTGCCATCCACCCCTGCTCTCCCCTAATTATGTAAACTATTGCGTTAACATTATTGTTTAAGCTCTTATATTTAATAATAGTTCTTCGTTCTTCAATGGAAAATTTATAGTATTTAAGCATTTGATTTTATTTAATGTATAAAATATGGATATATTAAATTAGAATCTTAGCTGCTTGTCCATTTACACTACATTGCCTGTTACCATCATCTTCAAACTAATATCATGTGAAAATAATATGCAATGTTCTCTAAATAGTTAAAAAAATGAATCCTTTTCTCGTTAATACCGCCTCAAGCATTCAATACCGCCTAAAAGTTTTAAGGATGAAATTCAGTTGGTGAAAAATATTTAGTATATATATAGATATAATATAGGCTTCGAAAAATATATATTTAGTTAAAATTTATAAAATAGTATCACTAGGAATATTAAGGATTAAGATTTGCTTTACGATTAAAATTCAAGTACAGCTCAGAAAAGTTAAATTTATATAGGTAAGTATCCAATAATCCGAGGAAAAAGAGAAAAAAGTTACTTAATAAAAATGAGCCACAACTATTATGTGAAAATTCCTAGTTTTTATTTGATCACAATTGTTAATTTATAAAATTACTTTAAAATATCGAGAAGTTTACTAAATTTTTTTTGATTGATTTTTATATTTTAACATGTAAATGTCCACCACATCATTTTAAAAGAATACTTGAAACCGAAGTACGTACTGCATCCAATGAAAGAAATAAATTAAACAAACAAAACAATTAACATTGATAATGAGTAAGAAGGAAAATAATTGCTTTAACTACTACTCATATGAACAATTAGAATAGGAACAGCATATCTAATATCAAAATATTGATGGAAAAATAAATATGTACTAGAAGGCTGTTCTAAACATAAACAAACTGATAATTCTGGGCAGGAAAGAAGTCTGTTATTATTATTAGCAACAATAACAAGTTTAATTTCAAGGATTTTATCTTCGAAGATTAGGGTATGATAATACTGGCTCCCTTCTCAAAAAATCAATTATATATATATTTTTTTATAACCCTAAGTGCGATTCCTAAACATCATCAGCATGAATTTTTTGTTTAATACAAACTTATTCTGAATGCGAATAAGTAATGGATTTTTTATGATAAATTACTTGCGATGTTCCAATTTTTTTTAAGAAATATACCTGTGTTGCGTCTGGATCAGATGGATCGTCAAATCACCTCCATATGCCCCTATAGGATGCTTCTCGTGAAAATTTTGGTGTTATTAAAAAATAATCGACTGCGACTACACCAGAAATATGTTATCTACAAACGAATAAATTGAATTGTGCTCTTTTAAGGGTATTGCGATCATAAAAATTTTGACTTCGGATTTTGACATTCACATTTTGGGGTTACCTCGCTGACGAGCGTTAATTTTGAATTGTTGGCATTCTTTGCCGTGAGAACATACTTTACACTTTTAGGTACTTTACATGTCCAAAATAACCAATAAGAATTTACGGAGTCCAAATAACCAAACCCCGCTAATTGGTATGGGTGTATTTTGGGTGCGTGAACCGAAAAAACTATAAGTCGTAAGAAACTGAAATTAGGTATTTGAAGTATTTATGCCCGTGAATGAACAGCAGAAATTACTTCCAAATTGAGTAACCTGAAAGGGCACTTTATACCAACGATTTAACACACAAACAAATTGTTTTGAAAAGATGCTAGAGAATTCTGAGAGGAGTCGGCAGTTGAATGCTACTCAAAATGTTTATCAATCAGAAAAAACCTAAAGCCATCTGTAGCCTTTTATAAATTCTATTTACTTTGAAAACTATTTTGTTAATTATTAATTTTAATGAAGAAATATTAAATATATGAGTAGATATACTATGTCGCTGTCGTCATCTTGAAAAAAACTCGATCTCTCTAAATTCGAAAATCTAGTTCCAATTTATTATAGGATGTTATTAAGAGTAGGTACTTTTAAAACGGTCTAACAATCGATTCAGAAATCACTTTTATTACTTCCTAAAACGCACTTTTTTAAACTAAAACACAATTTAACATTAGCATATCTCCTTCTATTTAAGTATTTGATCGAATTATATGTTATGAATTATTTGAATAATGTCCTGCACCTCCAGGTTACACGTATTTTATTTTTAAAGTTAGATGCCCTACAACCCGAATCCTTCTAGAAAATAAGGCATTTTCTTTTAATTTATCATTTGTTTCCAAAGGAAGGAATCTATATATAATAAAAAAGTAAAAAAAATCTTGATCTGCTTCTTGAATTCTTTAAATCAGTTCCCACCTCTAGATTGTATATGATGCAGTATCATATATTTTATTTTAATCCATTAAAAACATAGAATATATGTTACAGCAGATAGGATCAGGGATGTGCCTTTACACATAAATCATTAATCTATACATTTTACAGTAAAGAATGCTGAGAATTCGAAATTAGTGCTTGGAGTGCTATTAAAATAGTAGTCCAGAGGTAATAACTTTTTATGTTTTCCATAAATTTGAATCAGTGTAAGTTATCCATTATTATAGATTTAATCCATTATACGTATTATCCAGATATAAGGGAAAACAAATTATTACTATATATTTAGTATTAAATGATAAAAATGTATGTATTTAGAAGTTTTATTTTTATTGCATATAAAAATATAATAAAACTCTCATTGTGATAATCCCACCATATCCAGATGTAATATTCGCTTGCAAAATAAAACGCATACTTAGATTAAGTTATAAAGGTACCTTATTTACTAGGATAATGGGGGGGGGATAGCTGTCATAGCTTTACCCCATTACCAGTTTTTAAATCTGTAATAAAAGTATTTTTATTATAATAATTCCTGATGAGGTCTCCCTAGATTCACAACCAGGTACAACCTGACGAACTTGATAGTGATTATTTTTGGCATATAAAATAATCATAACTCCTACGGTTGAAGTAACCCCAGGTATTCTTAAAGAATGCCATAGATAGCGCTTCTTTTAACAATACAGTTTCATTCTTCATTCAATAATAGGTAAAACTGACAGAGTGAGGACAATACCTGAGGGGTAGTTGGAAAGGGACCACGATACGAAAGGTGTGGAAGACTTTTATCATAATTAGAAACTGGTAAAAGAGAAAGGAAGTGGAGGAGAAGGGTGGAGGTAATGAAGTTTCTGCGATATCTGAGACAACGGGGAAGGGAGGGACTTGAAGGAAGCAGCGGCTTCATTAGGCAACAATGGGCGTGGGGAGGGGGGGAGCGGAGGGGGGAGGTCGAATCTGATTGGCTCTTCGCGGGGGTGGAGGGGGGCGTACCGCCGCTCAGTCGTGAACCGCCTCCTTCTGCGCCATCAGTGTCGTTGTCGCTCGCTTCACATGGACCTTATGTCGGAACATTTTATCAGGTATTTTACCCGTTTATCTTGCACGAAGAAGCATAGAATTGAATTTAACAATCATATTTTTTCCAATATTATTCTTTTTATGCATAAGCTCCATTTAGTTATAAATTAAAGCATGTTATTAGATATACTGTGGAATGTAAACATGCAACTAGACATAAACCTTGATATGTTTACTATGGTATCCCCCGATAAGATGTCAGCGTTGACATAGTCGTTGTAAACTTCTTATGGTATTATATAATTACATATACTCAAAGGAGTAAATATTTACTTTACATATCATAGGTCTGTTGTGAACCACAACAGCAGGTAACATATATTGTTATGGTCACAAGGACGAAAGCAAGGGTCATGCTTATTAACATGTCAAATACGATGTGTACATTCATTACCATAATTCCAATGAGATCTTTCCTTGCTCTGCTTGTGCTAATTCTTTCAATTCATAAATGTTTTGAAAGGACAAGCCCTTGTTAATTCAAGTCGTTTCTATTTCAATGGACTAACAAACTATTGACCTTACAGAAGGTTCATTCTTAATGTTATATTAGAGTAATTACTGACAATATTTAATTATTTACACTAATTAATCATTTTGTAGATTATAGATTCCTTTTGTTACGTTTTGCAATGCATCATTTGTAAATTAATTTGGGGATATATTTTAATATATACAAATTGAAACAATACCGTTTAGGTAGATGGTAACAGTTGACAGTAACATATTATTTTTGCAATTTCCATTGAAAAACATGTGCTCATTATCATTTTAATATATAAATATGAGCATGTTTGCATTATACTTTTTAGACTTAAGAATATGATTGTCAGTATTTTAATATGTCTAAGGAATTAATTATTTAAAAGTATTAATTAATTAGAAATACTAATAAATAAAAAATGTTTTATCCTACAAATACTCTTTTCTACTTTTTAATTACTTAATTATTTATTATCTAATGACTAATCCTAGAAAATTCCCTAAAACTATAAAAATACTTCAGCAAGACAATGTGTAATAAAATGTAATAACAAAGAAGCAAATATTCCGGCATTGATTTTCACTTCAAAGAAAATACTACCCCAGATTTGGCGGCTGCGCAGTATTTCACTTGAACATTCCTAAGAAATTTTCAAACAATTGTTAAAAAATGTTTAATTATTTTAAAAATTATTAAGTAACTATTTAAAAAAAAAGATTAGATTTCATCTAAGGGATTTTCAGCCATTGTAGGTCAACATTCATTTATATGTTAAGCCTTTATTTATTTATAATTGATTCATTTAATCCTACTATACCATCATTTTTTAAAAATATTTTCCTTGATATTAGGTCCATGTTTATTAAATTTTCTTCTTTATTTCTCTTAGTGGATAAGCAGACAAATGACTGAAGATATAGGAATATCAGCACTTAATAAATGCTGTCCTTACCGGGCGCAGTTACAGGATAAAATTTCGGGGACGGTGAGGGAATCTGCCGAAGGAAAAAAAAATAAGGCTTTAAGAGTGGAATTATTTATATAAAGAAGAAAAAAAAGAAATCATAATAAATTCTTTTGCAATATAGTAAATTAGACATATTATAAAAATCTCTAAGATTTGAGGGGGGGGGGGAGGGGGGAGAGTTGATCTCCAACTTCCTATCACCAACTTTTGTCCCAACATTTTATTTTTGCTTAGTATTTTTTTCGATTAATATTAATATACATGAACACAAGCCGAATATAGGCATGGTAGGTATGTATTAAAAAAACTATATACAAACATTAATCAATTTTTAAAATTTTATAATACCATTATAATTCAATACGCCACACCCACACCTCATCCTATCCGTTCAATCAATAAATATTTACCCATAGAAATTATAGGGTTAAAGAAAGATAATACTGATTGGTCATTAGTAATTTTATATAACTGAATTTATGATTTATCATATTCCATCATGTGATAAAAACGATGGACTCTTATAAAAAAAAAATCTGAATGATATATAATTGTAAGATAAATAAGTTTCAGTTGTGTGTTTATATACATACATATACATATATATATATATATATATATATATATATATATATATATATATATATATGTGTGAATACACACTTACATATTTACACATAAATATAGCATGGGCGTACCCAGCGGGGGGCAGGGGGGGCAGCTGCCCCCCCCCTGGAAGGCTGGAAGCAATAATTTTTTAGGCTTTTAAGACTCGAAGCAATAATAGAATACATTTTTTACAAGCAAATAATTGTAATAACTTAGTTGATAAAGCACTGCTATAATTATACATAATTTTGGTTTCATTCACCTTTTCCGCGGTAAGATGTTACAACCTGAACGACCATAGCTGCCCCCCCCCCCCTAATTTTGATCCTGGGTACGCCCTTGAAATATAGTATTATATATTTGCAACTACTTTGAGAATTTGATTTAAAAATATATTAATGTTAAGTCATAATACTAAAGAGGGAACCACAAAGAATATTTGTAAAGAATTTCTAAAGAAAAAATAAACTAAAAAATCTGGTGCGATGCACACAACACACAACTTTCACTTACCAACTTTGATTAGAATTTGCAAGTAAAGTAGTTCAAGTTATCTGTTTTATAATTCTTTATGTACTTGGTTGTTGATATTTCATATAGTTACCATGAAACATATAATTTTCATTAAATGAACAGAACATCTTTAATTATAAACTACCGTCTATCATTAAAAGCGTACTGCGCATGCGTGGGCTAGCGTGTTTCATGAGTTGCCGGAATATTTTATTTTTTCTCGTGTATACGTTTACTTGATTTTTTTCATATTTCGCCATTTCTTATTTTTAGGCGAAACGAGAGATAGATAATTTCTCCATATAAGCAAAAACAAAGGCACTTTATAGGAAAACAAAAAAGGCCCCTCCCCATTTAAGCCCCCTCCAGAACATTTCAATAATAATAAAGCTTACCTGATATAAAATAATACTTACTCATTAAACACAACGAGTTTAATTAAAATCGTTAAAGGTATTTTTGATAAAATCGAAAAAAAATTAAAAATGGGGGGAAAAAGTTATAATATAATAACTTCACAATATAATGTACCCATGCGTTTGATTAATTTTGATGATTTTTTTACTGTGATATCACTGGCATATACATACATAAAATACCCAATTATATCAAAATCAGTGGAGCCGTTTTAGAAAAAAAGAAGAAGAAGAAAGAATTTTAGAGGAAATCGAAAAAAACATAAAACGTTATGAAATAAAGTACCCCCTCCGTTTGACCAATTTTGATGAAATTAGAACTGTCACATCGCAGGCTTACACGAAATACCAAATTTCAGATTCGTACGGTTTATATTTTTTGAGCTAGTCTGATCACACATACACCCACCCACACACACACGCGCACACACACGAAATTTTTCACCATCGCAATACTTTCCCATACATACTGTATATTTCATATATAGATAAGTGAAAGTAAAAAGATAGGATATACCTACTATAGAAAAGATAGTGTCCGACCGAAACCAAATTTGTAGCCAAAACCGAAACCGAATTTCGGTCGCATACCTGCTTTTCAGGCCGAAACCGAAACTTATTATGTGTGTATAATCATACATGTGTGTAATATGTATAGTTTAGCAATAATATCAATGAAATATTATAAAAATGACAGAATTTGAACTTAATTATTCATATAATATGTGGGCTTGGTATAGAAGAATAGAAAGAGAGGTGTACTAGTTAGGATATAGGATCGAATCCCGGTCTAGTACGTCTGGTCCCCGGGGAAAGATAGACCATACTCCCTTAGCTAGGAAAGGCGTAAAAGGTAAAATATATTTGCAGTAACATGCTGATAATAATAACAATTCATGTAATCATAACAAAAAATTTAGTAAATTTCTGCTTTGATAAAGCGGATGGAATACAAAATGGCGGCCTTAATAATAGGTAAAGTTGATCTCAGAAGTTATTTAGTCTACATTTGGTCTCAAATTCTAGCGGATATTATTTAGTTTAAATATGTACAGAATAGTTTTTTTGTCGAAAACTTGCTTCTTCATGGTCAAAATTTTAACAATATATCCAAGTAGCCTTTCCCTTTTTTGAATTTCTTGTGGAACTATGATAACAGAACCTCTATAAGATTCCTTATTAAGGAGAACAATCGATAGGTGTTAATGTAATGAATGCTATCAGATAGGAAGAACCAGCCCAGAACCATCATTTCCATTGTTTCACTGTCTCCGGGTTCTTTATCGGGTAAAGAGGTGCCTGAACTCAACAAAGCATTTCACATATGTGTTTGTTTGTTTTTTAATTTCATTTAGTAGAACTAAAACTTATATTTATAAAATAACTGTCGTCAATATTATTTAATGTTTATAAAATAATACACTCAGCAGTGGTCCAAGAAAACAAATCCGATGAAGGGGAGGGGGGGGGGGGCGAATATTCGCTCTGTAGAAAAAAAACCATATAAAGTTATTTATTTTTACAAAAATTACAATAATTTTCCTCAATTTATTTACATAAATTATACCATACTAGAAATTAGATGCGTAGATTTGTTCCAGTTTTTTCTCTAAATTTCGGGGGCATTGATCCTCAGAGTGACACCCTCCTGGCATCGTCCCTGATACAGTAAGGAACAAAAAATGTGATGTAAGATATTATATATTTAATTTAATTATTTTGTATATTTTTTATTTTATTGGCAAATACATCATTTCTTCATCGATTTTTTATAAATCATTTTCATCGATTTTTACCTAATGAATAAAAACGTTTTGAATTATTTTCGCATCCTGTAATCTTCATTTTTAAAATTCTGTTTGGTTCTTTCTATTATGGCTTGATTGTTGGTTTTTTTCTATTTTCGAAGCTCTTTATTATGCTTAATTAATTGATCTAATAAGATTGTTTAAAATGTATTTATTAATATTTTCATTTCAAACTTTTACTTTAGATAAAAAATACAAAATGGACAATTCATTTTGAAGTATATATGTTTCAGTAATAGTTGGGATTAGTGATTTTCAGACTGCAATAAAGGAAAGTACAATACTGCAATAAAGTACAATCGCCTAATTCGATGTTTCAAGGGGTTATCCTCGTTTAATGTATCATATTTGATTATTTAGGATATTTCAATTTGATCATTGTTAGGCTTCAGAGTTACAGCTCTGTTTTCATGTAATATCTTGGAATAATTTCTACTAAGACTTTATGGTAATAATTTAAAATGTGAAGGAAGCAAAAAAAAAAAAAATTCGGTGTAGTACTTATTTGATAATACTCCTGCGAAATTAAAAGTTTAATTACTAATAAAAATGTGGTTCACATTGGAGAAATGTGTATTTTGTTGGTTGGTTCTAGATAGGTTCTCGTATATTCACTTTATTGTGATTCATAATTTTATTTTTAACCTTAGCGTTTCCTTTAGTTCATCATATAGTGTAAATTGAAAGAAAAAAAAAATGGTCTCAATGGCTTGTTTATTTAAAAAGTTGCAGTGAAAACTTTTTAAAATAAATTTTATGTTTCTTAGTTATATTATTGAAAAGTGCTTGAAAACATATAAATAAATTATAGTTTTATACATTATACAATTTAGTTCCTCACTGATTACAAGAAAAAAAAAAGTTTTTCCTTAAATCATAGTATTTTGAAAAAATAAATAGTTATTGTCATGTCTAAATATAATTAATAATAATAATAATGCTTTGTTATTGTAAAAAGAAAATACAAAATTTTATTTAAGCATTTACGGCTTGGGACGTACCCGTCAGCCATATAATTTTATATGTGCCATTATTACTTGAAATGATATTGAATAAAAAAAAGCATCGATATATATATATATATATATATATATATATATATATATATATATATATATATATATATATATATAGACGATATATATTGATATACGATATATATTGATATTAAATATCAATCATATCACCACCTTGATATTTAACATTTCAATATAAATTTTTTCTTTTTTTAATTTAAAATACGATTTTCTAATTAATTTTAATAATCAATCAAATATTTCCTCTCTTTGTTTCTACAATCTCTTTTTCTAATTTTTTTTTCATTTCGATGTTTCGGAGTTTTTCCTATTCTCAGGATTTATTTATTTTCTATTGCTCAGAATTAATATCGTAAATTTTTTCATGTTTCTCTGTCGTATTATTATACTCTTTTAAGCATTATTTATGATTCGTCATACATTATGGAAAAATTTTTACTTTATAACTAACTAACCTTATACTGAGTTACAAGAAAATGTTTCCTAAGTAACAGTGTTCCCCTTTTTCCCCGAAATGTATGAAGGATTATAACTAATAATTGAAAAGAATATATTAACAAGAAAAAAAAAATTATGATATTAATTCTAAGCTAACAAGATAAATAAACCCTGAGAATGAAGAAAACTCCGAAACTTCAGAATGAAAAAATGTTTAGAAGAAGATATTATTTTAAAACAGAAACTATTAAAGGAAGTATAAATTATTTTTACTAAGTAAACTATTAAAGGAAATATTTGATTGAATATTAAAATTAATATAAAATCGTATTTAAAATAAAAAAATAAAAACATTTAAATGTTAAATATTAAGGTGGTAATGTAATTATTGGGATGAGTATATTGATTCTTTTTTTATTCAATATCACCACAAAAATAATGGCATATATAACAATTTGTTTCGAAATAATAACTATTTTTTTTTTTTTAAATACTATTATTTATAGAACAACTTATTTGATTGTAAAAATTGGGGAAATAAATTTTATATTGCATAAAACTATATTAAATTTATAGTTTTTCATGCACTTTCATAATAATTTCCAAAAATATAATAAATTAAAAAATAATATTTCCTCTTATCTGACAATTATATGGGCCTATACTAATACTCATACAATAGATTTTCTAATAATAGCTACATCCGTATTATTACTTACTATAATAATTTTACAAGGAGTTTCTATTTCTATTTCTGTTATGACTTCATTGCATAAATCCTTAGCAATGGTTAGGTAACTACCTTTTGTACACCTATGCGTTTTCGTCACTTCGATGATTGATGGCTAGCTATTTGGAAATGTCTTCATATGTATACATTAGATGACATTTAGATATATTTCCCATTGTTAAAGGATATATGTGTTTTCATTCGAAAGTGCTGTTGTTGAATGTATTATGATAGCATATCATGCGTAATTACCCACTTCTCATTATCCTATCGTGTGTTTCTTATTATTTTCTCGTATATAAAGTACATTTCTCAATAATTAAAATAAAAAATATTCTTTTATTATTTGCACTTGTCTTCACCATTTTTATATTATTTCCATTTAAATGTTCTTGGTTTTATGTTCTGTTTGTAATTTTTTTGTATATTTGTCTATTATTAGTTATTTTCTTGTTTTGAATTTAGCCCTGACTACCTCTAACTAGGCTTCCTTATTGTGTATTCTTAATCCTTCAGTCCCTTTCTGGATTCACGAAAATAATTAGCTTTCTTGTTCCAAAACAAGAGAAAAAAACCGAGCAATAACGTAACTCGCATGATACGGTAGCTCTTCCAGTAGTTACAACACAAACATTAGTTAGATATATTTCCTATACATAAATATGTTCTCAGGGATGTTAATGTATGGAAAATAGCCATAAAATTATAGTCCTCAAAGACATTTTAGATATGAGAACTCAGAAGATGCAAAGATCGCGTGTTTACTAGCTACTTTTCTTTCCAATGGCTACAGAAAGAAGAGAAGGCATATTTTTTACTTTATGTCAACCAGGAACTTGACAAATGCTCTAACTTTTTAAGAGTCCCCAAACGACTATAGCATTTATAACCGCCATCTATTTCGACTATGATGAATGATATTTTTGAATTTTATTCTTTCTTTTATTACGTCCTTACGTTGTGTGAACTTTCCTCTTGTCAGTATAAAATCCTCTTGATGAAAGACCTGATTATGGAAAAATAAAATTATCGTGTGAGTTCTTTATAAACTAGGTTGATTCATCTTTCGAAAATCTACATTGCAATCAATCTACCGTCATTCCTTTAGTATTATCATTAATATTTTTAACGATTCATTTATGAGTAGCTTAATATTATTACCTGAACTAATGTTAGCAAGTATGTTTTTTGTGAATTTGAACAAAATAAGAACACTTCATAAATAAGAAAAGATTCACAGTAAATTATTAGAGATTTAAGGATACCGTGAAAATTAATTTTTAACAACTTTTGAAAAGTGCTTGTCATAATTATTCAATACACCCTATGAAATATTCTATCCGTCTTCATAAATCGTGGATTGATTAAATTTTTGTTCGAAACAGTGACTTGGAAAAAAACCTTTTTTTCCTCATCTGATTTAAACTTCTCTATAAACGTTGTCGCCGGCTTAACTAACACAACGTAAACTAACGTCGCGTACAAAAACAAAAATGCATAAATACCTATTAACATAAATTGTTGTGTATTATGAATGAAATAATTAAATTACATAGCATTTATTTAAAGGATGGGTTATTACAAAATTATACAAATGTGATTACAAAAAATTAATCGGCTTCAACACCATTCTATTAATAAATATTAAATTCGCTCACGAAAAAAATATGCTACGAAAAATGGCTTCTTGAAATCAAATTAAATAATTAAATATCTTGACAAGCAAATAAATCTTGAAAACTTTAATTAAAGGTCGAATTCAAATAGATCTTTTATTGGACATCGCACTATCTTCGTACTGCTTCATCGATCCCGTCGTCTAATTCCTCATCAGACTGTTCTTGCAGCCTCTTCATGTCATCCCATATTTGATCTTTAATGGTAAAAAAAAAAATGTTCAAATGGACAATATATAATTTCAGTTAATGTAAGCCTGAAATTTCTTTCTATGTTAGGGACATAAGTGTAAATTATGGGATATTCGACCCAATGCCTAGGAAAAGTGACCTTGAAAAATAAATAAATATTCCTTTAATAATAAATATGGCGCTTACAGAAAAAGATTTAAGCTTATATACTGTTTCCTTACACCTGAATGTAAGTGTACCAGTATTGTAACCTTGAGTTCCACATTGAGAGCCATGTCCATTTTTATGCTAGATATATTGGATTCTATAGTTCATAGAGAAGTGTTAATACTGGGAGCTTGTCTGTGACAAAGTTTATATTTAAGCTTTAACTATCGTTATTATTTTATCTGGTTTTTAATTCTATTTCATCAAAGAGCGTTGTCACTGCGATTTACAAATCAGCCTCGGTCAATATTGTTTCCTGACTCCAACCGAGGCTGAAAATATTTAAATTCAAATGGGATGTGGAGCGATTGAAATTGTCAAACTGTGACCATATGTAAGGGATAATGGGGTGAAGCTATTAATATTAAGCACCCCACTAAATGGAATACGTTAGGGGAATGTTTGGAGGGTCGGCGGGGGTGTTTCAGCCCACGGCTCCCCCCTCCCCCCACTCCCCGATAATGCCATAGTTATGGAAATGACCCCAACTTAGGGGCTTGTTTTCCCTCGTATATACTTGTTTTGGATTCACATTACTGACATAATACTTTGTCGGTACCATGAAAAACATCAGCTGATAGACACCCCCTAAGCTTCCTTTAACAGTCATTTCATTGATACTTCTGAAATTAGTAATTAGAACTAGCAGTCATGTAACATTCATATCTCTCTTAACATTTTATTTTAGTCTTTTAAAACAGACTTTCTATGTTCTAATATTCTAATGATTATCATTGAATAGAAAATTGTATACCAATATGTTTAAAATTTAAAAAAAAAATTGTAGAAACAAGAAAATGATATCAGCTACTTCAATTAACAATTCGATTCAATATGATAATTTTTTTTTAATAACTGATTGAAACATTACATTCCCAAGATCAGTGAGAATATACCAACTACTACTAACTACCCGTGAATTTTAAATTGTTTTTTTTCCAAATTTGTTATAACTTGTCAGGAGTGGATTTATCACGAAATTTGGGGGATCATTACCCCCCTGTCGCATAATCACACATAATGAGATTATTGCCTTGTATTAAGAAGGACTGCGAAGTACAACCTAAATTATTATGTTTAGGGGAAAGTTACTACCTAATTGCTGGTTAGGATGGCAACCTACAATAAGGTAGGTCCTAAAACCTAAAGGTCGCGGGTACGCGTCCCGTAGTGGCCCTAGGATTTGTTAAAGGGAGTAAAACATCCTTGGCTATGTCGTCTCTCGGATAGGACGTAAAATGGAGGTCCCGAGCCTGTGCGATGTCAGGTACTCATTAAAGATCCCTATCCTAATTATACCTGGATGGGCAAAAATTAGGACTCTCACTGTAGCATCGTCCGATTAGCCTTATTAGCATAAATAGACGTTAAACAAACGACCTACATTTATATTCTTCGCTTAAAAAAAAAAAAAAAAATTGAAAAGTCAAAAGATTTGGGGTTCATGAACCTGTGAAACTTGTTTGAACCGCCCTTGTAACATATACCTACGTAAACTCTAGTTCTTACAATTCAAAACAATTTTTAATTATTTTTTATTTATTTATATAAAAGTTCAGGGCTTTTCGACCTCCTGGGTAATTTTCACGCTATATTACAATATTTATAATATTAAAATTACAATCTTATTTGTTAATTAATAAGGAATTATTTATACCTGCTTGGCGGTCCATTATTACGGCCTCACTTTCAAGTCGATCTCGAACTATGTTCGTTTACAAAAAAAAAATTACGGAAATTTAACCTTTTTTTTTTAAATAGCAGATTATGAGGAATGAGTTCTAGTTGGCAATCAGCTATATTCACTGAAATAATCCCTTATGATTTAATAGGGCGGGAGATAAAACTATTTGTCTTGAGGCTTCATTCATCGACCCAACTGTCCACAATGGATACGATTTTAAATCTTGTTGAGGAACAAGAAGGCATTTCTAGGAAGACATCTTAAAAATCTATTTACCGTTGATCAGTTGTTTTGCCAACGAAAACCTATTCACTCGAGACTTGAGCGAAACTTTTTCGAAGCCAAACTGTTATAGGTTTCTTCCGATTTTTAAGAAGCCTATGATGTTTTGTGGACTGAACTGTTCTCCCTCTGTAGGTACATAAAGAATAGAAAGGTGTAAGAATAAAAGAAAAAGGTATTGAATAGCAGTGGAAAAGCGCAAAATTGGCTTTTATCGTTACTTTCGTCGTATTGAAAGGCTGAGGTTGGACATGGTCCGGAAAGAGGTCGCTCCGTTTCACGCCTCATCGCCGGGCTAGAACTTCTTGTTGCCCTGACAACCGAGACGGACGTCTCTGTCAGTGGGCGGGGCGTGCCGTTGCCACACGTACTCACCTGGAAAGCTGCATATTCCTCCTGTATTTTCCAAATGTATACCCGCAGTAGGCATGCCCTTCATTGCATTTCGTTAAATTGATAAATTGGAGAATGATACATTCCCATTATAAATATTATTGGGTGAACATGTATTCACATAATTGACTTCACACTTCATTGAAACACGACTACACGTAATGGGATTATAAATTCGCTCTAACCTATGTACCATACAAGCGTTTGTTCAATGTTTTATAATTAGCTACTATTTTGCCATAGTTAATATGAGTTAAGGAAGACTTAAATTTAAAGGTGAATTCCAAAACACGATATTGACTACCAGATTGTTCATATATAGCACCCTTACTGCAATATTATTGATATTCTTTTTTATTTTATGTAAAAACGTTTCTATGATATTTGTGTAATTTCATTTTTCTATTAGTTCCCATTATTAATCATTGCCTTAATATGTACTACTAAATAGCAGCTCAAAGTGAGCTGTACTCAGTTTGGGAGTGTGGGAAGATCCAGCCGATTGCAGAGGTGGGACCGCAGCCCCACAGCCCTTCTCCTAGATTTAGCAATCTTTTTTACCTTCATATGCATTATCTGTATATTATTACGTTACTTTAGTTAAGTAAAATTTCATCTTTAAATGACAAGAGAATGTCCATGGGGGGGGGGGCTGTAGCTGGTATAAAACTAAAAGTGCTAATTATTTAGGGTAACCTAAGTAATTCTCTATTGCGAATAGCATCATGTATTTATTATATTGTCGGTTTAATGCCAAAGTCGAGTTATGTAAAATACGGCTATGTTTACTTCTATCACTTTTGAACTACAAAACGTTATACTGTGCCTCTTATATTATTTAGATACAATGAAACATGATTAAAAAAGACAACGTTAGGTAATTTGCTTAAAATTTATTAAAATGGTATGGCGCTTAGTGCACTGTGGTTTCATATAGAGCATATAACATGTTAGTTGGATTATAGTATATATTGGAAGAATTAATTCTACTTAGTCCTATTTTCAGGTAATATATTTAATACCTGAGAAACCCAATTACTTTTTTTTTTTTTTTTTTTTTGTTCGGTACCCAATTACTTGTGTATGTTTTAAATTGTGAAAACAGGGCTTGCTTTCTGTGGACTGTTGTGAATCACTAGATAGCAGGACTCCCCTGAACTCCCCCTTCGCAGGCCACCCTCGGCAGAGATATTGTTACGCTGTCAGAGGGACACAAGGAGATAGAGCATATTGTCCGCTTACCAGTTGCTCTTTTTGCGGTCCAAATAAACATTGATAAAGAGAAACCCTTGCCACGGATGGGATCTAGATCGGGGACGGGTGACATATCCCACAGGGTTCCTCTTCCACTCGACTTACTAATCGGTTTTTTCTGACCACTGTGTCAGGAAGCTTTGCATAAATTATCAAGGCAACAGTGTCCATTGTCCGTTTACAATGAGGACCATGTCCGCCACCTGCCGTATCCGCTCGCAGTCCTTTATATGGTCCGGTTCGATAGTAGATCCGCTGTTGGGCTCTTTTACGCTCTCTCTAAATTTTTCATAGTTTCCGGGTTCAACAAATATTGTTTAAGATATACGCAACGAGGAAAAAAAAGCACTGTGGATTAAAGTGTTATGATATTTTCAATAGTTTCAATCATCTTCTAAAAAAATATTATCTACCTACAATAATTCAATTATTTTAAATTAAATTCCACAAATAGGAGATCGCCTCACTTCTTTTCACAGCCTTCAATACAAAATACTTAATTAATAAAATAAAAATATTATAATAATGGATAAATAAAAATACAATAATAATGGATAAATAAAAAAATCAGTTTGTTGTTTGTTAGTTTAACGTCCTATAATGCTACTAAGGGTAATCAGTAAATATAATAACATCAAATCCGAAAATTCATTTTCCAAGTTCTCCTTGGAGAAGTGAAGGTCAGTTTCGATAGTGAATTTCTTCACACGCCTTATTGAATTGATTCTTTTACTGTCCAAAATTAGACAGTAGTATATAACATGCAGCTTCGTTCCCTCTGATCCCTTTGTTCAAGAAGTTGTTAATTATTTCTCCTAATTGTCTCAATCAATATACCATGGCATTTAGGATTATCAGTGTAAATTTTGAAGAAAAAGTAGTTTGAGAATTGTAATTCATAACCTTAATTTCTTGGATTTTAGGTAGCTAGTAGTTTATCTATGAAGCTCATCGGACCTATTTCAAGACTTAATTGCTGCCAGCAAAAAAATAGAATAAAAATCCCTTGAGTTACCAGGGAAAAACTCCTTCACATCATATGACCAAGGATTATATAAACATAAAGTTTATACCTATATTGAAAACACAGCTATGAATATCAATCAACCATTATTCCTAAAATTATTTTGTATCGTCATTTATCAATGTATTAAGACCTCAGAATCACTACTGACGTAATGTAGAGAGATTTTCGCTCACTAACTCTTGAAAAACGTGATATCAGTGAAGACTAAAGCATCAATGTTCTTTCAAAATCGAATATATTAATTTAAACTATTTCATACGACGCGATATTTAATAAATGTATATTCTTCTTTGCAGTTGCGCAACAAGGGTTACTATCAGGGGGGGGGGGCTTAAATCATTTTATCGAATTTTAGAAAAAAATATCTCACTTTATATTTTATATATTTATATCAGTCAAGCACAAAATTTACTATTTTTTATTTGACAATGAATTGAACAGAAAAGTGGTGCTTAAATTTAAAATTTAATTCAGTATGTTATTTTAGTTTCTTTATGTCGTATGGCTTCAGTGGTTCTTTGGAAAGCTATCTTGAATTAAATCCAATACCAACAAGTTTAGTTGTTCCATTTTTTATCCAAATTATTAACAAAGGTTATTTAATTTTTATGTATTGTATAATTTTTACAGTACCAATCTTAATAATTAATCTTAATAATAATCTTAATCTTAATCTTATAAATTTAGTATATAGCATATCTAAATGCTAAAAACTTTATGAAGTTTTGATGTATGTAAACAGTTTTCAGCTTGGAAATTTTATAGGTTTATCATAACATTGTATTGGTGTTAAATGTTAATCTACTGAAGCTTAATAATGATTAAAAAAAAAAAAAATTGGCGTTTGTTCCAAACAAATGGCTAACCGGATGTACAAGATGGTGATACAGATATTATCTGAAATTATTTTGCCTTTTATTAATAAATTTCTATCAAATTTCTCACAAAATAGTAATTTTTTTTGTTCAGTTTGATCGTGTTAAATTCGAAACCAACTGCTCTTATAGAAAGTAATTTATTTAATATTTCATGAAGAGCTCCTGAACAAAATGCTTTATTATACAAAATAAAAGGTTCCGAAATGAGAATAAAGGGCTGAGTTTGGCAATTTCCGACCTCTTTCAGCCCTTCGAATTCATTATTTTCCTATCTGTTTTCCATTATCTTTTTCATTTTATTCTTTAAAGTAGATACAGAGGATAAATAAAATGTTTTAAAAACTGAAATAACTTTATGGAAGAAGTTTATTGTATAATCGAGATAATGTGAAACAATTTTATTAAATTGTATGTGTTATATTTTGATATGTAAAGAAGAGAAGAAAAGTTTACAAATTTTTATTATTTTATATTTTTAGAATATAAAATGCTTTTATACATTACCTCATCCTTACATTTATACAAATTGAGTTTAGATTATCAATTTAAGCGATTATTTATTTATTTTTTTTTTTTTGCTTCGTACTTTTATTCGCACTCGTCGCAACTAAGCGACGATGAGCTAATGAGAGATAAACTGCTGTTTTGTTGGCATTTTAGGCATAAGAGAAGATAGTGCCCAGCAGCACATCATCCCGGTCTTGTTTCAGTATAGGTCTGTCTCTCATCCAACTTCTTTTCAGTCGCCGCATAAAAGGCATGTCAATTATGGCCATGTCATTAATAAGTATGTTGTTATGTTCCTGCAATTTGATATAGAAGCCAGAATTGAGGGTTCTTAATAGTTCGTCGATAGTTGGTAGATGTATGTCGGTTTTTAGTGTTTTGTTATTAACGTAAAAAGGTGTTCGTTGCTAGTCGTAAAATTCTGGATTAGACGGTTTGTAGTTTTTGTGTCTTTTTAATTAAATTTGTAAGGCTAATGTCCAAATGGGTTGCAGTAAGTATGTTTATGTATTGAGTTAATGTCTGATTTTGAATTTTGATGATTTGGAAAATAGTGTTCAGAGAACCCATTTGTCAGTTTATATAAATCTTTAGTTTAATTTTTAGTTCAGTATTTTTAAATTAATTCTAAATTCAATAATTAATAAGTTGTAAATTAAGTAATTGATATGTTGTCGTTAATTTATTAATCAAATTTAACATTGAATATCATACCAATCTATATTAAGTATTTAATTAGCATTAGTTTAGTGTTATGTGCGTGGGCGTCTGGGATTGGTCGAAGACGCTCTGAGACAAACAAAAGACGCTTCAAGTCAGTCAGCTGTTGATTCTCGCCAGCCGAGTACGCATTACACCTCACGCTTAAAACATTCTTTAAAAACATTTATTACATTCTCGTTCACCCAGGG